>JAJTWQ010000068.1:2694645-3368307 GCA_029007595.1 Solanum commersonii
TTTCCCTCTCTCGAAGATGATGACTCTTCGGGATAACATTCAGAGCTTCAAGCATCTAGAAGGCGAGCCCATCCATGAAACTTGGCTGTGATTCCAAAAGTTGGTGCTTCAATGCCCAACCCATGGCTTGCTTGATAACATGTTGCTGCAGTACTTTTACCAAAGTTTGGATTCGGTAAATAAGGGTGTTGCTGACCAACTCTCTCCGGAAGGTGTGATGCAACAACCTTATGTGATAGCTGCTCAGCTCTTGGATGGCATGACTACCATAAATATGGCGTGGTATACCCATGAAGACCAAGTCTCCCCTCTCACATTCAAGTTAACTAAGGAACAAATGGAGAAGGACCAAGAGAGGGACCAAAACATGGCCAAGATTATGACACAACTTGATATTGATACGCTCAAATTACACTTCCCAACAGAAAAGTAATCAGTAATCAAACAAAACTCAATTTTTGGTTGTTATCAAGATGAGAGAAATAACTAGGGCATATGTGTTCCCCACAAGCTCATAACGCAATAATCCTAGTAACAACAATCCTTTCCTAGTGTATTACATGCAAAGTGATAAGTTAGGTATCTCTAAATCCTTGATCTGGCATCTAGAGAATTTCACCCCGCACCTTGATCCGGCTACGTGTGTATAATTTACTAACCCTTACCTTTACCTCATATTAGACATCATAATCGATGTTTGGCTTAGTTATTACTTCGCACCGATCGACACTAGTCTATTAGATAGTATCACACTAAATCTATGTTGATAATTCTTTTCTTGTTGATTACCTCCTTGATCCGGCAAGTAGCAACAAGGCGAGTTCTAACGTTGGTCATCGTTAAAAAGACTTCTAAACGAAAGAATTATCAATGCATGCAAAACACTATTCACGAATTGCTTATTTACTATTCATATTTTGTTAATCGCTCATGGTTCCCACAACCCTAGTTGTGGATTTAGTTACTGAAAGAGAATAATAAACCCAGAAATTCAACTTGAGTTGCAAAGCCAAAAATCTTCAAAACGAACTTGTAAAATTAATAATTGCTAAAATTGTAATTCAAACTCCAAAACCACAAAGTAGAACTAGAATAATAATTTCTAACCCCCAAAAAAAGAGGTTTGCATGCCCTATTTATAGAAAAACAAATCCTAATTTAAAAAGGAAATAATTTAAGGAAAGTCTGTTCAGATACGCGTCTTCAATCCACGAGACTGACTTACGGACCATCGATGAATCTACGGTCCGTAAGTCCCTTCCGTCAGCCAGGACTTAGAAAATATTTTAGCTTCCAAAACTCAGCCTCTCTGAAGCAGACGACGGATGTTCAGTATGGACCGTCGATTGATCTACGGTCCGTCAATCCCCTCCGTACCTCCATACTTAGAATCTCCCACAATCAGGTACTAGAACCCTCGCAGTCTCCTTTTACGGTTTGAGCAGTACGGTCCATAGGCCAATCTACAGACCGTCAATTGACACCGTGGTTCCACACTTGGTCAGATTTCCCTGATTTGTCATCTGTCCCTTGGCTGCTGATCTATGGCCATAACCTACGGACCGTCACTGGACCTACGGCCCATAGATCGTCTCCGTGAAGGCTCTTTTTTTGCATTTAGCTCAGTTGTCTCCGTACTTATACACCTGAACACCTTTACTGCAAAAACATAATAAAACACATTAAAACCAATACAAAAAGGCCCTAGACACACACAACTTGTAAGTGAAATGTATTAGAAATACCGTAAACTCACGGTATATTAGATATTTTGTCTAAAAATGTCATGGGAGCTGGTGCTCGAAGTGTCAATGCTGTGGGTGTCGGGTGTGCTAGTCCAGATGAGTCCAAGTTTGAAGTCTTGTATAATGAAGAGGTAAATTTCCTAGCCAACCAAGGCGGTGGCTATCGTTCTAACTACCCGATGTAGGGTGGTAACCAAGGTTGGGATAAGGATGAAGGTTGGAAAGACCGAGATCGTGAATGGAGGGACCGTAATCCGAATTGGAAGAATGTGGAGAGTGATAAGTATGTGCCTCCCCACGAGCACCAAAAGCTGAAAGATTCGAAAGGTAGTCGGTCTGAGGATATGCTTTCTCGTATCCTCAACAAAGTTGAAGGGTCAGCCAAGATTTTAAAAGAAATGAAAGATGATGTATCTACCCTTAGCCAGACCTTCACCTCTCATTCAATGTCGATCAAGCAGTTGGAGACCCAAATGGGTTATATATCGTCTCACCTCAACCCGGACAGCAATGGGGTTTGCCTAGTGATACTATAGCTAACCCTAAAAATGAGGTTTGAATGTGAACTTGCGTCGTGTCGCGACGTTAACTAAGGCGCTGCTTGGGAGGCAACCCAAGATCCCTTTATTGCTTTATTTTTCTTTGATAAAATAAAAGTGTGTTGATTGTGTAGGTGGAAGAGTCAAAAGTGTTCGAAAAGTGCAGGTTAGCCAGCATCATATCCATTTAGCGAATCGCCGAAGAGGTTGGCGACCCTGACCTAATCCTCTGTTTGACTTAAGACATCTTCAAAACGGAGTCTGTAAAACTTGGTGAGCCCAGGAAATTATCGGTGAGTCACCAACCAGGTCGGCGATCCCGACGAAGACCGTCGTTTGGACCCCCACAATAACTAGAGGTCTTGTAAAATTTGGCGAGGTGAATGACTACTCAGTGTGTCACTAAGTAGCTTGGCGAGCACGATTAATATCACCGAATGGGCGTGAACTGGACGGTTTTTCAGTTGGGAGTGTTGATGAGTCCATAATTTGGACTCATTTAGGGCTTTATTTTAATGGATTTATTGTCCTCAAATGCATATTTTGTCTCAATAACTTATGTAAATCCTTGAGTTTCAGGTATTTAGAGTTAGAGACAAAACATGGACACTATGGAGCAAAAAGGAACAAGGCGGCTGAAAGAACGAAGAAATGAAGGCCTGAGGATCGCCTAATGCATTAGGCGAGTCGCCAACTGGCCATAACCTCACCCAAAGTTCCAGTATGTTGAGCCCCAAAAGAAAAGATCAAGTTGGCGATGAAAGGGAGCAGTCGGCACGTCACCGAACAGTCCTGCAAAGCAACACCATATCGCCCAATGATTCAAACCGAGAAGATGCTGAAGGCAAAAACTGAAAAGCGATGAACCAGACCGAAGGGCGGATCGCGAAAAACATCAGCGACCCCGACTAACTACGCCGAGTGGTCCTTCGCAACACAAATTTTCAAAAAATATAAAATACCCATTTAATTATGTAGCATAAGAAGGTGGTAGCGAATTATTACTGATTTTTTTAGAATATTTTCAGTTTGAGTTCTTAGAGTTTTTGGGAAACATTGTTCTTGAGCTTTGAAGGTTTTGAAGGTTTTCATCTCCAAGAGCTTGGAAGTGGGCATGAAAGAATCTTCATCTTAGATGTGTTTAAAGACATTATTTATCATACCCATTTGATGGAAACACTTTTTAGTATCGATTTCTATCTCTTTTTCATGTCTAGCTAAAACCCCAACTCTTGGTGTGTGGTTATGTGAATATGAGTTAAATTTATTGTTGGGTATTGCTCATTGTTAGTCTATTTGCTATTTAAATGTTATTTCGTTTAGTAGTTGTGTTTGAACTTAATGGGATTGTAGTTGTAAATACGATTTCATCTTAGTGGTTTTGGCAAGCTCGAGAGAGAGGTTTTAAAACCAAAACTACTAAATCGATAGCATGTGGTTATTGGGTCTTCGTGGGTTTAGCTCGAGAGAGTGAATCCTAGACCTTATCCCACATATTCAGCTCAAGAGAGTGAATTGGCTAAGGCGAAGGTTGTGCTTAATTGCTACAACTCGTTGTTCGAGAGAAATCGAGTTGATTCGGGATAAGTTGTTCGAGAGAAAATTTACCTCCACTAAAATCTAGCTTAGTTACAAATGTTTAGCAATTTACTATCAATAGCATTTACCCAGTTGTTTATTTTATCCCATAGTCTTATCACATCCCAAGAATCCCGTCTCCCCAACTCGCATTTTTATATTTTTTCGTTATTTTTGGTTCATTAGTTGAATACAAACCCCCCATTGATTATTGACATTCGTTTCACTTCTTTATTTAGTATGCTTGTACTTGTAAATATTTATAGCTATGATTGACTAGAACATAATTTTACTTTTCTATTTAATTCTTGATTACTAACCGCTCCCTTAGGACTCTACCCCAACCCATTCGGTTGGGTTATATTACTACACACGATCGTTGACACTTGAATTGTAAGTTGTGTCTTTGATTACGTCAAACTATCAAAAGGGGGGAATTCTATTCCTAGAGGTCAATTTGTTTCATGTCTAAAAGCTAGAATGATCTCCCAAGGGTGCATGTATCATATTGTTAGGGTTATGGATGTTGAGTCCAAGGTCTCTTCTTTAGAGTCGGTCCCCGTGGTGAGTTAGTTTCCTGAAGTATTTCTCGATGACTTGCTCGGCATTCCTCCCGAATGGGAAATAGATTTTGGCATTGATCTTTTGCCGGATACACAACCCATATCTATCCCTCCCTATAGAATGGCTCCGACTAAATTGAAAGAGTTGAAGGAGAAACCCAAGGACTTGTTAGACAATGGTTTTATTCAACCAAGCATATCTCCATGGGGTGCTCCGGTATTGTTTAAGAAGAAGAAAGACGGGTCCTTTAGGATGTGTATTGATTATCGCCAATTGAACAAGGTCACTATAAAGAATAAGTATCCTCTTCCTAGGATTGACGATTAGTTTGATCAACTCCAAGGGGCTAACTATTTCTACAAAATAGATCTTCGTTTGGGTTACCATCAACTAAGGGTAAGAGGGTGTGACATTTCTAAGACAACTTTTAGGACCCGGTACGGTCACTACGAATTTGTGGTTATGTCTTTTGGGTTAAAATGCCCCGGCAACATTCATGGACCTAATGAATAGGGTGTTTAGGCAATATCTTAATTCGTTCGTGATCGTCTTTATTGATGATAGTTTGATCTATTCGAGAAGTGAGGGTGAACATATGGATCATTTGAGGATTGTATTGCAAGTCCTCAAAGACCACCAATTGTATGCAAAGTTTAGTAAGTATGAGTTTTGGCTAAGGTCCATATCTTTCCTTGGTCATATTGTGTCGGGCATGGGTATTGAGGTAGAACCTAAAAAGATGGATGCGGTCAAGAGTTGGCCTAGACCTCTATCTTCTACCGATATTAGAAGCTTCTTGGGTTTGGCCGGTTATTATAGGAGGTTTTTTGAGGGTTTTTTCTCCATTGTTTCTCCATTGATGGCCTTGACTCAAAAGAAAGCTAAGTTTGTGTGGTTGGAGGATTATGATAAAATCTTCCAAGAGTTGAAATATAGACTTACTTTCGCTCCGGTGTTGACCTTACCGGAGGGTACCATTGGGTTTGTGGTACATTGTGACGCTCCTCAAGTGGGTTTGGGATGTGGCCTTATGCAACATGGTAAAGAGATTGCCTATGC
This sequence comes from Solanum commersonii, assembly GCA_029007595.1. NCBI lineage: Eukaryota > Viridiplantae > Streptophyta > Magnoliopsida > Solanales > Solanaceae > Solanum > Solanum commersonii. Next base: position 2,700,131 of record JAJTWQ010000068.1, read on the forward strand.
TTCAAGGCAACTCAAGGTACATGAAAAGAATTATCTGACTCATGATCTCGAATTAACAGCGGTAGTGTTTTCTTTGAAGATATGGAGACATTACCTTTTTGGTGTCCATGTAGATGTCGTCACCGATCACAAGAGTCTTCAATATGTGTTTAGCCAAAAAGACTTGAATCTCTGACAAAAAAAGTGGTTAGAACTTTTAAAGGATTATGACATTAGTGTCCTTTACCACCCCGGCAAAGCTAATGTAGTTGCGGATGCCCTAAGTAGATTGTCCATGGGTAGTGGGGCTCATATAGAAAATGAGAAGAAGGAATTGGTTCATGATGTCCATAGGTTGGCCCGGTTAGGTGTCGAACTAGTGGATTCCACCAAGGGTGGATTCATGGTCCATCATAGTTTCGAATCGTCCTTTATGGTTGATATAAAGTCTAAACAATACCTTTGATCCCATATTAATGGAGTTGAAAGAATTGGTTCTCAACAAGTTCATTGAGGCTTTCTCCCAAGAGGGAGATGGAGTGCTTAGGTACCAAGGTAGATTATGTGTTCCGATTGTTGATGGCTTAAGAGAGCAAATTTTAGAAGAGGCTTAGGGTTTGCAGTATTCTATTCATCCGGGGCCACCAAGATGTACTGTGATCTATGGGAAGTCTATTGGTGGAATGACATGAAAAAGGATATAGCAGGTTTTGTGGCCAAATGTATGAATTGTCAACAAGTTAAGGCTGAACACCAAAAATCGGGAGGTTTGTTCCAATATATAGATATTCCAACTTAGAAGTGGGAGGATGTGAATATGGATTTTGTTGTGGGTTTGCCCTGTACTCGAAGGCAACATGATTCTATTTGGGTCATTGTTGATAGGATGACAAAATCAGCCCACTTTATTCCCATCAAGACTTTATTTTTGGCGGAAGACTATGCCAAGTTATACATTAATGAGATAGTGAAGGTGCTCGGGGTTCCCTCATCTATCTTTTCAGATCGGGGTACTCAATTTACTTCACATTTTTGGAAGGCTTTTCAAAATGGGCTTGGTACCAATGTTAAACTTAGTACCGCTTTTCACCGTCAAATGGATGGTCAAGCGAAAAGGACCATTCAAACCTTAAAGGACATGTTGAGAGCATGTGTGATAGATTTCAAGGGTAGTTGGGATGACCATCTCCCATTGATTGAGTTTGCCTACAACAATAGTTACCACTCAAGCATTGCCATGGCTCCCTTTGAAGCACTATATGGTAGGAGGTGTAGATCTCCGGTGGGTTGGTTCGAAGTAGGTGAATTTTCTCTAATTGGTCCCGAACTAGTTTCTGAGGCCATTGAAAAAGTTTGACTTATTATAGAGAGGTTGAAGACGGCCCATAGTCGGCAAAAGTCATATGCTAATGTTAGAAGGAGGGATCTATAATTTGAGGTTTGTGATTGGGTCTACTTGAAAATCTCACCTATGAAAGGTGTGATGAGGTTTGGTAAAAAGGGGAAGCTTAGTCCCTGGCATATGGGCCCATATCAAATCTTAAAACGTGTTGGGAAAGTTGCCTATGAATTAGACTTGCCAAATGAGTTGGCTCCAGTTCACTCGGTGTTTCATGTTTCCATTCTTAAGAAGTGCATTGGTGATCCAGTATCTATCCTTCCTTTAGAGGGTTTAGGAGTTGATGAGAATCTTTCCTATGAGGAAGTTCCGATAGAGATTTTGGACCGGCAAGTGAAGAGGCTGAGAAATAATAAAGTAGCCTCTGTTAAGATTTTGTGGAGGAATCACTTAATTAAGGGTGCTACATGGGAGGCCGAGGCCGATATGAAGTCCTGTTATCCTCAACTTTTTGCTTCTACTCCTATCCAAACTTAAGGTAAGTAGTTTTCTTGAGTTGGTGTTTTAGAAGTCATATGTGCTATAAGTGTTGTTTATGATTTCCTTATGTTATGCATGTCCTTGTGAGAATTCATGTTTAACATATATTGATTTTTCATGATTTATACGTTCCTCATGTTGAATTGCATTTTAGTATGATGATTGCATATTTAACTCCATGAGGTGAATTTATGGACATGCTTAGTTATGTTTTGATGAAATGACATGTTGGCTCCATATTGTTGTGTTGAGCTTGCTTGAGCTGGAGAAGGTAGTTCCTCCCATGTTTATGTGAATTTATGAGTTGCATGCATATTGAGTTGGTAGATGTAGTTCCTACTTTCTCGTATTGTATTGGCCATGTTGTGAAATGGAGTTGAAGTTTCCTCCTTTTGAGAAGTGCATAAAGTGAATAGTGCATTTATAAGTTTTGCACATTGTTGATGTTTCATGCATGTTGGGCTGTTAGTCTTGAGTTTCTAACTTAGTTTGGTGTCTAGATCATCATTCGAGGACAAATGTTCCCAAGGGGGAGATAATGTAACACCCCGAAAATCTAATGACCTAAGCTAGAGCCTAACTTGTAGTCTAGTGTCCTAAATAGGATTAACATGAAGATTTGAGTCCTAAAATAACTTCCCTAAGTTAGTACTAAGGTCCTAGTGCCTAAACGTCAAGGCATGGCCCTCCAAGGACCCCCCAAGGGTCCTTGAGAAGGGCCAATGGGCTACCCCCAAAAGTTGTCAAAACAGCTTGACTCACGAAATGGGCACCCACGACCCGTAGGTGTGGGTCGTGGGTCGAGACTTAGTCTCCCCATTTCCCCCCCGGTCCTCCCCCTTCTCTGATGTAAACCACAGTTTACAAGTATGTGGCATCACCCCACCTACGGACCGTAGGTGGAGGTTTCGTGGGTCAAAGTTGCAAAAGCTGTTAAGTTTTTGGCCTAGGGTCAAATATTTTAATCAATTCCTAATTAATTAATTAAGGGTGGGGACATTTATTATTAGTTATTTTTGACCTATATAAATACTTCTAAGTCATTAAACTCCGCTTAACACCTCACAACTCACAAGACTCAAACATAACCAAACTTTCCTCCCAAAATATTCTCTCTCTGGGACTCCATTGAAGAGCAAGGTCAAGGTCAAGCTAGGGGTTCAAGAACCATCCTTTCTCCTCCAATTTTGTGTGGAAATCAAGTCAAGGTATGAATGCTTTTCATTCTTGGGTAGCTATCCCCCAAGAAGCCCCTTCAAACTATGTTTTAAGACTTCCAAAAACCTAGGGTTTCACTCTAGTGATGGGTCTTCTTCCAAAACGATTTATATTGTTTAATTATGGTTTATTATGATTGATTATGATTATTTATTGTTAGATTAATGGATTATTGTTGGATTTTGATGAAAATCTCCCTTGGACCCATGATTTCCCCTTCTTCCTAAATTGTGAACTAAGGTGTGACTTGATTGATCATGAAAGCTTGACAATTGATTATGTTTATGTTTATTAAGTTATTGAATCATGAAATTCCCCTATCTAGTGTTCTCATTCTAGAAGTTAGGGTTGATCTTGATTCTTAGCCTTGAAGGGCAATAACTAGGGTTTGTATATGTTGATGAAGATTGTATATGAACTCATGATTCCTTTAGATAGTCATGATCCTATGACTATTGTGTAATTGTGGTATTGATGCAAGATCCTTCTTACCTATACCCTTTACACTTGATTATGCATGAAGTATGTATGTATGTTATGATAAGCTTACTGTGTTGATTGAAAGGCTATTTTCCTGAAACACTATAAATGTTATGTGAAAGGTTTACTCACATGTTGATGGTTCTAAGGTTGAAAGGACATTATCACCTAATGAATCTATGAACTATTATGATGTATGTTGGTTGAGTGCCTAGTACATTCTCTTATGACCATGAATTTAAGTAAAGACTTAATATGACTTTTAAAGGGAATTATGCTTAGCACCGAGCGGATATGAATATGAGATGGGTTCATTCACACTAGTAGTTGAGTTCCCAATATGGTTATCTCATGAAATGGAAACCTCAACGTTAGTAGTTAGGGTTTCTAGTAGCAATCTCCTTATCCTATAATTATGTGCCCACATAGGTCTTTAGCTAGTTGATCCACCTAAAAACTATTATGAAAGTTCTACCTTAGGCAAGTAGGACACCTCTTTTCAGTATGGGGGTAGAACACCAGATTCCATGTCGCTCACATAGTCTATGTCGGTTAAGGCTAAACTTCCCTATATGATGACTTTAATTATGACTTCTTAAGAGGTACTACTTAGTATGAGTGGGGGTATGGGACTTCACTTATGCATTGCACAAGTAGATTTTAAGAGGGGTTATGGTTAGGTTCTCTTATGTTATGAAGACTCATGGATTATGTATGTAAGGTATGTATGAATGTTAAGGTTGACTTTACTTGTTACAAGTTATGAGCATGAATGACTCCTTACTTATGTATGTTGGTTATGGATGAGGTAAAAGTAAGATATGTATGTTTTTGGTGGCCTAAATGTGATACTTAGCATTTGGTAGGGTTATGGGATCTTATCTTTGCATTGCACTAGTGTGGCTTTGGGTTGCTTGTGTGTTGGATGGACTTATGTTTCTTCATAAATGTGCATAATGGCTTTTAATTTCAACTAAATGTCCCTTTTATGCATGTTTTTAGGATTTTTGTGCATGACTTCCATACTTAGTACATTATTTGTGCTAACCCATATTTTCTACATTTTATGAGTGTAGGTTACGATCGTTGAGACGTACTTCTTCCTTCATGTGAAGCTTGGGTTGACTATTACCTAGGCTTGGTGTGTCCTCAGGTTCGAGGAAAAGATGTTATCATTTTCTAGCTTTTATTGTACTCCCTACTTTTGAGACTTTATTGATGTAAAGGGCTTTTGATCCTATTTGTACTCCTTATTGTACTATATGCTGATTGAGACAAGTCTAGATTCTTATTTTCGTTAAGACAAAGAAGTTGACTTCGATTGTAAAAGTTTTAAATTTTTCGCAATTATTCTATGTCTTTATGTTATGATTATGCAAAGGGCTTGTATGAGACCCATTCGGGGTCAAGTACGCCATGTTGCTCCTATGAGGTAACCCCGGGTCGTGACAAATTTATTGAAAAGAGTTTACTCCTAAGAGAATTATTACAAGACCAATTTAATTATTTTTTAAAACAATGAAATATTTCCACACCGATATAAATATATGGTTATTTAGAAAGTACCAATCCTTTCAGTGTTATATTAATCCCCTTAAAAAATAATATATACAGAAATGAAGTGACTTGATGTATATGAGATTTTATTAAAAATAAATAATACTCAAAGTCACATTACATTCTATATTATTTCTTTATAAAAAGAGAAATAACACTTCATATTCTTAAAAGATATTAAACACGTTTTTCAAAATAAATATCTTAATGAACAAACATGTCACATCACTCTTTTTGTCTTTTTTTAATTATTATTTAAAAAATAATAATTAAATCTCATGTTGACTCATTCAACAAACAAAAATTAGAGAGTACTACTATTTTTCATAACAAGTATAACATAATCAATTAAATAATAATAATAACATTACATGTTGACTCATTCAACAAACAACAAAAAAAGTACTACTACTTTCTCATGTACAACAAAATCAATTTTTTTATTATTATAGTGGCCCTACACGATTTTTCCATTTTTTTCTTTAAAATAAAAAAGAAAGAGTTGTACTACAATATATAGTAGTATTACAAGCCAAAAAAAATAAAAATAAAGGAGAATTTTGATTGGTAGATGACAACTTTTTTTTTATATATAAATGATTAGTAACTTCTTTCTATTCAGCAAAGTCATTCTAATCTATATCCTGTAGAAATTAGGCTATTTCTATTTCTTCTTCTTCTTCGTCAAATATGTGTTCGATTCTTATGAACAAAAAAAAATTTACTGCTTCTTCTCCACGTTCAAAACAACCAATTTATAACAACATATTTGATTCCCCCAAAAATTGAAGGAGTATTAGATCTATTATTAGATACTAAAACTTCCAAACAACAAACAACTGATTTCAAGCAGTGAACAATCATATTGTTTAAATATGAGAAAAGACATAAAATCATCACTGAAGTTGTCCAGAATTTTCAAAAAGACACCTTAGCTTTGCAACCATCCTATTACCCCCACCAAACAATTATGAACTGATATTATTATATTATTTTTCGATCAACCCCAGATTTTAAGAAGCAAGTGTGTTCACACACCAATCATTACATGACACGTCATAATTTAATTAAAAATATAATATATTTTTTTCATTTCAAATTTTTTCTTTATTTCCTTCTCTCTTAATTTTTTACTTATATTAATTTGGATTTCATCTTAAATTTACTTCATCTTCCACCCCCACTTTCAAGCAAGCTAATCCATCCCTCCATTTTCTTTCTTTTTTCTTCACCTCCCACCCTCACCCCACCCCCATGTCAAGTTGAACCCCTCTCCCCATTTTTTTCATTTCTTTTTCTTCTTCTTCTTCTTCTCCAATCAAATTCTTTATTCCAGTGATTTTTTTATAAAAATGAAATCATACTAATTTCTAGACTTTATTGATAACAAAACTAATTATTTTTTAAAGAAAATTTAAAATTTTGAAGGTATCATCAATTACTCCTTTTTCATATAACTTCAAAATAAAAAATAATAATTTTAAAAGAATCCATGAACTCCCTGAAAATTGAAAGAACTTGATTGAAATCGGATTAAAAAAAACTATATGATACCTCCTAATCATCTTGAAATCTAATGGGCTTATCAAATTGTTCGAAATGTAAGAAAATATTTAGATAAATTTTTAAAATTAAAGAGAGTAAAACTAATAGTAGTAAAAAAAAAGGAAGGTGAAGTTATGGTAAAAATTGTGACATTGAAAGTGAGAAGCTTCAATAGAGATGACAATGAATTTTTGAAGAAGAAAGAAGAAAGAAAGAGAAAAAATAATAAGGAAAAAAAGTTAAAATAATAAGAAAATATATTTTATAATAAAATACTTGTAAAAATAAAATTATATTAGTTATTATAGGTTGTTCACTCTCTTTGAGAGAGTGCACACACTCTATGTAAGGTGAACACAAAATGATGTAATAATATCAGTTCAAGATTGTTTAGTAGGGTAATACGATGCCCGCATAGGTAAGATGTCTTTTTAAAAATCTGGACAAGTTCATGTGTCACTTTATGTCTTTTCTCTTTAAATATAATGCAATTAACCTGGCTCTGATACCATTGTAAGAATACCGTAACAAGAACGAGAATGTGTACCTGTTAACAACATCGGAATGATAATGAAATTTTGTGAAAGGTTGCTCCAAGTCCAACTTTGAGTCTCAAAGGATTCAAAGTTATGTTTCCACAAACTGAATGTCACTTTTGTTTTGTTAATCAGTGAAGAAGATAGAAATTTCTTCTTTGTTCTTCATTTTGTTTTTTCTATTTTGTGTTCTTCACTTCTGAAAAGCGTTCAACCCCTATTTTAAAGGGAAAAATAGTATACGTTGGAATTTGTAATTTTTCCCACTCCTTTTTCAAATTGATACTTATCTCTTTTTCTAAAAAAAAATCGAATCAGATCGGGTCAATCCATATGGACGACCCACAACCCAAAACTTACAAGTTTCGTACCTAAACTATTGAAAGTGTGGGTTTCATATCTTAACTATAACTTATTAGTTTGAGAAACAAACTTTAATGGTGTGTGTAATAGACTCTCTCTTTTATTTACAAAAACTTTACCACATATCATTCTGCATGAATAAAATATTATTAATATTAGTTAAAAACTAAAGACTAAAATATTATCATCCAAAAATTAAGGCCTCACCCCTCCTCCACTTCTTTCTAAAAAGATTTGATATTATTCTATTTTATAAATAAAATAAAATTCTACTCCACCCTATCTAATCATCTGCTCCTAATTTATTTTTATTTTTATATATTTTTCTCGTTTTGTGTTAGATGTGTATATATATATTTATAAAAATATTTTTTTCTACTTACGTATCGAATATAACAGAAATAGAATTTTATTTTAAAAAAAAATCTTAAGAAAAGTGAAAAATAATTTTCTGAATAAATATATCAAATACAAAACGAGAATTTTTTTTTTTGGTAGCAGATGGTTATGTGGGGTGAGGTAAAAAAATTTTAATAAAAAAATTAATATAATATCTAAATTATTATGTGAAGGGATTGCGGGGGGGGGGGGAGAGGGAGATGCATTAAGATTTGAAAAAAATAAATTGTAAAAGATTTTTTTTAAAAAAAAAATAATAAAAAGAGGTGGGGTAAGAAAAATATTTTATATTTTATTTTAATATTTTCTTTTTTTGGGGTGGGGGGATAATAATACTTTAATCTTTAACTAATACTAATAATTTATTTAATTTTTGTCAAGATGAAATGTTTTGTTAATGTGGAATGTGATGTAACAATTTTTTTAAATAAAAGAGAAAGTGTGTTACACACACCATGATGAGCGTGTAATAAAAGAGAAAGTGTGTTTCTCAAACTAATAAGAAATAATTTAGATATGAAATTCAGATTTCAATAGTTTAGGAATAAAACTAAAAAAAATAAATAGTTTAGATATTATTATTTTATATTTTATTATATATTGAACAAAAATGTATTTTTAAAAGTTGAAAGTTGATTTTGAAGGTCAGTAACATCTTAGCACTTAATTAGTGCTAATCCTAATTTGCTGGGTAGTTTACGTAATTTTTGTAGAACTTTGGAAGGGCCAAATTTGGTATTATCTCTGATGGAGTGTTTCATTCTTTTGCTTGGGTGGTTGTGCCTACTAAATCATTCCCCCTTTGTTGTTATGAGGTTTTAATTGTCTTATAAAATGTTGGTGGGCACGTTCTATTTTATGATCGTCAAATGTCTATTAAAAATAGACTGCAATTATTACGGGTGGGCATGGTATGATATATATTGAATTATTATATCATATCAATTTTTTAATATTATTGTTTTAGTATTATGATATTTGATGTGGTGTATAGCATACATATTAATTTATTTGATATTTGATATAGTATTTGATATTTAGAAATTATATATCAAAATACCAAGTACCATATCAAAATATATAGTTACATAAATAACATATAAATATTATTAAAATACTAACAAATATGCAACCTTGTATTAGTATATATAAACTAAATGTTTAGAAGTTGAAACTTTGACTGCTCTATTTTGATTTCTTATGGATCAAGATGACATTTAGTATCGTATGCATAAAATAAAGAACATTTTCTAAAAATTAGTCTAGTTCTTGCATTATATATATATATAAAAATCATACATACTTGAATAAATTTAATTTTTTAAAATCTTTTTTCGTATTATTGATATTTTTTTTAATTTTAATTTATGTAATATAATTTGACAAAGAAAATATTTTAAGTAAGTGTTGTATTGCACTTAAGGGTGTGACTTAGCGATCAATGAAGTAGTTGAGAGCCTTGAGGTCTTAAGTTCAAATTCCAGCGGAGCTGAAAAACGCTAGGTTATTCTTCTCATCTGTCATAACCTTGGTGGATAGAGTTGCCTGATACATATTTCTGGTAGAAGGTGGCAAGTATCTTGTAGAATTAATTAAGATGCACAAAAATGGATCCGAACACCACAATAATCAAAGAAAGAAGAAGAAGGTAAGTGTCGTCTTCTACTCTAATAAATTAATAGAGTCCCGTTGTTTAGCAACTTGCATACAATCTTACTTATAATTGTGAACTCAAACTTAAAATGTCATGTTTTGAAAATATATTTAGTATTAAATAATTCTTTTTTCCTAATACTTAAACTCTTTTAAGTAACAAATTAATGCAACTTACTATTGTTTATTTCATTGCATTTACCAGGTCAAAATAACTATTGATCAGGTGAGATTTGTTTACCTTAGAAAGTAGCCTGAGATTTAGGAGCTTTAGGAGTGAGTTTAGGAATTTGTTTAGTGAAATAAAACACTATAAGTTAGGAATTATATTAAAAGTAGGAGTCAGTTAATACAGAGTCAATACACACTCTGCTTTTCTCTTATAATTAAGCAACTATATTTTCTATTCAAGAAAAGCTTTCAATTATTTATTTTTGTTCCTTCTTTACTATTCTTGTCTTCTCTCTTTTGTTATATGGTATTAAGAGCTAGGGTGAAAGAGACACATTTTTTTTCTTTTCAGTCTTCTTGTCTATCCGTTTATCCTTGTCACGCCCTGAGCCTACGCCTTGGACGTGGTCGACACTCGAAAACCATTGGTGATCCCCAAGCAAACCCTTGGCCTGACTGACTACTTAGCAGAAGACTTACTCAAGCATTTTTATTTTTAAAAAACTGAAGCGGAAACATTTAAGTCAAATACTGTCTGATGTATCTGATAATACTGAATGTAAACAATAATAGTTTAGCAAAATATCTAAAGATAAATACTGTGAGACCCTCTAACATTGTCTATCTATGAAGCCTCTATTGTTTGAGATAGGTGTCGGGACAGACCCACGACAACCTTAAATAAAACTATTAAAGTAAATAAATGACTGAAGTCCTCTGAAAGCAAAGAGGCCTCACCAAAAGCTGGTAAAAAGTTGAGTGCTATCAACGATAAGCCTGAACACATGTATCTGCATCATAAGATGATGTAGGTCGAAGGATATCAGTTCATTGAATGTACAAGTATGTAATAAGGCTGAGTGAAACAATAATTGGACTGAAAGACTAAAATTTAACTCAACTGAAGTAAAACATAAATATGAAATAAAATCATTTAAACTTCACAATTATAAGGCAGTAATAGCATATTCTGAACTAAACTGGAATAGATATATACTCTTTACTCTTTACTTTTTACTTTATTGGGAGTTTCTCTAATCGACAACCATCACTATGAGCCTCGTAATGATACAATATCTTACCCACGTTGCTAGAGCCGCTCCATATCTTGCCGGGGTATAGAACGCAACTGATGGATTCACTAAAAAGCCTTCCTGAGGCAGGTGAGGAGTCACCCGTCTTATGATACGATCCTATCTAAGCTGGCTACGTAGTTTATGGGATTTGAGTTGTTTGAACTCTTACCCTATATTGGTGCTCAATACTACTCCCAAAATAATATACTTGTATAATATGCTTGATAAACTATCTGTCTGTCTAAATAAAGGATGAGACCAAGATCAAATCTGTGAGTCAAAGCTCAAATCTTTCTAAAATATATCTTTCAAAGTCATGTATATAACTTAAATCACGAGAAAGTTTTCTAACTTGCATAGCTCATAAGTATTTCTAATTAATTTTCATAATAGCATAAAGACTCTAAAATCATTCTTTGAAATATAAGCTTCATGAAATCATAACAATGTCATTTCAACAACTCACGACAATAACAATGTAAAACCATACGAAGTATAAAAAGGAAGTACATAGGTCAAGAATCTTTAATCTTGAATAATTAATTTAAAGAAATCGTGAAATTTGGGTCAAGATTATGGATGAACTCGAAAGTGGGTTTGATAACCCTAATTATGGAATTTAGTTCATGAACATTGATAAATTTTGGATATAAGGATGAAAGGAATTCCTCATTGAAGTCTTACATAACTTAGTTGATCCAATTACCGAAGAAAAGAATGATTTTGAAAGAAGAATACCTACAAAATCTTTGTTGAACCTGGGAGATGAGTTCTTGAGGAACTTTCTTGAAAAATCTACGAATTTTATGAGTAGGAGTCATTAATTCGTGTTAAGATGAAGAAATTAAGAAGTTTTGTGGTTAAATCTTACCTTGGATGATGGATTAACTTTGGAGGAAGTTGGTTTCTTGAAAACATTTCTTTCTAGGGTAATTTTATGAACTATGGAGGTGAATCACGTTTTTGGAGGATTATTAAAGCCTCGGACGCCCACGCGTAGGCAACTGCACAGGAACGCACTAGCTACTGCCTCGGCGCGCGCCCGCGCATAAATTTGTCTCGGTCGTGCGTGGCAAGACATTGTCCAGTAAAAAGGGAATAGCTTTTTAATCTGAACTTCAATTGATACAAACTTGCTGGTGTTGGAAAGAAGATTTATATATATTTAATTTGATAGGTATTGGTTCACCTAGTTCTTTATATTACTGAAAGATATGGTCATTTGAAGTTGACTCTAGTGTAAATTAACGCGAAAAACTTAGCCGATAGAAAGACGTTGAACTTGACTTAGTGTTAGAGGTCCCTTATGACCATAAATCACTTACGATACCCTTGATACATTTGGTAACGGACCTTAAAATGAATGTGCAAGTAGTACATCACCCGATTCAAGCTCATATACTTAAGACGAGCGATTCAGATTCTAAGAGTATATTTGCGAGGTGTTACAATATCTCCCCCTTGGGATCATTCGTCCTCAAATGATGACTAAACAACGAAATGCACAATGGCCCAAATACAATGCAAAGGAGATACACTTGGTCGGATGAAGCCTTTATCAAGGAGATGTTTCAACTATTTTTTTTAACTCTTTTAGCTCAGATGGAGCCATTCTGTATGGTGGAATAGAGATGGGTTGAGTATCAGGAAGGACATCAATTCCAAAGTCTATCTCCCTTTTGGGAGAGACTCCAGGAAAATCGTTGGGAAAAACTTTTGGGAACTCATTTATGATTGGGATTGACTGAAGAGGTGGTGTCTCAACACTATAGTCATTAACTCTGACTAAGTGGTAGATTCACCCCTTGGAGACTAACTTTTTAGCCTTAAGGAATGAGATGAAACGACCCCTAGACACTGTTGGTTTACTCTTCCATTCTAAGACTAGCTCATTAGGGAACTGCAAACTGACCACTCGAGTTCTACAATCGATCGAGGCATAAGAAGCACAAGGCTGATCTATCCCTAGAATGACATCAAATCCACCATGTCTAATTCAACTAAATCAGCCATGGTGTCTTTGTGATAAATGGAGATGGTACAATCACGATAGACTCTTTCTGCTAAAATAGACTCCACCAATAGGTGTAGAAACATTGAATGACTCAAGAAGTTGTTCGGGACAAGTTCCAAACCTCATGACTACGTATGGAGTTACAAAAGATAAACTCGCACCTGGATCAAGTAAGGCATAAACATCAAGAGAAAGGACTTTAAGCATACCAGTAACAACATCATGTGAGTTCTCCTGATCCTCGAGACTAGCCATAGCATACAGACGATTTGTACCCCGAATGTTCCGGACATAGCACTTCTTTGGGCAGCCTTGATTGCTGGAGCTGCTGAAAAAGATTGGGCTCTATTACTCACATTACCTTGCCTCTCCTTTGGTCAATCTCTTAGAAAGTGACCTATCTGAGCACAGTTAAAACAACCATTTGTTCCATCACGACATTCTCCTGGGTGGGTCCTACCGTACTTAGCACAAGGTGCGCTCCAAAAACCCCATCTTTCATGAGACTGAATACCCTGAGCTTGGAAATTTTAAGAATTTTGGATCTGGTGATCATTCCTGTTTTTGGTGCATGTGCACTAACTGATGATGAAGCATGTCCAAATGACCTCTACTGAAAGGATGATCGATTTCCATTTCTGGTCTTCTACTGGACTGACTCATAGTTTGTTGTCTTGACCTTCTTAATTCGATAGTCTTCCCTATCCTTCAGCCTATCCTCCTCCACCTGTTGCATATTAATCATAAGCCTAGCTATGTCCATTTCTCCTATCAACATGGCCGTCTTACTTTCCTTATTTGATAAACGGGAGAGTACCGACACAAATAAGCTCATTCTGCTCCTCATATCAACCACCATCTTTCGAGCATAACGAGATAACTAGGTGAACTTGAGACTGTATTCTTGCACGCTCGTAGACTCTTGCTTTAGGTTAAGAAACTCTCTTACCTTTGACTCCCTTATCTCTTGAGGAAAGAAGCGGCCCAAGAAGGCATTCTTAAATACAGTCCAGCCTAAGGGTGCTACATTTTCTCCTCTAGTCTTTTTCCACTGTTAGTACCAGATCCTGGAAACACCCCTGAGTTGATATGAAACCAACTCAACACGCTCTGTCTCAACAACATGCATAACTTCAATCCCTTCTGAATATCATACACAAAGTTTTTTGGATCCTCGCTGAGGTTTGAACCCGTGAACTCCGAGGGATTCATCCATAAGAACTCTCAAACTCTAGAAGTATCAGCCGCATCCTAACGACCCACTATTTGTTGATCAACTTTATTTGCCACAACCTGAGTCAGCATTTGAATAACATTTTTGAACTCAGCATTGGTGACATCTCCCTTGGGGGATTGCAAATCTTGCGCATTGGGAGATTCTTGACCTTTAGGATTTACATTCCTCCTAGCAGGACATCCTCGAACAGCTCTTCGTTGAGACATGATCTGAAAAGATATGTGTAGGCACGAGTTAGAAGAAAAATTTATAGAATTAAACTCTATCGCATGAATGAGAGTATAAGAAAAAAGAGACGATTCTTAATATCTTATAGCCTCCTTATCCTCGATGTGGTGCGCTTCACACTAATAAAATGAACTCTACTAGACACAACTTCATAGACACCTTAGGACACTTGAACTCCGTGCTCTGATACCAAGTTAGTCACGCCTCGAACCTACACCCTGGATGTGTCGGCACTCGAGAACAATTAGTGATCCCCACGCCAACCCTTGGCCTGACTGACTACTTAGCAGAAGACTTACTCAAACATTTTTCGTTTCAAATAACTGAAGGGGAAATATTTAAGTCAAATACTGTCTGAACTGTCTCAGAATACTGAATGCAAACGATAATAATTTAACAAAATATGTGAAGATAAATACCGAGAGACCCTCTAACATTGCCTATCTATGAAGTATCTACTGTCTAAGATAGGTGTCGGGACAGACCCATGACAACCTTAAATAAAACTATTAAAGCAAATATATGACTGGAGTCCTCCGAAAGCAACAAGGCCTCACCAAAACCTGGTAAGAAGTTGGGTGATATAAACGATGCGTCTGTTGATGATCCTGAAAACCACTATTTGCATCATAAGATGATACAGGTCGAATGACATCTGTACATTGAATGTACAAGTATATAATAAGACTGAAATATAACTCAATTGAGGTAAAGCATAAATATAAGATAAAATCATTTAAATTTCACAAATATAATGTAGTAACAGAAAATTCTGAACTAAACTGGTATATGTATATATATATATATATATATATGTATGTATGTATATAAATACTCTTTACTTTACTGGGGAGTTTTTCTAACTGACAACCATCACTATGAGCCTCGTGATGATAGAACATCTTACGCACATTGCTGGAATTGCTCGCCCGTCTTATGGTACGTTCCTATCTACGCTGGCAACGTAGTTTATGGGATCTGAGTTGCCTGAACTCTTATCCCATATTGATGCTCAATACTACTCCCAAAATAATATACTTATGTAATATGCTCATAGTTTGATAAACTATATGTCTGTCTGATTAAAGGGTGAGACCAAGCTCAAATCTGTGAGTCAAAGCTCAAATCTTTCTAAAATATATGTTTCAAAGTCATACATATAAATTAAATCATGAGAAAGTTTTCTAACTTGCATAGCTCATAAGTATTTGTAATTATTTTCATAATAGCATAAAGACTCAAATCATTCTTTGAAATATAATCTTCATGAAATCATAACAATGTATGTCAACAATTCACGAGAATAACAATGTCAACCCTTACTATGTATAAAAAGGAAGTACATAGGTCAAGAATATTTAATCTTGAATAATTAATTTAAAGAATTCGTGAAATTTGGGTCAAGATTATGGAAGAATTTGAAATTGGGTTTGATAACCCTAATTATGGAATTTTGTTCATGAATGTTGATAAATCTTGAATATGAGGGTGAAAGGAATTCCTCATTGAAGTCTTACATACCTTAATCGCTCCAATTACCAAAGAAAAGAATGATCTTGGAAGAAGAAGATCTACAAAACCTTTCTTGAACCTTGGAGATGGGTTCTTGAGGAGATTTCTTGAAAACTCTATGAATTTTACGAGGTGTCATTAATTCGTGTTAAGATGAAGAAATTAAGAAGTTTTGTGGTTAAATCTTACCTTGGATGATGGATGAACGTTGGAGGAAGTTAGTTTATTCAAAACTTTTCTTTCTAGTGTAATTTTATGAACTATGGAGGTGAATCACGTTTTTGGAGGGCCATTAAAGCCTTAAACGCCTGCGCGCCCGTGCGGGGAACTCCTCAGGTGCGCATCCAACTGCATAGGAACGCAATAGCTACTACCTTGGCGTGCGCCCACGCAGAAATAGCCTCGGCCCTGTGCATGGCAAGACATTGTCCAGTAAAAAGGGCATAGCTTTTTACTCTGAACTTCAATTGATGCAAACTTAGTGGCGTTGGAAAGAAGATTCATAGATATTTAATTTGATAGGTACTGGTTCACCTAGTTCTTTATATTACTGAAAGATATGGTCATTTGAAGTTAACTCTAGCGTAAATTAACGCGAAAAACTTAGCCGAAAGAAAGACGTTGAACTTGACTTAGTGTTAGAGGTCTCTTATGACCATAAATCAGTTACGATACCCTTTATACATTTGGAAATGGACCTTAAAATACATGAGCAAGTAGTATATCACCCAATTTAAGCTCATATACTTAAGACGGGCGATTTAGATTCTAAGAGTAAATTTGCGAGGTGTTACAATATCTCCCCCTTGGGATCATTCGTCCTCGATTGATGACTGAACAAAGAAATGCACAATGGCCCAAATACAATGCATAGAGTAAAATAAACCAACAAATACTTAAACGAAAGCACTCAACACACGAATAGACACTAAATCTGAAATAAGGAAAGGGTCATTACCTTCAATATCAACATCTAGAAAGACGAATAGATGAGGGTATCTTGCTTTCATATCTTCTTCGGCCTCCTATGTAGCCTTTTCAACAAAATGATTCACCCATAAAACTTTGATTGATGCAACCTCTTTGGTCCTCAACTTGCTAACTTGACGGTCAAGAATCTGGATCGAAATCTTTTCATTGGACAAAGTATCTTTCACACCAATACTCTATGTGGTAACAACTAGTGATGGATGGACCAAATATTTCTTAACCATGGAGATATGAAATCTTGGATGAACAACCAATAATTCTAATGGTAGCTCCAACTCATAAGCTACATTACCAACCCTTTTTGTAATCTGGTAAGGACCAATATAACGGGGACTAAGCTTCCCTTTCTTACCAAACCTCATAACACCCTTCATGGGTGAATCCTTCAAAAAGACCCAGTCATTAACCTCAAACTCCAAATCTCTCTTGCTAACATATGTATAGGATTTCTGACGACTTTGCGTTGTTTCAACCTTCCTTGAGCAGTCCTCACCTTCTCAATGGCTTGATGAACCAAGTCTAGCCCTATCAACTCAGTTTCACCAACTTCTAACCAGCCAATAAGAGATCTACATATTTTCCCATAAAAGGGCCTCATAAAGAGCCATCTTGATACTGGAGTGATAACTGTTATTAAATGAAAACTCTATTAGAGGTATGTGTTCATCCCAATTTCCTTTGAAATCCATGGCACATGCTCTCAACATGTCCTCTAAGGTTTGAATTGTGCGCTCTGTTTGATCATCCGTCTGAGGATGAAAAGTAGTACTAAGATTTACTTTGGAACCCAAACCTTTCTAAATGACTTTCAAAATCGAGCGATAAATTATGCACCCCTATCTGAAATGATAGACAAAGGGACTCCATAAAGTCGGACTATCTCACGGATGTATAGACTGGCATACTCTTCTGCTGAATTTCTAGTCTTTATCGAAAAGATATGGGTTGATTTAGTCATCCGATCTACAATCACGCAAATTGAATCATGTCGTCTGCGAGATCGTGGCAAGCCAGTAATGAAGTTCATATCAATCATCTCCCACTTTCATTTCAGAAGAGCTATGTTCTGAGCCATACCACATGGTCTTTGGTGTTCAACCTTGGCTTGTTGGCAATTTGGACACTTAGTAACGAAATCTGCAATATACCTCCTCATACTATTCCACCAATAAACATCTCTCAAGTCATGGTACAACTCGGTGGAACCCGGATGAATCAAATATCTTGAACTATGAGCTTTTGCCATGATTCTCTCTTGAAGCTCATCCACCTTTGGAACACACAATATACCTTGATATCTCAACACACCATCTCCCTCTTGTTCAAAAGCCATCAATTTCTATTTATGAACATTTGCATTCGACTCAAGTAGGATGAGGTCCTTACCTTGCTTCTCTTTCACTTCCAACACCAAGGATGATTCAACCCCATTCATTACAACAACTCCACCTTCACTGGAGTCTACTAAACGAACTCCCAAACGTGCAAGTATGTGCACTTCCTTTTCTAACTCTTTCTCTTCTTCATCAACATGAGCATTACTTCTCATGGACAACCTGCTAAGGGCATCATCAACAATATAAGCCTTACCTGGGTGGTAGAGAATATTCATGTCGTAATCCTTAAGTAACTCTAGCCATCTCCTCTGCCTAAGGTTAAGCTCCTTTTGACTGAAAATATACTAAAGGCTCTTGTGGTCGGTGAACACATCCACATGCACGCCATAGAGATAATGACACCATATCTTAAGAAAAAACACCATTAATTCCAATTCTAGATCATGAGTCGGGTAATTCTTCTCATGGATTTTCAGCTGCCTAGATGCATATGATATAACCTTACCATTCTGCATCAGCACACAACCAAGTCCAACTCTGGACGCATCGTAGTATACCACAAAACCTTATGGTCCCTATGGCAGGGTTAATACTGGAGCAGTAGTCAATCAGGTTTTCAATTCTTGAAAGCTTTCCTCACAAGCCCCAGACCATTGAAAGTTAGCCTTTTTCTGGGTCAACTTAGTTAATGGGGGACGAAATAGATGAAAATCCTTCTACAAACCTTCTGTAGTAGCCAACCAAACCTTAGAAACTTCTTATGCCAGTCGAGGATGTGGGTCTAGATGAATTCTTCACTACTTCTATTTTCTGAGAATCAACTCAAATACCTTCGCCAAACACAATGTGGCCTAAGAACGCCACAGATTCAAGCCAAAATTCAAACTTTGTAAACCTGGAAATAACTCATGATCCTTAAGAGTTTGGAGGACTATTCTGAGATGACTGGCATGATCCTCCTCTTTTATAGAGTAGATCAAGATATCGTTGATGAAGAAAATAACAATCATATCCAGATACTTCATAAATACTCTATTTTGAGATCCACGAGTGTTGTAGGAGCGCTATTAAAACTAAAGGAAATCACAAGGAACTCATAATGACTGTAAGGGGTCCTGAAAGTTGTCTTCAGGATGTCACTTTCTCTCACTTTCAGCTGATTGTAGCTAGATCTAAGGTCTATCCTAGAAAAGCAAGCGGCACCCTGAAGTTGGTAGAAAGGGTCATCACTTTTTAGAAGGGGATACTTATTCTTTATGGTGACCTTGTTCAATAGGCGGTAATCGATACACATCCTAAGGGAACCATCAGTTTTTTACACAAATAAGATCGGAGCTCCCTAGGGAGATACACTTGGTCGGATGAAGCCCTTATCAAGGAGATCTTTCAACTCTTTTTTTTAACTCTTTTAGCTCAGATGGTGCCATTCTGTATGGTGGAATAGAGATGGGTTGAGTATCAAGAAGGACATCAATTCCAAAGTCTATCTCCCTTTTGGGAGAGACTCTGGGAAAATCATTGGGAAAAACTTTTGGGAACTTATTTACGACTGGGATTGACTGAAGAGGTGGCGTCTCAACACTATAGTCATTAACTCTGACTAAGTGCTAGATTCAGCCCTTGGAGACTAACTTTTGAGCCTTAAGGAATGAGATAAAACGAGCCTTAGACGTTGTTCGATTACTCTTCTATTCTAAGACTAGCTCATTAGGGAACTTAAACTTGACCACTCGAGTTCTACAATCGATAGAGGCACAAGAAGCATAAAGCTGATCCATGCCTAGAAAGACATCAAAATCTACCATGTCTAGTTCAACTAAATCAACTACGGTGTCTTTATGATTAATGGAGATGGTACAATCACGATAGACTCTCTCTGCTAAAATAGACTCTACTAATAGGTGTAGAAATATTGAATGACTCGAGAAGTTGTTCGGGACAAGTTCCAAACCTCATGACTACGTATGGAGTTACAAAATATAAACTCGCACCTGTATGAAGTAAGGCATAACCATCAAGAGAAAGGACTTTAAGCATACCAATAACAACATCATGTGAGTTCTGCTGATCCCGGAGACTAGCCATAGCATACAGATGGTTTGTACCCCGAATGTTCCTGAAGTAGCACTTCTTTGGGCAGCCCTGATTGCTGGAGTTGCTAAAGAAGATTGGGCTCTATTACTCACATTACCTTGCCTCTCCTTTGGTCAATCTCTTAGAAAGTGACCCATCTGAGCACACTTAAAACAACCATTTTTGCCATCACAACACTCTCTTGGGTGGGTCCTACCTCACTTAGCAAAAGGTGAGCACCAAAAGTCCCATCTTCCATGATACTGAATACCCTGAGCTTGGAAATTTTAAGAATTTTGCATCTAGTGATCATTCCTATTTTTGGTGCAGGTGCACTAACTGATGATGGATCATGTCCAAATGACGTTTACTAAAAGGATGATCAATTTCCATTTTCGATCTTCTGTTAGACTGACTTATAGTTTGCTATCTTGACCTTCTTAATTCCATAGTCTTCCCTATCCTTCAGCTTATCCTCCTCCACCTGTTGCACATTAATCATAAGCCTAGCCATGTCCTGCACATTAATCATAAGCCTAGCCATGTCCATGTCTCCTCTCAACATGGTTGCCTGACTTTTCTTATTTGATAGACGGGAGAGTCCCGACATAAACAAGCTCATTCTACTCCTTATATCAGCCACCATCTTTGGAGCATAGTGAGATAACTAGGTGAACTTGAGACTGTATTCTTGCACGCTCATGACTCCTGCTTCAGGTAAAGAAACTCTCTTACCTTTGACTCCCTTATCTCTCGAAGAAAGAAGTGCTCCAAGAAGGCATTCTCAAATACAGTCCAGCCTAAGGGTGCTGCATATTCTCCTCTAGTCTTTTCTCACTGTTAGTACCATATCCTGGAAACACCCCTGAGCTGATATGAAACCAACTCAACACACTCTATCTCAACAACATGCATAACTTCAAACCCTTCTGAATCTCATACACAAAGTTTTTTGGATCCTCACTGAGGTTTGAACCCGTGAACTCCGGGGGATTCATCCCTAAAAACTCTCAAACTCTAGAAGTATCAACCGCATCTTAACGACCCACTATTTGTTGATCAACTTTATTTGCCACAACCTGAGTCAGCATTTGAATAACATTTTTGAACGCAGCATTGGTGACATCTCCCTTAGGGGGTTGCACTTCTTGTGCATTGGGAGCTTCTTGACCTTGAGGATTTACATTCCTCCTAGCTGGACATCCTCGAATAGCTCTTCGTGGAGACATGATCTGAAATGATATGTGTAGGCACAAGTTAGAAGAAAATTTTATAGAGTTAGACTCTATCGCACAAATGGGAGTAGAATAAAAAAGAGACATTTCCTATTATCTTATAGCCTCCTTATCATCGATGTGGTGCGCTTCACACTAATAAATAGGACTCTACTAGACACGACTCCATAGACACCTTAGGACACTTGAAATCTGTGCTCTTATACCAAGGTAGTCACGCCTCGAGCTTACACCCTGGACGTGGCCGGCACTCAAGAACCATTAGTGATCTCGATGCCAACCCTTGGCCTGACTGACTACTTAGCAGAAGACTTACTCAAACATTTTTTGTTTTAAATAACTGAATGGGAAACATTTAACTCAAATACTGTCTGAACTGTCTCAGAATACTGAATGCAAACGGTAATAGTTTAGCAAAATATGGGCAGATAAATATCAAGAAACCCTTTAGCATTGCCTATCTATGAAGTATCTACTGTCTAAGATAGGTGTCGGGATAGACCCATGACAATCTTAAATAAAACTATTAAAGTAAATATATGACTGGAGTCCTCCGAAAGTAAGAAGGCCTCTCCAAAACCTGGTAAGAAGTTGGGTGATATAAACGATACGCCTATTAATGATCCTAAAAACCTGTATCTGCATATAAGATGATGCAGGTCGAATGACATTAGTACAATGAATGTAAAAGTATATAATAAGACTAAAATGTAACTCAATTGGGGTAAACCATAAATAGGAGATAAAATCAATTAAACTTCACAAATATAATGTAGTAATAGAAAATTCTGAACTAAAATGGTATATGTGTATATATATGTGTATATATATGTATGTATGTATGTATATAAATACTCTTTACTTTACTGGCGAGTTTTTCTAACCGACAACCATCACTATGAGCGTCGTGATGATACAACTTCTTACGCACATTGCTAGAATCGCTCGCTCGTCTTACGGTACGATCCTATCTATGCTGACAACGTAGTTTATGGGATTTGAGTTGCCTGAACTCTTATCCCATATTGATGCTCAATACTACTCCCAAAGTAATATACTTATGTAATATGCTCATAGTTTGATAAACTATATGTCTGTCTGATTTAAGGGTGAGACCAAGCTCAAATCTGTGAGTCAAAGCTCAAATCTTTCTAAAATATATTTTTCAAAGTCATGTATTTAATTTAAATCATGAGAAAGTTTTCTAACTTGCATAGCTCATAAGTATTTGTAATTATTTTCATAATAGCATAAAGACTCTAAAATCATTCTTAAGCTTCATGAAATCATAATAATGTCATGTCAACAACTCACGAGAATAACAATGTAAACCCTTACTATGTATAAAAAGGAAGTACATAGGTCAAGAATATTTAATCTTGAATAATTAATTTAAACAAATCGTGAAATTTGGGGCAAGATTATGGAAGAATTTGAAAGTGGGTTTGATAACCCTAATTATGGAATTTAGTTCATGAACATTGATAAATCTTGAATATGAGGTTGAAGGGAATTCATCATTGAAGTCTTACATACCTTAATCGCTCCAATTACCAAAGAAAAGAATGATCTTGGAAGAATAAGACCTACAAAACCTTTCTTGAATCTTGGAGATGGGTTCTTGAGGAGATTTCTTGAAAACTCTATGAATTTTACGAGGTGTCCTTAATTCGTGTTAAGATGAAGAAATTAAGAAGTTTTGTGGTTAAATCTTACCTTGGATGATGGATGAACATTGGAGGAAGTTAGTTTCTTCAAAACTTTTCTTTCTAGGGTAATTTTATGAACAATGGACGTGAATCACGTTTTTGGAGGGTCATTAAAGCCTTAAATGCCTGTGTTCCTGTGCGGAGAACTCCTCTGGCGCGTATCCAACTGTGCAGGAACGCAATAGCTACTGCCTCGGCGTGCGCCCACGAGGAAATAGCCTATGTCCAGTGCATGGCAAGACATTGTCCAGTAAAAAGGGTATAACTTTTTACTCTGAACTTCAATTGATGCAAACTTGGTGGTGTTGGAAAGAAAACTCATATATTTTTAATTTGATAATTTGTGGTTCACCTATGTCTTTATATACTGAAAGATATGGTTATTTGAAGTTGACTCTAGCATAAACTAATGCAAAAAACTTAGCCTATAGAAAGACTTTGAACTGGACTTAGTGTTAGAGGTCCCTTATGACCATAAATCACTTACGATACCCTTGATACACTTGGTAACAGACCTTAAACACATGAGCGAGTAGTACATCACTCGGTTCAAGCTCATATACTTAAGACGGACGATTCAGATTCTAAGAGTAAAGTTGCAAGGTGTTACAACCCTGTTGGAAAAGTTTGAAGTGTTAAGGAAATTTTTTTACCGTTTGTAGCAATGGAAGCCTCAACTAGGGGAAATGCTCAATATGGAATTGAAAAACTTATAGGCACTAACTACGAGTATTGGAGAATGAGTAAAGAAGCATACCTTTAAGTTCAAGATCTATGAGATTTAATTGTAGGACCTGAATTCAATAATCACATTCGATACTCTTGAGAATGACAAATCGAAGGAAATTTAAGATCAAGTGAAAAAAACTCTCTTTGGTTTGAATACTTCTATTACTAAGGAATTTTATTGATCATATTTCTGATGTTAGCTCTTGAAAAGAAGTTTGGCACACCCTCGAATGGTAGTTAACGAGAAAAGTATAGCAAAACTGCAATTTTTTTGAGAATGAGTTTCCAATGTTGCAACATGTAGGTATGTCAATCTCAAATTACTTTTTGCGAGTTAAAAGTATTTTTGTTTAAATTCAAGATTGATCTGGTAGTGAAGTTTAGCGAGTCATGCCTACAACACTATCTTATTCGTGGATTGAAAAAAGAGTATGATCCTTTGTCACTTTCGTTCAAGAATGGACGCAACAACCATATGTTGAAGAACTGGAGAATTTATTTTCTAATCAAGAAGATTTGGGTAAACAAATGGCTAATAATCTTGAATCTAATGATCTACTTTTTAAAGAAAAACCGAACAAGAAGAATACATCAACTTGGGATAAAAGTAAAGAAGAAAAAATAAGTATGGAAAAAGGTGAAAATTCACATTACAACAGAAAGTGCTACAGATATGAAAAAATTGGACATATAAAAAGAATTGATGAGTGAAACTTTTCAAAGCCAATAGCACGTGCAATAACGAAGCAAATGAACAAATGAAATGGGATCAATGTTTTAGCATCCAAGCTGTTTGACAAAAGCTAGCACAAGATTCTTTCAAGTATGCCAACAACAATAAGAGGAAAGAGTGGATTGTTAATTAAGGATGCTCACATCATGTAGCTATAGATGATTCTTTATTCTTGGAGATGCGAGATTATCACGAAGACCGAGTCATTATCACATCAGTAACTCAATATTCGGTAACAAATGTAGGTGTTGTGAAGATTGAGGTTGCTGGTGATAAATACAAAAGTATCAAGTTGCAAGATGATGAAATGTAAAAGAATATCTGTTGATGTTATTTTTTACTGGTGAAAAGAAAGATTCTTTGTTTCTTATGTTAGCAAATGAAGTTTATGTAAAGAAAGCAAGCCAAACTTATAATGTCGTAATTTGACATGCTCGATTGGGTCATGCAGGTTATCAAATACTACAACAATTTTTTTTCTAAGAAAATTGGTAGATAGCTTGCAAACTTTGAAGAATGTACGTGAAGACGTGATTTGTCAAGGCTGTCAATATGAAAAATCTCATCATCTTACTTTGAAAATGTCATCAAATCAGAAAATCATGTTGTTTAAATTCTTGATGGGACCAAGAAGAACACCAAGTTATAGTGGTCATCTCTATATTATGGTGTTGGTCGATGCTAGCTCAAGGTTCACTGGGTGAATTTTTGAAAGAAAAAGTGAAGCATTATCCAAGTTCTGGAGTTCAAATATGATGTTGCAAATGAGTTTGGGAAGAAGATAAAATGTCTCTGCAGTAATAATGGTGGAAAATATATCTTAGATGACTTCTTCCAGTATTGTCATGAAAATGGAATTCTTCATCAAATGACTTGTCCAAATACTCTTCATCAAAATAAAATTGTTGAAAGAAAGCTTTCGTATCTTACTTAAGTTTGTCTTTCATGGTTGCATGAAAAAAAAATCTTTCCTGAGAGCTATAGGTAGAAGATATTAAATGTGATTATAATGTGACAAATAGGCTACCTCCTTGGCCAAGTACACAAAAATCATATTTTGAAATTTTATATTGAGATTAATTTTAGAGACCTCCCTTCACATCTCCCTTCACATTTTTCTCTGTTAAACTCACCTCCCTATGATTTACCATATTGTGCTTACCTCCCTTATTGTAGTTTTCTTGCAACAATTCATTGATCCTATTTATTACTAATATAAATAAAATATAAAATATACATCAATTCCCGTCAAGTTCCAGTGAAAATTCTTGTGAAGATTTCTTCTCTAAGAAATAAGCAATTGTAATATGTACAATTTTAGATTGTGGCTTTATATGATATAGTTCATCTTTGTATGTGATTACCCTTTCTGACTAGTGAAACGAATTCAATGATTTTGCAAATCAAATGTTTGATAAGATTCTTCAAACTCAATTTTTATCTCTTCAACATTAAAAGTGAGAGTTCTCTAAACTTAAGGAACTGCATTTTTATTTATTTAAATTATTTATTAAATGAGATGCTTTGAAAATATTACTTAATTGGAAGAAATTAATATTAGAAAATAGAAAATTTGTCTATTTTGTTTTATTAATATTGGTAATAAATAAGTTTAAGGAATTGTTACTAGGAAATACAAAATAATCTAGGAAGGTAAGTGTAATATCATATACCACAAGAGAGCTTAGTGTGATGGAGTAGAATGTGGAGGGTAGTCTCTAAAATTATCTCTTATATATTTCTGTACTTAATCAATGGAAATGGTTTACTTTGGAATGAGCATAACTCTAACTTAATTGAAGGAAAAAGTTACATAACTGAGCAAACATAGCTGCTATATATACATAACATGACGATACTTTCAAATTTTCATCTAACATAGCTATACTTAGGATTTTATAGAAAATCTCTCTTCTCTCTCTTCCTCTCTCGTTCACTACTCTTCTCCTCTATCTCTCTTGCTTTCCTTTCTCCTCTCATGTTGTTTTCTCGCGCTCTATCTCCCTCTCTAGAATTCGCTGTGTGATTTTTTTTCTTTTTCCTCTCAATTTTGATATTAATATGAAACTCATTGTCACTATCCAAAAATGGGCGTGATGGCATGTTGTCATGACCCAGGGGTACCCCATAGATGTAACTTGGCGTATAGAACCCCGAAGGACTCCATACAAGCCACTTAGCTCTCATAACATAAGAAATACAAAAATAAGAGTAAAACAATAGTCCAAGTCCAAAATATTTTATAAAACGAAAAGCAGAAGTCTAAACTCATGTCTCATCATAGCCATCCAATACAATTGAATGAAATTGGGCCTAGCACATACATCATGTTCAAAAGAGAAATACATGAAAAAAACTAAACAACAACTCCATCCTTGAAGCATGAGGACTCACCAAAGCTCGGGAAATCACAAACTCAACTACTAGACACGAGACTCGAAAACTTGTCTGTCGGACCCTACATTTGGGAAAAATGTAGGCAAGAGTATGCGTTAGTACAAAAATGCACCAATTATATTAGGTATGAATAAAAACATTTAAAACATGCTAAAAGGAACATTTCATTTCATGACATGCAATTGACCAAGCTAAAATATCATATGAAAGAGTTATAAAACATAATTCATAAATCATGGTCAATGCAAGCTAACATCATCTTTAAAGCCTTTGACCACAAATAAGATGCTCATTGAGTAACCTTAGTTCACCTTTAGTCTTGTTGTGAGAATTATTCTTAACCGACATAGAGACCATGTGAGCTATAACATGATCACCCGGTGTCTCACACACCGAAAAAAGTTGTTCTACTTGCCTAAGGTAGAACCATGAACTTCTAGCTTAAGTGGATCCACTAGGTAATCAACCTATGGGGGCACATAGTTATGGGATTAGGATATTGTTACTAGAAACTCAACCTCTACTAGCGGGATAGCTTCCATATCATGAGACTTCTTCTACAAACCCGGCCTCTACTAATAAGAGAGCTTCCATCTCGATCTCAATATTCACTCGGTGCTAAGCATAAATCCCACGGAATAGTATTTTCTTACTTATTCTCATTATCTATGGAAAGGCATGTCATCTTGCCAATCCAAGCTATTTCATTAAGATATCTCTTATTCATTGATTCAATGGTGAAAATAGCCTTTGAACCTAGGAATCTTTGTTATGTGAGAATCTTTGAAAATCTTTTATATCATACTAGTATGTGTTAATGAGAATGTCCTTTCACAACACAACATCATCATTGGTACTTTACTCTCAAAACACCCTTAAAGCATTTATATAATTCTTCATAAAAACATGCATAATTCCATAATCACCTTTCAAGGCCAAAAACCCTCTTTCAATTATCAACACTTACAAAATAAGGGGTAAATATGGATTTCATCATAAACTCATGCAATTCTCTCATCACATGGTTAATTTTATAGAACTGATTCTTTAAGATCAAAATCCCACATCATATAGTTCATAACTTGAAAACATAGGGATCACATGGGTTCATAGAGAAAAACATCACAAAACCATAGTAAATCATCAATTCATGCTTAGAAGATCAAAATTCAATCATTCAATTCAAAAATCATGAGAACCCATGGTGATTAAAGAAAATCCTAACTAAATTGGGGAATTCTACTTTTTGGAATACAGGAATTTAGGTACTCCATGAATGAGAGGGATTTATGGATGAAAACTATTATACCTCAAGTCCAATTGCTTATCTTCAATAGAGGAATTGAGACCTTATCTTGAAACCCTACATTGAATCTTTTTCTTCTTCAACTTTCTAGAGAGTGGATATTTGAGAAAAGTTTTGGGAATTTGGAAGAATGAAGTAAATGGTTTTAATTTGGGGGTAAAAAGACCTATATAGGGGTCCTAGACTTAGGCAAAACGATATAGTATAGGAATTAATTAATTAGTAAAAGACCCAAATGCCCCTAAAAATAACTGATAGATAACCATTCACGGACCCTAGTCGACGGACTGTGGTCTGATCCACGGCCCATCTTGGTGGACCATCATTCATGGTCAGAGAGGGTGATCTTGGGGTCTTCGAACCACGGACCGTGGTCTGACCTACGGTCTGTAGGTCGTGTCGTGGTCCTAGACCCTTAGATCCTATTCAGGCAGGCCAACCACGGACCACACCTACGGTCCATGGTCCACTCCATGGGTCGTGGGTGGCTGGAGTGGTTCGGCACCTGTAACATCTGGAAAACTGCTATTTTGGTCTTTTTAGAATACAGGGTGTTATAATATCTTCCCCTTGGGACCATTCGTCCTCAAATGAGATTCAAACTGGTTCGAAAAGAGTAGGAGAGGAACTAACAACCCAACCTAATAATGCAATGCATTCAACTAAGAAGGAACTATCGACTCCAAGCTAGGACGTCCTCAAAACATCAAAAGAGGGGTGAAACTAACTCCATTAGCCCATTATGCATGCAATGCACATAAACAAGGAGGAAACATCAACTCCAAGTTAAACATACTCAAATGCATTATAAGGAAGTAGGAACTACATCTAGCAACCCAATATGCATGAAATTTCAATATTACTTCATTTCCAAGGAGCAAGTACCTTCTCCAAGCTAAAAGCATGCTCAACACAATCTAGTGGAGCTCATATGCAATTCACTCTCAAAAAGCATAGGTAAAGTATGTTCAGCAAGTCATCTCATGAAGTCTATAGGCAACTCATACTCAATGCACAACAGCATGAGGAAAATAAATCATATAAGTCATATTTTTCAAAACTTAAGCTTTTTCATGAACATGTATAACCTAAGGAAATCATGGAAAACACATAAACACACATGACTCCCAAAACAAGGAATAAACCATGAGGAACTCGTTACCTCAAGCTAGAGTAGGAGTAGAAGGAAAGAGATGAGGATATCGGGAAATCATATCGGCCTTGGCCTCCCAAGTAATACCCTCAACTAAGTGATTCCTCCATAATACCTTTACGGAAGAAACTTCTTTGTTTCTCAACTTCTTGATTTGCCGGTCTAAAATCTTAACCGGAACCTCTTTATAAGAAAGATTATCTTTAACTTCAAAACCCTCTAAGGAAACTATAGATGTTAGATCACCAACATATTTCTTTAACATAGAGACATGGAAAACTGGATGTACCAATGCCAACTCATTTGGCAAATCAAACTCATATGCAACCTTACACCCTTTATTACCAAACCTCATTACACCCTTCATGGGTGAGATTTTCAAATAAACCCAATCATGGAAATCAAACTCAAGAACCCTTCTTCTAACATCGGCATATGACTTTTATTGACTTTGAGCCATTTTCAACCTCTCTCGAATAAGCCGAATCTTCTCTGTGGCCTCATGTACCAATTCGAGACCTATAAGGGCAACTTCATCCACCTCAAACCAACCTATCAAAGATCTACACCTCATACAATATAGTGCCTCAAATGGAGCCATATCAATACTCGAGTGATAACAGTTATTATAGGCAAACTCAACCAATGGCAAATGGTCATCCCAATTACCCTTAAAATCAATCACAGAAGCTCTAAACATGTCTTCCAAAGTTTGAATAGTACACTTTGCTTGCCCATCAGTTTGGGGATGAAAAGTCGTGCTAAGCTTAACTTTGGTACCAAGACCCTTTTGGAATGACTTCCAAAGCTGAGAAGTGAATTGGGTACCTCGATCAGAAATAATGGACAAGGTCACTCCATGCAACCTCACCATCTCTCTCAAATACAACTTAGTATAATCTTCCGCCGAATAAGAAACCTTGACGGGAATGAAATGAGCAAATTTCGTCATCCGATCCATTATTACCCAAATCAAGTCATGTTGTCGCCGAGTATGTGGCAACCCTACTATGAAGTCCATATTCACATCCTCCCACTTCCAAGTAGGAATACCAATGTCTTGAGATAAACCTCCCGGTTTCTAATGCTCAACCTTCACTTTTTGACAATTAGGACACTTAGCCACAAATCCCACAATATCCTTCTTCATCCCATTCCACCAATAGACATCCTGTAAATCCTGGTACATCTTGGTGTCTCCCGGGTGAATAGAATATCAAGAAATATGGGCATCTGTCACGATCTGTTCCGTCAAGTCATCAATATTAGGAACACACAAACGACCTTGATACCTTAGCACACCATTTCCCCCTTGGGAGAAAGCCTCAACGAACTTTTTAAGCACCACCTCTTTCAATTTAACAAATATTGGATCATGACCTTGCTTAGCCTTCACATCCATCACAAAAGACGATTCGGATCCATAATGAACTATAACATCGCCCTTGGTGGAATATACTAGTTGAAAACCTAATCGAGCCAACCTATGGATATCTCGAACCAACTCTTTCTTTTCATCCTCAACATGAGCAACACTACCCATAGATAATCGACTAAGAGCATCCACTACCACATTAGCTTTACCAGGGTGATAAAGGACACTCATGTCATAATCCTTCAATAATTTGAGCCACCTTATTTGGCGAAGATTCAAATCCTTTTGGTTAAACACATATTGCAAACTCTTATGATCGGTGAAAACATCAACATGAACCCCATACAAATAATGCCTCCATAACTTTAAGGCAAAAACAAGCTAATTCAAGGTCATCAGTCGGATAATTCTTCTCATGGATTTTAAGTTGCCTTGAAGAATAGGCAATAACCTTACCATTTTGCATAAGTACACATCCCAACCCAACACTAGAGGCATCAAAATATACCACAAAGTCATCTGTACCTTTCGGTAAAGTCAACATCGGAGCGAAATTAAGTCTATCTTTCAACTCTTGGAAAATTCTCTCACAAATATCCGACCATATGAATTAAGCCTTCTTTTGAGTCAAAGTCATCAAAGGAGAATCAATGGAAGAAAATCCCTCAACAAACCTTCTATAGTAACCGGCCAAACCCAAAAAGCTTCTAATGTCCGAAGGAGTTAGAGGACTAGGCCAACTCCTGACCGCATCCATCTTCTTAGGATCTACCTCAATACCCTTGTTTGAAACAATATGACCAAGGAAAACTACATACCTTAACCAAAATTCACAATTGCTAAACTTTGCAAAAAGTTGTTGGTCCTTGTGAATTTGCAACACAATGCTTAAATGATCAATATGCTCATTTTCCCTTCTCGAGTAGATCAAAATATCATTAATGAACACAATTATGAACATATCAAGGTATTGTCTAAATACCCTATTCATCAAATCCATAAATGTCACTGTAACATTAGTCAACCCAAACGACATTATAAAAAATTCATAATGACCATATCGGGTTCTAAAAGCCGTCTTTGGAATATCATCTTCTTTTACCCTCAATTGGTGATAACTCGACCTAATATCAATCTTAGAGAAGTAACTTGCCCCTTTAAGTTGATCAAATAAATCATCTATCCTTGGAAGAGGATACTTATTCTTAATGGTCATCTTGTTCAACTTACGATAGTCAATACACATACGAAGAGAACCATCTTTCTTTCTAACAAACAAAACTTGAGCACCCCATGGAGAGATACTAAGTCGGATAATACCCTTATCCAATAAATCCTTCAATTATTCTTTCAACTCTTTTAACTCTGCCGGAGCCATTCTATAAGGAGGGATAGAAATAGGTTGCGTATCTGGGAGAAGGTCAATATTGAAGTCTATTTCTCGCTCAGGAGGAATACCGAGTAGTTCATCGAGGAACACTTTTGAAACTCATTTACAATGGGGGACCGATTCAAGAGTAGGGGTTTCAGAATCTACATCCCTCACCCTATCAAGATGGTAAATGCAACCCTTAGAAATCATCTTTCTAGCTTTTAGACAAGAGAGAAACTGACTGTTAGGTATGGGAACTGAAATTTGACTACACGAGTTCTATAATCAATAGAGTCATAACATGAATGCAATCAATCCATACCAAGAATGACATCGAAGTCTAACATATCAAGCTCTACTAAGTCAACAAGAGTATCTCTATGCTATAGACCCTCTTAGCCACCACAGAATCACCAATAGGAGTAGAGAAAGAGAAATGTTCTAATTACATTGGGGAGCACATCAAACTTCATGGACACACATGACGTCACAAAAGACAAAGTAGCACCGGGGTCAAGTAAAACATATACATCAAGTTTAAAAAATCTTAACATACCAATAACTACATTCGGAGAACTCTCTTGGTCACCGCGGGTTTAGAGAGCATAGAAGCGGTTTTTCTTTGAAGCATTGGAATTTGAACCACTAGGAGGAGCTTGCGTTCCTTCCCTTTCTTTTGCCGTAAGCATTTGGAAATCCCTCATTTTGTGACCACTCTTTCCAGAACTAAAGCAACCATCCGTGCCGACTAGACACTTACAATTGTGCTTTTTCCCACACTTAGTACATGTAGACCTAGCCAATGAAGATCCACCGCCATTCCCTCCTTGAGGTTTAGGTTTAGACACCCTATCCTTGTTAAATTTAGGACAAGCATTAAAGGAACTTTGATAGGAAAACCCTTGTCGAGACTTAGGACGACCTTGTCCACCGGACCTTGCATGAGAAAAATCACCATCATTGTTTTTAGCCCTTTTTACCTCTCTAGACTTTTTCTTGAGTTTCTCCTCTTAAATTTGTTATTCATGGACCACGAGCCGAGAGATGTCCATGTCACCAATAAACATGGTGGTACGACACTCTTTAACCACCATTTCAGACACACCCGACATGAACTTACTCATCCTTGCCCTAGAATTGGCAACCATTGTTGGAGCATATTTGGATAGTTGTGTAAACTTTAGAGCATATTCCTTCACACTCATACTTCGTTGATGAAGGCTAATGAACTCAAGCACCTTTGCTTGCCTCATCTCAAGGGGAAAGAACCTATCAAGAAAAGCAGATTTAAACATAGTTCCCACTCTATGGGGCCCGCTCCCACCGATCTTATTTCTTTCCATTGATTGTACCACACTTGAGCAACACCTTTCAATTGATAAATGGCCAATTCTGCCTTTTCTCTTGAAGTCACTCCCATGATAGCAAGTACCTTATAGACCTCATCGATAAACTTAAGGATCTTCCTCAACCTTGGAGCTATAAAATTCTTGAGGGTTCATCTTCATAAAGTCCCTCACTCTTGAAGTCACCATAAGCACATTTGAGTTCATGGGGACTACCACCTCTCTATTGGCGTGGGCCATCACAGCTCGAGCTAACACTTGAAAAGCCAATCTAAACTTCGCATTTGTAACTTGTTCGGCCAAAGAATCAATCGGAACTTGAGGAGGAGCTTGGGGAGGATCTTTTTGTTGCAGATTCTCCCTCACATTCCTTCTGGTATAAGCTCTTCACGTAGACATATCTTGAAGAACGTAGGATAAGGATTAGGAGAGAGACTTTATAGAGTTAAACTCTATCGCACGACTTTAGAGTAATGAAAAAAGTGGAGTTTCCTAAACATCTTGTAGCTTCTTATTAATAAATGTGGCACGCTTCATACTCATGAACAAGAATCTACTAGACGTGGCTTATGAGACACCTAGGACCATTCTAAACCTTGGGCTTTGATTACCAAGTTTGTCACGACCCAGGGGTACCCCCTCGATGTAACATGGCATATAGAACCCTGAAGGACTCCATACAAGCCACTTAGCTCTCATAACATAAGAAATAGAACAACAATAGTAAAACAATAGTCCAAGTCCAAAATATTTTATAAAATGAAAAGTGGAAGTCTAAATTCATGTCTCATCATAGCCATCTAATACAATAGAATGAAATTGGGCCTAGCGCATACATCATATTCAAAAGAGAAATACACGAATAAAACTAAAAATAAACTCAGTCCACGAAGCATGAGGACTCACCAAAGCTCGGGAAATAACAAACTCAACTACTAACCACGGGACTCAGAAACCTGTCTGTCGGACCTTATATTTGGGAAAAACATAGGCAAGAGTATGCATTAGTACAAAAATGCACCAAGTATGATAGTTATGCATAAAAACATTTAAAACATGCTAAAAGGGACATTTCATTTCATGACATGCAATTGACCAAGCTAAAACATCATATGAAAGAGTTATAAAACATAAATCATAAATCATCGTCAATGCAAGCTAATATCATCTCTAAAGCCTTTGAACACATATGAGATACTCCTTGAGTAACCGTAGTTCACTTTTAGTCTTGTTGTGGGAATTAGCCTTAACCGACATAGAGACCATGTGAGATATAACATGATCACCCGATGTCTCCCACACCGACAAGGGTTGTTCTACTTGCCTAAGCTTGAACAATGAACTTCTAACTTAAGTGGATCCACTAGCTAATCAACATGTGGGGGCACATAGTTATGGGATAAAGAGATTGTTACTAGAAACCCGACCTTTACTGGCGGGAGAGCTTCCATCCCATGAGACTTCTTCTAGAAACCCAATTTCTACTAATGGGAGAGTTTCCATCTCAATGTCAATATCCACTCGGTGCTAAGCATAAATCCCACAGAATAGTATTTTCATTAAGATAGCTCTTATTCATTGATTCAATTAGGTGAGAATAGCCTTTCAACCTAAGAATCCTTGTTATGTGAGAAAACCTTTCACATCATGCTAGTATGTGTTTATTAGAATGTCCTTTCACAACACAACATCATCATTGGTACTTTACTATCAAAGCACCCTTAGAGCATTTACATAATTCTTCATAAAAACGTGCATAATTCCATAATCACCTTTCAAGGCAAAAAACCCTCTTTCAATCATCAACATTTAGAAAACAAGGGTTAAATATGGATTATATCATAAACTCATGCAATTCTCTCATCACATGCTTAATTGTATAAAACTCTTCCTTTAAGATCAAAATCCCACAACATATAGTTCATAACTTGAAAACATAGGGATCACATGGGTTCATAGGGGAAAACATCATTAAGCCATAGTAAATCATCAATTCATGCTTAGAAATTTTTTTTTGGTAACATGGAATTTCATTTATAACCAAAATTTGATCAATACATAGCAAAACAGTTAAGTGACTAACTATTTCTCATTCTAACTCTCTACTTCCTAATTATACAGAAAACAAAACTAGAATATAAACTCATACAAGGAACTACTATTCTAAGGATATGCATTTAGAGTTATAGAATAGGTGTCCAGCTTGCCTTGTGTTGTCCTCTTAGATGAATATGCATACCAATCTCTCTAAGGACCTTGTTAGCACTGAGTCGTCCTCGTTGGAACCTGTTCTTGTTCATTTCTCTCCAAATGATATATACCATCATCACAAAAATACTAGTCTTGATCTCAGCACCTCTTATCTTCTTTTTCACAATTTCACTAATCCAAGCTATCTCTGTTCTCCAGTCGTGAATACTTCTTTGGCTTCCCATCCAGTTGCACATTCTTCCCCATAATGTCTTTTTCATTTGGCATTCAAAATAGAGAAGTTCAAAGGTTTCCTTAGTTCTAGACAGAACAAACATTCAGATGGCACCTGAATCCCAAAATTTTCAAGTCTGTCAACAGTTGCTAATCTTTTCTGCACAGCTAGCCACATTATGAATTTGAATCTTGGATGTACTCCTTGTTTCAAAGTAATGCTCTTCCATTCTACTCTTGGGAAAATAGGCATGATAGAGTTATACATTTTCTTTATGGAAAACTTCCCAGCTTCATGTACCTTTGCAAACTTCATCATCAACTCACCCTGTCCAGCTTGCCTTTAGATCATCAAATCTTTTGTACTCAATATCTTTCGCACTACCCATGAAGCAGCAGTAGGTATAGTGACAGTTTATATCCCCCTGTTCTTTATGAAATAACTATGCACCCATTGGATCCATAGGCAGTCTTTCTTCCTAGATATATTCCACATTTGTTTGAGTATTGCAGCTTTATTCCATAATTTAAGATCAATAATATTTAGTCCCCCTGCAGCTTGTGGTTGCATATTGTTTCCCATGACACTAAAGCTTTCCACAAGAAGGTCCTACAAATTTGTTCTATAGTCTTAATAAACTTCTTAGGCAATACAAATACATGTGCCCAATAAGCTTGGACCCCAAAAATGACAGATTTTGTCAATTGGACTCTTCCAACATATGATAATAGTTTTGCTGACCAGCATGTTACTTTGGCAGTGATTCTCTTTATTAAAGGCATAAACTAATTGACACTAAGCTTTTTTTATGCCAACGTAACCCCCAAGTATCTAAAAGGCATAGAGCCTCCGTGTATCAAAGTTCTTCCAGCAATTTCTGCTTAGTATGAGCATGCACTCCAGCTATATACAAAGAGCTCTTATCTGCATTTGCATGTAATCCTGAAGCTCTAGAAAATTTCATGAAAGCTTTATTCAAGAGCCTAATAGAAATTAGATCAGCCCGGCAGTACATTAATAGATCATCGGTAAAACAAACATGTATACTCTCTAGTTTCCTGCACCTTGGATGGAAATTGAAGTTCCCATTCTTTGTGAGTTGTTGTAGTTCCCTAACCAGATACTCCATCGCCAGTACAAATAGATAGGGTAACATCAGATCTCCTTGTCTTAATCCTCTCTTAGCATGAAAAGGTTTTGTTAACCCTCCATTCAATAACAATGAATAGGATACAGTGGTCATAAACCATGAAATGAACTTAGTAGGAAATCCCATCTTAATCATTAATTGCTTCAAGAAACTCCACTCTAGTGAGTCATACGCTTTCCTTATATCAACTTTAAGTACACATCTAGGGGATATGCATTTTCTTCCATAACTTTTGAATATTTCATGGCTAAATATCACATTATCCAAAATACTTCTACCTTCAATAAATGCAGATTGGGCCCTTCCAACCAGCCCTGCTATTACAATCTTTAATCTCCCTGTAAGGACTTTTGAAATGATTTTGTACAAAGACGTGCAACATGCAATAGGCCTATAGTCCTTAACCTTTGCAGGGGATAGAACTTTAGGAAAAATGGCTGATGTATTTATAACAGGTAAAAGATTACCAGTGATAAAGAATTGTTGAACTGCTTCCTGAACCTCTCCTTTGACAATATCCCAATTCCCTGTGAAGAACTCTATAGGAAAACCATCCACCCATGAGCTTTTTTCTTTAGGCTTACTCTTGATAGCTTCAATAATCTCCTCATGTGTTACCTATTTTATCAACTCCTTCTATTGTTGTAGAGTCAAGCACACACCTATCTTCACCACCTCATCATTTAAACAAGGCACACTACTAGCACTAGCACCCATTAGTCCAGTAAACACCCCCAATAAATTCAGCCTCAATTGCCCTCGGATCAGTAAGCTTGATATTACTCTCAGTGTAGATGGAACTAATAGCATTATGACTACATCTAATCTTCCATTGAGCGTGGAAATACTTAGAATTAGCATCTCCACACTCAACGCAAGTTGCTCTAGACTTCTACCTTAGTACCTGTTCCTCCACCTTGCTCCACTTCTCAATTTCTAATAATAGCATTTTCTCCTAATCAAATAACATTTGATTCATTAGGTCATCTTGAATCTGTCTCTGAATAATGTCAAGTTTCTCTCTTGCTACATGTAATTTCTGTGAAAATGCAGCCATAAATGTGTTTATATCCTTTAGTTTCACCTTTAATTGCTTCAATTTTTTCCAGACCTGCACCATAGGTTGTCTAGTGATCTCCATCTCCCATACTTGATTCATAGTTCTTCTAAAATCTGGGTGCTCCATTATGTTAGGATAAAATCTGAAAGGTCTAGGATGTAAAGTAGTATAAGAACAACATTTAATCAAAATAGGGGAATGGTCAGATACTGAGGGATTAAGATAATCAACTTCCACCTGCCCATACTGTTGCAACCCCTTTAAATCCCCTAATGCCCAATCTATTTTACTATACACTCTCCTCCCTGCCTCTTGTTTGTTACACCAAGTAAAATGCCACCCTGTACTTCTTAATGGTGTCAGTTGCAATGAATCCAACAAACCTTGGAACCCCTCAACTTCACTGGAACTCACATGTGATCCCATTCTATCTTCTGAGCTCAACACATTATTGAAATCACCAAACAAGATCCAAGGATAATTGTTTCTCACATCAACTTGATTCAAATTAGCTCTCTCCCTTTGTGTTAATTCATTCATAGCAAAAACTACAGTGAAGTATAGTTGACATTGTATTCCAGTATCCTCAATAGTACAATGTATGTATTGATCCTTAACCTCCAGAATATTAACATTAAGACATTTTTTCCAGATCAACCAAATTCTTCTATTAGGCATATCAGTATAATTATAGCAAGCTTCCCAATCTTTCGCAATCTTCTTTAATATACTTCTAGCTTTTGATTCCTTCACCTTTGTCTCCAAACAACCAAACACTTCTATTTTATGTTTTGCCAAAAAGAGCCTCACCTCCTTTTGTTTATGGGCCTGATTCAGGCCCCTAATATTCATGTAAACAGGATCATGGTGGAACAAAATGGCATGAGGTTGCCAGCACCTACTTCCTTTGCATAAATCATAGCATTTTTATCTCTAGTGCTTGCCTCCCTCATTTCCTCTTGTTGTATATCTCTGTGTTCATCCACCCTTACACCTTCAACATCAATGATTTGCTTACCACTCCTTTGTATTATTACTTCAGTCATCTCAGTTCCCTTTTCTGGCTGTTCCAACACCTTATATGGGTGTTGTATTATAACTGCATTGCCAACCTCAATAACCCTATCCATCTTTCTTTTAACTTGCCAGACCTATTGTTTCCCTTTGTATCTCTGCATTCTTGTACTCTTCCCTTACCTCCTCCAACCCTTGGCCATCATCCCCTGCATTTCCTTTCTCTTTATACCAGCAGTCCACATCATTGTGCCCAAATTTCAAACACTCATTGCAATACTTTGGCCTCCATTCATATTCCACTGGTTGGTCCCAAGGCCCAGAAGGTGTTTCAATCACTATTTGCTCAGTCAAAGGCTGTGATACATCTACTTCAATCAAAATCCTAGCATAGGAAATCCTCTCTGCATTTGATGTGGACCTATCTGTATGTATAGGTCGCCCTACTGCACTCGCGACCTTACTTAATGCATCAACCGACCAGTAATCCACAGGTAGTCTAAGAAATTTTACCCATAGAGAAACTATACTAAGTGCCTCCTTATCTAGCTCAAAATCTAGTTCCCATTGGTTACGGATTAGTGGTCGATTATTTACATAGTATGGCCCTTCCATGAGAATTCTCTCATTTTCACACTGTGTCTGAAATTTAAACATGTAATATCTATCCTCATGAAAAAGAATCTTAGGTTTAGCCTTCCACACTTTCACTGCATAGTTTTCTAATTGATTTATCGATGGATTATCTCCCAATATATAGCCAATTAGTGACGATTCCCAATTTTTAATCTGCTCCTTTATATCTACCTCCTTAATTTGTACCGTTAAAACTCCATCCTTCAGTATCAGAGGACTGTAGTTTAGAGACTTACCCTCTCGTTGATTCCCCTACTCTTCTCCTCTATTTTGAGTTGGGATGGCAGGTTTTCCTTCTGTAAATAGCAATCGCCGAATCATTGGTTCTCTACTCTCATGTTTTACTGCTTTAAGCTACACTTCCTCCTCCAAGCTGCTCGTATCAGTTTCCTCAGATATAGTCTTAAAACCCGGTGGTAGGTAACTACCATACCTCAAGTCCAATTGCTTATCTTCAATAGAGGAATTGAGACCCTAGGTTGAATCTTCTTTTTTTTCTTCATCTTTCTAGAGAGTATATTTGAGAGGAATTTTGGGAATATGGAAGAATGAAGTAAATGGGTTTAATTTAGGGGTAAAAAGACTTATATAGGGGTCCTAGACTTAGGCAAAATGACACAATATAGGAATTTATTAATTAGGAAAAGACCCAATTGCCTCTAAAAATAATTAATAGATAACAATTCACGAAGCCCAGTCGATGGGCTGTGGGTCAAACCCACGGCCCGTCCTGGTGGACAGTCATGCATGGTCAAAGAGGGTGATCTTAGGGTCTTTGAACCACAGACTGTGGTGTGACCTACGGTTCATAGGTCGTGTCGTGGTCCTGGACCCTCAGACCCTACTCAAGCTGGCCAACCATGGACCACACTTATGGTCCGTGGTCCACTCCACGGGCTGTGGGTGGCTGGCATGGTTCAACACCTGCAACATCTGGAAAGCTGCTATTTTGGTCTTTTTAGAATAAGAGGTGTTACACATGTATATTCTCATCAAGACAAGTCAGCCTCGCCCCAAAGAACATGAAAGAAATGTGAAAATATAACGCAAGAACAAGACAAAGGTGCAAATTTTTTTCATTCTAAATAATACTCCAAAATCTAGTTGTCACGTATATAAGCCACTAAATATATAAAAAGAGGAATTTAGAAGTGAGTACAAGTCTCAGTCTTAAAAAAAGAAAGAAAACGAAAAAGAGGGCACGCCGAAGTGACAAGCAGCTACCACTTCAAATCCTTGACAAGCCTTAAAATTAGAAGAAGAAGAAGAAACAAATCACACGGGTCAGGGCTCGGAACCTACACAAGTGTAGAAGCAAGGAGTGAGTACCAACAACACGGTACCCATCAAACAACCTAATAAACAAGGCATCTATCTAGAAATTGAGTACTCCTTCCACTCCACCCGAACCTCCTCAAACTACAATCTGCACAGAAATTAGCTCAACCTAACAGTTCTACAATACATGGCTCACAAGGCCCAACAACCACAGTTCAATCTT
This sequence comes from Solanum commersonii, assembly GCA_029007595.1. Taxonomy (NCBI): domain Eukaryota; kingdom Viridiplantae; phylum Streptophyta; class Magnoliopsida; order Solanales; family Solanaceae; genus Solanum; species Solanum commersonii. Next base: position 2,741,519 of record JAJTWQ010000068.1, read on the forward strand.
AACAATCAAACGAATCAAATGTCAATCTCAATGTCAAGTAGATCAGTCATACACAACAAGTACACCAATCACAATTAACAAGTAAGTCACACCTAAGCATCAAGTCACAACAATCAATCTCTCGCCAGAACCATTTCCCATAGGCACAATCGGAACCATTTCCATCGACTTTATATAAAATCACTAGCCGAAACCATTCCCATTGGCTTTATAAAATCATTAACTGAAACCTTTTTCCACTGACTTTATAACAATCACTAGCCGGAACCATTTTCCAACAACTTTGTAACAATCACCAATAAAGACTTCGACATCATAACAATCTTCAACAAATACCTCGAAATCATAACACTCGCTGGTAAAGACATCGGCATCAAAACTGTCACATGTCTCATCACGGTGGTCAACAATAAATGCACACACGTAATATCATACCACATTTAAGAGACAACAATTCATACAATTAAAGTCCACTTTCATGCTATCGAACATTTCATCAATCAATTAATAAGCGTTTGAACAAGAAAATTCACAAACATCACGATCATCACATAGCCTTTTCATTTCAACCCCTTTTTCATTAATTAAGAGTTATCAAGTGGAAAATTAACCCTTCACCTCATTCCCTTACTCATAACACACAAGAGATGAAGGGAATACACGAATTTTACTAGAATACAAGGTTTAGGAGATCACTTGCATTAAAGAAATCAATAATCACTCCAATATTTGAGTCTTCCCTTTCTGAATCACTTTCAAAGACACACAATCTATATATAAGCAAGTATTCACCATCACATTCCAAAAACGACAATACACAAATCAATTACTTAGAAAAATGGGTCAATCAACTCAAAACCCAATTTCAAAAAGAAGGTTTGAATCTGAAACTTAATACTTGAATACATTACTCAAGGCTTTAGGACTTCATTAGTGAAAACTATTTCGAAAAAGGGATCAAAACCACCATTTTAGATCAAAACTCAAGTTCTTGCAAAACTTTACCATTTTTTCAGTAAAATCTCAAATTATGTTGTTAGAATCCATAAACAATCAAAGGGAAATGAAGGTTTCGGGGGTCATAAAAGCTTACTCATATGATATAGCACAAGAAACCCTCTCAAAAATCGCCACTAAGGGTTTCCCAAACTCAAAAATGGAAAATGGGCCTTAAACCCTAAAATTTTTAGACCAAAAGCCCTCTTTGATGTCGTTTAAGAAACCATAGTTCACTTAAGCAAACCCCACAAAAATTAGGGGTCTCGCTTTTTCGAACCAGGCTCCGCTTAAGAGAACCCTTCAAAAAGTCTAGCCTTTCCTTAAGTGATCACACCCAAAATGACCCTCGAGATTTGTTCGGAACCCCGTACACTCAAACCATATATGTAAATCAATTATACTTAATGTTTCGAACTGAATGGAACCGTAAACATACAAATCCAAAATCTCCTTGACCCAACATCCGTGAACCAACATCCGTGAAAATCATAAGAAACTAACTCAGCGCCTAAAAAGGTTAAAACGAGCTCGGGACCTCTCAAATATCAACCAAGACTTCACCTAGGCTCAAGATATCCCTGAATTCAACGAAATTCTCAAAATTCTAATCCGAGCATCCGAACTCTGAATGTTGAACAAAGTCAACCTAAAGGCTAAAATTCCACAAATTCACAACTTAGGACCTCAAATCTGCAAAAAGACACCGAATCTCAAACCAAAAACTCCCACAAATGATATTTCACCTTTCGGGAGTGATGGAATCGACAGAATTTTATTCTGATACTCGAAACTCCAAAAGACCCCAAAACCACTTTCTCAACAACTTAGCCTTTCAAACTCAAAACTTATAAAAGTCTCAATGTTAACCTCAAAATTCAAAACTAACTTTTAAAACTCAATCATAGAAGAATCGGGTCAATATCGGGATGGAGAAATGATAATTTTACAAGGATTACCAAAAATGACCAACTGAGTCATTACAATCATTAAAATTTTAGTAGAGTTATTTTTATATATACTTGTGATCTTTGGTGTTCAAATTTTCTGGGTGACTGATGATGATTGATTCATTTTTTATTGGATTAACACCGATATATTAAAAAATTTCCTTCTGAATTTTTTATTATTGTTCAATGTTTGTACCACTAGTATGAAATCATGTATTTTACTGTATCCGACTCTTTTTTTGTTTTGAATATTCTCTTCTTCTTATATTTATACAACCAATTATATCTACATACTAGAAAAAAATGTATTTGTGTATTTGAAAAAATGATACACCTGTTATCAAACTATATCTTCTTTGATTTATACATATTGATATTAGAAAAAATTGTAACTTTTTGTCAGAAAAATTTGGTACAACTATTATAGGAAAAAATTGTATCCGTATATTTATATTAGGGGTGATACAATATTCAAACACTATATATCAATGTGTATTTTTTATTATCATTTTGTATAACAAAATATTGTTACAAATTGTAGCTCTGGATTTATTTTAGGGGTGACACAATGTGTATCTATGTATAGATATTTTAGTTTCAAAGTTAATATGTGGATTTGTGTATTTATGAGCGAGATCAGAAGAGACGCGAGCTAGATTTTGGAAAGAGACGATATTGTATATATGTGTATGGTGTATCTTGTTGGGTTTTAGCAAGGTGTGAATGGGAAATAATAAGAGAAAATGGAAAGTGTGGGGGAACCAATTTTGGAGGGAAAATTGAAAGTCTTTGCAAATGAAAAGTCATTTCTCCCATATTGGTAGAAGAAAGGAAAATTGTTGTCCTTATATTAGGAAACACTTCCTTTAGTTTTTAAAGGGTCAAGTCTCATTAATTGATTTCCTTTCTCTTATAAATTAATTCATAATGTTAGTTAATTAATAGAATTAATTTTGTGTAACGGAATTTATTTAAAATTTGCGTGTAATGGTAAAGTTGTTCTGAAGGGACCTATTCCTTCCGAAAAGACGTTATTTTTCCCAAAAGACACAACGTTCTGGAAAGACACACCATTGTCCGAACAGACGCGTTCCTTGCTTCAAGTGGCTATAAATAGAAAGTTTTTTTCCATTTTTCAACACTGAATTTTTTTTTCTCTCTGCATACATTTTCTTACAAAACAAAATTGTTGATCGACTGAGTCTGTGTGCTTTGGTTGTTGTTCCTGCGTTTGCTGAAATTAGTGAAGTTTAAGGTACCACTACTTCTCTAATAGTTAATTTGTTTTATCTTGGGAGGAATTAATCTGTAACCTCGGGTACTTGAGGGGATTAAATTTTTTAAGGTAACACAGTGGGTTATGTGGACTCGGATTTTATTTTCAGTCTGTTTCATCTTTTTTCTATTTGTATTTTTTTTCTAACCTAAATACATGAGATAACAACCTTAAAAAAATTTAATAGTTTCTGTATTTGAGGCTTCTGGAGATTAAAACCTTTATCATTTTCTACTCTGTTTGAATTTTTAAAATTCATTCGATTAACGATTAAAAGAACATAAAAACTTTATTGTTAAATTAGAAACATGCTATGTAAGGATTTATTCTTTACTGTTAGTATTTCACATCCTAAAATTTTCTGCCATTTGTGACAGAAAAATGACAAATTTAAGTCAAGTAAATGTTGGAACAGTGAGTGTTGCAACAATATCGGTTGCACACAATCATTCAACTGCTGCCCTTGCACTGGCTGAGAAACCTGCATAGTTTTCTAGAGTCGACTTCAAGAGATGGCAGCAGAAAATGTTCTTCTATCTGTCTACGTTGAGTCTGCAGAGGTTCATTAATGAGAACGTTCCTGTTATGTCGAATGAAACTCCGGCCAAAGAATGATTCTTGGTGACAGAAGCATGGACACATTCAGATTTTTTGTGTAAAAACTATATTATGAGTGGCCTGCAAGATGATCTATACAATGTGTACAGTAGTGTCAAGACCTCAAAAGAACTATGGGATGCTTTAGAAAAGAAGTACAACATAGAGGATGTCGGAATGAAGAAGTTCATTGTGGCAATGTTTTTGGACTATAAGATGATAGACGGTAAAATCGTCGTCACCCAAGTTCAAGAACTGCAGGTCATAATCTATGATCTCCTTGCTGAAGGTACACATTTATTTAATGTCTATGTTAAACATATTAAGTCTATTCTTAAAAATCACATAATCTTTAATGTAGGATTGATTGTGAATGATGTTTTTCAAGTGGCAGCCATTATTGAGAAGTTACCTCTGTTGTGGAAGGACTTCAAAAACTACTTGAAACATAAAAGCAAGGAGATGACTATTGAAGATCTCATGGTAAGGCTGAGAATCGAAGAGGATAACAAGGCCGCAGAAAAGAGGTCACGTGATAATTCATCAATAACTGGAGTAAATATTGTTAAAGAAGATTCCACAAACTCAAAGAAAAGAAAGAAACCATCTGGTCCAAAGAGCAACCCTCCTAAGAAGAAGTTCAATGGAAACTGCTTCAATTATGGCAAACGTGGTCAGAGGGCTACTGAATGTCGGGGTCCCAAGAAGGACAAGAAGAAGGATCAAGCAAATTTGGTTGAATCCAAAAAAGAGATGGACGATCTCTATGCAATGCTTTCAAAATGCAACTTGGTTGGAAATCCACGAGAATGGTGGATAGATTTTGCTGCCTCATGTCATGTTTATGCCAACAAAGAACTATTTGCATCATATACTCCAGCACCAGTAGACGAGAAGTTATTTATGGCGAACTCCACTGCTGCAAAGGTTGAAGGAACTAGCAAGGTCCACTTAAAGATGACATCAGGCAAGGTGATGACTTTGAACAGGGTCTTGTATGTTCCAGAATTGCGAAAGAAGTTAGTTTCTATACCAGTTCTTACCAAGAATGGATTCAAATATGTAGTTATTTCTGATAAAGTTGTAGTAAGTAAGAATGAGATGTATGTAGAAAAAGGTTACCTCACTGGAGGCCTCTTCAAACTCAATATAATTGCAGTTGATATCAATAAAGATTATGCTTCTTCTTACTTGCGTGAGTGTAAATGTTTATGACATGAACGTTTGGGACACATTAATAACAAAACCTTACGAAAATTGATCAACTTAAATGTTTTTCCTAAATTTGAATGTAATAAATCAAAATGTCAAGTTTACGTTGAAATTAAGTATGCTAAGCATCCTTATAAATCTGTTGAAAGGAATTCATATCCCTTAGAACTGATTCACATTGAAATTTGTGACATGAAGTCAACACCATCATGTGGTGGAAAATAGTATTTCATAACTTTTATTGACGATTGCACTAGATATTGTTATGTATATGTGATAAATGGTAAGGATGAAGCAATAGATTCATTTAGGCAATATAAAATTGAAGTTGAAAATCAGTTGGATAAAAAGATCAAAATGATCATAAGTGATAGAGGTAGAAAATATGAATCTCTATTTGTAGAAATATGTTTGGAAAATGAAATTATCCATCAAACTACTGCTCCTACTCTCCTCAATCTAATGGAATTGTAGAAAGGAAAAACCAAACTTTAAAGAAAATGATGAATGCCTTACTTATAAGTTCAGGTTTATCACAAAACTTGTGGGGGGAAGCTATCCTTATAGCAAATCGAATACTCAATAAAGTGCCTCATAGCAAGACATATGTTATTCCATATGAGAAATGGAAAGGTAGAAAACCCAACTTGAAATATTTCAAAGTGTGGGGGTGTCTAGCCAAAGTCTAGGTTCCTATACCTAAGAGGGTGAAAATAGGACCTAAGACTGTGGATTGTGTATTCATTGGATATGCCACAAATAGTAAGGCATGTCGATTTATGGTTCATAAGTCCAAACATTCGGATATTCATGACAATACGGTAATGGAATAAGATAATGTTGAATTCTTTGAACATATCTATCCATATAAAAACTAGACTTAAGTCATCTAGTGGGAGGTCTAAACGACCTCGAGAAGAACCAAAGGAGAATGAACCTAATAAAGAGATTCCAAGGCACAGTAAACGTCAAAGGACAACTACTTCATTTGGATATGATTTTGTAACATTCCTTCTTGAAAGTAAGCCTCAACATTCAAGGAAGCTATATTGTCTAGCGACTCAATCTCTTAGAAAGAGGCTATCAATAGTGAGATTGAATCAATCTTAAGCAATCATACCTGGGAGTTGGTTGATCTTCCTCCAGGGAACAAACCCTTGGGTTCGAAATGGATCTTCAAAAGAAAGATGAAAGATGATGGAACTATTGACAAATATAAATAAATACTTGTTGTCAAAGGCTTTAGAAAGAAAAAAGGTCTGATTATTTTGATACATACTCGCCAATGACTAGTATTACATCAATTCGAATGTTAATTTCCCTAGCTGTAGTATACGGTCTTGAAATCCATCAAATGGATGTGAAAATCACCTTCTTAAATGGAGAGCTAGAAGAAGAGATTTACATGGAACAACCTGAGGGTTTCGTAGTTACCGGTAAAAAAAAGAAAGTATGCGAACTTGTTAAGTCACTTTATGGACTGAAACAAGCACCGAAACAATGGCATGCAATGTTTGATCAAACCATGTTGGCAAATGGATTTATGATCAATGAATATGATAAATGTGTCTACATTAAAGACATTCCAAATCAGGAAGTCATTGTATGCCTATATATGGATGACATATTGATAATGAGCAAGGACATTGCTAATGTAAAAGCTACTAAGCGTATGCTCGCTAGTAAGTTTGATATGAAAGATTTAGGAGTTGCCAATTTGATATTGGGAATTAAGTTTCATAAAACTTCTAACGGTCTAGCATTGTCTCAATCTCATTATATTCAAAAGATACTTGAAAAGTTCAAGTACTTGAATTTCAAAAGGGCAAATACCCTAATTGATGTGAACCTTAATCTTGCTAAGAATAAAGGTGAAAGTTAGTCTCAATTGAATTATGCCAGAGTATTGGGAAGTTTGATGTATGTTATGAACTGTACACGACCAGACATAGCCTACACTATAAGTAAACTGAGTCGATACACAAGTAATCCCAATCAAAATCATTCGATGGCAATGAAGAGAGTTTTGGGGTACTTAGATGCCACTCAAAACTATGCTTTGCATTACAACAAATATTCAACCGTTGTTGAAGGATATAGTGATCTAAATTGGATTACTGGGTCAACTGAAACGAAATCCACGAGTGGATATGTTTTCACTATTAGTGGAGGAGCAATATCTTGGAAATCATCCAAACAAACATGTATAGCTCGCTCTACAATGGAGTCTGAATTCATCACCTTAGATAAGGCAGGTGAAAATGTTGAATGGCTCCGTAATTTCTTAGAAGATATTCCGTTTGGCCCAAACCAATGGCCCCTATATGTATACACTTCGATAGTCAAGCTGCAATAGGAAGGGTGGGAAGTGTTATTTATAACGGGAAGTCTCGTCACATATGAAGAAGACAACTCTATTAGACAACTACTCTCTAGTGGAATTATCACAATTGACTATGTAAAGTCAAAGGATAATGTGTCGGATCAACTTACAATTGGCCTAACTAGAGAGGGAATTGAGAGATCATCGACGAGAATGAGACTATGGTCGAGAACAATTTATCATGGTGGTAACTCTACCTAGAAGACTAGAGATCCCGAGATCTAGGTTCAAGGAGATCAAACAAAGTCATAGATGATGGTTCAACATTGTCAGATTTTTTTTATGGTCTATTCTCATGATGAGACAATATTCAGTAACTAGGATAAAGGCATAAGGACTTTTTAATGGTTTCTAAGTTTGATACAGGGTATATCAAATAGTGTATCTACGGGATAACACAGTTAGAAACTACCTATGTAAGTGTGAAGTGTACGTCGCTTCAAGGAGAATGCGGTAAGGCTAGTTATCTAAGCACTAATTAACCAAGACGTGTTCATAGCTGAAACGAACAAAACAATGAGAACCAAAAACAGTTCAAGGGTTGATTGTGTGACTTATGTTGTCTAGGTATACACCAAAGCTCGACGGTTCAAAGATATCAAATCTACCAATTGACCGAGTATATCCTATATATGTTCACTGCGGAAAGTTTAAAGGGAAACCTACTTATCCAGAAGCGATTAACCCTTACTTACGAGACACAAGTTTTTCATTCATATGTTTTAACAATAGTCATTCCCCATTCATGTGGGGGATTGTTAGGTTTTAGCAAGGTGTAAATGAGAAATAAGAAGAGAAAATAGAAAATGTGGGGGAACCAATTTTGGAGGGAAAATGAAAAGTCTTTGCAAATAAAAGTCATTTCTCCCATATTGGTAGAAGAAAGGAAAATTGTTGTCCTTATATTAGAAAACACTTCCTTTAGTTCTTAAAGGGTTAAGTATCATTAATTGATTTCCTGTCTCTTATAAATTAATTCAGAATGTTAGTTAATTAATCGAATAAATTTCGCGTAACAGAATTTAGTTGAAATTCGCATGTAACGGTAAAGTCGTTTTGAAGGGACCTGTTCCTTTCGAAAAGATGTTATTTTTCCCAAAAGACACAAAGTTCTGGAAAGACACACCATTGTCCGAACAGATGCGTTCCTTGCTGCAAGTGGCTATAAATAGAGAGTTTTTTTTTCCATTTTTCAACACTAAAATTTTTTTCCTCTCTGCATACATTTTCTTACAAAACAAAATTGTTGATCGACTGAATTTGTGTGTGCTCTCATTGTTGTTCTTGAGTTCACTAAAATTAGTGAAGTTTGAGGTACCGCTACTTCTCTAATAGTTAATCCGTTTTATCTTGGGAGGAATTAATCTGTAACATCGGATACTTGAGGGGATTAAATTTCTTAAGGAAACACAGTAGGTTCTGTGGACTCGAATTTTATTTTTTGTCTGTTTCATCTTTTTTCTGTTTCTGTTTTTTTCTAACCTGAGTACAGGAGATAACATATCTTAGTTTCAAATTGAGATACAACTTACTCGCCTATCTCCTCTCTAATACTGTTGCTATGAGATGTAATTAGACAAACTATAACTATTGTTCATAATTATGCTCCAAGCTATAGTTATTTATGAAAACTCCTCTTAATTGAATTAATTGATTTCACACTGAAGGACAAGAACTGAAGCAACTACTTAAAAGATACTTTCTTCGTCTCACATTATTTGTCCATAGTACTAAAAATACATGTTTCAAATTACTTATTTATCTACAAAATTAAGAAGATTAATTTTAAAAAATTCCATTTGTCATTAAAATTAGTTCTTTTTGAGAGTACAAATCATAATTAAGTTTCAAAAAAATTCTTCATTGTTAATCTTGGTATTCATGGATAAAACACATAAATAGAGTGTATATCATTAAGAGTTAACGAATAAATAAATGTATCTTTCTTATTTACAATTTCTTAAGAGATGGAGATGGTTTAAGTACGCGCACATGGTGAGGAGGTGCAGAGGCTGGTTAGAGGGGGTAGGCCGAAAAAGTATTGGAGAGAGGTGATTAGATATGACACAACTTCATATTACCGAGGACATGACTCTTAGATAGGAAAGAGTGAAGGTCACACATTTGGGTAGAAGGTTAGTAGGGGTAGAGTGTTATCTTGTCTTGCTTTTGTTATATATCGGCATATGTTGCGTATTGTGTTTCGATTATCACACTATAAATTTTGATATTGGTGTTGTTTTTGTCTTGTAGGCTCTACATTGATTTTGGTATTAACTGTTATGCTTTCTTCATTATTATTTTTTATTTAGGTTTGATGCACTTAAGCTTGAAGATTTTTCGAAAACAACCTCTTTATCTCTAATAGTAAAATTTGTGTATACTCTACCTCTTCCAGATCACATTTAGTGAGATATATTGAATATATTATTATTGTATAATAAAAGACGTGTAAAAAGAAAATGAATAAATATCATAGGATGGAAGGAGTACTATATGAAGAATTTATTTTGATTAATACGAACAAATTAATTTGGACCTCAAACGAGAAGCATAAAACAGGATGCTGAACTCAAAATTTAGCAATATCGTCTAAGGTAGTTAGATTGTTGTATCCGACCTAATAATAAAATAATATTAGTCCATTTAATATTTCTCCATAGCGACCGAGCAAAATTTTTAATTAATTGGTTTAAAAAATAAAAATATAAAGCCTAGGATTTACTTTAGACTTCCAAGTTAAATTTTAAATTTCCTAAATCAGTAAGTCAACCTCTTGTTTTATGTTTAAAAAATTAAAAATGTATCTATATACATAAGAAACAAAAAAAAAAACACCTTACACACACAACATAATATTTTGTCTAGGGGGTTCAGGTGAATACCCTCCCGACCCCCTAAATCTCCTTTGTTCCTCCGCCCCAAATTAAGTTCACCTCAGCAAATATCACATCCCGTAAGAAATCACTAAATACAATATGCAGTTTAGTAAATTATCCTTATTTAATAAATGTTTTTGAAACTTCAACACTATTAAGACAATGAAATATAAGGGCATAGTTAAAAAAAATATACTCGCTCCATTTTAAAAAGAATGACCTAGTTTAACTTGACACGAAATTTAAGAAAAAAACTTTTTAATCTCGTGGTCCTAAACTAAAGTTATGTCAAATGTACTAAAATGCTCTTTAATCTTGTAGTCTTTAACATGACAAATAGAAAAGTGAAATTAAAGTGTCTCCAAAAATGAAAAAGGGTGATTCATTTTTAAACGACTAAAATCAAAGTAGATCTCTTTTTTTTGAAACTGAGGGAGTATTAATTATTTGTTGAATTTCTATAGTTACACTTATTATGAGTTTTGGTTTAGTTGTTGCAAGATAGCACTTATAATTTTGGAATGGATGAAATATTATATTTCAGTGGTTTGTACACTTATTTAACATGAAATCAAACCTAGTTTAATAGTTTTTAATTAAACAAAACAAGAAGTAAAGAATTAATTCCATCAAGTAGTGAAGAAGTTGTAAACGTTTGGGGTTGGGGAGTCGGCAAAGGGCAAGAAAATGTATAAACTTTGTGTGTTGATATATTGAATCAATTGAAATTATTGGGGGGTTGAGGTCAAGTGTCACTTTTCCAACTACCAACTCGAACAACAAAAATAAAATATAAAATATTTTCCCCCAAACCAACAATAGTTGTCCATTAGTAACTTAACATAGAAATTAAGAAACATTAAATGATACGAATAATTTTACCAAATTATCCTTATTTAATATAAGTCATCCAAACATTAAAAAATAAATAGTATTTAATCACAAAGATAAAATAGACACAATATGGTAAACTATTCATCGGTTATATGCAACAGTTATATAATCTAAACATGTATTGTTAGACATATCAAAATAATATAACATACAAGTAAAGATGACGGAGGCTGTAAAATATAGTGACCCCAAAAAGAAAAAAGAAGTTGATTGGCCTATATCTTCCGACAATTGTTGCTTGATTGAACGTCCTTTTCCTATTTGTGCAAGTTTGAATAGCTTTGTATTTGTGCGGATTATGTGTTCAATTTCGTCGGTGGAATATAATTATTTTAGTGGGGTCTCTATCATTATCAATCAACATATAAAGAAATTTCCTTAAAAGAGTGACACAATAAATAGGCATATAAAAAGTTTGGATTTTGTAATTTGCCAATTACTCTGCTCCATCACTTGATAATGTCTACAACAACACGGTTTAAGATATCAAATACTCTCTCCGTTTGTTTTTACTTGTCCATCATATTATTTCGAGATTTTTAATAATACTTATCCAATTTATAAAATTAATGAATAATTTATTATTTTATGTCTATTTTACCGTTGCTATTAAATATTATTCATTTTTCAATGTTTAAATGACTTATATTTAATAGGAGTGATTTGGTAAAATTACCCCTTTCATTTACTGCTTCTTAATCCTTGTACCAAATCAATAGTCTACAACTATTGTTGAACAGAGGAACTATTAACTTTATTGCTGCCCAAAATCGATACATTATGGTTTTTTATGCCACCTTCTATTTAATTACAAAAAAAAACTAGATAACTTGCCCGCGCTTCGCACAGTAATCCATGACATCATTAAGAATATGAATGATCATTTTCTAATATTCTAATATTGGAAATTTGGTATTGTCACATATATTAAGAACTTGAAATATTGTAAAATTCTTACACTTTGATGAATTTTATGTTCTACAATATTTTAATTATAATATTTGTTCTTTGATATATTTGGATTCTCAATATTGAATATTTTTACATAAATTAGTCAATTATCACTTTCTCTATTGTGTTTCTACATGTGTAAGCAAAGTATAAGTGTAACACCCCGGATTCGAAAGAGGAAAAAGTAATAGGTTTTAATTAAGAAGTTGCAGGTGCCATCCGACGAAGGCCACCCACGGCCCGTGGATAGGACAACAGACCGTAGGTGTGGTCCATGGTTGGTCACCCCAACTTAGATCCATAGGCCCAAGACCATGGCCTGACCAACGAACTGTCGGTTAGTCCACGGTCCGTGGTCGAGGGTGTGTGGATCACAACCCCAGAATCCAACTTCTGATGATGAACGACAATCGTGCATGATGGATCGTTGGTCAGTCCACAATCCGTCGGTCGAGGGTCGTGGTCGGCAGGTTAACAGTTATTTTAAGGGTAGTTGGGTCTTTTTCTAATTAGTTTAATCTAATACTACGTCGTTGTACCCTTCATCTATAGACATATATAAGTGAGTCCAACCCCCAAATTAATTCATTCACTTCATTATCTTCAAATTCACCAAAAAGAAGAACAAGTCCTCTCTCTCAAATATTTCTCTCTCTAGAAAGCTTGAAGAGAAGGATTCAACCTAGGGTTTCAAGTCAAGTATCAATTCCTCCATTGAAGATAAGCAATTGGCTTCAGGGTATGATAGTTTTCATCCATGGATTCCTTCCATTCATGGATTTTCCAAATTCTCCTATTTTCCAAGTTAGAAATCCCCCAATTGAGTTAGGGTTTTCTTCAATTGTCATGAGTTCTCTTGATTATTGATTTAAATGATTGAATTATGATCTCTTATGCATAAATTGATGAAATACTATGATTTTATGATGATTACCATATGAACCCATGTAATCCCCATATTTTTCAAGTTATGATCATATGATGTGGGATTTTGATTATCAAGGAAGAATTTTATGAAATCAAGCATGTATTCATAGAATTGCATGATTTTATGATGAAATCTATATCTAACCTATGTTTTCTAATTGTTGATGATTGAAAGTGTGTTTTTAACCTTGAAAGGTAAATTATGAAATTATGCATGTTCTTATGAAATCTATGCAAATGTTTTAAGGATGCTTTGAGAGTTAAGTATCAATGATGAAGTTGTTATTGTGTTGTTGAAAGGATTTTCTCATATACACATGAAAGCATGATTGTGAAAGGTTTTATCACATAATAAGGATTCTAAGGTTGAAAGGTCTTCTCACCTAATTGAATCAAAGATTAAGAGTTATCCTAATGAAACCTAGCTTGGATTGGTTATTGAATGATATCTTTCCATAAATAATGACTTAGCTTAGATTGGCAAGATGACGTGCCCTTCCATGGATAATAAGAACAAGTAATAAATGACTATTCTATGGGATTTATGCTTAGCACCGAGAGGATATTGAAATGGAAGTTCTCCCGTTAGTAGAGGCTGGGATTCTAGAAGCAATCTCCTTATCCCTTACCTATGTGTCCCCATAGGATGATTGTCTAGATAGACATTAGCTAGTGGGTCTACTTAAGCTAGAAGCTCATGATCCTTACCTTGGCAAGTAGGACAATCCTTTTCGGTATAAGAGACACCGGGGCATCATGTTATAGCTCACATGGTCTCTATGTCGGTTAAGGCTACTTCCCACAATAATAATGAACTAAGGTTACTTCAAGAAGTAACACATATGTGTTCAAAGGCTTTAAATGATGTTAGCTTGCATTGACCATGTTTTATGACTTATGTTCTCTAACCCTTTTATATCATGTTTTAGCTTGATCAATTGCTTGTCATGAAATGTCCTCTTTTAGCATGATTTAAATGTTTTATGCATAGCTATCATACTTGGTACATTATTTTGTACTAACACATACTCTTGCCTATATTTCTCCAAATCTAGGGTCCGACAATCAGGCTTCTTAGTTTGGTGGCTAGTGGTTGATTATGAGATTCCCGAGCTTTGGTGAGTCCTCATGCTCCGAAGACAGATTTCCATTGTTTCAGTTTTCTTTCTTATTTCCAGTTTTGGACATGATGTATGGGCTAGGCCCAATTTCATTCTATTATACTAGATGACTAATGAGACAAGTGTTTTAGACTTCCTCTTTACTTTTATAAAACTATTGGACTTGAAATGTTGTCTTTACTTCCTTGTTCTATTTCTTATGTTATGAATGTTAACTGGCTTGTATGAGTCTCGCGCGGTCCTATACACTATGTTGCATCTAGGGGGTACCCTTGGGTTGTGACAATAAAGATACTCAATTTGATGACCTATTTATTATTCATTCTTTAGTTTATGTTTTGGGTCGTGGGTCACCCATGTGGATCGACCCGATCCGATTTAATTAATTAATTAATGGTTAGTTTTGTTTTAAAGGATAAGAGGAAATAGTTAAAGAGTAACTGTTCAACCTTTCCTTAAAAGACTCCTAATGGGAGTAATTTTCTGTACGTGGGGAAATAGGGGAGAATGTGAAAAACCAAAACCAAAACCAGAAAAGAAACAGAAGAGAAAACTATTCTAGATTTTTCACAATTCAATCAACATGCTAAGGAGATTCTTAGTTTGTGAATTGTATTACATTTTCTTTGAGAGACAAAGTCGATCTTGTCGTTGTTCGAATTTGGAGCAAATCTACAACAAAAGCACTATTAACAATTTTCGCTGCAAGTATAAGGTACACATCCATTGCAGTCTTGCCATTAAAACTCTTTCTTTGGTATCGAAGCATGGTTGATTGATCCCCTTTTTTCAATGAGTCCATGTGATTTCACTATGTTGTGACTAATTTTGCATGAAAATCGATGAAAAGAAAAATTGGAAGAAGTTAGGAAATTTTTTAATTCCTTTTTTTAATGTGGATTGATTACATTGTAGATAGGAGTCTTTGTCGTATAATGTTACTGACTCATATTAAGATAGGATTCCTTGTCCTACAATGAAAGTGATTCTTTGGTTTATTGGTTTAAGGGAATCTTATGTTGTTTTCCTATGTTTTTTATTCGCATGTTTAAAATTTGTCATGAAACTTTAAAAATTCATGATCTGCTAGTTTGTAACTTTTCGTGAATATATTATAAGAGTAAAACAGATTTAAAACGAGTGACATGATTTTTTGAAAGTTGGCTAATTTTGGACTATTTTTCAGAAAAAACTACTTCTGTTTGTTGCATTTGTAGAAATGTAAAGTGAAAAGGTATGGATTGAAACTAGGTTTTCAAGATCTACTCGTTTGTAGATTTTTGGGGATATATTATAAGAGTAAAACTAGTTTAAAATGAGTGAGATATAATTTTGTGAATGTTGTCTGCTTTTGGACTGTTTTCAGAACGAATTGCTTCTGTTTGATCAAGTTTTGGAAACTGTATGTTCAAACCTTTGGTTTAAAACTTGTATTTTCATGATCTACTTGCTTATAGCTTTTCGTGGACTTATTATAAGTGTAATTCAGATAAAAATCAAATGAGTTGCGATCCTTTGAATATTGAAATAACATTCTTTGGTGGAAATTCCTTTTATAAATTATGTTTTCTTCTACCAGAAATTTGTAATATACGTTGTCGCATTAAATGGTATTAACCATGTTTCATTTTTCTTATTCCCATTTCAGAAATTAATGAATGAAAGTTTGCTCATATTGCTCCAAGTGGGAGCAGTACTAATAGAAGAGCAAACAGGAAAAATAGAAGAATGTATCATGAGTATGATTCAGACTCTATATTAGGAGTGACTCAAGGATGCTGCAACATCAAGATAGAGATATAAGAACACGTAAAAGAGAAGGAAGGAGACTTCTTGAGGATTTCAAGAAAATATATATAGATCCTTGATGAGCGGTAGATTTTGTAACACCTCGGAGTTTGGAAAGAAAAACGGAAGTTGTTGGGTTGCAGGATATGTCTAAGGGTCCCATCTACGTACTGTAGAAGCTTCTACGGGCCATAGATGGCAACTCTAAGAAGAAGGAAAATATTTTTTTAAAATCAAGTCCAGTATCCTTTTTTACGGTTCACTAGGACGGCTTGTCAACCTATGTACGAGTCGTAGATAGGCCCTGTAAGTGGGTTCTAGACTTAGTGAATTTTTTACGTCTAAGTTGAGTTCTATGGTTAGGGTCTACGGATCATAGAAGGTGTAGAACAGTCCCGTCAAGGTTGGTGCAATTTCAAAAGTTTCTGAACTTTTCTATGTTGACCAGTAAGGTCTGTAGGAAGGTCCGAACCATAGAGAGGGGTCGGTAGTTATTTTAAGGGGCTTTTGAATCTTTTCCCTAATTATTTTAAATCAAAACTAAGTCGGTTTGACCTTCATCCTAAGACCAATATAAGAATTTTGGGTCCTACAACTATCCACTTAAAACCTCATTCTCTTAATATCCCAAAATCTAACCAAATTCATTCTCCCCAAATTCTCTCAACTTAAGGAAAAAGAAAAAAGAGACACATTTCCATTCAAGTCTTCAATCCTCCATTCTTTTTGGACTTTCAATACCAAGGTATGTGGGTATTCACCCATAGAATCCATTTTTCCATGAGGTCCCCCAAGATTTCTAATGTTTCAATTCAATATTCAATTGATCAAGTTAGTGTTTCAATTCAACCTTTATGGGTTTCATCCAAATTATGATTTATCTTTGTTGATTAAGTCCTCTAATGCATGATTTAATGTTAATATATGATATTTAATTGAAATTATGTTGACTATGACTAATTTATGAATTTCAACTACAAATCTATGATGAACTCATGAACCTATGAATTTATGAAGATATACATATTTTTATGAAGTTATTATAAATGATTTGAGGATGCTTTGAAAGGAAAGTATCAATGATATTGTGAAAGGTTTTCTCACGTGCTATTATGATCTTGATTGTGAAAGGTGTTTCTCACTTATGGATTCACATTGGTGAAAGGTTTCTTCATCTTGAACTATGTTTAAGGAGCTATCCTAGGTTTTGATCGTGAAAGATGTGGATTGGTATTGACTATTGCATTTCCTATGTTATATTGATATTTTACTTTTATTTATTCCGTTGGGATTTAGACTTAGCACCGAGAGACTTTGAGGTGGAGACTCAAATATGGTAGTCTATAGTAGCAACCTCTAGTCCCAAATTATGTGCCCCTGTAGGATTGTCTTAAATAACCTAGCTAGTGGATCCACTTAGAAAAAGATAATATGTAAGGATTCTACCTTGGAAGGTAGATTCCTCTTCTTTCGGTATGAGGGATATACCAGATTCCATGATATAGCTCTCATGATCGGTTAAACCTAATATCCCACAAAACGACTATGTTTCTTCAAAGTTTTTCTTATGTCATTTATGTTAATGTATTTGACCATATTTTATGATTCACATGCCATTTCTTCTTTAAGTCTATTATGTCTATTTTATGCATATTTAGCCACACTTAGTGATAAGTCTCAAATCACCCTCCAAAACCAAGTAAAAGAGTGAGAGATCGTACTCAGGAAAAAACCCAACGAAGAGTCGGGGTCGAATCCCACATTAAATGGTATACGTAGAGAATTCCTTATCAAGAAATTTGGACTTTAAATCAGCTAATTTGTAATGGTAAGAACAACTAGGTTGATGGTACCACCAACTTAATATAAAGATTTGATTATCAATAGTTGCAATTAAAGTAAAATTCAAAGGAAATCAAGAGTAAACAAGCAACCTGGGAGTGCAAGGATTGAATATCAATGTCACATATGAGTGATTGTGTTGCTCTATAGTGATGTACATACATGAATAGGCTAAGTGATCTTCAATGACGCTAATCATCTTTCGATCTCAAAGCATCTATGCCTAGAATCTCCTTTCGGTCTCATCTAATGCCAATCCTAAACAACCCATTACCTTACTCTATTCTCTCTTTCAAGAATAGGGAAAATAGATCCGACCCATAACCTCTCTTTCAAGTAAGTCATAGACATCACACCTAAATTGCTAGTATTGCCCACTCCAATTAATCTCTTTAGAGCATCAACCAGAGATCGGAAGTAGGAATTGAGTTTGAAACCATAAACCTTAAGTTAACCACATGATAATTAGACCAAATTCATGCATGAACAACAACAAAACAGGGCATAGCACAATACCCACTACATTAAATCAACACATAACCCCATTAGAACACCTCTAGATCTTGAGGTTTTATCCATCCATCACAAAATATAAAGAAAGTATACCTTCCATAAAAGCAGTCATGGGTAACTTGAAACCAAGCAATTAAGATTAAACTCACTTTGAATAACTTCAATTTATCAAATTCTAGCTTCAAAATGTAAAACCCAAGAAGACTAGGAAAAATGTTCTTAAAAGGTAAATTGTTCTTCAAAATGCTCTCACTTGAACTTTCTTTTTCAAACTCTCTAAAAACTGTATCCTTTGGGCTATTTATATTTTCTGAAAATTTGGCCCAAAAAGTACTTCGTTGCCAACTTGGTGACATAAGATGGGTCCGCCAAACTCGCTTGATGAATCGCTCTTCGCTCATCAGCTCGCCTTGTGATGCTCTAAGCTTCAGGTGTCTGAACCTCAATTGGCTAATTAAATTAAGTCAGCCTTTCACGTTTGGCGAATCGATGAATACCACCTTAGTTTGTCGTTCGAGCATTAAATATTTGCCTTGCACACTTTCATTCTGGGTGACATGCATCAGGACCACCTTTCTAACTCAACACATAGCCTTTTCTAATGGAGTTCATTGACCTTGTTTAGTAGACACAAGTGCTATGCACTGTAAATTTGGGCGAGGTCATGCTCAGTTGGCGATCTTCTCTTCATGTTAGGCGATTAACAATGTTCACTTTGCATTTTTTTTTTCATTTTTTGTCATTCATTCAAGCTTCAATCCTTGCCTTGTCCAATTGCCTTTGTAGATGCAAATCATCAGTATTTGATTACAAAAATATAAAGCTAGGCATTAAGGAAACTAACAATTGAGTTAAATGGACCCTAAATGAGTAAAAATCTACCACTCATCACTCAGTACATTCCATGTACTAATGCATACTTGTATCCTGCATTATTTTACTAATGTAAGGTCCGACGTTCCTACCTCTAATACTCGTGGCTCGTTGGTTTCATTGACTTCGAAGATAGGTGAGTCTTCATGTTTCGAGGACCGATTTACAACTTTATGTCATTTCTAGTTTTTAGACTTTGTATGTGATGTATGGGTTACGTCCCAATTACTCTCATTGTAATGTATTGGATGTCTTATTGATACTTATGACTAGACTTATGCTTTTTCAAAACTCTTGAAATGGAAAATGCTATCTTTTGAATTATTTCTATTATCTTGTATGATGTATGCTAAGTGGATTGCGTAGGGCCTCTCGTAGTTTTATACTCCATATTACACCTAGGGTATACTTTGGGTCATGACATATTTGCACTCATTTGAGGCGTATTTAGCTCAATAGTTAGTGTCCTCAATGCTTAATTTTGTTATGTTCTAATGATATTTTGATGATTTACATCTATGAAGGCTAATGGAAAAAGCAAGGATGAATATTTGATAGAATGACCAAAAATGTGAAAAGTAGTGCATAATATATATTGATGATCGCCAAGCAAGAAAGGCGGATCGCCTAGTGAGCATGACCTCGCCAAAAGTGACAGTGCACAACACTTGTGTCTATCAAGACAGGTGTGAGAAATCCAAAAGAAAGGGTGATTCGCCGAATAAGAATGGCAACCTTATTGACCATCACCCAAAGCGACAGTGCAAGGAGAAAAATTGAAGGCTCGCAAGGCGAAAAAGGTGGTACTTGGTGATTTGCTGAATGTTAAAGGAAAACTCGAATGAGCTTGCCGATTGAGTTTCAAATACCTGAAGCCTAGAGCAAGAGAAGATGAGTTGAAGCATGAATGGCAACTCGCCAATTGATTTTGGCGAGCCCGACTAACGTCACCCAAATGGTAGCTTATTGAGTTTTGGGCCAAATTTTGGAAAACTATAAATAGCTAAAAGGAGATAGAAAAAAAGTGTGAAACAATTCTCATTTTTCACCTTTGGTGAGTTTGGAGTTGGAGATAAACACTTTTCCTTGTGAAGAACACTTTCTAGTTTTTTCGGGGTGTTTTCAACTTTTCACTTGAAATGACAAATTGAAGTTAAAATTTAAAGTGAGTTTTCTCTTAAGTTCATGTTGCCCATGGCTTCATTCATGAAAGGTATACTTCTTTTGCTTTTTGGGATGAGTGGCTAAAACCTCAAGATCTAGTGGTGCATATATGGGGTTCGGTGTTGATTTAATGTAGTGGGTATTGTGTTATGCTCTATTTTATTGTTGTTCATACATGAATTTGGGGTAATTATCATGGGGTTAACTTATGGGTTAAGGTTGAAAACTTAATTCCTACTTTTGATCTCCAGTCGATGCTCAAAAGAGATTGATTGGATTAAGTAATTAGTTTGATACTAGCAATTTAGGTTTGATGTATGTAACTTGCTTTAAAATAGAGGTTATGGTCTGTAACTAGCTTTAAAATAGAGGTTATGAGTTGGATCTATTTACCCTACTTCTGCATCAAGAGAGAGAGAGAGACAGAGTAAGGTATTGGGTTGTTTGGTATATTATATAGATGAGACCGAAAGGAGATTCTATGCAAAGATGCTTTGTGATCGAAAGAAAATTAGCATCATTGAAGATGACCTAGCCTCTTCATGAGTGTTCTCACTACAGAGCAACACAATTATCCCTATGTGACATTGATTTTCAATCCCTACACCCCTAGATTGTTTGTTAACTCTTGAATTCTCAGAAATTTTAGTTTAGTTGAGACAATTGATAACCAAATCTTTTTATTAAATTGGTGTAATCATCTACCCACTTTCTTTTACTATTACAAATGAATGAATTTACAATATGAATGTTTTGATAGTATTATCTATGATATACCATTTCATGTGGGATTCGACCTTGACTCTTCATTGGGTATTTTTATTGACTACAACCAATGTCCCTTTTAATTGATTTTAAAGAGGACATTTGAGTGTTATCAATCCCCTTCACCCTTACTAGATTTCCTCAAATCTTTTAACATGAAATTAGATGAGATTGGTGAAAAATTCATTCATGTTGATGAGTGAGTTGCATTCAACGTTTTGTATCATTCCTTACCAAAGTATTTAAAACATATTACGAGATTGAGCATAACAAACAATTATGGAGATATATGGTGGATATAGGAGTTAAGTGGGTCAAAACATTCCATAGAAGTGTAGTTTAGTATTGAATATCTTATTTATTCTTTACAAATTATGTACTGAACATATTTGATTATGCTTTAATATAAATATATTGGTTTTATCCTCTTATGGATTAGTTTATTGTTATTCTATTGCATATTATCATACGATGTTTCATTATTAGACATGTAAATCATTGTGCTTATGGTATAAAATATATTAGTATACACATTAAGAAATTAGTTTCAAATTCTGATTAAATATTTTATTTGTAAATGATAATTAGATGCTTATGTGTCTTTTTGATTTTACATTAAATATAAAATCTTTATGAGAATTGATTTGCTTGAATGTGTATGTCACATGCAACATTAATTTAAATTATTCTTTCCTAATTGCCTCTCAAGTGTATAGTCATGGCATAAAAAAGTATCATTGTTGACTCAAACAAAGATGAAAAGACTAAACAGTGATAATTACGACATTTGAACTCGTAAAATATGGTATGCACTAGAAGAGAAAAATGAGTTGGGAGGTAAAAATAATGTTTTGAATCAACTAGAGGAGGGAAACACTAAACAACATAGAAGAGACCTTGAAGCTTATAAAGCTTGGATTAGTAGGTTGATGCTCCTAAAGTTGCTTCTAACACCTTTGTGGCAGAGTCAAGTGGCACAAAGTCTCCGAGCTTCAAGTGCAAGAAGAATTGAAAAATAAATGGGAAAGACAAAGTGATCGGAGACGAACCCTCTAACAAAAAGTAGAAGCCTAATTCCAACAAAGGAAAGCGGTTTTTCAAGAAGAGGAACAACAACAAAATGAAGTACTATAATTGCAAGTGCTAGGGCACTTTGCTCGTGAATGCACCGAGCCGAAAAAGGTAGCATTCTAAATGCATATCTAAGTGCTATATATGTTTCTAGCATTTTTTTTATTAACTAAATCTTATCCTATGTATTGTAGACTCAGAATCCACCGACCGCATGAATCAAGATCGAGAAGCATATGTGGAGTTTCATCAAGTTTCATCTAAATCAAGGTGGAATAAAGAAAAGCATGTTAACGTTTTTTGTTCCTGAAACATGTGGACTCACCAAACTTCGAATGCCAATAGATATCAACTAACCACAAGTATGCGAGTAGGAGCATCGGACCCTACATTAGTGATACAATATAGACACAAGTATGCATTAGTACATGGAATGTTCTAAGTATGATAGCCATGCAAAAAAATATGAAATCATGCTAAAAGGACTTTTAATGTCTTGCAAAGACAAAGATAATGCATAAGATAAGAGATTAGAAAACATAAGTCATAGTCATGGTCAATGTAAGCTTAACATATTTAAAACACTTGGTGAGATACTTTAAAAGTAACTTAGTTTATTATTGTGGGAAGTTTACCATTAAGAGACATAGAACATGTGAGCTTAACATGGTATCTAGTGTATATCCCACATCCAAAAGAGATGTCCTACTTTCCAAGATAAGGACCAAAAATTTCTAGCTTACGTGGATTCACTAGGTAAGACATCCTACGAGGGGACGTAGTTAGTGATAAGAAGATTGCTACTAGAGACCCGGTCTCTACTAACGAGAGCCTCAATCTCAATATCCTATTGGTGCTAAGTGAAGTCCCATTGAATAGTCATTAATCATATTCATTTCATCATACATTGAAAGGAACAATTAAGCTACCAATCCAAGCTAAATTCATTTAGAATAGCTCTTAAATCTTGGTTCAACTTAGGTGAGAAAATCTTTCAACCTTATGAATCCTCATTTGAGAAAACCTTTCATAATCATGATCATAGTAGCATGTGAGGAAAACTTTCACAATCTCATTGATACTTTAATCTAAAAGCATCCTCAAGTTATTTATATCAATTTCATAAAAGCATGCATATCTTCAAAAATTCATATGTCATAGTTCATAAGCTTCATCGTGTGTTCATAGTAAAAAACCATGTATCATGCATGGGTTCATATGAATTCAACTTCAAAACATGTTATTACTTCAATTCAGGAAATAGAAGATAGAAATTGAAAAAATAAATCATAATTGAAAAGAACCCTTGAAGATAGAATAAAACCCTAACTTTAAATTGAGAATTGAACTTGTAAAATTGGAAGATCTTGGGAACCCAATGGAGGAAAGGACTCTATTGGTGAATACTAACATAAATTAGTAATCAAGGACCAAAAGTTGTGGTGAATTGCAGGTCCTTAGCTAAAACTCTAGATTCTTCTTCCTTAGCTTGAGAGAGAATTGGAGAGAATGTAGTTGAGT
This sequence comes from Solanum commersonii, assembly GCA_029007595.1. Taxonomy (NCBI): domain Eukaryota; kingdom Viridiplantae; phylum Streptophyta; class Magnoliopsida; order Solanales; family Solanaceae; genus Solanum; species Solanum commersonii. The sequence continues at coordinate 2,765,242 of JAJTWQ010000068.1, forward strand.
TTTGGGAATTAGGAGAATGATTTAGAATTGGGTAGTTTTAGGACTTAAAATACTTGTATAGAAATTAGAATAGAGATTAAACTACATATCTTACATATTAAACACATAGAAAAAAGACGCAAAACCCCTTAAAAATAATTGTCGAAACGTTATACGGTTTAGACCTACTGGTCTATAGGACTTTCTGTAGACCGTACTGGTCATTCGTAGGAAACTTTGACCGACTTTTACGAGACCTGTCTACCGCTCGTAGAACTTTCTATAGTTCGTACGCTCTAACCGTAGAACTTTTTGTGGTCCGTAGGCTCCAATCGTAGAACTCAACTTTGACATTAAAATTTCACTAAATTTGGGACCTTCCTATGAGACCTACCTATCACTCGTAAAATGTTTGACGGACCATCCTGGTTAATCATGGAATGAGATGCTAAAACTTTATTTTCCTAAAAATCAACCCCATTTTCTACGGATGCCTTCTACTATTTGTAGAAGCTTCTATGACTCGTAGAGTGCACCCTTAGAACAAAACATTAGCTTAAAATGTTATATTTTTCTTTTTCCAAAATCTAAGGTGTTACAATATCTCCCTCTTGGGAACACTCCTCTTTGAATTAGAATCAAGCTAGCAGGAAAAGAGTAGGGGAAAGAGATTGACTAATCAAATATGAATGCAATCACATAAATGCACGTAACCAAGAAGGAAAATTGACTCCAAGCTACAACTTACTCAAAACATCATTTGATAAACATAGATGCATTCATGTGGAAACATGAGAATGACTAAGACGCATGAATCCAAAAAGAATGAACCATGAGAAGCTTAATACCTCAAGCTAGGGTAGGAATGAAGGGAAATAGATGAGGATATTGGGACATCATATCGGCCTCGGCCTCCCAAGTAGCACCCTTAACCATTTGATTCCTCCACATCACCTTTACATATGTAACTTCCTTGTTCGTCAACTTTTGAACTTGCTGGTCCAAAATCTAAACCAGAACTTCTTCATAAGAAAGGTTTTCCTTTATACCTAGATTCTCGAATGGTACAATAGATGTTAGTTCTCCCACACACTCCTTCCACAAGGACACATGGAAACCGGATGTACCGATGCTAAATCATTTGGTAACCTAAGTTTATAAGCAACCTTGTTGATATGCCTTAACATTTGATAAGGTCCAACATAACGGGGACTATGTTTTCCTTTCTTACCAAACCTAATTACGCCCTTCATAGGTGAAATTTTCAAGTAAACCCAATCATCAACATCAAACTCAAGTTCTTTTCTTATAACATCGGCATAGGAATTTTGTTGAATTTGAGTTGTTTTCAACCCTTCTCTAATAAGCCAAACTTTTTCCATAGCTTCATGAACCAACTCAGGACCTATCAAAGCAATCTCACCCACTTTAAATCAATCTATAGGAGATCTACACCTCCTACCATAAAGAGCCTCAAATGGAGCCATACCAATACTTCAGTGATAGATATTATTATATGCAAATTCAATCAAAGGAAAATGATTATCCCAATTACCCTTGAAGTCAAACACACAAGCCCTCAACATATCTTCCAAAGTTTGGATAGTACTCTCCGATTACCCATCGATTTGAGAATGAAAGACCGTACTAAGCATGACATGAGTACCAAGATCCTTTTGGAAAGACTTTTAAAATTGAGAAGTAAATTGGGTACCACGATTGGAGATAATGGATAGGGACACTCCATGCAACCTAAACATTTATTTTAGATACAATTTAGCATAATCCTCCTACGAGTAAAAAACCTTGACGGGAGTGAAATGTGTTGACTTTGTCATACGATCTACTATAACCTAAATCGAGTCATGTTGTCGCATGGTGCAGGGTAACAACCAATGATAAAGTCCATAGTCAATTCTTCCCACTTCTAAGTAGGAATACTAATATCTTAGGACAAAACTCCTGAATTTGATGCTCAACTATCACTTATTGACAATTAGGACACGTAGCCAAAACTTTTGCAATATCTCTTTTCATCATATTCCACCAATAGACCTCCCGCAAGTCACAGTACATCTTGGTGTCTCCCGGGTAAAGGGAATACTAAAAACCATGGTTTCCGATAAAAATTGCTCTTTTAAGTAGTGAATGTTGAATGTTGTACTTGTATTGCATTTGCAAATTATGAATTACAGGCTTGCAACACATGTTGCTCTGCCATATGCGGCCCTGCCGGGCTTTTTAATTTTATTTTTTTAAATCATGGATAGGACTGAACTGTAATCAAGATGAACCGATACCGGTACCAAATCATGATAACGTCCAATTTTCGAGTACTGGTTCAATGTATCCCACTAGCAAAAGTTTGGTCCTTGGCATCTGCCAAAACAACGCGCAAATGATTGTCTAGATAGACACTAACTAGTGGATTCACCTAAGCTATTAGTCCTTAACTTTGAGTCCAAAATTTCACCAAGTTTGAATCAACTCTACGGGCACTTCCTATAGTTTGTGATTCATACTACGACCCATCCTGCTCATCGTAGACCTAACTTTGAAAACTCAAAATTTTTCAAATCTCAACTCAGTTCCTACGAATGATATCTATAACTCATTGATGCTCTTACAAACATTAGTTGGGTCTCATGGGTTTGAAGATATGGCCAAAGAAATGGAGCCTTTCCTTTCCATTTTGACTTTCCAACTTTGGTGTTACATGAATACTAATGGTTGACTTGTGTACCACAGGGATACATAATACTAATGGTTGGCTCTAGTACCACACCTAGTATGTACTAACAATGGTTTGCTCGGACACCATGCAAGTAAACTAACATTTTGTGTGTGGGTTCCATGAGAGAACTGAGTTTGTTTATTATGTTATACTTGTGACATGTTAGTCCATGAGTGGCCGGGTTTGTATTTAAATATTGGGATGGTTCTTGTGTAGACCATATATACGTGTTAAATACTTTGGATGATTTTAGGGATCCTTGAGTGGTCCAAATTACTTGAAAAGTGAGATGGACGCAGATATGAATTTGTGTGTGATCATATGGGACATGCTTCATGTGACGGTTATGTTTTGGAGTTTAGGGTTTTCCTATATAAGTATTAGAGTAGGTGCTTGTATGGTTTGATGGGTTGGGTCATTACACTAATAAAAATAAATTCTAGAAACAAGAACAATAGTAATCTATAACTAAGTTACTGTTTAAATTTTAGAGAGAATTAGTTGTTAAGAATTCATTGACCTTCTCCATTATTCTCCCATGATAGAATGAATCTCAAAGAGATTAATACCACAAAATTTATGATAAATGAGTAAATAGTAACTAAATAACCCTAAAACAACAAAGAAAATTTCGTAGTTGCATCTTAAAACAATATAAAATCAATCACTTAAATACTCAAGTCGTAGTCAGTTACTATTGTTCACCTTAATCTCTTACCTAGTGACATATTTAATAGTTTATATGAACTAAAACTTTAGGTTGGTCATTAATTGATTAACTATTTTCCAGCTCTCCATGATGCAACCTATGTGATAAATGAACATTGATAGAGAGTTATATGTTTTTTATTTGAGTAAGTCTTAAATGAGGCAAACACAATTTAAACATGTTCAGGGTTCTCTTTTCTAGAAGTGGAATATCTTAGAAATTCTCTATCATGTATGCACCTGTAAAATGAACAGATAAGTTAGAAAAAAAAATTAGTCAATGTATTTCCTTTCCTAAGAGTGTGTTTTAGGACATCATCCCTTACTATGTTTACAAGTTCAACCTCCTTCACACCATTCTAGAGCACTTTCTATCTTCTTTTCTATATATTGAGCATAACAAGTTAGTCAGTTTCCACTAGTAGGGGAAAAAAACCTCTATCATTATAAAACTAAACCCTTTCTCTAATTGTTACTACTTCAGTAATAAGATTTGTGGAATCAATAATTCTCTATTTTTCCACCCCTAAAATAATTCTCTCACTATTTTTGACACAAAAAGCAATAGCACTAGGATGAGGGCTACCCTAAGATGCATTATCTGTGTTGCATATATACCATCCAACAGAAGAGGGATTCCAACTCACAATCATATGTCATTAACTTGACTTTCATTCTTTCGAAAATTGTAACATATGAGGCCATTTCTTAGATAAATTTTGCAATAAAGAGAAGTTTAAGAAGACGAAATTATGATTGAAATCATTTATCTCATGAATTACCTTCTCAAGGAACAATCCACCATGAAGATTAGTGTTTCTTTTCTTCCATAGAAACCATAATTTCATAACAGGTACTACAATAATAATAGTCCTAACCTTTTCATTACTAGGTTCATTCCTCCATGCGTTCTACTTTAATTGTATCCAAGGTCCTTGCAAATCAATAGACTTGCAAAATACTTTTATACCATCTTTATCATTTTTCTAGTGAAGAAAATATGTTGAACTATTTTCAGGATAAGCATTGCACAACACAAATAATTACAATCCATAGAACTGTTAAATCTAGCAACAATGGTAGCTAGAGGAATTTTGGTACTCCTAATTCTTCAAACCAAGAACTAGGATTTGAAAGACAGAACTTTCACCCAAACATACTTATATTAATACTTTGCTTCCTTCTTTAACTGTCAATAACTCCCCGACATAACTGACTTTAAATTTCCATGAGCCTTTGAGCACCCATCATTGTCTGTCAGCAAGATCTATAGTTAGAAAGTTGTTCAAATTTCCCATAATATGATTGACAATTCTTTCTAGGAATATTTATGCAATCTCTCCGTCTCCCATCTCTCTTCATTCATCAACTCCTTTGTTTCTTCCATTTTATATGTAATCCAATAGTTATCTTCTTGATATAAAGAACAAAGCTTGGTCCAATTTTTATACAAGATGTTGGTTGAACCACCTTTTGGTTCCTACAAAATGTACTTCTCTAGAATATCTCTATTTTGTATCATGTGTTTCAAACCTATGAACCTCTTTTTCATTGCACCAATAAATGACCTTCCTTTTTGCAATACTTATTCCATGTAAGGTTTGCTCATAGAGAGTTTCAAATTCTAAATTTTCACCATAATTTTTTTTAAAAATAACCTTAGAAATATGAAAAGGGGATAGAACCAAGATCGCCTCCCTCTTTAGGCAAATAAGTATCCAGCGAGACAACCCAATATTTCTTCTACTAGTTTCTTTATTGTTCCAAAAGAATCTGGCAAAAATCTTGAGTAAAACTTTTATTACACATGGGCCGGGGCTGGGGGGTGGGTGGGGGGAGATTGCTAAATAGAATACTTTATGGTAGACACAAATTAATGTATCCTTACCACTTTGAGATAGCATCTTCCCTTTCAAAGTCTGATGCCAATCCTTCACCACTAAAATGATATCATTATAATCATTCTTCCTATTCTTCGCATGAGAGATAGGACAACTAAATAAGTAATAGAAAACTGATTATGGAAAAATTTGTGCATCTGTCAACGAATTCTCATAATTATGTACTAGTGTTCTAATGCATATACCAAGCACATATATCTTTCATAAAAAATATTGATTGTAACTACTAATCACACTTTAGACAGTCTTGAACTGTCAAAAGGGACCTTGACATGAGAAAATATTGAAGTTGTAAAATTTCTTTTTCTAAGGACCTCTGTTTCACTATTTAAGATTTCCTTTTGGTGGGAATTTTTAAATTTTAGATAATCTTAAATATAGGGTACATAAAATTATTTGAGATTATTTTTTATCTTTTTATCTTGTATATGTCAATTTCGCTCGCCCTAAAACAGAAAAAGAAATATTTAATATGCATTAAATTCTAAGTGAATGTGGATGGGAGGGCTGGGTGGGTGCTTCGTGCCTCCTTAGAGATCCTCTACATAATAAACAAATCATGTTCAATGTTCTTCATCCAAGCAATTTTCTACCAACTCAAACATCTTTTACTTAACTATTTTTTTTTTATATGTTATAAGTCTTCATAAGTCATCCTCTCCCCCCTCCTCTAACACAAAACATCACCACATTTTTTACTTCTTGAGGTTTTCTTGCTCCATACTCCTTTTTATTTTTACAAATACAAAATATAATGTTATAAAAATCTAATATGTGTGATAATAATTGGGATATAAGCACGATTATAAGAACTTTCAAAATTAATAAGTCTGAAAGTGTTAATGTACCTCCTAGATTAGGCTTGAGTCTCTTAATTATCAAAATAATGATAGAATTTTTCTTGACAGACATTTAGATGTTGACATGACTAAATTGAATTGCGTTTTTAAAAAATTTCCTATGAATTTTCTAGTTTCTCACACTACTAAAAAAACAGTGAATACCGACCTAAAAATTTCCGTCCTCCGGAGGTCGGTATTTACAAGTAGTCGGTTTTTATGCAAAATAAAGCGGGAAAATCAAATTCCGACCTCTGGAGGTCAGAATTTTTCCCTGAAAAAATGAATTACAATAAAAACCGACCTCTTGATGTCGGTATTAAACAAATAACAAATAGTACCGACTTCCGTATGTCGGTAAAATTAAATAGTATGTAAAAATAAATTAATATAAAATACCGACCTCATGAGGTCGGTATTTTTTTTATATTTAATTGAGAAAATAATACCAGCATCCAGAGGTCGATTTTTGTTTCTGGGAAAAATTCTGACCTCTTGAGGTCAAAATTTGGTTATTTTGCATAAAAACCGACTTTTTGATGTAGGTTATAATACCGACTTTCGAATGTCAGTAAAATTAAATAGTATGTAATTAAAATACCGACCTCATGAGGTCGGTATTTTTTGTAATTACTATTAATTAAAGTGACATCCGGAGGTCGGTATTTTTATTTCATTTATTACTTTTAAAAGCGACATTCGAAGGTCGGTATTTTTATTATTACTTTTAAAAGTGACATTCGGAGGTCAGCTTGTTGTTCATTTTACACCTACAACAATTTTTGTATACTATGAAATTACGTTGCTATGAAAACCGACAACAAGTAGTCGGTTTTTATGCAAAATAAAGCGGGAAAACCAAATTCTGACCTTAGGAGGTCGGAATTTTTCCCAGAAAATGAATTACAATAAAAATCGACCTCTTGATGTCGGTATTATTTTCTCAATTAAATATAAAAAACAAAATTGATAAATATTTTGATTTAATTTTATTTAAATCGTCTTCCGGAGGACGATTTTGTGTAATATACAAAAACAAAAAAATTATAATACCGACTTCTGGAAGTCGGTAAAATTAAATAGTATGTAATAAATTAATATTTTCAATTAACTTTAAATAAATCATCTTCCGAATGACGGTAATTTATACAAGTTAAAAAATATTTTAATATAAAATACCGACCTCCCAATGTCAATAATATTTAATTAACATGATTACTTTTTAATGTGATACCGACCTCATGACGTCTGTATTTTTTATTAAATCTAATTACTTTAAAAGCGACATCCGGAGGTCGGTTTGTTTAAAATATTCCTATTAATAATCATAATTTTGTTATTGTGCATAATACTAAGATTTCATTTTACACCTACAATTAATTGTTCAAAAAGTGTAACAATTTTGTATACTTCTATAAATAAAAAGTTAGAATTCGTGAAATAAATAAAAAAATATCTATAATCCATATTTAGAATATGAAACTACGTTGATATGAATTAGGAGATAATTATACTTATATTTCTAGAGTAATGTACAAATTCTATCAGTCATTCGTCTAATCATGAACTTAATATCTAATGTCATGATGTAGAGGTGAAGAGCTAACATATAATCCATTCGAGTATGAAATGCGCGCGAGATAGCTAGTATTATTATATACGTTCAATCTAATTGAATGGATGTTAAGTGTAGTGATCACCTTCTAATTATGATGACATGTAAACGATACTTTATCGGAGTATAAAATACATTGATTAATTATATACTCCTCGAGTAGTTTAACAAATCAAGTCTTATATACTAGTGGTTTAGATATGAAATACATTATCAAATAAAGAAATATCGATGATCAATTCAAGGAGATTTATATATTAAATTTGATATTGATAAACTTTTGTTGATCAATAAAATTAAATTTCTATAATTAGGAGTTATATAATTTAAATTTATAAAATTAACTTGATCGATAAATTAAATTTATTAAATTAAACTTATGTTGATGTGTAGTTAAATTATATATATATTTGATATTGATAAACTTTTGTTGATCAATAAAATTAAATTTATATAATTAGGAGTTATATAATTTAAATTTATAAAATTAACTTTATCGATAAATTAAATTTATTAAATTAAACTTCTGTTGATGTGCAGTTAAATTATATATATATATATATATATATATATATATATATATATATTTAATTATATACTCCTCGAGTAGTTTAACAAATCAAGTCTTAGTGGTTTAGATATGAAATACATTATAAATTAAAGAAATACCGATGATCAATTCAAGGAGATTTATATATTAAATTTGATATTGATAAAATTTTGTTGATCAATAAAATTAAATTTAATGTATTTCATACATATATATGTGTGTGTGTGTGTGTTTAATTAATAAATCAACCACAAGAGTTGAGTTTATATTAAAATAAATTAATGAATACCGACCTAAAAAGGTCGGTATATTTAAATTATTATTTTATTTAAATAATATTGACTTCACGATGTTGGTATTTATTAAATATTTTTAAATATAAATAATTATTTTTAAAAATACCAACATTCTGTGGTCGGTAAATTAAACAATTCTTTTAAGAAAAGAATGACAATATCAAGTCTCACTCTAAGTAAAGTCTCAAAACCTAAGTGAAGTCTTACTCCCCACCCCCACCCATCCCCGACCAGCAACCCACCATCCCCGACCGGCACCCCACCATCCCCGACCGGCGCCACCGTCGCAGCAGCAGAGAAGGTCGCGCGCAGCTGCAGAGGAGGTCACGCGTAGCTGTAGAGGAAGGTCGCACCGCCTCCATCCCGACCGGCGCCGCCTCCATATCAGTTTTCTCAGTTCGCGCCACCATCCCCGACCTTCTTAATCAAGGTGAATTTTTAGAACCTTCATAAAAGATTACTTTTGTTTCTATTTAGTTGAAGTATCTCAAAATTAGAGTGCTAATATACTTAGTTTGATTGATTGTTAGTTAGTAACTGAATGATTTAGGGTTTTTGATTGTTAGTTTGAATTATGGATTATTTGATTGTTAGTTTGTGTTTGTTAATTGTGAATTCAAAATTTTAATGTTAGGGTTAGTTTGAATTAGGATATCTTAGGATTTGTTTGAAATTTGGTATTTCTTGAGTTAATTAGTTTGATTTTGGAATTGTAAGATTAGATTGAATTAGGGTATTTAAGGAGTTGTTTGAATTTGGGTATTATTTGAGTTAGTTTGAATTATTTTAGAGATTTTAGGGCTAATAGTTTGAATTTGGGATTAGGAATAGCTAGCTAATTTTAATTTAGGATTTTAGCACTAGTTAGATTTTGGGATTTAGGGCTAGTTTGAATTTGTGATTTTAAGACTAGTTTGAATTTTAAATTTAGGACTAGTTTGAATTATTATTGAGATTTTAGGACTACTAATAGTTTGAATTTAGGATTTTAGCACTATAGTTTTATTTTTGAATTCTAGGAGTACTTTCAATTTGTGATTTTAAGGCTAGTTTGAATTTGGAATTTAGGACTAATAGTTTGAATTATATTCGATATTTTAGGACTAATTAATAGTTTGAAGTTGGGACACTAGCTAGCTAGTTTGAATTTAGAATTTTAGGGATTTAAATTACAACTTATAATTAATTATAACTTGAATTTACTATTAATTGAACTTAAGTAGGAATGTGAACTTGAAATTAGAACTTGAACTTGGAACTAATTAGTTTGAATATATAACTAATTAAGTTTAGAAGTTAGATATGAACTTTAATTGAAACTTGAACTTATTAAAACTTGAATATATATATATATATATATATATATATAACTAATATTCTTGTATATGAAGTTTATATTTAACTAATTTAAGAACTTTTCGTGCTAGGCAACTGAGGAATCTCAACATGTAAAAAGGTTGATACAGGACTATATTGCTTCTTTCATCAAAGTTGGAGATAAGGTTGGTGCTTCTAAATTTCTCAAGTTCAAGTACAATTGTTTTGAATAATGTGCTTGTGTCCATCTAGTATTAATACTTAGCTTTAATTCTACTGATTATAATTGATTGTTTGTTAGTATATTATTGTTTTTGTTTGTTGGTTGTGTTATTCAATTGTTAATTTGATTTGATTATTGTTAGTTAGGTATAGATAATTGAAGATTTTTATTTTAAGGTTTTTTTAAAAAGAAATTAGGCATTTTTAAATTGGGCATTGTTAGTTAGTGAAGAATTAGCATTTTTATATTTTAGGACTAGTTTAAACTTGAGAATATGTAATTTGAGGTTGAATTGGGATTTTTTGGGATTTGACTTTAGGACTAGTTAGTAAAGTGCTAATTTGAAGTTAAAAATTAGTAATTGAAGTGTTATGAGTAGAAGATGAATGTTTGAATGTCATGAATTTAGATGATGAATGTTGGAATGTCATGAACTTAATTAGAATTTGAAGTTGAACATAGAATTTGAACGTGAACTTAGAACTTGAACTTGAAATTAGAACTTGAAGTTAAACTTAGAACTTGAACTTGAACTTAGAATTTGAACTTGAACTTAGAACTTGAACTTGAAATTAGAACTTGAACTTGAACTTAGAACTTGAACTTTAACTTGAACTTAGAACTTGAACTTGAACTTATAACTTGAACTTGAACTTAGAATTTGAACTTGAACTTAGAACTTGAACTTGAAATTAGAACTTGAACTTGAACTTGAAATTAGAACTTGAACTTGAACTTAGATCTTGAACTTGAAATTAGAACTTGAACATGAATTTAGAACTTGAACTTGAACTTGAACTTAGAACTTGAACTTGAACTTGGAACTTGAACTTGAACTTGGAACTTGAACTTGAAACTTGAAATTAAAACTTGAACTTAGAATTTGATCTTAAACTTAGAATTTGAACTTGAAATTAGAATTTGAACTTAGAACTTGAACTAGAACTTAGAGTTTGAACTTGAAATTAGAACTTGAACTTGAACTTGAACTTGAACTTAGAACTTGAACTTGAAATTAGAACTTGAACATGAACTTAGAACTTGAACTTGAACTTAGAACTTGAACTTGAACATGAACTTAGAAATTGAACTTAGAATTTGAAATTAAACTTAGAACTTGAACTTGAAATTAGAACTTGAACTTGAACTTAGAACTGGAACTTGAAATTAGAACTTGAACTTGAACTTAGAACTCGAACTTGAAATTAAAACTTGAACTTGAACTTAGAACTTGAACTTGAACTTAAACTTAGAATTTGAAGTTAAACTTAGAATTTGAACTTGAAATTAGAACTTGAACTTGAAATTAGAACTTGAACTTAGAATTTGAATTTGAACTTGAAATTAGAACTTGAACTTGAACTTAGAACTTGAACATGAAATTAGAACTTGAGCTTGAACTTGAACTTAGAATTTGAAGTTAAACTTAGAATTTGAACTTAGAACTTGAACGTGAACTTGGAACTTGAATTTAAAATTAGAACTTGAACTTGAACTTAGAATTTGATTGAACTTGAACTTAGAATTTGAACTTGAACTTGAACTTGAAATTAGAACTTAAACTTGCACTTAGAACTTGAACTTGAATTTAGAACTTGAACTTGAACTTGAAGTTAGAACTTGAACTTGAAGTTAGAATTTGAACTTGAACTTAGAACTTGAACTTGAAATTAGAACTTGAACATGAATTTTGAACTAGAACTTGAACTTAGAACTTGAACTTGAAATTAGAACTTGTACTTGAACTTGAACATAGAATTTGAAGTTAAACTTAGAATTTGAACTTGAAATTAGAATATGAACTTAGAACTTGAACTTGAACTTGAACTTAGAATTTGAAGTTAAACTTAGAACTTGAACTTGAAATTAGAACTTAAACTTAGAACTTGAACTTGAACTTAGAATTTGAACTTGAACTTAGAACTTGAACTTGAAATTAGAATTTGAACTTGAACTTAGAACTTGAACTTGAACTTAGAACTTCAACTTAGAACTTGAACTTGAAATTAGAACTTGAATTTGAAATTAGAACTTGAACTTGAACTTGAAATTAGAACTTGAACTTGAACTTAGAACTTGAACGTGAATTTAGAACTTGAACTTAGAACTTGAACGTGAATTTAGAACTTGAACTTGAACTTAGAACTTAGAACTTGAACTTGAACTTGAAATTAAAACTTGAACTTAGAATTTGAACTTGAACTTAGAACTTGAACTTGAAATTAAAACTTGAACTTGAACTTAGAACATGAACTTAGTCTTGAACTTGAAATTAGAACTTGAACTTGGAACTAATTAGCTTGAATATATAACTAATTAATTTTAGAAATTAGATATGAACTTGAATTGAAAACTTGAATATATAGATATAACTAATATTCTTGGATTTGAAGTTTATGTATAACTAATTTTAGAATTTTTCGTGCTAGGCAACTGAAGAAGCTCAACATCTAAAAAAGTTGATACAAGACTATATTACTTCTTTCATCAAAGTAGGAGATAAGGTTGGTGCTTCTAAATTTCTAAAGTTCAAGTACAATTATTTTCAATAATGTGTTTGTGTCAATCTAGTATTGATACTTAGCTTTAATTTTGTGATAATTTTTTTGTGTCCATCGATTGTTTGTTAAGCATAAGTACCAACACTAGTTGATCCTATTGATGACAAAAATTGATTTTCTTGCAAGATCGATTTCTGTCCATCTAGTGTTAACACTTAGCTTTAAATTTAGAAATAATATATTTGTTAAGCATAAGTACCAACACTAGTGGATCCTATTGATGACAAAATTGATTTTCTTACAAGATCGATTTCTGTCCATCTAGTGTTAACACTTAGCTTTAAATTTAGAAATAATATATTTGTTAAGCATAAGTACCAACACTAGTGGATCCTATTGATGACAAAATTGATTTTCTTACAAGATTGATTTCTGTCCATCTAGTGTTGACATTTAGCTTTAAATTTAGAAATAATATATTTGTTAAGCATAAGTATCAACACTAGTCTATCCTATTGATGACAAAATTGATTTTCTTGCAAGATCGATTTCTGTCCATCTAGTGTTGACATTTAGCTTTAAATTTAGAAATAATATATTTGTTAAGCATAAGTATCAACACTAGTCTATCCTATTGATGACAAAATTGATTTTCTTGCAAGATCGATTTCTGTCCATCTAGTGTTGACACATAGCTTTAAATTTAGAAATAATATATATGTTGAGCATAAGTGCCAACACTAGTTGATCCTATTGATGACAAAATTGATTTTCTTGCAAGATCGATTTGTGTCTATCTAGTGTTGATATTAAGCTTTAATTTAGAAATAATGTGTTTGTTAAGCAGAAGTACCAACACTAGTTTATCCTATTGATGACAAAATTGATTTTCTTGCAAGATCGATTTCTGTCCATCTAGTGTTGAGACTTAGCTTTAAATTTAGAAATAATATATTTGTTAATCATAAGTACCAACACTATTTGATCCTGTAGATGATAAAATTGATTTAGTTAGTGGATTTAGTTGTTGGAATTAAGTCAAAACTAAACTAGGTAACTTTAAAAAGTTGTTATGTTTAAATAAGTTAAAATAAATAATGTGGTTTAGTTAGTGAATTTAGTTGTTGGAATTAAGTCAAAACTATTGTAGTTAAAGTTAAAAAGTTCTTAAGTTGTTTAAATAAGTTAAATTAAATAATGTCGTTTAGTTAGTGAATTTAGTTGTTGGAATTAAGTCAAAACTATTGTAGTTAAAGTTAAAAAGTTGTTAAGTTGTTTAAATAAGTTAAAATAAATAATGTCGTTTAGTTAGTGAATTTAGTTGTTGGAATTAAGTCAAAACTAAACTAGTTAACATTAAAAAGTTGTTAAGTTGTTTACATAACTTAAAATAAATAATGTGGGTTAGTTAGTGAATTTAGTTGTTGGAATTAAGTTAAAATAAATAATGTGGTTTAGTTAGTGAATTTAGTTGTTGAAATTAAGTCAAAACTAAACTAGTTAACGTTAAAAAGTTGTTAAGTTGTTTAAATAAGTTAAAATAAATAATATGGGTTAGTTAGTGAATTTAGTTGTTGGAATTAAGTCAAAACTAAACTAGTTAACGTTAAAAAGTTGTTAAGTTGTTTAAATAAGTTAAAATAAATAATGTGGGTTAGTTAGTGAATTTAGTTGTTGGAAATAAGTCAAAACTAAACCAGTTAAAGTTAAAAAGTTGTTAAGTTGTTTAAATAAGTTAAACTAAATAATGTGGGTTAGTTAGTGAATTTAGTTGTTGGAATTAAGTCAAAACTAAACTAGTTAACGCTAACAAGTTGTTAAGTTGTTTAAATAAGTTAAAATAAATAATGTGGGTTAGTTAGTGAATTTAGTTGTTGGAATTAAGTCAAAACTAAACTAGTTAAAGTTAAAAAGTTGTTAAGTTGTTTAAATAAGTTAAAATAAATAATGTGGGTTAGTTAGTGAATTTAGTTGTTGGAATTAAGTCAAAACTAATGTAGTTAAAGTTAATTAAAATTATCATTATTGTTTGTATAGATGGATCCTGATCGTAGTTGGATGTATAACAGAAACAATCCTGGTCAAGTGGGTATGATTCTAGAATTCGCAGAAAGTGTCACTAGATTTATAAATCATGCAAAGACACTTGATGATTTTTTAACTTCAAGAGAGAAGAAGAGAGAGGAGGAGATTGCGGCAGCAAAGGAGGTAGAGAACAAGAGGTATGCAACGCATCAGGCCCAACTAACTTTTCTTTTTGAATCAGAAAATATTCTTCCTCCATGTCCGGCCAGCAGTGATGGATCTGATCAGGAGGGTGATGAGAATGATAAGTCTGATAAGGAAAGTGAGGGGAGAGGGGGAAGATGAATGACTTATAAAGAACAAAGAAAATAAAAGAGTAAAACAAATGTTTGAGTGGGTAGGAAATTACTTGGATGAAGAAAACAGAGCATGATTTGTGTATTATACAGAGGAACTCAAAAGGGAAATCTGCCCACCCAAACATCCACAGTCACTTATAATTTAATGTCTATTTTGTTTTCTGTTTCAGGGTGAAAGAGTTGATATATCCAATATAAAAGATAAAAATATAATCTCAAGTAATTCTATGTACCATATTATTTAAGATTATCTAAAATTTAATCTTTCTCATAAAAAAAATTCTTAAATAGTGAAATAGAGGTCACTTAAGAAAGGAAAATTTATAACTTTAATTTTTTTTATTTCCTTTGACTTTGCAATAATGTCTAAAGTGGAAACAATAATATTACAATCAATATTTTTTGTGGAAGATTTGTTTGGTGCAGCATGACCAAATCACATAGAAGTTGTCACAAATTCCGATCAAGAGTAGCATATGCTATAACTTATTCATAATTTTAGATGTTGTAATATTTTTTAAAATAAAAACTTCACGTGCTTGTTAACACTCGACTTTTATCCTCCATAATTTAATTAATTTTTTGAGTTACTTCCATTTCAAATAATGTTGGAATAATTGTTTTACAAAAATAAAAATACTTGCAAAATCATTACAAGGAAATTTTTCCTTTTTAAAAATAAAATTTGTATCTTTATTACATATGTTATATAGGTGTATACAATTTCTACCTTTATAAATATTCGGGAAATTATTTTATCATAATAAATTAATTTACAATTTAATGGTATAATTAGTCTTTTATTTGAAAATGCTTTTATATCAAGATAACTATTTTATATTATTGAAGTTGAAAAGCTCATTAAATTGATTAAGTACTTGATTTATCTCATACTTGATTTATCTCATTCAACTAAATGAAGGTATACTAAGAGCATCTACCATGAAACAAAATTGTAGCCAAGAATATGAATATGCCACACTATTGCTTGCTATGCACAATCTCATTTTTCAATATAACTATGAGAGCATAAACACTTTGGGCAAGCTTGCTTCTAGTTCCGATAGTGATCTAGCTCGATATATCCATGGAATAGTATTGCTAAGTTTGGGTGAACTTGGTCTACGACGGCCTATGTTGTCTATCTTGTCAAGGTTGGTACACATGGAAGAAATGTCGGTACCAAACCATCGAGTTGTTAAGTATTGGAAATTTCTACAATGCACCTCAAAGTATGGTTTGCTCGGTTGGAGGATCCAGTCACTTAAATCGTATTGATGTGAAATGATTGATCACATAACTACCTCATGCATGAATGTGAAAGATTTTCTCGCATAAAAGAATTCTAAGATTGAAAAGTCTTCTCACCTAAAATGAATTAAAGTTAAGGAGTTATTCGAAGGATGAGGCAAGCGGTGGTTACCCATGACCTCTAATGAAAGACAAGAGGAGATTACTCATGTCACATGATGTAAACACAAGAGGCGATTACCCAGGTCCCTTAAAGAAAAGACGAATAAGAATAATAGATATTATGTGGGAGTTATGCTTAGCACAGAGTGAACAAGTGGCGATTACCCATGTCCCATAAACTATGCGCCACCATAGAATTGTCTAGATAGACATTAGCTAGTGGATCCACGTAAGCTAGAAAGTTCACGATTTTAGCTTGACAAGTAGGACACCCATTTTCAGTGTGGGAAACACCAGATTCCATGTTAATAGCTCACATGGCGTTACATGTCAGTTAAAGTTAAATCTCCCACAGTAAAGAACTAAGGTTACTTAGAGAAGTATCTCACGAATGTTTTAAAGATGTTAGCTTGCATTGACCATGTTTTTACAACTTATGATGTTTAACTTTTTTACCTCATGTTTTAGCTTGGTCATTGCATCTTATGAAAATGTCCTTTTTAGCATGCTTTCAAATGTTTTATGCATGAGTTTCATACTTAGTGCATTTTTGTACCAACACATACTCTTGCTTACATTTTTATCAAATAGTAGGGTCCGACGCTCTAGGTTTGAACTTTTGTGGCTAAGATCATTTAGTACAGACTTGAACATTGGTGAGTCCTTATGTTTCGAGTATCGAGCCTTTATTTCATTATGTCATTTCATTTCAATTTTCGGACTTGATGTACGGGCTACGTCCCGATCACCTCTTATGTACTAGATGACTTTGAGATGATGTTTTTGACTTCCGCTTCTTTTTATAAACTCTTTTGTTGGAATTGTCTTTTAAATACCTTATACTTTTATTATCTTATATGATGAATGCTAAGTGGCTTGTATGGGGCCTCTCGAGGTCTTGTATGCCATGTTACTCCTAGGGGCTACCTTGGGTCTTGACAAACTTAGTAATCAGAGCACAAGGTTTAGAAAGGTCCTAGGAAGTCTCATAAGGCACATCAAGTAGAGTCTTGTTCATGAGTGTGAAGCGAGCCACACTTATGCATGAGAGGCCTTAAAATGTTTATGAATATCCACTTCTTTCATCATTCTAAAAGTCATGCGATAGAGTTTAACTCTATAATGTTTCTCTCCTAATCCTTATCCAATGTTCTACATGATATGGCTACTCAAAAAGCATATGCAAGAAGGAATGCGGGAGAGAATATCGAACGAGAAGCTCCTCCAGTTCTGGTCAGCCCTTTGGCTGAACAAGTGACTAATGGAGAGTTTAGGGTTGTGTTTCAAGTGTTAGATCAAGCCATGATGGCCCAATTCAGTAAGGAGGTTATGGTTCCCATGAACCTAAATGTTGGTACGGCGACATCTAGAGTGAGGGACTTTATTAGAATGAATCCTCCGGAGTTTCAGGTTCTAAGGTTGAGAAGAATACCCACAAGACTTCATTGATGAGGTTTACAAGGAGTTGATAATCATGGGAGTGACGCCGGTGGAAAAGGCAACATTGATTGTTTATCAACTTAAGGATGTTTCTCAAATATGGTTCAACCAATAAAAAAGGGGAGAATGGAAGATGCGGGTCCTCTAGATTGAGAAAATTTCAAAGTTGCTTTCCTTGATAGGTTCTTTACCTTTGAGATACAGGAGGCAAATCTGCTTGAATTCATCAACCTCCATAAAGGAAATATGAGTATGATAGAATATGCCTTGAAGTTCACACAATTATCTCGATATGCTCCCACTATGGTTGCCGATCCTAGGGTGAAAATGAGTAAGTTTGCTTCGTGTGTGTCCGAAATGGTGGTCAAGGAATGTCATACCACCATGCTTATCAACGACATGGACATTTCTCATCTTATGGTTCATGCTCAACAAATTGAAAAGGAGAAACTTAAGGAAAAGTCTAGGGAGGCAAAAAAGGAAAAAATCGGTGATGGTAACTTCTCACACTCAAGGTCTAATGGACATGGTCGTTCTAAGTTTTGACAAAGGTTCTCCGGTCAAGGTTCATCCAATGCTCCTCCTAAGTTCAACAAGGATAGGGTGTCTAACCCTAAGCCTCAAGAAGGGGATGGTAGTGGATCTTCATTGCCTACTTGTGCTAAGTATGGAAAGAAGCATGATGGTAGATGTCTCGCAGCTTCCAATGCTTGCTTTGGTTGTGGTAAAATGGACCACAAGATAAGGGATTGTCCCACATTTGCTAAGAATGAGGGAGATAATCTATGACGGGCTTAACCTAATCCTTCATCTGATCCTAGTGGGAGTCCAAAGCAAAATAGATTTTATGTACTACAGACTCATCATAAGCAAGACAGTTCTCCTGATGCGGTTTTCGTTATGTTGAAAGTCTTCCAACTTGATGTTTATGCTTTAGTTGACCCTGGTTCTACCTTGTCTTTCGTAACACCATATGTGGCTATGAGGTTTGATATTCTTCCAAATATGTTGTTAGATCCTTTTCGATCTCTACTCCCATCGGTGATTCTATTGTGGCTAACAGGGTCTATAGAAAGTTTCCAGTCTCCTTGTCTCATAAAGTCGCTCATGTTGACCTTGTAGAGCTTGATATGTTAGATTTTGATGCTATCCTTGGTATGGATTGGTTGTATTCATGGTATGCTTCTATTGATTGTAGAACCCATGTAAACAAGTTTCAGTTTTTGAATGAACCCATCCTAGAGTGGAAAGAGGGAAATTTTATGCCTAAGGGTCAGTTTGTTTTTTTTCTTAAAGCTAGAAAGATGTTTTCTAAGGGTTGCATTTACCATCTAGTTAGGGTGAGGGATATAAATTCCAAGACCCCTACTCTTGAGTCGGTCCCCGTTGTAAATGAGTTCCCAAAAGTATTTCTTGATGATCTACCCAGTGTTCCTCCCGAAAGGAAAATCGACTTCGTATTGACCTTATCCAGATATGTAACCCATCTCTATTTTTCCTTAGTGAATGGCTCTGACAGAACTTAAGGAACAAAAGGAGCAATTGAAAGACTTGTTGGATAAGGGTTTCATCCAACCGAGTATCTCTCCATGGGTGCTCCAATTTTGTTTGTGTGAAAGAAAGATGGTTCACTTCGTATGTGTATTGATTATCGTCAGTTGAACAAGTTGACCATTAAGAACAAATATCCTTTCCCAAGGATAGATGATTTGTTTGACCAACTTCAAGGGGCAAGCTACTTTCCTAAGATTGACCTTCGGTCAGTTTATCACCGATTGAGGTTGAAGGAAGATGATATTCTGAAGATGGCTTTTCAAACTCGGTACAGTCATTATGAGTTTTTGTTAATGTCGTTCAATTTGACTAATGCTTCGGCTGTATTTATGGATTTGATGAATATGGTGTTTAGACAATACCTTGATATGTTTGTGATTGTGTTCATTGATTATCTATTGATCTATTCAAGAAGTGAGGTCGAGCACACCGATCATATGAGTATAGTGTTGCAAGTTCTCAAAGACCAAATACTTTTTGGAAAGTTTAGTAAATGTGAGTTTTGGCTAAGGTCCATGGCTTTTCTTGGTCATATTGTTTCTAGCAAGGGTATTGAGGTAGATCCTAAGAAGAAAGATATGGTGAAGAGTTGATCGAGACCTATATCCCCTTCATACATTAGAATTTTCTTGGGTTTATTCGGTTACTATAGAAGGTTTGTCGAATAATTCTCATCGATTGCTTCTCTTTTGACGACATTGACTCAAAAGAAGGTTAAGTTCATATGCTCTGAAGCATGTGAAAATATTTTTCAAGAATTGAAGGATAGACTTACTTCCGCTCTGGAGTTGACTTTACCCAAGGGACTGATGGTTTTGTTGTTTATTGTGATGCCTTAAGGATTGGGTTAGGATGTGTAGTTATGCAAAATGGGAAAGAAATCTATGCTTCAAGGCAACTTAAGATTCATGAGAAGAATTATCCTACCCATGACCTTGAACCAGCTGCGGTTGTGTTTGCTCTTAAGATTTGGAGGCATTATTTGTATGGTGTTTATGTAGATATCTTTACCGACCACAAAAGTTTGCAATATGTGTTTATCAGAAGGATTTGAATCTTCACCACAGGCGATGGCTTAAATTATTCAAAGATTATGATATGAGTGTTCTCTATCACCCTGGTAAGGCAAATGTGGTGGCAGATGCTCTTAGTCGATTATGGATGGGCAGTGTTACTCATGTAGAGGATAATAAAAAAAAGTTAACTCAAGATATTCATAGATTTTCCCAGTTGGGTGTTCGACTAGTTGACTCTACCAAGGGTGGTGTTATGGTTCACAATAGTTCAGAATCATCTTTTGTGACTGATATGAAAGCCAAGCAAGGGCTTGATATGACTTTGGTAGAATTTAAGGAAGCGGTGCTTGAAAAGTCTATTGAGGCTTTCTCCCAAGGGGAGATGGTGTGCTTCAATATCAAGGTCGTTTGTGAGTTCAAATGTTGATAACTTGAGAGTGTAAATCTTATCAGAAGCCCATAGTTCTCGATATTCCATTCACCCGAAAGCCACCAAGATGTACTGTAACTTGCGGGAGATCTATTAGTAGAATGGGATGAAGAAACATATTGCGAAATTTATAGCTAAGTGTCTTAATTGTCAACAAGTGAAAGTTGGACATCAAAAGCCGAGAGGTTTATCTCAAGAAATTAGCATTCCTACTTGGGAATGAGAAGATTTGAATATGGACTTCATTGTTGGTTTGCCTCGCACCCAACTACAACATGATTCGATTTGGGTTATAATAGATCAAATGACAAAATCGGCTCATTTCATTCCCGTCAAAGTTTCTTATTTGGTGGAAGACTATGCTAAGTTGTATTTGAGGGAAATGGTGAGGTTGCATGAAGTGCCCTTGTCCATTATCTCCGATCGTGGTACCCAATTCACTTCTTAGTTTTGAAAATCTTTTCAAAAAGGTCTTCATGCTCGTGTTAAGCTTAGTACGACCTTTCATCCACAAACCGATGGGCAAGCGAAGCGTACAATTCAGACTTTGGAAAATATGTTGAGAGCATGTGTAATTTGATTTCAAGGGTAATTGGGATGATCACTTGGCTTTGATTGAGTTTACATATAATAATAGCTATCACTCAAGCATTGGTATGGCTCCATGATATACCGTGAGTTTACGGTATTTCTAATACATTTCACTTACAAGTTGTGTGTGTCTAGGGCCTTTTTGTATTGGTTTTTATGTGTTTTATTGTATTTTTGCAGGAAAGATATTCAGGTGCAGAAGTATGGAGACAACTGAGAAAAATGCAGAAAAAGGGCATTCACGGAGGTGATCTACGGATCGTAGGTCCATTGACGGTCCGTAGGTGATGCCCGTAGATCAGCAGGCAAGGTATGGATGACAAATCAGGGAAATCTCACCAAGTGTGGAACCACGGTGGCCATTGACGACCCGTAGATTAATCTACGGACCGTACTGTCGATCCGTAGAATGAAACTGTGAGGGTTCCAGTACCTGATTTTTGAAGATTCTAAGTGGGGAGCTACGGAGGGGATTGACGGACCGTAGATCGATCAACGGTCTGTCCTGCAAGTTCGTCGTTCGCTTCAGAGAAGCTGATTTTTAGGAGCTAAAATATTTTCTAAGTCCTAACTGACGGAAGGGACTTACGGACCGTAGATCCATCAACGGTTAGTAAGTCAGTCTCGTGGAACGAAGACGCGTGCTTGAACAAACTTTCCTTAATTTGTTTTCCTTTTAATTTAGGATTTGTTTTCTATAAATAGGGCATGTAAACCTCGTTTTTGGGGGTTAGACATTATTATTCTATTTTTACTTTGTGACTTTGGAGATTAAGTTGCAACTCTAGCAATTATTGATTTTCTAAGTTCGTTTTGAAGATTTTGGCTTTACAATTCAAGTTGAATTTCTGGATTTATTATTCTCTTTACGTAAGTTCATGATTTCTTCATCTAAAACTATGAATTGTGTTCTTGTTAATATGGGTAACTAAATTCACAACTAGGGTTATGGGAACCATGAACGATTAACAAAGTATGAATAGTAAATAAGCAATTCTTGAATAGTGTTTTGTATGCATTAATAATTCTTTCGTTTAGAAGTCTTTTTAATGGTGGCCAACGTTAGAACTTGCCGCGTTACTACTTGCCGGACCAAGGAGGTAATTAACGAAAAAAAAATTATCAATATAGATTTAGTGTGATACTATCTAATAGATTAGTGTCGATTGGTGCGAAGTAATAACTAAGCCAAACATCGATTATGATGTCTAATATGAGGTAAAGGTAAGGGTTAGTAAATTATACACACGTAGCCGGACCAAGGTGCGGGGTGAAATTCTCTAGATACCGGACCAAGGATTTAGAGATACCTAACTTATCACTTTGCATGTAGTACATTAGGAAAGGATTGTTGTTACTAGGATTATTGCGTTATGAGCTTGTGGGGAACACTTATACCCTAGTTATTTCTCTCATCTTGATAACAATCGAAAATCGAGTTTTGATTACTAATTACTTATTAGATTTTTACTATTTATTTCATACAAAAAAAAACCCTTTTAATTATCTGTTTCTGGAAGTAATTTAACTAATCGAATATAATTATTTGTTAAAGTAAAGTCTAAACCATTTTTCTCGTGGGATCGACCCCAACCTACAAGTTGGGCTCTTTACTTGATAACGATCGCTTATACTTTTGTAGGGAGGTGTAATTTGAGCGTATCAAATTTTGGCGCCGCTGCCGGGGATTTTGGTTTTTAGATTTATTTTAACTACATTATTGAACGTTAGTCAAATATTTCCTAATTTTACTTTTTCTCTTTGTTTTTGTCTCTTTCAGGTTCTAACTCTAGTGTATGCCAAGTATACGAAGTCAGGGTGAACCACTTACTCCTTATGATCTAGAGCTAAACCGCACTTTGCGAAGAATGAACAATCCAAGAGATCCAATTAATCTTATTGGAGGAAATCTTGATGATGCAGTTGAGTTACAACAACAGAGGGTAGTTGATGGGGATAACCAGGGTCTAACTGAAAATCAATTGGGGGATGCGTTGAGGGCGTAAGATCCACTAGGCCCACGACAACATGACAACTATTGGGGCAACATGAATATAGAAGACTCTGATGGACCTATTGTCCTAGCCCCTCTACCCCTAGGGCACACATTTGTGGTGACCAGTAATTTGATGCAAATGCTTACAGCAAGAGGCTTATTCTCAGGATCGCCATCGGAGGATCCACATGCTCACTTAGCCAAGCTAAGGGTGGTTTGCAAAAGTTGTGTAGGTAGACCAGACTTGGATCTGAATGTCATTGGATTACGAGTGTTCCCTCTATCACTAACAGGCAACGCTGCAGTATGGTTTACTGAGCTTTCTTATAACTCAATATTTACATGGGACCAACTGGCAGATGTGTTCCGAGCGAAGTACTATCCAGTGTCCAAAAAGCTCAATCACAAAGATAGGGTCAACAATTTTGTAGCATTACCTGGGGAGTCTGTGAGCAGCTCTTGGGATAGATTCACTGCATTCGTAAGAAGTGTTCCAAATAACCATATTGATGATGAGTCGCTGAAGGAATATTTCTATCGAGGACAGAATGATAACAATAAAGTAGTTCTTGACACTATTGCTGGAGGTTCATATGGTGATTGTACATACGCACAAATTTCTGAAAAAAAGGAGAGGATCTCTCACAACAATAAAGCATGGAGCACTAAGAGATCAGATATTGGGAGAAACACATTTGCTGTTCATAATGCAATCGTCAACTCTGCAGATGATATTCGTGAGGAGATGGCTCAGATGAGGACAGAGTTGGGATTGGTACTGAAGCATGTGAGCGGAGGAGCAGAAAAGGTAAATGTTGTAAACTACTTAACTAGAACTCCACCACTAGTTGAGGAGTGTTACTATGAAGAGGACACTTATGCGGTGAATGATCAGACGGGGGGTTTTCGACCAAATGTCCAAGGATCCAACATGGAAAATTGGAGCCAAGGTCAAGGGAACCAAGGTCGAAACTATGGAAATTACAACCGAGAGGGTCACTATGTCCGGGATGGGAACTTCAATCGCAACAACAACTACAACAGGAAAAACTATGGCAATAGAAACGATCGGGTTGGACCCTATGTTCCCCCTCAAAATAGGGAATCTGGTGCTAGGGAAGCTGGAGGTAATATGGCGCGTATTGAAGATATGATGCAGAAGATGATGAGAAGGTTTGATGCACCTGATGAGAATGTGAAGGAGATGAGAAACGACTTATCTGGTATTGGTCAAAAAGTTGATGCCCATGCAGTGTCAATAAAGCATCTAGAGCAGCAGATGACTCAGTTGTCTACTATAGTGAACTCGCATCAACCTGGCACTGTTCCTAGCAACACCATCCAGAATCCAAAGAATGATGGTCATTGTATGACAATTACTACTCGAGGGGGTAAGCAAACCATAGATCCACCTATGTCATCTGTGGTGGATACTTAGATTAGAAAAGAAGATGATGTGGTGGAAGTTAGAGAGGAGTCTGAGACTGCGACAAAACAAGAAGCGGAGATATCTCAGAAAGTGGTCCCCATACCTAGACCCCCACCACCTTTTCCATAGAGGTTAGTGAAGTAGACTAAAGATGGTAAATATCGCAGGTTTATCACTATGTTGAAGTAGCTTTCTATCAATGTACCTTTGATAGAAGCCTTGGAGCAAATGCCTGGGTATGCAAAGTTTATGAAAGATATGGTGACAAAGAAAGGTCTGTGAGTTTTGAAGATGACGATAGATTGCAGCATTGTAGTGCTATTGCTACAAGATCTCTGGTGCAGAAGAAGGAAGACCCTGGTGCTTTCACGATCCCATGTACAATAGGGCTGTTACACTTTGCTAAGGCATTGTGTGATCTTGGTGCTAGCATCAACCTCATGCCTTTGTCTATTTACAAAAAGTTGGGTCTGGGGGACCCAAAGCCCACTGCAATGCGGTTACTAATGGCTGATCGGACTATGAAGAGGCCCATAGGTGTGCTCCATGATGTGCTAGTGAAAGTAGAGTCTTTCATCTTTCCGATGGATTTTGTGATTCTTGACTGTGAGGTCCCCATCATCCTTGGGAGACCATTTCTTGCCACAGGGCGTGCGTTGGTTGATATGGAAAAGGGGCAGATGAAGTTTAGACTGAACAATGAAGAAGCAACTTTCAATATCTGTAGGTCCATGAAGCAGAATGGTGAGCTCCAAACAGCATCTGCTATAACTTACAGAGTGGAGAGTGGGTCAAAAGTGCAGATTGAAGAGCGACTAGGTATTGAGGCACTAGTAGCAGTCATGATGAATTTCGATAGTGATGGTATTGAAGAGTATGATGAGTTGGTAGCCGCACTTGATAAGTATGAATACCGGTCCAAACCAAAGAAGTATGAGCTAGACATGAAGAATCGCGAGTCCCCACCTATAAGACCATCTATTGTGGAGGCATCGAAATTGGAGCTTAAGGCTCTACCACCGCACTTAAGGTATGTATACTTAGGCGAAGAGAATACTTTGCCAGTCAACATTGCAGCAGATTTGAATTCAAGGCAAGAAGAGTGCTTGGTGACTGTATTAAAGAGTTTCAAGCGAGCTATTGGGTGGACTATTGCAGATATTATTGGGATTCCCCCCGATATTTGCTCTCACAAAATCCAACTCATGCCAGATCATAAGCCCAGTATTGAGCACCAGAGAAGATTAAATCCACCTATGCAAGAGGTAGTTAAAAAGGAAATCATAAAGTGGCTGGATGCAGGAATCATCTATCCCATTGCAGATAGTAGTTAGGTATGTCATGTGCAGTGTGTGCCTAAAAAAGGAGGTATGACTGTGGTTTCAAATGAAAAAAATGAGCTTGTTCTAGTGAGGCCCGTTACTCGATGAAGAGTCTGTATGAATTACCGCAAGTTGAATGCATGGACTGAAAAGGATCACTTTCCCATGCCATTCATGGACCAGATGTTGGATAGACTTGCAGGAAAGGCTTGGTATTGTTTTCTTGATGGGTATTCGAGCTACAATCAAATTTCTATAGCTCCAAAAGACCAAGAGAAGACCACCTTCACTTGCCCATATGGAACTTTTGCTTTCAAATGGATGCCATTCGAGTTGTGCAATGCTCCAGCAACCTTCCAGCGGTATATGATGTCAATATTTTCAAATATGGTGGAGGATACTATTGAAGTGTTCATGGATGATTTTTCAGTTGTAGGTGATTATTTTGATCATTGTCTAGATCATCTGGCCGAGGTGCTTAAAAGATGTGAAGACTGCAACTTGGTGTTGAATTGGGAGAAGTGTCATTTCATGGTGAAAGAAGATATAGTGTTGGGTCATCGAATTTCAGAGAAAGGTATTGAGGTTGATAGAGCTAAAGTTGAGGTAATGGAAAAGCTTCCACCATCCATCTCTGTTAAAGGTGTTAGAAGCTTTCTTGGGCATGCAGGTTTTTATAGGAGATTCATCAAAGATTTCTCCAAAATTGCACATCCGTTGTGCAAACTACTCGAGAAGGAGTGTAAGTTCTATTTTGATGATGATTGTCTTAAAGCATTTGGAGAGTTGAAGAAGAAGTTGGTTACAACACCAATCATTATTTAACTGGATTGGGGACAATCGTTTGAGGTAATGTGCGATACGAGTGGATTGGCGCTTGGTGTAGTATTGGGGCAAAGGCGAGAGAAAATTCTTCATCCTATTTACTATGCTAGCAAAGCTCTTAATGTAGCCCAGAAGAACTATACGGTAACTGAACAAGAAATTCTTGCGGTGGTTTTTGCATTCGAGAAATTTCGATCCTACTTGCTTGGTACTAAGGTCATAGTGCATACTGACCATTCTTCATTGAGGTAATTGATGGCTAAAAAGGATGCAAAACCGAGATTGATTAGATAGGTATTGCTACTGCAAAAGTTTGATTTTGTAGTAAAAGATAGAAAAGGGACCGAAAATCAAGTCGCCGATTAGTTGTCCAAATTAGAGGAAGAGGCTATGCTAAAGCTTGGAGATAGGGCTGAAATTAATGATGCTTTTCTAGATGAACAGATATTGGCTGCTTCTCATGATTTGATTCCTTGGTTCGCCGAGTTGCTAATTATTTGGCAAGCGATATTGTGCCCCCCGATTTGCCTTTTCACCAAACAAAAGAGTTTATGCATGATGTGAAGAGATTCTTTTGGGATGAGCCTTAATTGTATCATAGTTGTGCTGATGGGATTATTCGTCGATGTGTGCCCGAGGTTGAGATGCTGAGTATACTTAAAGAATGCCATTCATCACCTGTTGGTGGGCATCATAGTGGCATTCGAACTGCACATAAGATTCTGCAATGTGGGTACTACTGGCCTACCATTCACCAAGATGCTCATGACTTCGCCAAGTCTTGTGATCGTTGCCAAAGAGAAGGAGAGATTTCAAAGAGGCAAGAGCTCCCAATGAATCCTATATTGGTGATAGAGTTGTTTGATGTATGGGGCATTGATTTTATGGGTCCATTTGTGAGTTCATATGGGATGAAGTATATTCTTGTTGCGGTTGATTATGTATCGAAGTGGGTGGAAGCAGTTGCACTCTCCAACAATGAAGGTAAAAGTGTCACCGCATTCTTGAAAAAGAATATCTTTTCCAGATTTGGTACACCGAGGGCCATTATTAGCGATGGAGGTTCCCACTTTTGTAATAAGTTATTCAAAGTACTACTTGAGAAATATGGTGTCCGTCACAATGTAGCCACTCCTTACCATCCACAGACTAGCGGTTAAGTTGAAGTATCCAATAGAGAGATCAAACAGATACTGGCAAAGACTGTGAATGCTAATAGAACGAATTGGTCAAGAAAGCTTGATGATGCTCTATGGGCATATCGCACTGCATACAAAACCCCCATAGGTATGTCTCCTTACCAACTTATATATGGGAAGTCTTGTCATTTACCAGTAGAGCTAGAGCATAAGGCTATGTGGGCAATAAAGAAGTTAAATTTGGATTAGGGCGCCGCATCTAACTAAAGGATGAATGACTTGAATATGCTTGATGAGTTTTGCCTAAAAGCTTATGAAAGTTCAGCCTTGTACAAAGAGAAGATGAAGAGGTATCATGACCAAAGAATTGAAAAGCAAGAACTTGTGGTTGGTGATCTTGTGCTGCTATTCAACTCTAGGTTGCGCTTGTTTCCAGGCAAACTCAAGTCCAAGTGGACCGGGCCATTTTTGCTCACAAAAGTGTTCTCGTATGGAGCGGTTGAGCTTGAAAATAGGGATGAAACAAGGTTCGTGGTGAACGGGCAAAGGATCGGGATCTATTTAGGAAATGCTGAAACTGTGCAAGAAGTGATTGAGGCCTACAATCTTGATGAAGTCTGAGTAATCAAGACACTTGCATCGTGCCGCGATGTTAAATCAAGCGCTGCTTGGGAGGCAACCCAAGATGTACAATCTAGCCAACGATAGGGTTCTGTTTTCCATTTAGTAGTATTAGATTTCTCTGATTACTTGCTTCAGTGTTTTAGTTCTTAGTGTTGGCTAGAATTAGTATAGGGTCTGTGTCTAAAAAGTGTCCAGAAAATGTAAAAAAATAATAGCCTATTGGTTGCTACATGTGCAGGTACACCACGTAATAAATCTGCAGAAAATGGTTCAGTGCGAGAGGTCTACGGATCCCATCGACGGTCCGTCGATTAATCCACAGACCGTCAATGGTGTCCGTAGATCCCAGGTAAGCCCCTAAATTTTTCCAAGTGTAGTAGTGATCTACGGTCCTGATCTACAGACCGTAGATAGACTTACGGACCGTAGACGGGGTCTCGTGAGTCCAAACCCTAAGGCTGTCTGACCTGACCCAGACCCTCCTACTTAAATACCCCCATGTTTTAAACTATTCCCCTTCCTTCCATTACTCCCAAAACCGCTTCCCCCATCTTTTAAACTCCCTAAATCACTCTATAACTACCACATAATACACTCCCTTCCATAAATTCCCAAAATCCCTTCCATTTCAATTACTCCCTATTCCATGTTCCACCAAATAGGGTCCCGTGTTCGGTTAGTAGCAAAGAAGTGATTCATTGGTTTTGCTAAGTAGTGTTGTCACACAATCGCCCCACTCCTCGTTGCTTGTAAGGTAATGGACTTTTCCCTCACTTTGAATTTCTATTCATAGCTTGAATATAGAAAGTGGGGAGTTGGGTATTGACCTTGGGCTATTATTAAATGTAATTGCACAAGAAATTTAAAAATTACAATGCCCTTGGAATGATAGATAGTGATTGTGTAGCTTTATTGTATGTGATTGTAAGCCTATATGTAAGTTTCGACTTAGGGCTCCAAAACTTGTCTAAATTGTGTGGTAAAATAACCGATCGGAATCCTAAGAATGAAGAACTAGCATTAATTGTATGTTGAAATGTGCGAAGAGGCTTTGCTAATGTTGAAAAATAGGGCAAAATATGATTGATTAGTAAAATAGGGCTAAATTTGGCACAGATGGCATCCACGATACCTCGTCTACGGAACATAGATCCATCTACGGACCGTAGATGAGGTTTGTCACTAGATGCACACACAAAAATTACCAAGTGTGAAACCACGGACATGGACTATGGTCCGTAGATCAATCTATGGACCGTTCTGCACATCCGTGGTTTCCATCTGCAACCTATATGGTTAGTCCCATGATCCACGGCAGAGTTCTACGGACCGTAGATCAGTCTACGGACCGTAGGTACCCTCCTTGGATGTCTACTGTAGCCTGTATCTGTAATTTTTTTGGGACTTTGTTACTGTTCGTTTATAGTTTTTCCACTTTTTCTTAGTATAGTTTTGGTTAGTCTTGGGCACTAATATCATTCCCGCAGGTACAATGGCACCCAAGAAGCTGGTCACCTACTTAAAAAGGGGCAAGTCCAAATCTGTTGCCCCTAGTTTTTAGTTAATTGATGAGGACAGACACCGACTCTGATCCAGCATATGTGCCTCTAAACACTAGGACTTCTCGCCCCAGAGGCACCCCCGGAAGGTGCTTCCCGACGTAGTCACTGTCTCCCAGTCTAATGAGGAGCACACACTGATCAGGTCACCAACTAGGGCTACTTCCAGTGCAGAGGGATCTATGTCCGGGTCTGAGTCTGCCCATACTTCAGGCTTCGAGTCTTCCCACTCTTCACGATCCGAGTCTACCCATGCTGCAGGGTCCAATGCCAAATCATCTACCGGGTCTGGAGAGAATGATCAAGTAGCCTCGTCTGACGAGACAACTAGCTCAGAGTCCATACCCGTACCACGGAATGATGACCCCACTCCTGTAGTCGGCGAGCTAAATAGGTGGTGTGTAGAGGGCCAATGGCAAATTTATTGGGATGCTAAGATGGTCAATGACAAACAGAAGATGGCTCGACTAATTACAGAAGAGCGTAGAGTCCTCATGGGAAGCTTGCATACTGTTCCAGATATTCACCGGCTGTTCAACCTGCACAAGTGTGACTGGATGGCTCGAGACCCAGGGACGTATAGAGAGGAGATTATGCGGGAGTTTTATGCTTCATATGCTGCCACTCTCCGCGGTTCCATTTCCAAGCGGTCAAAGCCCCTAGCTCAGGCTCCGCTCACTTCCACTTTGGTTCGAGGGTGTCTGGTGGACATATCACCTGCCACGATCAGACGCTTTCTCTATGGTCCTACCGCGGGTCACTCTTGGTCTCTCAACACAGCTGAGTTTAACTACAGATGGGACATCATGCGGAGTGGCCCTTTCCAGAGGAATGCTGAGCAGCGAGAGGCTGTTATACTATGGCTGGCCAGGTACATTGCTGGAGATGGCGAGAGTGCGGAATAGGTCGCAGTTCCATGGTTGGGCATCCAAAAGGCCACATTAAATTTTGTAGCCAAGTTCTTCTGGCTGCTGGTGCGTAATAGAGTGTCGCCGACAAAAGCTGACAATCAAGTCATGTGGGACAGAGCAGTCATGGTTGCGGCATTGGTAGCGGGAGTTGAGATTGACTTTGCTCGCATATTATTGGCAGAGATTCACGAGAGGGCATTCAGGCCCTCCACTACTTACCCTTTCCCCTGTTTAATTTTTCATTTATACACGGACTCTAGAGTGCCGATCTGGCATTGTGACAAGTTGGTCCACCCTACAGGGGCATTGGACATCGGCCTTATTCGAGATGCGGCAAATGTAGCAGCACCTCGCAGAGAGCCTCAGGTTGAGGTACCTCTTTTGGGTGCCAATCTTGTAGACACAGTGGGGCAGGCACAGGGCGATGACCTCAGCATTCTCGATCACATTGACACTGTCCCGGGCTCCTCATCTCAGGCAGCTAGTATGGCTCCTAGCTCTTCCCGATCCACACCGCAGTTAGGAGCTACTGTTGTCCTATTGGCCAGAGTACATAAGTTAGAAGCTCAGATGGCCACCCTGCTGCATCACATCCAGCCGTGGATGCAAAAGTCAATAGCTGAGTCCGAGGCGAGAATGGAGCGCCAGATGGAGGGGATGATGGACCGAAAGGTCCAGGCCGTTAATAAGCACCTTGATGTTTTTGAATTAAGAGTCCTCGAGCGATCAGCCCCGGCCATAGATCTATCTACTTTGCAGGCTGACTTAGCCAGCCTCTGGACTGACGTAGATGCCATTCTTGCTGGACCTTCAGTTGAGCTTCAGGTTGCCACTACTACACTGGCTGATGATACAGTGCTAGATGCTCTATTTAGTGGGACCGCCGAGGAGGGACTTGCACCTGCACATGCCAAAGGCAAGCGGCACCGCTCTCATTGCACTGAGGAGAAGAAAGCCCTCAAGAGACAGCGTAGGCAGGAAAAGGAGGCTAGAAGGGTGTCGATAGTAGACGAAGATTTGTGCCAGCAGATGGAGCATGAGAGAGTTGCAGGGGCGTCGAGCTCTACCCCAGTTGTAGAGGCCCAGCCTATTTAGGGGGACGTGGTGAGCACCACTGATGGTGCAGAAAGATTGATAGAGAGCACTATTAAGGGTGCTATGCTTGTTGATGGAGGCACTACTGAGGGTGCCCCCACTGTTGTTCCAGTGGGTTTCGGGAAACCGGACCCCCCTGCTTGCTGATGATTCACCGGCGCTTTGCGGCACAGGTTTGCTTCACCTAATCCATTTTATTTTAATGTTTTTGTATGCATTGGGGACAACTGCATCTATTTTTGTTAGGGGTGGGGTAAATGGATTGTGAGCGATAGGATGAAATCTGAATAACCCAATTCAAACTCATGAATCCTCCCTTGGGGTTTTCTTGCCTGTGTTCTTTTTCCCCAAGGGACTGTTTAATTTTTCTTGAACCGGCATGTCTTAGGATCGTATGTGTAGAAGCATGATACAGAATGAAGCATGATGGCTTATGAAAAATGATACCCGTCAGATTTTGGAATGTATGCTAGAAGTTGTAGGCTATGATTAGTTGATTGTGTTGGCTTTGAATATGACATAGTAATAATCAACTCGATGGCATGACTAGAGCAGAAACTTGAACTGGGTAATCTGATAATCTGATAATAAAACTATGTGCCAAGAGTGGGTGAAAATTGTTGAGTGTTCAAACAATTTTGTGCAAAACTAGAACTTGCTCGGTTAGTCCTGTGAAGACAATTCAATCTAGAGGTTAGGAAGTGATCATAGGCCATTGTTCTGAAAAGTCCACAAATTGCCTTGAAGGATTCATCCAAATGAAATAACTGTTCCCTTTGATCCAACTCTGAGCCTAAAATAAACCATTTCTTTCTAAAAACCCCGAACTCACCTTCCCATAATCTACTATGTTGGCCCCGGTCCCTCCTTGGATATGTGCACTTTGACTTAGGCCAAAAGCCTAAGTTGAGGATGGCTAATGTAAAAAGTAACTTCAATCTTGGCCCTGACCCGACATTGGGTATTGTGCACCTCAACTAATGGAAAATCCATAAGTTGAGGGTGGCTATGAAAGAGGAAACTGAAAGAAAATTGGGTATGAAAAGAGTGATGAAAAAATATGTGAAGAAAGGATATGACTTGTTGAAAGCTAAAAGAAAAACAAAATAAAAAGTAAATAAAGGGGAGCTACAAAGCCTAAAGTCACATCTGTGGGTGAAGAAAAGGGAAAGAAGGTAAAGCGATAGTATGACAAAAATAGGGCAAAAAGAGGGTAAAAGCCCAAGTGTAATGTCAAGGAGAGCAGCAAGTCACTAAGCAGTACCCAAATGTATCACTCCTGACCCTGAGCCTACGTTACAAGCCAATAAAGTCCTATAGTGATCCTAGAGTCTGGTTTGGAGAGTCTAAGCAGTGAAAATAAGGGCAAGCTTATGGTATAAAGCACTGACTGTATTTGAAATTACTTTTGAGCGTTAGTGTTGAATAAATCCTTGTACCATAGACGACATTCATTTTTTGTGAAAAGGGGATTTCGTTTGAAGTAAGGGCACTAGTTACATTGTCGGAAAGTTGGTACCTTGGTGATAGTGAGAAGGTGCATGTTGTGTGTCAATTGGTCAATCTGTGTCATGGTTTGATCTGCATGGATTAGCTTGTCGAGTCTAAGAGAACGAAGTTGCATCTGAAAAGTGGGGGGGGGGGGGGTAGAGAGCCATGTGATTGCTTGTGCCTGAAATGCTTGCTTCTATACAAGTGTCGTTTAGAGTCATAGTGCATCGCTTGAGGACAAACAACGAATTTAAGTTGAAGGTGTTGATATACCGTGAGTTTACGGTATTTCTAATACATTTCACTTACAAGTTGTGTGTGTCTAGGGCCTTTTTGTATTGGTTTTTATGTGTTTTATTGTATTTTTGCAGAAATGATATTCAAGCGCAGAAGTATGGAGACAGATGAGAAAAATGCAGAAAAAGGGCATTCACGGAGGTGATCTACGGACTGTAGGTCCATTGACGGTCCGTAGGTGATGCTCGTAGATCAGCAGGCAAGGTATGGATGACAAATCAGGGAAATCTGACCAAGTGTGGAACCACGGTGGCCATTGACGGCCCGTAGATTGATCTACGGACCGTACTGTTGATCCGTAGAATGAGACTGCGAGGGTTCCAGTACCTGATTTTTGAAGATTCTAAGTGCGGAGCTACGGAGGGGATAGACGGACCGTCGATCTACGGTCCGTACTGCAAGTCCGTCGTTTGCTTCAGAGAAGCTGATATTTTGGAGCTGAAATATTTTATAAGCCATGACTGACGGAAGGGACTTACGGACCATAGATCCATCGACGGTTCATAAGTCAGTCTCATGGAACGAAGAGACGTGCCTGAACAAACTTTCCTTAATTTGTTTCCCTTTTAATTTAGGATTTGTTTTCTATAAATAAGGCATGTAAACCTCGTTTTTGGGGGTTAGACATTATTATTCTAGTTTTACTTTGTGACTTTGGAGATTAAGTTGCAACTCTAGCAATTATTGATTTTCTAAGTTCGTTTTGAAGATTTTGGCTTTACAATTCAAGTTGAATTTCTGGATTTATTATTCTCTTTACGTAAGTTCATGATTTCTTCATCTAAAATTATGAATTGTGTTCTTGTTAATATGGGTAACTAAATCCACAACTAGGGTTCTGGGAACCATGAGCAATTAACAAAGTATGAATAGTAAATAAGCAATTCTTGAATAATGTTTTGCATGCATTGATAATTCTTTCGTTTATAAGTCTTTTTAACGGTGTCCAATGTTAGAACTTGCCTCGTTACTACTTGCCAGACCAAGGAGGTAATTAACAGGAAAAGAATTATCAACATAGATTTAGTGTGATACTATCTAATAGACTAGTGTCGATTGGTGCGAAGTAATAACTAAGTCAAACATCGATTATGATGTCTAATATGAGGTAAAGGTAAGGGTTAGTAAATTATACACACGTAGCCGGACCAGGGTGCGGGGTGAAATTCTCTAGATGCCGGACCAAGGATTTAGAAATACCCAACTTATCACTTTGCATGTAGTACATTAGGAATGGATTGCTGTTAGTACGATTATTGCGTTATGAGCTTGTGGGGAACACTTATACCCTAGTTATTTCTCTTATCTTGATAACAACCGAAAATCGAGTTTTGATTATTGATTACTTATTAGATTTTTACTATTTGTTTCATACAAACAAACCCCCCTTTAATTATCTGTTTCTGGAAGTTATTTGACTAATTGAATATAATTGTTGGTTCAAGTAAAGTCTAAACCATTTTCCTCATGGGATCGACCCCAACCTACAAGTTGGGTTCTTTACTTGATAACAATCGCCTATACTTCTGTAGGGAGGTGTAATTTGAGCGTATCACTCCATTTGAGGCACTATATGATAGGAGATTTAGATGTTCTATAGGTTAGTTTGAAGTAGGTAAAGTTGATTTGATATGTCCTGAATTGGTACATGAGGCTTTGGAGAAAGTTTGGTGTAACACCCCGTAGCCTAAAGAGGAAAGCTTAGTAAATTGTTAGAAGTTTCAGGTGTCACCTACGAGGGCCAACCACGCCCCGTAGGTGAGCCTCGTGGATGAGTACCAAGGAAACTGTGTAGGACAGTGAACCACGCCAGGACCCATGCCCTGTGGATGGGTCCACGACCCGTGGTTGGGGGAGTCGTGGATGGCTCAAAAGTCTCTGACCAAACAATGACTGACCAGGATAGACCGTAGGTCTATACCGTCGGTCGTGGTCTCATCGATGAAAACCTGGCAGTTATTTTAGGGACTTAAGGGTCTTTTCCGATTTTAATTAAATCAATGTGGTGTCATTTTGCCAAAGTCTAGACCACTTATATAATATTTTTAACCCCCAAACCCCTCATTCAAGTCATTCTCTCAAATCCCAAAAAAAAAAACAAAAGTCCTTTAAAAAATTCTCTCTCTAGAAGTTGGAAGAAGAAGGAATAAATTGGAGCTAGGTCAAGATCAAGTCTCCCAATCTTCAAAATTTTGTAGGCATTGTGACTAAGGTATGATGGCTTTTCATCCATGGGATCCTTCCTCCCATAGAATCCCCTAAAATTCCACAATTTGAAGAAGAATTTCCCCAATTCTAGTTAGGGTTTCTTCCAATGTTGTGAGTTATGATGAATGTGGATCCAAATAGTTGGATTATGATTGTTTATGAGTAAATTGATAGAATTACATGTATTTAGGATGAAATTACATATACCCATGCCTAACCTATGATTCTAGGGTAGAATTGATATGATTTGGGTTGATGCCATGAAGGGAAACTTTGTGGGTTAGATATCTCCTTGTAGGATTGATGAATCATGCTTATAATTGCTTGAGATTGAAGCACATATGATGAATATGATGTTAATTTCTTGAGAGTAAAGCATAGTTGATGATCATGAGATGTAGTGATTTGAGATTAAAGCCTAACTATGAATTGTTGATTGTTAATGCTATGGTGTGGAAGAGATACTTCCCATAATAAATTGATAAACATAATTGAATGAATGTGAAAGGTTTACTCACGTGAATGATTCTACGTTGAAAGGATTGCTCACCTAAAGTGAATCTAGACTAAAAGCTTATGTAATTGATGAGGCTAGAGGCGATTACTTTTGACCTCTATATGTAAGGATATGGGGTGATTCCCATACTCCTTGGAATTGAACAAGTGGTGAGTCCCCCATTCTTACTATGATGAATGGACATGGAGGCGAGTACCCTTGCTCCTTATGAAATGATGTGGAGGTGAGTGCCCGTATCATATGATGGAACTGTGGAGGCGAGTACCCACGATCTAAAAGTAAGTATGTCAAGAGGCGAATACACATTAGCCTTTATAAACTAAGCATTGAGGCGAATTCCCATGTCTTTAAAAGTAAGTATGAATAATGTAATTATGTTATGAAGATGATTTGATTGGAGTGTTGCTACCTATCGGGAGCTAATAAAAGAGAAAGTTTTTGCATGGCCTCATCATCTAGATATGCCTTCCATGATGCAAGTTTGACTAGAGGCGAATGACCTAAGTTTTAGTTAAGGTTAAGTGAGGTTCTTAAGGGAGTATTCCTTTATCGTTATGATGTTTATTATGTCTTGATTATGCTTATATCTTATGTCTTATGTTGACTAATGTTTATGTTATGTTGTTTATGCTAGCCATCATATTTAGTACATCTTTGTACTAACGCATACTCTTGCCTACATTCTTATCAAATGTAGGGTCCGACGACATTGATTCTCACACTCGTGGCTAGCTTCGTTGTTGATCAAGGATGTAAAGTTTTGGTGAGTCCTCATTTGTTCGAGGATGTGATCACCACTTTGTTTTATGCTTTTATTTTATGTCTTAGACTATTGTATGGGTTGTGACCCAAGACTTTATTCATGTTGTTTAGATGGTTGAGACAATGTTGTTAGACTTTCGCTCGTTTTATAAAAGACTTTGATTGTATTGAAAAGTTTTAAATTCCCGCTCATTTCTATTAATTTATGTTATGATATGCTAAGTGGCTTGTATGAGGCCTCTCAGGGTCTTATACGTCTTGTTACATCTAGGGGGTACCCCTCGGTCGTGACAAACTTGGTAATCAGAACATAAGGTTTATAATGGTTCTAGGATGTCTCCAACCACGTCTAGTAAAGTCTTTTTCATAAGTGTGAAGCACGCCACATTTATGAATGAGAGGATATTAGATGTTAGGAAACTTCACTTCTTCACCTAAGTCGTGTCATGGAGTTTAACTCTATAGGTCTTTCTCTTAATCTATGCCCGATGGTTTTTAGGATATAACTACTAGAAGGGCTAATGCAAGAAGGATGGAGGGAATCAATAGGTTCCTCTCCAAGCTCCGATTGACCCATTGAATGAGAATGTAACAAATGCGAAGTTTAGGTCAGCATTCCAAGTTTTGGCTCAAGCCGTGACGGCACAAGCCAATAGAGAGGTGGTAGTCCCCTGAACCCAAATGTGGGTAAGGGAGCAGCAAGAGTGAGAGATTTTACAAGAATGAACCCTCCCGAATTTTATGGCTCCAAAGTTGAAGAAGACCCTCAAGAGTTTATCGACAAAGTCTAAAAGGTACTTGCTATTATGGGTGTGACTCCAGTAGAGAAGGCGGAACTAGCCGTATACCAACTTAAAGGGGTTTCTCAAATTTGGTTCAATCAGTGGAAATAGGCAAGGCCGGTGGAAGCGGATCCCACAGAATGGGAAAGATTCAAAAATGCTTCTTTGACAGATTCTACCCTCTAGAGATGAGAGAGGCCAAGGTACTTGAATTCATCAACCTTAGGCAAGGAAATATGAGTGTAAGGGAATAAGATTTGAGGTTCACCTAACTATCCAAGTATGCTCTTTTCATTGTGGCAGATCATAGGGCCAAGATAAGTAAGTTTGTGTCGGGAGTGTCTGATATGGTAGTCAAAGAGTGTCGCACCGTTATGCTTGTCCAATACATGGATATTTCTAGCCTTATGGTGCATGCCCAACAAATTGAGGAAGAAAACCTCAAGGAGAG
This sequence comes from Solanum commersonii, assembly GCA_029007595.1. Taxonomy (NCBI): domain Eukaryota; kingdom Viridiplantae; phylum Streptophyta; class Magnoliopsida; order Solanales; family Solanaceae; genus Solanum; species Solanum commersonii. The sequence goes on from JAJTWQ010000068.1 coordinate 2,804,141, forward strand.
ATTAGAGAGGCAAAGAGAACAAGAGTGGATAATGGTAACTATTCACATTCTATGACCGGTGGACACGATCGTTCAAGCTTTCAGAAAAAATTCTCCGGGCAAGGTTCTTATAGTGCTCCTACAAGGCCTAATAATGAAAGGGTGTCTAACCCAAAACCTCAAAGAGATGGTAATAGGGCTTCAATACATATTTGTGCTAAATGTGGGAGAAATCATGAAGGGAAGTGTCTAGAGGGTTCTAATGCTTGATTTGGTTGTGGAAAGACGGATCACAAAATAAGAAATTTTCCTTTGGTTTCTAAGAATGATGGAGATGGTCGTCGTAGGGCTCAACCCTACCCTTCATTTGGTCCAAGTTGTTCGGGTGGGAATACTCCTAAGCAAAACTGTTTCTATGCTCTCCAAACTAGACGTGATCAAGAAAGTTCCCCGGATGTGGTGACGAGTATGTTAACAGTTTTTCATATAGAGGTGTATGATTTACTTGATCCAATGTCTATTTTGTCCTTTGTGACCCCTTATGTAGCTATGAGATTTGATATGCTTCCCGATGTGTTGTTAGAACCTTTTTCTGTTTCTACCCTTGTTGGTGATTCTGTGGTGGCTAAGAGGGTTTATAGAAGATGTCATGTTTCCTTGTCCCATAAAGTTACCTTGGTTTATTTGATAGAGCTTGACATGATAGATTTCAGTGTTATCTTGGGTATGGATTGGTTGCATTCGTGTTATGCCTCTATTGATTGTAGGACTAGAGTAGTCAAATTTCAGTTTCCAAATGAGCCTATCCTTGAGTGGAAGGGAGGAAATTCTATGCCTAGAGGTCAATTTGTTTCTTACCTAAAAGCTAGGAAAATGATTTCGAAAGGTTGTGTCTACCATATAGTGAGGATGAGGGATGTGGAGTCCGAAACTTTTATTCTTGAGTTGGTCCCTGTTGTAAAAGAGTTTACGGAAGTTTTCCCCGATGATCTACCCAGTGTTCCTCCCGAAAGGGAAATAGACTTTGGGATTGACCTCCTCCCTGATACCCAACCTATCTATATTCGTCCTTATAGAATGGCTCCGACGGAACTTAAGGAGTTAAAGGATCAGTTAAAGGACTTATTGGATAAGGATTTCATCCGATCAAGTATCTCTCCATGGGGTGCTCCGATGTTGTTTGTTAGGAAGAAAGGTGGTTCACTCCATATGTGTATTGATTACAGCAGTTGAACAAGATAACCATCAAGAACAAGTATTCTCTTCCAAGAATAGATGACTGATTTGACCAACTTCAAGGGGCAAGTTATTTCTCCAAAATTGATCTCCGATCGGGTTATCATCAATTGAGGGTAAAAGAGGAAGACATTCCGAAAACGGTTTTAGAACCCGATATGGTTGTTATGAATTTTTGGTTATGTCCTTTGGTTTGACTAATACTCCGACAGCATTTATGGACTTGATGAATAGGGTGTTTAGATAGTACCTTAATATGTTTGTAATTGTGTTCATAGATGATATTTTGATCTATTCAAGAACTGAGAATGAGTGGTACACGCATCATTCTTAAAAAAACCTAAGATACACGCATCACTATTATAGACATATAGGTACATGTAACTAAGGAAAGAAATAAAGACCATTTACTGCCAAGAACATAAAGTTTACAATTATTTTGATTTTATAAATTTGATATAGTTGATATATGTTAAAGTATTCAACTACCCCCCAATTATTCCTTTAATTAAGAAAATCGGTTGCAATCATTTAATTCAAACAAATAAAATTTGTATCTCATTTTTAAAAATTTATTGGATACATGTATCTGTCGAGTTAAAATACATGTATCCAAAGAACGAAATATGGCACATGAAGTAATATTTGAAACTACCGTAAATCATAATAATCATGACCTAAACTAGATAAATTTATGTAATGTGCTCTAATTTTTTTGCACCAACACATGATTGATTTTACTAGTTAAGTAACTTATATATACTTAGGTATTATTCATAATTAAATCACCATTTTATTCTAGTGCATAATCTAGAGGTTAATATTATATTTTTCTATTATGCTTTGACTCATCTAATATCATATATATATATATATATATATATATATATATATATATATATATATATATATATATATAAAATTATTCAACCATCATTTAAGTAGCATATACATTAACTAGCTAAGAATTTTCCGTAATTAAATCACCAACGTTATTTTATTGTATAAATATAAAGTTAATATTAATTAATATTATTCAATTACCCTTGATTGACCTTTCCAATACCCTTGATCATTATACCTATAGACAAAATTATATATTTTCAACCTTCAGTTAAGTTACCATTTGAAGTTAAAAATTAAATAGTTTACTTCATTTTTGCCATAACTTTTGAGTTTAATATGTTTGCTAATTAGTTCATTAGATATTAAAATAAACAAAATTATAAATAACAAAAGACAAAAAAAAAATCACATTTGACAGATTGTGGGGGGTGAGGATGTGGGAGTGGGCGGAAGAGAGGGTATGGGAGAAGATGAAGTAGGGACAAAAAGGAAAATGAGATAAATAAAAGTAACAAGTGGTGTTACTTTTTTTTTATAGGAAAATGGTCAAAAATAACTCTCAATTAATGAAAATAAATTAAATATACATTTTGTTTAATGTTGGGGTAAAAAGTTGTCACGACCCAGACTATTGTGATTGGCACCCACACTAGGGATGAAATAGCTCCTTTAATCAACAATAAGAGAAAAGCGCTTGAGAAAAAGGAGAAGGCAGAAAAAAAAGATGCCTTTATCCCTAGAGATGCAGGAGCTTGCCCTAGGACAGAAACTGTTGAAATCCGAATGGCGACCCTCTGGTGTGAGAACCATTAATACTAATTAGCTAACCAAGAATTACACAACTAAATCAAGACTAAGACATTAAAGTTACGGAAACAGGTTTAAATGCTAAGGAAAAGAAATAGGGAGTTTTCATAAACTCCAACAAAAGTCTAATCAAAACAAATGCGGAATAATACCTAGAATCTGAAAGTCAATGTACCAAAACATCTAAAATCCAACAAGTCTAAGAAAATGGGTGCAACCCAATTTAAACATAAGATAATCCTAATGTACTAGTCTAAGTCCGAAATGGGGACATAAACGAAAAGAGAACTCATGGCAGCCCAGAAGAACTGGCTCACCCTTGAATTCGATGACGATCACTGATCTTCTAAACGAGGTTTGTCAATAGCCGCCTAAAGATGTCATGTACTCAACAAAGAAAGAGCAAGTGTAGTATCAGTACACAACCACAGTGTACTGGTAGGATCACGCGGATATCCCACTAAGTGCAACATACATCTGCCATTACAATATAATAATAACATGCATACACCGAACATATACAATATCAATATCATTTACGAATAATGATCAATTTCACAATTCTCAAAATACATAGTTATGTCAAGTCAATTGTCCTCTCATGGAACCCATACCCAAACTGTTAGTGTACCGGTACGTGGTACCAGTTCCAAGTTAGCGTGTCGGATCGTGACACCCGTTCCAATGTTTATGGTAGTACGTGGCAACCGATCCCAGTTAGTGTGTATGAACGCAACACCCAATCCATTCAACAAGCCACAATCACAAGTATATTCTCATAATCATACAATCAAGTCATGATTCATGGCATTCAATTATTCGTCTATCCTCATTTACGATTAGTGTGATCAATAATGCAACATTCGCATACATGCTTGTATCATAATGAAGCAAAAACAAACATATATCACACAACATGAACTCACAGCCATCACCTACCTCGAAATAAGCTTGAATCCCTTAAGAAACTTGATTATTCCCTTTCCGAATTCGTTTCGCTTGTTCTTTGTTTACAAACAATTACTATAACACGTGAATCAATAAACAATATCTAATTACCCAAATTACCAACAACTCTATCAACCCTAGATCAAACCCATGATTTCAATATCCTTATTAGGGCTTTTCCCACCATCTAAACAGTTCCAAAACCCTTCCCACACAATAATTACCCACATAAGTAAGTTCTACGGATCGAAAAATGGATTCTGGGAGTGTAAACCTTACTTTTATCTTCAAGAATGGTGGAAAACTGTCAAGAAAACACCTGGGGTCATTCCTTAGCTTTCAAAGTTGAAAAGTACAGAATAAGACATTTTTGGGTTTTATTTTTTACTTAATTCGCGACTGTCCCGCCATGGCGGGCCTAATCCTGCTACAGCGGCCCAGCCCTGATGGGACTAATTCCGCCTCAACGGCTTACACGGAACCAATGAGTCAAATAAAGAGTTTCAAATCCCCATTTCACAACACACCTTCAACCCATGACACTCAGAAACTACCTGTTCACACTAAGATCAGTTTCGAGAGTTCTACTCACCCGAATTCAATTTCGTAAAGTCGTACAGGTTCCTTAATGCCTTAACTATCTACTCATGTGATTAGAATCATAATTAGATCACCCAATTGTTAATCAGATTTCCCTAGACTTTACTGACTCTGATTTCATCTAGATCTGGACTAGGTTGGGAAATTCCAAGTTACTACGAAAAAGTTTTTTGGCCCAAAAATTTTCTCCTTGGCTTTTCTATAACGACGGGAACAGGTCGTTATAGTAGATACCAATTTACCCATCACTCATCCTCGAGTGACAAACTTAGGAAAAATAGGCTAGAGAAAGAATGGAGTAGTACCTGAATCGACGAACAACTGGGGATACTTGTCTCGTATGTCATTCTCGGTTTCCCAAGTAGCTTCCTCAATTGGACGATGCTTTCATTGAACTTTCATGGACTTAATCTCCTTCGTCCTCATCTTACACACATCACGATCAAGAATTACAACCAGTTCCTCCTCATATTGGAGGTCTTTGTCTAACACAATTGAGTCCCACTTAATGATGTAATCCCCGTCACCGTGATATCTCTTCAACATGGATACATGGAATACCGGATGAACTCCAGATAGATTAGGAGGTAAAGCCAATTTATAAGCCACTGCCCTACACACTCAAGAACCTCAAGGGACCAATGTATCGCAGACTTAGCTTGCCCTTCGTGCCAAATCTCATCACCTCTTTCATGGGTGATACCTTAAGAAGAACATTCTAACCAGTCTGAAATGCCATGTCTCTTACCTTATGGTCTGCATACTTCTACTGTCTACTCTGGGCTGTTAAAAGTTTAGCTTGAATACTCCTCACCTTATCTTGGGCATACTTCACTAAATCAACCCCCAAAGGTTTCACATCTCTAGCCTCGAACCATCATATGGGTGATCTGCATCCCCTCTGATAAAGTGCCTCAAACGGTGCCATATCTATGATAGAGTGATAACTATTATTATAGGAGAACTCACACAAAGGTAAGAACTTATCGTAATGCCATCCAAAATCAATCACACATGCCCTCAACATGCCTTCTAACACTTGAATATTCCTCTTTAACTGCCCGTCTGTCTGTGGATGGAAAGTTGTACTAAAAGGGAGTTGTGTGCCCAATTCATCATATAACTTCCTCCAAATCTTAGAGCTAAATTGTGTACCGCGGTCTGAGATGATAGAGAGGGGCACCCCATGCAACCTTACTATCTCTTTCACATACACCTTAGCCAATTGTTCAGCATTATAATCAATTTGTACTGATATAAATGGGCTGACTTAGTCAATCTGTCAACCACTACCCAAATAGAATCAAACTTTCCCAAAGTCTTGGGAAGACCAATCATAAAATCCATGGCTATCCTTTCCCATTTTCATTCCAGAATTGGCATTCTCTGAATCAAACTTACAGGCCTTTGATGTTCATACTTTACTTGTTGGCAATTTTGACACTTAGCACCAAACTCTACTATGTCATACTTCATGCCCGGCCACCAATAAATTCGTTTCAAATCTTGGTACATCTTGCTCACACTCGAATAAATGGAATATCGCGAACCATAGGATTCTGTCAACAAATTCTGGATCAAGTCATCAAATCGAGGAACACAAATCCTTCATTTCAAGCTGAGCACACCTTCCGCATCAAGAGTGGTCTTTTGTGTCTTACCAATCATAGTCTTCTTCTTAAGCTCGTTCAAATTTTCATCCTCAAACTATTTGGCCTTGATCTCCTTAATAAATGTGGCCCTAACCTCAATGCTAGCTAACACCCCACCTTTTTCTGAGATGCCCAACTACATGAATTCAGACTCCAAAGTCTGGATTTCCTTAGCCAAAGGTCGCTTAGTTGCACTCAAGCAAACCAAACTACCCATACTCACCGCTTTTCGACTTAGTGCGTCTACCACAAAATTAACCTTACCCGGATTATATTTGATAGTCACATCATAATCCTTAAGTAACTCCATCTAGTCTGCTGCTGCGCAGAATTTATCATGTGTGGGTAGGGATAATCTCTCCTAATATGCCCAGGTTCTCCACAATTATAACAAGTGCGCTCAAAAGATGTCCTGTTGCCCGCCGAAGGTGCGACTCCCTGGTTATCCTGAATTAAATTCTGAGGTGAAGTGCCAGAGTAATTACCTGTAGAAGAGGGCATAGCAGGCTGAATTCGTCGGGCTGCAAGTGTTGGCCTCCCTGAACCTTTGGAGTAAGATCCCTAAAAGTTGCCTGAATTTTTGGCTTTCTTAGCCACTACCTTAGCCTGACCGTCTTGCCTCACCCCCTCTGCTTTCTTCACAAAATATGTTACCTCATTGAAGCTTTTTCTTGCAAAGGTCATATGAATAGACAAAACCTACAAGTCAAAATTTTAGCTCCTTAACAAATAGACGGATCCTCTCTTCGTCGGTAGTCACCAATTGCGTAGCATATCTAGACAAAGTATGGAACTTGGCCTCATAAGCAGCCACAATACCACCTTGCTCCAAAGCCATGAACTCATCCTTCTTACGAAATCTCAATGTCCGAGGCACATACTTCTCCAAGAACAGAGCATGAAACTGGGTCCAATTGAGTGAGGGTAACATTGAAGATTTGTATTCCATATACGCTCTCCACCACTGCTTAGCCTCACCTTGAAGCTGAAAATTCACAAACTCCACTCCAAGTTGATGGACAATTCCCAACTTATGAAGCCTGTCGTAGCAGTCTAGGATGAACTCATAAGCGTCCTCACTCTCAGAACCATAAAACACATGCGATTTCAATTTCAAGAACTTAGTCAACATTTCATGCTCGTTACCAATCATAACAGGACCCAACAAAGGACAGTAGAAAGCATCATTACTTACAGTTCCACCCACCTTGGAGACAGTGATAGCAATACGGGGATTAGTGGGAGATTAAGTTGCTTCAACAGAGGGAAGCACTCCAGGACCAACCAATCCTTTCAAGAACGGCATAATATGTTGAGCTAGCACTGGGTCTAAGGGAGGAATACATGTAGTCTCAGCCTGCACCTCTTCCTCTTGTCCAACATTCTCCTCATTCTCAACCTCTAAATTCTCTTCTACCTCTTCATGATGTGCATGAGAAGCCTCATTCCTGGGAGAATTTTTTACTGGTGCTCCATCCCTAGTAGGCACCACCCTTCCTCGGCCTCTACCCCTAGCTCTTCATCTACCCCTACCTCGATCGCGACCTCTCGCTGAAGATTCCTCAACTGGAGCATTGACGGGAGCTACTGGCCTGATGATGTTGAACCTAGTGTTAACCATCTATGGACAGAAGAGTGAAGGAAGTTAGATACCAATTCGAATCATCAAATGCCAATTGGAATGAATTTATAGCATGAAAAGAGACAAGAGAAAATAGAGAGATTTTCTAAAGTCCTATAGCCTCTCGAAGAAAATTACAAACTTCTCCGTACTATTTCGCAAGACTCTACTAAACTCATTTTGGTACATCGAGATCAACGAACCTAGGCTTTGATGCCAACTTTGTAACGACCCAGACCATCGTGATTGGCACCCACACTAACCCTGTGGTGGGTGAACCATTAATATTAATTAGCTAACCAAGAACTACACAACTAAATCAAGACTAAGACATTTAAAGTTACGGAAGTAGGTTTAAATGCTAAGGAAAATAAATAGGTAGTTCCTATAAACTCCAATAAAAGTCTAATAAAAATAAATGTGGAATAATACCTAGAATCTGAAAGTCAATGTACCAAAACATCTAAACTTCGACACGTCTAAGAAAATGGGGTACAACCCAATTTAAACATAAGATAATCCTAATGTACTAGTCTAAGTCTAAAATGGGGACATAAATGAAAAGATAACTCATGGCAGCCTGGAAGAACCGGCTCACCCTTGAATTCGATGACGATCACTGATCTTCTAAACGATGTCTGTCAATTGCCGCCTGAAGATGCCCTGTACTCAACAAAGAAAGAGCAAGTGCAATATCAGTACACAATCATAGTGTACTAGTAGGATCACACAACTATCCCACTAAGTGTTACATACATAAGACATTACAACATAATAATAACATGCATACACTGAACATATACAATATCAATATCATTTACGAATAACGCTCAATTTCACAGTTCTCAAAATACAAAGTTATCTCAAGTCAATGGTCCTCTCATTGAACCCGCACCCAAAATGTTAGTGTACCGGTACGTGGTACCCATTCCAAGTTAGTGTGTCGGATCGTGATACCCGTTCCAATATTTATGCCGGTACGTGGCAACCGATCTAGTTAGTGTGTCGGAACGCAACACTCGATCCATTCAACAAGCCACAATCACAATCATAAGTATATTCTCATAATTATACAATCAAGTCATCATTCATGGTATTCAATTATCCGTCTATCCTCATTTACGATTAGTGTGATCAATAATGCAACATTCGCATACATACATGTATCATAATGACGCAAGAACAAACATATATCATACAACATGAAATAACAACCATCACTTACCTAGAAATAAGCTTGAATCCCCTAAGAAACTTGATTTTTCCCTTTTCGGATTCGTTCCTCTTGTTCTTGGTTTACAAACAATTAATATAACACGGGAATCAATAAACAATATCTAATTACTAGAATTACCAACAACTCTATCAACCCTAGATCAAAACCCATGATCCTAATATCCCAATTAGGGCTTTTCCTACCATCCAAACAGTTTCAAAACCTTTCCCAACAATAATTACCCACGAAACTAAGTTCTACGAATCGATAAACGGATTTGGGGAGTGAAAATCTTACCTTTAGCCTCAAGAATGGTGGAAAACTATCAAGAAAACACCTGGCGTCGTTTCATAGCTCTCAAAGTCGAAAAGTGCAGAATAAGACATTTTTGGAGTTTATTTTCGACTTAATTTGCGACTGTCTCCGCCATGGCGGGCCTAATCCTGCTACAGCAGGCCCGCCCTGGAGGGAATAATTCTACCCCAACGGCTTGCACGAAACCAGTGAGTCGAATTAAGAGTTCCAAACCCCCATTTCACAACACACCTTCAACCTATGACACTCAAAAACTATCTGTTCACGCTAAGATCGATTTCGGGAGTTCTACTCACCCGAATTTAATTCCGCAAAGTCATACGGGTTCCTTAACATTTTGCTATCTACTCATGTTATCAGAATCATAATTAGATCACCCAATTATTACCAGATTTCCCTAGACTTTACTGTCTCCGATTTCATTCAAATTTGGACTAGGTTGGAAAATTCCAAGTTATTACGAAAAAGTTTTTCGACCCAAAATTTTGCCCCTTGACTTTTCTATAACGACGGGAATAGGTCGTTACAAAAGTATTCTTATTATTAATGGTGTATGCATCTAAAATTTCAATCTTGAAATACAACAAACAAGAAAGGAAAATAGCAAGCAAACAACAGTATTTGTATTTGAATTTATGTGAAGGTTACAATCTTTATAAAATCTTTAAGAAAAAGATATGCAATCCCCTGATTCTTCTCTTAACGGATGTTCTTGATTTGATGGAATACTTGCAGCTCAACATTTGGAGCGAAAACTTTTTTGTATACGGAAGAATTCTTGATTTTATGAAATACTTGCGGCTCAATATTTGAAGACTTTTTGGTATGCGGAAGACTATTCTTGATTTGATGGAATACTTGCGGCTCTACATTTGGAGCGAAGATTTTTTTGTATGCGGAAGACTTGCAGATCACCACTGAAGAGCAAATATTCTCTATGTATTTTTGTGTGTATCCTTATTCTTTTTTTCTCCTCTTTTTGGTCTTATGAAGGCCTCTTTATATAAACTTGAGCTAGGATTTTAGGGGTAGTTTCATCCAAACAATTTTGGTCCTTGGGCTTGAAGATCATGAGTTGGGTCGTCTTGTCAACTTAATGGACTGACTCAAATGTAATTTAAACTTTATTTAAGTAATATATTTTGACTTAAGTATTAATCATTAATCAATAGTTTGACATGGTCAATATATGATGAATTTATGGAATAATCCAAAATTTAATATAGATTTATCAATAAAATTTCAATATCTACAAATGCATTGACTCACTTTTACCACTCTAACTAACAACTATGATGTCATCTTAAAAATTACATAAAATATATTGCCTCCGTTTCAAAAATAATGATTCAATTTTCTTTATAGTCTGTTTAAAAAAGAATGACCAATTTCTTTTCTGGGAAGACTTTAACTTTAACTTTTCACTTGACATGTTTAAGACCATAAGATTAAAGGACATTTTCATACATTTGACATAATTTTAATTTAGAACTATAAAATTAAAAAATCTTCTTTCTTTTCATAAATTTTGTTCAAATTAAATTAGGTCATTATTTTTGTAACAGAGGGAGTATTTATTTTACTGACTTAGAAATTCCAAATAACAAAAGTCTAAACATAACTTTTTTTACTTTTTGAGTCACCTGTCACAGATGTCGGCATGCTGCCACATTCAAGGCCAACTGCTCTGTTTTTGGTGTTGCACACGGGGTCGTGTTCTTCTTCATTGATTAGATATTTTTCACTTTTCGAGAGATACAGTTTAAAATTAATTGGAAATTTTTATAGTTTTGAAATTAAATTTATAATTTGTAAACTATGAAAAAAGTACTATAAATTATAATAATTGATAATTTAAAATAATTAAAAAATAAATAAAAAGTTTATAATAAAGATTAAACTTGATTGAATCTCAAAATTCAAAAAGTGCCATATATATTAAAACAGATAGAGTACTAGTAAATTTTTTAAATTCTTAATTCTGAGAAAAATATGAACGGTCACTGCCTTTTCAACTTTACTCCACGGCCTGATTCTTCAGTACGACGCCGTTTAAGTCATGGGGGACCGGAGAATAGTAGTCTATAGCAGGCCTTACATCCTTAATTGAGTGAAACTGGCGCTGGAAATGTGTTCTCATAAAGATTGCTCTGCAACTTAGAAGATGTTACAATCATGATGAATATATGATTTATTAGAACTTTTATTAAAACTGAATATATAATCATCCTATAATAAATATTATATTCAAATATGTGGTTAATAATATATCCCAACGGAGACAACCTTGAATGTGGCAGCGCCGCTAGTGTTAGTGGTGTCCTTTGAAATTTCCAAGTAAGTAAGTCATCAGCGGCCCCTTAAAGTTGTCCGCATAATTCAACTTAACATCATAATTAAGACTTGTACCTATTGAACACTTTTACCAATTCAAAAATTGTTCCTATTATGCATTTTTTGATAATCAACAAAATATATGAAGAGTGTGTGATACAATTGTGGTGACGTGGCAAAACGGCTAATTAAAAAATAACATGTCGCACTGGGCCTTGAAAATTATAAAAAAACAAAATTTGTTTAAAATGAATTCAAACACTTTTTATATCTAATTTTTTTAAAAAGAAAAAAAGAAAAAAATGAAAATGTCAACCTATTCTACCCAACCCCACCCCTATGCAACCCCCTTTCATCTTCATCTTCTTCCCAAAATACATTCTTTCTCAAATCACAAAACCTAATTCTTTTCAAATAACTTGAAAGATTAACTTAAAAAAAACATATATATATATATATATATATATATATATTTTCATACTAAAAGTGAAGAAGAAATAAAATTTTGCTAGCGGTTATTCATTTCTACATCGATGACAAAATGAAATTGATATCTCAAAAATTATTTCTTTCAAATTTTTGAATATCATTTTTGATAAATTTAATGGGTTTATATATGAATTTGAGTAAAAATATTTGTTCGAAAATTGTGATAAACAAATATCGGCTAACTTTTTTTATATGTAAAAACCATTTATCTTCTTTTATCTTCTTTCAAATCTGAATCTTCATAGTTGATTTTCATTTATCTTCATATTTGGAAGAAATAATATTCTTTTTTTTTTATAAAAAGAAAAAAAGAGAAAGAAAAACAATGTTGGAGCTAAAATGAAGAAAGTTTAAAAAGTGTCAATGAAAGAAGAAAAATGTTTTTAAGTTAATTATAATGCCAAGTGTCAATAAAAGAAGAAAAAATGTAAAAAAATTCAAAAAGACACTATTTTGAAACTTTTCATGAGCTTCAGGGAAGTGCAAAACACATTTTTTGCCATATCAGCATTTTGTGTTTAATAGGTACATGTTTTGAACAATTTAGGTGTTCAATAGGCACAAGTCTTAGTTGAGGTGTCTAAGTGAATTATACGGATAACTTTAAGGGGTGGTCGATAACTTAAGCCATAAATTTATTTGAAGTAAGTTTTAAGGTGACATGACATATGTTAGTTTTGATGGATAAAAGTGAGTCAATATATTAACGGTAAAGATATTTTTGACTTTAAAATCAAATAGAGGATATATGTGATCCATTTCCAATAGAGTAATTTTCCTAGATAGTCATTCATGTTTGAAAAATTACCTAGTAATATCACTTATGTTTGTTTTAGGACTGCAATATCACCTAACTTTACATATTTTCTTCAAAATATACTTGACACACAAAAAAATATTATTCTCTCTTATTGAAATGCCATGTCACATTTTCATTTTTTCTTTAAAAAATTAACTTTTTAAAATAGCTCATATGTTATATTCAATAAAAATATAAATAATTCTTAATTATTTATCATTTTTAGTTTTTTACTTTAACATATTAAGAGATAGACATTTTTTTTCTATTATTACATATAACATTAATTATTTTTCTAAATCATTTCTCAAATCATTCCTTCTTTACCAAAATGCACACTTTTAATGGGATTCATATTTTTTAAATTTTTTTAAAACTAAAATTTAGTTTCTATTCCTTCCGTCTATGTTTACATCTTTACTTGTTCATATTAATTTGTCATATCTCTTAATAAATAATAAAAATAATTTTACTATATCAATCTTTTAAAATAATAAATTTTATATTTTAAAAAACGCATTTGCAAATGACTATAATTAATAATAAGAGTGAATTAGGAATTAAGAAATAAATTATTAGTTGATTTTCTAAACTAAACAAGGAACAAATGAATATATATTTATAACCTAATGAAAAAATAAAAATGAACAGAGGGTATAGCTGCTAGGAAAAAAATTCGTAAAATGAGTTGGTTGATATAATACTCTTGATTTTTTATAGTTGAGAGATAACTTTCACCCTTTTTCATTTTTATAAAATTAGTATTAGATTAAATAATAAATTAAATTAAATTTAAATTCAAAATAAATAATCATATAAAGTGTAAAACAAATACCTATAAATATTACTAATATTATTTAATTTTAATAGTGTTGATCAAAATATTTTTTTTATTTTGAATTAAAAATAAATTATATATATTTATATTCTTCTTTAAAACAGTCCAAAGAGGTAATATGACCCTCGTAAAATATAAATATGTAGTTGAGAATTCGACTATAGGTTAGAGTGCCATTTGTGCATTTTCCTCTTTTTGTTTAGAAAACCTGATACTCCCTCCGTTTCAAAAAGAGTGACTTAGTTTGACTTGATACAGAGTATAAGAAAATAAAGAAGACTTTTGAATATTGTTGTTTCAAGTTAAAGTTATGTCAATGTACAAAATTGTACTTTAATCTTGTGGCCTTAAACATACCACGTGAAAACCTGAAACTAAAATGTTATCAAAAAAAGAAGGACATTCTTTTTTAAACAGACTAAAAAAAAAAGGAGTACATTCTTTTTGAAATGGAGGGAGTATTTGTATGAGTCTGAGGAGCAACCCAACTGCTCTTTTGTAGATACTTAATATTTGTATTAATTATTAGAGAATTTATATTTTTATTTTATACAAAATACAAATTGAAATAACTAATAAGCGAATAAATATTACATAAAATAATATATATTATCAATAACTAATTTCTACATTACTAATATTATATATTTATAATCAACTACTAAATGACTCGCAATCTTTTTGATGATTTATTCATTAATAATTTAATGCGTATATATTTAATATGGATAAATTTTTGCCAAAAAATTAATAATCAAGAAAACAAAGAGAAGAAGTGAATGCATATTTAAAGTGGGCTCACATATATTGTGAGAACTGAGAAGTCATAATTTTTCAAAGATCGTACAAAACTGACAATGTGAAAAAGATATCAAGTGTTGGGGAAGATCGAGAAAATTACGTGATAAGATCAGCCTCAACAACATAAATAATTGTACTTTTAAAATATTACAAATATAAAAGATTTTATTACAGATATAGCAATTTTAATAAAAACTTCAAACAATTATTATTAAGGAAAAACTAAATAACTATACATATATTACTACTGTATATATTATATTTACCTCTACTACAAAATTCTTTTTACATATACTACCACTTTAAATATTTATATTATATATTTTAAAAAATTTAAATTAGATACACAAATCTCTTAAATATAGTATTAAATAATTGTCTTATATTTAAATTCCTTAATTAATGATCGATTGACAAGTCAATTTTTTTTTATTCACATCTATCGTTCGCCACCCCCACATCCACCGCTCCGACTCTTCATCCACCAACATTCAAGCTGAGAAGAATTCTAAGTATATGAACAATTCAATCAAAATGGAAGAATTATGTCAAACTTTAATTAGCATAATAAATGCACAATTAGATATGCAACAATGTTGGATAAACATTAGGTGTACATGTAACTAGTTAAGAGTTCATGTTTCTGAGTTAAGATTATATGTAATCATGAGAAAAAAAAATCACATGTTCAAAAAAAAGAAGATTTTTGAAACTTTTTACCTTTTTTTTTTTGGATTAATGACAATACATATACTATACCATTATGATTTGTTCCTAAATTCGTGTGTTTCAATTATATTTCATATATAGATACACATAATTATATGTATGTGATAACTATGTATCCGAGATACATGTTTTTAAATATAATGTATGAAATTGATACTTGATACATCAAATTGCTAGATACATATAAAAGATACATGAAATTAATATTAGATCATATAAATAGATATATGAAATTAATATTAAACTCATATAACAAGTACAAGAAATTAATACTAGATACTTCTATGATACATTTGAATGTACTTGTATGATACTCAAGTATCTAAGTGTTTAGTTTGTTGGATACATCATATATTGATAATAGATGCCTCAAATTAATGAATTTATTATTTTAAGAGTAATAAAATGAAATTAATCAAATTACATGACCAAGAAATACATGTTTTTGCTTTTTATTAATAATATTAATGAATTTATTATTTCAAACAATAATACAATGAAATTAATTAAACATAGATACCTTATATTAAGAGATTTGATTAATTTAAATTTCCTAAATTAATTGTACATGTATAGTGAAAATCCTCAATTACTCCTATAATTAAGGAAATAAGTTACAACCAATTAATTTAAACAAATAAAATACGTATCTCAATTTTAAAGTTCGGCAGATAAATATATCTCGCAAATTCAAACTCATGTATCCTAAGCATGAAATATGATAGAAGAAGTAATATTTGAAACTATTGGGAATCTTAGTAATTAGGACCTAAACTAGTGGAATTGATGTAGTTTTCCCTATTATTAACTCGATAAAGTATAAAAAAAGTTCCACGAATTACATTTTTTCTCTCATTCTTATTTACTAGGAGTATCTTCTTTTCACTCTATTAGAACCTACCAATTCTTCATTTGCCACCTAATTTGATCTATTACCATGACAGAGCATATCCGGTACCACGACAAATATGTTTGAAAGTTTTTGATCGAGAACAGAAAGTATATACTGACTTCTCAAGCCCCTTGTGAGTCCCTCTAATCGTGTGACACATTAGGATGGATGAGGGTATTCACATAGGTCCTACCTAGATTCTAGGGAGGGAACGTAGATGTATATATTGTTGTGTAGCACTTGGTTTTGATGGCTCAGTTGGTTTCTATTGCATTGCCAATATTGATATGCATTGCCTATCATAAGTGTAATTGGTTGTTGTTTGACCCAATGGTCTTATGGGGGGGGTTGGGGTTGGTTGGGTTATGTTTGTTGCTTCTACCTTTCGAGCTTATAGGGGTCCAATTAGGTTATTGTTTGACTATAATGTGTATATTGTGTTTGATCGATCCTTAGTTACTTAATAGTTTGACTTTTGTTGTAAATATATTTGTGTTTAATTCCGTTTCTTTGTTTGATATCATTCCTCGTTCCCCTTATGTTTTCTTCCCCATGATAGCCCATTACTCCTGGTTCTATGATATGAGTTTGGCTTACCTATGGTATGATGTAGTAGGTGTCATTATGACCAGAGAATTGGGGTCATGACATTTTTAAATATCACAACCCAAAGTATACCCTAGGTGTAACATGGTGTATAGAACCCCGAAAGACCCTATACAAGTTAATATATATTATACTCCCTCCATTTCACAAAGAATAGTCTAGTTTGATTTGGCACGAAGTTTAAGAAAATAAACAAGACTTTTGAATCTTGTGGTTCTAAATTAAAGTTATGTCAAATGTACAAAATTGCCCTTTAATCTTGTGGTCTTAAACATGTCACGTGGAAAGTTGAAATTAAAATGTTACCAAAAAAAGAAAGAGGCCATTCTTTTTGAAATAGACTAAAAAGGAAAGGAGGACATTCCTTTTGAAACGGAGGGAGTACAAGATAATAAAAATAAAAAATTCAAAAGTAGCATTTTCATATTATAAAAGAATTTGACAAAATGGAAGTCTAAAATAATCTCAACAAACCATCTAAACATCATAAGAAGTGGTTGGGATGTAACACATACACCACTTACATAATCCAAGAACTAGAAAGACACAAAGCAAGTAAAAGTTTCTTGGTCCTCGTAACACAAGGCTTACCAACTCTTGGATTTGATAGAATGATCAACTAATGACAAGTGTGAGAGGTAGGAGCGCCAGACCCTACAATAATGAGACAATGTAGGTATAAGTATGCATTAGTACATGTAATGCACTAAGTATGGGGTAATATGCATAACTAGACATGATACCATGAATAGCTTAAACATGAAATGAATGACCAACATTTGAACATTTAAAGGCTGAAAGAAGCAACGACATATATTTCATGAGTTATGGTCAATGCACTTAAAATATGAGACATAAGAAAAGCTTTGAAGAAAGATAATCGTATTTGTGGGATATTAGTTTAAATTGACAATAAGACCATGAGAGCTATATCATGGAATCGGTATGTCCTTTGAAAGAAGGGGATTCTACTTTTCAAGGTAGAATTCGTAAACATCATATTTTTCTAAAGTGGACCCACTAGCTAGGTCATTTACGACAATCCTACGGGGGTAGGTAGTTAGGGACTAGAGGTTTATACTTGAGACTACCCTATTTGAGCCTCTGCCTAAAAGCCCTCTCGGTGCTTAGTCTAAATGCCAACGGAATAGATAAAAATCAAATATCATTATAACATAGGAAATGTAATGATCAATGCCTAATCCACACCTTAAAGATCAAAACATAGAATAGCTCCTTAAATTACAATTCAAGCACAGGTGAGAAAACCTTTTACTAATGTGAATCCATATGTGAGGAATTTCTTTCACAATCATTATCATATTTCTACGTGAGAAAACCTATCACAATAACATTGATACTTTCATCTAAAAGAACCATATCATCAAAAACATCATTTTCGTAAGACATGCATAATCCTTCAAAATTCATAGTTCAGGAATTTAAGGATTTTTTCATAAGTGAATAATTGAAAGTCATGGATCATGCTTGAGTTCATATAATTTCAACTAGATATCATGTAATTTACATTAAATCATGCAATGGAAGACTTAAACAACAATAAAAATCATAATTAAATGTAACTCATGTAAAATTAAAAAGAACCCTAATTTGATTAATTGAAATTGAAAACCTTCAAGATCCCATGGAGGAATGAACTCCATGGGTGAATACCCACATACCTTTCTAATCAAAGCCCAAGATGAATAGTGAATTGAAGAACTCGGAGTGAACCCTAGATTCTTCTTCTTCCTTAGGTTGAGAGGGAATTTGGGATAATGAATTTGGCTGAGTTTTGGGAAAATATGAGAGTAGGTTTAAAGTGTGTAGATGTAGGACTCAAAGTATTTATATAGGGCTTATGATAGAGGCCAAAACAACATAGTATAGGATTAAAAGATTTCAAAAAAGACCCAAAATTCCCTAGGAAATAATAGTTGGACTGGTCTACGATTTTGACCTACGGACCATAGAACTTTCTACGGTTCATACTGGTCAATCGTAGACCAAGTGCTGGACCTTAAAGATACCAAACGTTTGACGAGACCCTTCTACGGTCCATAGGACTTCCTTCGGTCCGTAGACCCTACTCGTAGAACTCAACCTTAATCCTTAATTTCACTAATTTGGATTGCTTCTATGGAACACACCTATGACCCGTAGACCATACGACGGACCGTCCTGGTTGACCGTAGGATAAGGTACTGGAACTTGATTTTAAAAATAATTTTCCAACTTTCTACGAGACTGATCTATGACTCATAGAAAGTTCTACGAATAGTAGACTGGCCTCGTAGACCTAAACCATTAGAAAAAAATTATGCAACCTATTCCCTTTTTGAAATTTGTGGTGTTACAAATAAAATAATTTTCCAAATATCTATAAAAGTAGAAACTATATAAATCTTGCCTTGCAATGATTTTAAAAATATTTTAAATTTTGTAAAACAATTATTATAACATTGTTTGAAATTGAAAAGGCTCAAAAAATTAATTAGAATATGGAGGGTCTAAATTGATTTTAACAAGCACGTGTAGTTTTTCTTTTAAATATTTACATCACTGAAAATTTGAAGTTGTTGTAGCATATGCTACTACTTCATAAAAGTTTGTAACAACTTTTTATGCGATGTGGTCAAGTTGCACTTTTTTTTCTATTGAAACACCCATTGGATCAAAATCTAAAGCCCAACAAAAAATCAGCAAAAAATAAAAACTAAATCATAAGAAAATAAAATAATAAAACAAAACAAGAAACAAAAACCTATAATGGATGTCAGAGAGATACCAGATGCTTTAAGTGAAAACTCTGGTAGTCAAAGCATCAGATAAACTATAGGAGATGTCAGAGAGTTTAAATCTTCTATGAAGAAGCTATCATAAAAAATCAATAAATATTTCCTTATTCTCTTGCTGAAAAGAAATCGATGTCTGTTCATCATATCGAATTAACTGTCTCAAGTCATTTTATCATTGACAACTAATTTTGCTTTCTTGGATCTATCCTTTAATGAGTTGAATCTCACAAGATAAATTAATACCACAATCTAAGTTTAAATCTTTAAAAGGTTAAAATTAAGTGAAATTTTTTAATTGACATATATAGGACTAATAATTATAAGTTATGACACTATTCTTTATCTTTCAAGTTATAACAATAAATAATTATAGGTTATAACATTCTACTGAATTAAAAAAATTATTTAAAATAATAAAGTAAAATTGGATATTTTTGGTAGGAAATAATTTGAAAAAATTAATGATAATTAATAGGAGACATAAAAATAGGAGAGTCATAAAAATAGAAGAATCCTAACAAAAAAGAACATTTGTTTTCCTTGTTTAGCTCCAAACAATTATTGGCATTGAGTCCTAACAAAAAAGAATTTTTTTTTTCCTTGTTTAGCTCAAAATAGTTATTAACATTTTCTCTCACTTGTTTAATCACGTTCAAACAGATTTTTTTTCACCGTTTCTCTCTCTTCTCAATATTCTCTCTTTTCGTCATTGTAATCTAAATTCTTATTCTTTTTTATTCAATAATCTTCATTTTTTTTTATAATGGACGATTTCTTATTCGTATTAATTAAACATGGTGGTAGATGAGATCCTTCAGGTTAGTGTTCTTTTCAAAATTTTATTTGTATTGACATATATAAATAATATTCTGTAAATATTTTCTATTCAGTTTAAATGCTATGAAATTGTGAATGAAAGTTTCTTGATCGATTACCAACAAAATGTAAAAAAAAAATGGAACAATGATACTGAAAAAAAATATCAGATTTTTAAGTGTATAATAGTTTTAAATTATGGCGCTTTTTTATGTAGATTGTTAGATTTTGGTATGAACACTGAATTTGTTCATTCTTTGTTTGAACCATTTTTCATTTTTTTGGGTATGTTTATGGTTCAAAAAAATTACATAAAATTTGTTTGGATTTGGTGTACTACTTATATCAGACATGTATGGCAATTGATAACGTTTTTTTTTGGTACAATTCTATTATGATTGAACTTTTCTTTTGTCATTTTGTTGAAATGAATTTTGGGCATGATAATGGAATTAATTTTGTATACTGTTTATTTAGAAAATGAAAATTAATATTTAAAAATGGCACTTTTTGGTATTATATTGGCATGATTCTGCTATGAACGATTGATGACTTTTGGTATGAAATATGTATGAAAAGTGTGCATAAAACTTGTTGTCAGGGTTCTAGTGTGATTGAACTTTTCTTTTGGCATTTTATTTAGAATGGATTCGGGAATAATAATGGAATGAATTTGGTATACTGTTTATTTAGTAAATGACAATTAATAGTTAGAAATGGTATTATAGTGACATGGTTCTAGTATGAATAAGTGATGACTTTTGGCATGAAATAAGTATGAAAAATTGTGCATAAAAATTGTATGAAATTTGTATACTAATATAATATATGTATTTTTACTTTGTATCCTCTAATATCGACATAGTGGTTTTTGATGGAACAAGTAAATATGTTGATTTTCAGATGGAGGAAATTATTTATGAATCTTCGAGCCTATATAGTGGTCTAGTAAATGCGACAACTTCGTCGAGAGGATCACAACTGGAAGACATGTTCAAATTACCTTGCACCAAAAAAGTCATTATTTATAGTTGTAACAAACTCATATTTTGATTTATTTTATCTTTTAAGCTAATGAATTATAATTTCAAAACATTTATTGTGTGTACTACTTAATCATTTTTGTGTATTCATTATTTTTCAAATATATAATGAAAAATGATTAAGTAATGCGGATATGGAATTGTAATCGTCTGGAAAAATCAAGTCAAATATAAATATGAAATGGTATTCATTTGGTATGCAATTGAAATCTCATTAAAACTAGTTAATGTAATTTCCAATTGGTATTCATTTGGTATCCAACTGGTGTCCCACTTGAAATAAGTTAAAACAAGATGTAATTGAGTTATAATTGTTTCTGCTATTTTTTTGAGAACAATATATAATGATCACTGTTTTACATTGTAAATTCATTCTTCCCAAATTTATACAGGATGGATAATGGATATCAACATCATATATTTTTTATTTTTTATTTTTTATTTTTTGTCTTAAATTTCAATTTGGATACCAATTGTATACAAATTGGACACCAATTTAGTGTCATTCTTAATTTTTTATTTGGAGATCAATTAGATACAATGTAAGACAACTTAAAGCTATTTTATGTAAGTTTCAATTGGTGTTTATTTGATTTTCAATTGATATCTCATTGCAAAAATAGAAACAATAAGATGTAATTGAGATTTCAAATCAAATTAGCCAAACTAAAATTATTTATTCTTGTATCCAATTGGTACGCATTTGGTATACAACTGATATCCCACTGGAAAATTAGAAGAAACAAGATATAATTGATATTTTAACAAAATTAGCCAACCAAAGACTAGTTAATGTGCTATCCATTTGAAAAACTTAAGTGTAACAATGTATACAATTGTTATATACTATGTTAATGAGGTGCTTTTCAAAACTAAAATCTAATAAAAATCTGGCTAATGCTGATACCCAAATTGTATGCACTTGATATCCAACTTGAAAACTTTAGACAGATTAAAAATAAGATTGAATGAAGTTGATATCCAACTGGAATAAATCTTGGAAGAATAAATGTGACAATGTAAAAGAATGCATATTATATTGTTGTCAAAAACTGTAGTAAAAATAAATATACATCATCCAAAAATTTTAAAAAACATGTAATAATTAAAAGCCTAAGTTGCAATCAACTAGTTCAAATTTGATTTTCGTGGTCTTGATGTAGGATAATTGGTAAAATCCAAAGCATGTTCTTTTGCTATGCGGGGCCACCAAATTTGCTAGCAACAATTTTAGTTACTTCACTCTCACTAATTGCACCATCATTATCCTTGCTTCTTCCATACTTCCATACTGTCATAACAATGAATATACATATAGATGCATAAATCATACCAATTTTTGATTTTACAATGGAGAATTCTGATTATGATTATTTGCGATTTCTAAGGAAGGTAAATTAAGAGGTGAGAGAGAAATATTAAAATTTTGAACGTGATTGTACACTGGAGAATTTTGATTATGGTGATTGAGAGATTATTTATGATTTCTAAGGAATCAAGGTAAAATCCCTAAAAAAGGGTAATGGATAATTATGATTGATTCTTTATTTATATCACCTAATAATTAAAATATAATTTTAAAAGACTAATTATTTAATAAAGTAGAATTAAATTGATTTATAAATAAAAAATAATCTGTTATAACCCATAATTAAAATGTTATAAGTAATAATATTTTAAAAGTAGATTTAAAACCCGTAATATTGGCCCTTAAATGTTTATGTGGTATGATTTTTCCTTTTAATACCACAATATAAGTTAATCTTTAAAAGGTTAATTATTCAATTTTTGTTAGGAGGTGATGTGAGGAAATCTAGATATACACCCGTCAAGAGCCTAATATCTCATTATCTTCGTAATATGGTAAGTATAACTCCAATACCCCTTTTGTTGTATCACATTAGCTTACCTGAATTGTTGTTAATGAAAATTTGTTGAGATTGTATAAAAGCTATATGAAATTGTAGATGTGTGCTTCTATCTACACAATCACACATTTTTATTCCGAAAAATAAATAAATTAGATGATAGAAAACTGAACTTTATCTATGGTTTACCCCTTATTTACAAAGCTTCAAAATGCTAATAACAATAAATTCTATGTCATGACCAGAGAACTCAAGTCATGATAACACTTACCATCACCCACTAGTAGGTAATTCAATCCATATCTCAAAATGATAAGTAACAAGCATATTGGGTAGAGTCAATAACCAACGAGTAACTATTAATAGTTTAAAGGAAAGCAAAATGGAGTGAGAAATGTAACACCTCACAATCAGCCTTAGACTGTCAGTAGAAAAAATAATAGAAAAAGGTGAACCACGAAGGGATTCACGGGCCGTGATCAGGACCACGGACCATCACCCTCATTGTGGATCACACCCACCCAGAAGTGGTGGACCACCGGACCCTTCACGGACCATAGACCACCACACGAGTCGTGGGAAGGCTCGTGGAGGCTAGGTAGAAACCACCAGAGTTCAAGCCTCAGACCATGGAGCCCATCACGGGACGCGGTCTTGATGACGGGCCGTGGGAGGGTCCGTCGTCTTGAGCCAGCAGGCCCTAGCCCCAAGTGATGAACCACGGAAGCCTTCACGGTCTGTGGGAGAGGGTTACCAGGAATAGTAGTCCATGGCCAGTACCACGACCCACTTGATGGGCCGTGGTCCCAATGACGGTCCGTCAGTGGCTTTGTGGAAGGGCTCGGTCAGCTTTTAAGTTAGGGTCATTTTGGTCTTTTTCCTTACGCACTGGACATTTAAACTACGTTATTCAACACCTAAACTACACCGTTTTAGTTAGTTTAAGCCTAATAACCTAGTCATAACTTAACCAAAATCATTATTCACCAAAAAATCATCAAAATTAGAGCTAAAAAAATAGATAAAGTCGACCAGCCTCTCAAGAACTGGCAGAAGGTTTTCTTTAAGTTCCAGACCCAAAATCGAAGGATTTATCCGTGAATTTCGTCACTAGGTATGTGGGATTTCACTAGTGGGTTCTGTTCATCCACTAGGTCCCTAGAACTTAGTCACATTCTTGATTCTCTATATCTTGTTTAGACCTATGGTTTCTAAAACCTTGAAAAAACTGTTGTGATTTAGCTGTTGTTGTATTCGTAATCGAATTATCATGTTTTCTTGGAAAGTTTGATTAGTTCCTTGCATGAAACTCAGAACCCTAGTTGTGTAGATTCTCTTAGTTCATGAATTACACTTGCTAGGTCAGTTAAACAGTTAAACATGCTCCATTTTTCGAATGTTATATTGCTAGTTCTTAAATGTTGCATTCTAATATTTGCATGTCAGAAAATTGAGCTATCCAGTATTTCAGTTATGTTGTGTCATACATATTTCTAGTTGGGAGTAGGCTAAGCACTGGGTTGGACTAGGGTTTAGCGTACCCTCATAGTCCCAGAACTACGTGCCTCCGTGGGTTTATAAGCCCCCTCTGTGGGCATCAGATTTAGTGGTCACGCAGTTATGCCTTTATACCCCTAGCAATGTATATTGGGTCCTCTTGATGGAGAGTACACATCGGACTTCGCATTTAGCTCACGTAGTTTTATGTCGGTTAATAATAGCTCCCATAGTAAGACTCTTAGTGCATTGAACAAGTTTTCAGTAATACTTCAGTATTCAGTTCAACATGTTATTTTCATGATTAGTACTTGGTCATTACATTTCATTTAGCTATATCAGTTACATTCAGTATTTACAGTATTGCTCAGTTATGCCTTATTTCACCTTATATATGTTTGTTCAGCTTAGTATCTATATCCTGCATGCTCAATACATTCCAAGTACTGACGCATACTCTGCGCTACATCCTTTCATGATGTAGGTTCAGGTACTCAGCATCCAAATCACGCATAGATCGACTTTCGGTCCTTATTCAACAACTTCAGTGGTGAGTGCTCATACTTCAAGGACAATAGACATGTTTTTCATATTCAGTCTTTTATTTTAATTTTTTGTTTTGTTAGAGTTAGCTGGGGGCATGTCCTAACAACTCTATTTCAGTTAGAGGCTTTTCAGACATAGTAGTAGTATCAGCTTGGATTGTGAGTTTATCTTTCATTTGTTTTAAACTTTTAGTATGGTTTATATATATTTAGATTAGTTGGGTATTCCCCAATTTCAGTTACCTATTATTTTTAGCTTCCATATTAGTTCATGTTTTCATTTAGATATCTTTCATTATACTTATGATATGCCAAACACATGGTTAGCTTGGGGTCACTCATGATCCTATGTCACATGTTACGTCAATGGGTAGCCTCGGGGCATGACAAACTTGGTATCAGAGCATTAGGTTCAATAGTCCTAGTGTAACAACCGGATTCCATCGTTATAGAGAAGCACACAGGGAAAAGTTTTGGGCCAGAAAACTTTTTCGTAGTAACTTGGAATTTCCCAACCTAGTCTTGATTTGGACAAAATCAGAGTCATTAAAGTCTAGGGAAATCTAGTAGAAATTAGGCGATTTAATTATTATTTTTATTACATAAGTAGATAGCTAAGACGTTAAGGAACCCGTACGACTTTACAAAATTGAATTTGGGCAAGTAGAACTCCCGAAATTGATCTTAGCGTGTACGAATAGTTTTTGACTGTCGTTGGTCGAAGATGTGTTGTGAAATAAAATTTGATACACTCAAATTACACCTCCCTAAAGAAGCATAAGTGATTGTTATCAAGTAAAGAACCCAACTTGTAGGTTGGGGTCGATCCCACAAGGAAAATGGTGTAGACCTCACTTTAACCAACAATTATATTCGTTTAGTCAAATTACTTCTAGAAACAAGTAATTAAAAGGTTGGGGGGGGGGGGGGATTTGTGAAACAAATTATAAGAATTCAGTAAGTAATTAGTAAACAAAAGTCAATTTAGGTTGTTATCAAGATAACACAATTAACTAGGGTATACGTGTTCCCCACAAGCTCATAACGTAGTATACCTAGTAATAACAATCATTTTCTAGTGTATTACATGTAAAGTGATAAGCTAGGTATCTCTAAATTCTTGGTTCGGCATCTATAGAATTTCACCCCGCACCTTGGTCCGGCTACGTGTGTATAATTTACTAACCCTTACCTTTACCTTATATTAGACATCACATCGATGTTTGACTTAGTTATTACTACGAACCAATCGACACTAGACTATTAGACAGTATCACACTAAATCTATGTTGATAATTCTTCTCTTGTTGATTACCTCCTTGGTCCGGCAAGTAGCAACAAGGAGAGTTCTAACGTTGCGCACCGTTAAAAAGACTTTTAAACGAAAGAATTATCAATGCATGCAAAACACTATTCAAGAATTGCTTATTTACTATTTATACTTTGTTATTCGCTCATGGTTCCCACAACCCTAGTTGTGGAGTTTAGTTACCCATAATCATATGAACACAATTCAGTGTTTTAGATGAAAGAATTATGAACTTACGTAAGAAGATTAATAAACCCAGAAATTCAACTTGAATTGCAACACCAAAATCTTCAAAAAATGAACTTAGGAAATTAAGAATTGCTAAAGTTGCAAGTTAATATCCCCAAGTCAAGAACTAGAATAAAAGTAATAAAATCTAACCCCCAAAAACGAGGTTTACATACCCTATTTATAGAAAACAAATCCTAAAATAAAAGGGAAACAAAAATAAGGAAATAAAACTGCAGGACGCGTCTCCTTTCCACGAGGCTGACCTACGGTCCGTAAGTCAAATAACGGTCCGTAGGTCTCTTCCATGGCTCCATACTTAGCCGATTTGAAATCTTCAAAAATCCACCTCTCTCAGTCAGCTTCCACGAACCAGCAGCACGGTCTGTCAGTGAGATGACGGACCGTCAGTCACCTTCGTCGCTCTATACTTAGATTATTTCAACTCAGGTACTGGAACCACTCCTCTGATCACTTCTACGGAGCTGCAGGACGGACCGTAAGTCATTCAACGGTCTGTCAGTCCCTACCGTGGTTCCACACTTGGTCAGATTTCCATGAGCTTCAATCTTGCCATGCCTGGTCGTCCCACGACCCTTATCTATGGGGCGTCACTCCTACAATTCGTAGGTTCCTCCGTAGGTGGCTCTTTTCAGCACTTGCCTTTAGCTACATCTTCATCTTTTCACGCCTGATTTTATTTCCTAAAATTACAGCAAAAACACATAAAACTAACACAAAAATACCATAGACATTCACAAATCCTAATTGAAACGTATCAATAGTACCGAAAACTCATGGTACATCAACACCCTCAACTTAAAATCGTTGTTTTTCCTCAAGCAGCACATTATGACTCTAAATGACACTTGTACAGAAGCAAACAATTTCAGCCCAAGCAATCACATGGCTCTTCATCCCGACTCTTTCTTTGAGTGTGACTTTGTTCTCTTAGACTCAACAAGCTAACTTGTGCAGATCAAAATATGACAAAGATCAACCAACCAACACACAACATACATTATTTTACTATTACCAAGGTACAAATTTTCTGACAATGTAACTAGTGCCCTTACTTCAAACGAAATCCCTCTTTTCACACAATGAATATGAATTTTAGTACAAGGATTCATTCAACACTCACGCTCAGAAGGAACTTCAAGTATAGTTAGTGCTCAATACCATAGGCTTTCCCTTATTTTCATTGCTTTGACTCTCCAAACTAGATTCTAGGATCACTATAGGTCTTTCTTGGCTTGTAATGTAGGCTCAGGGTCAGGTGTGGTACAATTGGGTACTTCTTAGTGACTTTCTACCCTTCTTGACATTACACTAGGCTTTCAACCTCATTTTGCCCTATTTTTGACATCCTACCGTTTTACCTTATTTTCCTTGATTCTCTTCAACCATAGATGTGACTTTAGACTTTGTAGCTCTTTATTTTTTCTCTTTCATCTTTTTGTGTTTTATTCTTTTCTTTAGCTTTCAACAAGTCACATCCTTTCTTCTCTTTTTCAACATCAAACTCTTTTCATACCCATTTTTCTTTTGGTTTCCTCCTTCATAGCCACCCTCAACATATGGATTTTCCATTGGTTGAGGTGCACAATACCCGATGTGGATAAGGCCAAGCTTGAGGTTACTCTTTACATTAGACACCTTCAACTTAGGTTTTTGGCCTAAATCGAGGTGCACATGTCCAAGGAGGGACTAGGGCCAACATAATAAATTATGGGAAGGTGAGTTAGGGGTTTAGAAAGAAATGGTCTAATTTAGGCTTAAAGCAGTTGGATCAAAGGGAGCATTTATTTTATTTGGTTGGATTTTTCTTTTAGGCAATTTGTGGACTTATCAGAACGAGGGCTTATGATCACTTCCTAGCCTCTAGAGTAAATTGTCTTAGCAGGACTAACCGGGCAAGTTCTAGATTGGCACAAAAGTGTTTGAGCAATAAACTATTCTCATACACTCTTGGCATATAGTTTCATCATCATATTATCAGATTACCCCGTTCAAGTTTTAGCTTAAGTCATGCCATTAAGTTGGTTCATTATCATGTCATACTCAAAGTCGACACATTCAACATATCTAGCCTACAAATTCTAGCAAATATCACAAAATTTGGATGAGTATCATTTTTCATACGCCATCATGCTTTATTTTAAGATTCTACACATACGATCCTAACACTTGCTAGTTCAACAAAAAATAAACAGTCTCTTAGGGGGAAAGAACACAGGTAAGAAAATCCCAAGAGAGGATTATGAGTTGGGTTACTCAGACTTCACCCTATCACTCACAATTCATTTACCCCACCCCCAAAAAAATAGGTGTACTTGTCCCCAATGCACACAAAAACAGTAAAAAGTAATGGACATGGGTGAAGCAAACCTGTGGCGCATAGCACCGACGAACCATCAACAAGCGAGTGGGTTTTGTTTCCCAGAGTCCGCTAAATCAACACTCGGGTCACCCTCAGTAGTGCCCGTATCAACAAGGACAACACCATCAGTAGTGCTATATGTCACTCTATCTTCACCCTCAATGGTGCTCACATTAATCCTCTAGGGCATAGAACTCGATGCCCCAACAATCATCTCACGGGTCCTCTGTTGCCTCAGCTGCTCATCTATTATGGAGGCTTTTCGTGCCTTCTTCTCCTGCATGTGCTACCTTTTGCTAGCCTTTTTCTCCTCTGTGAGCTCAGTTTTTTGACTAGATCGGTGCCTCTTATCGCTGATACGTGCAGGTTCAGGATGCTCCTCCGCATAATCTCCAATGTATAGTGCACCTAGGATGATATCATCGCCTAATGTAGAGGGTGTAGCCTGTGGCTCGACAACTGGTGTGGCCAGGACGGCATCAACATCGTCCCAGAGACTAGATAGCTCGGTCTGGAAAGAGGACATATCAGTAGTAGGAGCTGGCCTCTCTAGAACTCTCAACTCGAATGCATCGAGCTGCTTATGAACTGCTTGGACTTTTCGGTCCATTTTCGCCTCCATTCTCTTTTCTACTCTCTCTTCGGACTCAGCAATCAACTTCCGTATTTAGGGCTTAATATGGTACAGTAAGGTGGCCATCTGACCCTCTAAATTTTGCACTCGAGCCAATGGTATCATAGTCGTTCTGAAGAGTGGGGTGGCT
Organism: Solanum commersonii; assembly: GCA_029007595.1. Taxonomy (NCBI): domain Eukaryota; kingdom Viridiplantae; phylum Streptophyta; class Magnoliopsida; order Solanales; family Solanaceae; genus Solanum; species Solanum commersonii. Next base: position 2,834,100 of record JAJTWQ010000068.1, read on the forward strand.
TGAGATGAGCTCGGGGCCTGGCTGACAGTTTGAGAAAAGGAAGTTGGTTGCTATAACCAAGATTCTTCAATGGTCAAGAATGATAGGGTGTCTAACCCTAAACCTCAAAGAGGGAATGGAGGTGGTTCTACTTTTGAGAGGCCTAGGTGTGCTACTTGTGGAAAACAACATTTGGGCAAGTGTCTTGCCGGTATGGATGGGTGCTTTGGATGTGGGAGTAAGGGTCATAGGATGAAAGATTGCCCTACACTTAAGGCAAAAGGGAAAGAGACCAATCAAGTTGCTCATGATGGCCCAGATCCAAATGCTCCTAAAAGGAACCATTTCTATATGCTTCAAGCTAACAAGGATAAGGGAACAAATGAAGGTAAGTCAATTTTGTTTGTTGTTTGATGAAAACCTTATATGGGTTTACCCCAAGTGGGGGATGATGAGTTGAGTAGTAAGGTTATTGATATCCTTATCATTTCCTTCTATTCTAATTCAAGCTTGAAACAAAGATTTCTTGGTAGCATGTTGCATGTTGGAGTCTTATGTGAATTGAGTTTCCATATTCTCCTTATGGTATGCATATTTTAGTTATATTCTTTCTTAAATAAATAAATGAGTTTTCTTGATTATGTCCCTCATGATTTATATGTAATTATGAAGAATTGCTTAAATTGCTCCATGAGATGCCTAGTTGAGCATGCCTTGATGTGATCTTGATGTTGCGTGATTATGATTTTGAGAGAAATTGTATGGTGAGCCTATAAATGTTGTAATGAGCATGATATGCTATGGAGAAGGAAGTTCCTCCAAAGAAATGAGAAATGGTAAAGTTTTGTGCATATTGAGTGGTAGATGTTATGCCTACTTCCTTGAATTGCATGAAAGTCTTGTTGTAATGCTTTTTATAGGGAGTTGATGTTTCCTCCTTGTTGTGTGCAGTATTAATGATATTACATTCTTGTTGGGGGATGCTAGTCCTAGAGTCTTTACATTATAATGTTTGAAGTGTCATTCGAGGACGAATGTTTCCAAGTGTGGGATATTGTAACGCCCCTCAAAAGGAAGTAGGATAAAGTAGAACCTCACATGGGTTTTATGCATTAATAACTTGTTAAAATAATGAAAAATAGCCTTTTTAGTCAGTTTTAAAGAGTTTGGAAGTCAAACGTCAAGGGACGACCAAGACGTTCGAAAACAAGTCTTTTACGTGTTGGTGTGTTCTAATATATTGTTCATGTTTTTATGTGTTGTTTGGATTTTAAAATTAGTGGAGGTGACCCTAGTGTCTTAATACATGTTTTTAGGGTAAAAATGTCTGGGTACGGCCCCCCCGAGACCACCCTAAGGGTTCTCGAGGAGGACCCCAACCCTTGGCCAAACAACCTACCAAGGCAGCTTGAAGTTGCTCATGGAGGGAGCATGTCCGCGTCGCGGACTAGCTCCACCAAGGGCCAAATGTTTGGTCCGCATCGCGGGCATGTCGCAGACTCTTCTACCTCAAAATTTAATTTCCAAAAATTTGTGGGAATACTTCCTCGTCGAGGACATGTTTCCCGACGAAGTCTGTGAAAATAAAACTCAAGTTTGACCTGTTTAAAGGTCCAACTAAGTGAGGGCTAGTTTGGGTACTTTGAGGAATTATTATAAACGGTTATTCTACCTATTTTAGGATATTTTAAGTGGTTAAAACCCCAAAACCTAGAATTAGACCTCATTATCCAAATTGAACCTTTCCTCCCAAATAAATTCTCTCTCTAGAACTCCATGGAAGAAATTGATGAAGCTTTAAGCTAGGGGATGGGTTCCTACTGATTTCTCTTCAAATTCCTAAGGAAAATTAATCACAAAGGTATGGGGATTTTATCTTTGATTCTCCTTTCAATCAAAGAGCCAAATCAAAGTGATTTCAATGTTTTTCAAAAACACTAAAAACCCCAATTTCAATTATAAGCTTGGTTTCTTGCATGAAAGTATTTCCAATTATGAACTATGTTAATATTTATGGTTTTAAGATCAAAAACTCCCTGAACCCTTGCATATCTTGAAATCTTAATTTTGGGTCTAAAGTGGGTCTATTGATTATGAGCTAATAATGTGATATTAATGTGTCAATTATTACGGTCTATTGATTTAGATATTGTTATATATTGAATTATGAGGAATTGATGGTCAATTGTGTTATATTGGATGTTGGCCTTGAATGGGCCTTTGTGACCTAAGGTTTATGATGATGATAAAGTTGTGAATAGATTATTGATTCTAGTATTATATATATATATATATATATATGTAGTAGTAGTAGATGTTAGACTTGTGAGGTTTGATCCCTTTGAAAGTGGGGAGGTGCTTACTTTATAAGCTTGTTGTGATTATGGCCTTGTAGGCAAATTCGGATGATTGTTGTTTTGAGTAATATTGATTATGTGAAGGTAATGTGATATGATGTGAATTTGTGTATGGTCTAAGAGTATGAAAGTTGACCTTGTGTAGAGACTTTATGTGTTATACTTGGTTGTTGTCGTCTTTGAATGACTTATAATGAAGGAGAGGTTAGGATAGTAAAGAATGAATGAAAGAATGAATGAAAGAATGTGTGAATGAATGAAAAGAATTGGAGTTAACACCAATGAATAAAAGATGGGTCTACTGTAAGGGTAGTCTCATAAAGTACTTATTTAAATGAATAGGGTTCCTAGATGAAAGGTTTTCTTATCTTTGAATCCTAGAGCTTCCTTAATGAATGAATGTTGGACTAGGATGGGTGGTCCTTCGTGAGTTGATATGAGAGTACTTAGTAGCAATCCTTATCCCTAAATGAATGAATGAAATGATTGTCCTAACTCCGTGGGGGAGCAATATCTAGCACCGAAAAGATATGAAGATGGGTGGATACTTCTTTGTTAGTTGAGATATAAGTATTTAGTAGCAACCCTTAAGATGGGTGCTCCTTCGTGAGTAGAGATGAGAGTACTTAGAAGCAATCCTTTTATCGCTTAACTATGTGCTGACATAGGACTAGCTAGTGGTCTCTACCACGTAAAGGCTAAAGGAATGACCCTACCTTAGGCAAGTGGGAATCCCCCATCCGATAAGAGTACTACCGGGATTCCATGTCAAGCCCCATGGTCTATGTCAGTTAAGGCTCCTCCCCCACATTAATGAATGCATGAACTAGGGTCTCTTAAGGGTGTACCACTTAGTATAGGTGGTGGAATGGGACATTTTCTAGACATTGCACAAGTAGACATTTAAGGGAGATATTGGTGTGTCTTAGTAACAATAATGAATGAATAAGTCTCTTTGGGCTAATTAATGAAAGCGTTGGTCTTTGAGAATGCTAATGTGAAAGTGAGTCATAATGAATTGAATGTAAGTGCTTATGTTGAATTGAATGTATGTGATGATCTTATGTCATTAGTGAATGAAGTTGTGTAAATGCATTAAGTTGAATCAATGATTTATGTTGAGATGTGAAGGGAGCTTGTCTTGTGTAGCCTTAAGGATCACTTGGGTGTGGTATGGAGTGGTAGCATGGGCTTCTTCACCATGTCTTACTTCGGTGAGTCTTGGGATGACATTTGATGAGTGTTATAGCTTAATGAAGTGAGATGTTGGTTTATGTGCTTATATGTAGTATGTGATTAATTGGTGAAAGTTAAGGTATGCATGGTAAGTGTACTTTGTGTGACCTTATGGTGGCGCCTTAGTGTGGGTGATGGTATGGGACGTTGTCCTTACAATGCACAAAGGTATTGCTTAAGGGTTACTTAAGGTGGAGGTCCAAGGCAAAAAGGTAAAGGTAAATGGGTTATGTATGTTTATGAGGTATTGTGAAGCATATGATATGTATTGTTTGTTGTGGTAACTAGGAGGAGATTGGGTTTTAGAGTTGCTTGGATTGCTTGACTCTTCCATGTCTTTGGTATGTCCTCAAGATTCGAGGACTATGTTTATAAGTTTCTTAGTCATTGTAATAGACACTTAAGTTTCATTTAATTTGTAAAGGGCCATGTCCCTTAGTACGTTTTAAGTTCTTGTCTAAGATTGTGTAAAGAGACCTAGTAGTTCCACTTGCGTATTGATGTTTTCAAATGTTGATGACTCTTGAAATCTTATGGTTTTATTGAATTGAAGTTTTAAATTCTTAGTGATTTTATGATCTATGCGATGAATGAATGCTAAGGCTTGTATGAGACTTCTGAGAGGTCGAATACGCATGTAATGGCTAGGGGGTGCTCCCGGGTCATTACAAACTTGGTATCAGAGCATAAGGTTTTAAAGATTACCTTTAGGTTCAAAGTCTCGAAAGCCACGTCTAGTAAAGTCTTGTTCATCGGTGTGAGTCGCGACACATCTATGAGCGAGAGGCTATAGGATGATAGAAGTTTCACTTTCTTTCATTATTCTTGATGTCGTTCCTTAGAGTTTGGTCTATAAGTTTCCTTTTCCTAATCCGTCTCTTGTGTTTATAGGATATGAATACGAGGGCTAATCGGAGGAGAGCGGAAGAAGAGATAGATGGTGGGGGAGTTCCTCCCCAAGGAATACAGGGTGACTAAGCTCCTTTAGGTGGGCAAGAAAATGTGGTTTCGGTGGTTCCCCTGGATATGACTAATGAGGAGATTAGAGAGGCTTTTCTCTCCCTGGCCTGTGCCATGACTACTCAAGCAAATAGAGATGTGAGGCCTAGGGTGAATGCTATTGAGAGTATCGTGGCCTCAAGGTTAAGGGATTTCACAAGGATGAATCCTCCTACCTTCTTTGGTTCTAAGGTAGATGAGGACCCACAAAACTTAATAGATGAGGTGTTTAAGATTGTGGATGCATTGGGAGTGACTCCTAGGGAAAAGGCAGGGTTGGCTTCCTACCAACTCAAGGATGTAGCTCAAGTGTAGTTTGAGCAATGGAGGGATGAGAGATCCATAGGGGCTAACCCAATAGATAGGGGAGAGTTTAAAACAACCTTTCTTGATAGGTTTTTCCCCTTAGAGTTGTGGGAGAAAAGGATGGTTGAGTTCATGAACCTACGTCAAGGGAATATGAGTGTGAAGGAATACTCTCTCAAGTTTACCCAACTCTCTAAGTATGCTCCTACCTTGGTAGCAAATTCTAGGGCTAGAGTGAATAAGTTTGTGATGGGGGTTTCTGGTTTGGTTGAAGAAGAGTGTCGTATGGCCATGCTTCATAATGATATGGATACCTCCCGGCTTATGGTTTATGCTCAACAACTTGAGGAGACAAAGCTTAGGAAGATGAATAGAGATATGAAGAGGGCTAGGCCGGATGAACAAAACCAATCTAGGTCTAAGAAGAGGCTTTATAACTAAAATTCTTCAATGGTCAACAATGATAGGGTGTCTAACCCTAATCCTCAAAGAGGGAATGGAGGTGGTTCTAATTTTGCGAGGCCTGGGTGTGCTACTTGTGGAAAACAACATTTGGGCAAGTGTCTTGCCGGTACAGATGGATGCTTTGGATGTGGGAGTCAGGGTCATAAGATGAGAGATTTCCCTACACTTAAGGCAAAAGGGAAAGAGACCAATCAAGTGGCTTATGATGGCCCGGATCCAAATGCTCCTGGGAGGAACCATTTCTATATGCTTCAAGCTAACAAGTATAAGGGAACAAATGAAGGTAAGTCAATTTTGTTTGTTGTTTGATGAAAACCTTAGATGGGTTTACCCCAAGTGGGGGATGATGAGTTGAGTAGTAAGGTTATTGATATCCTTATCTTTTCCTTCTATTCTAATTCAAGCTTGAAACAAAGAGTTCTTAGTAGCAAGCTGCATGTTGGAGTCTTATGTGAATTGAGTTTCCATATTCTCCTTATGATGTGCATAGTCTAGTTGTATTCTTGTTTAAATAAATAAATGAGTTTTCTTGATTATGTCTCTCATAATTTATATGCAATTATGAAGAATTGTTTAAATTTCTCCATGAGATGCCTAGTTGAGCATGCCTTGATGTGATCTTGATGTTGCGTGATTATGCTTTTGAGAGAAATTGTATGGTGAGCCTATAAATGTTTTAATGAGCATAATATGCTATGGAGAAGGAAGTTCTTCCCAAGAAATGAGAAATGGTAAAGTTTTGTGCATATTGAGTGGTAGATGTTATTCCTACTTCCTTGAATTGCATCAAAGTCTTGTTGTAATGCTTTTTATATGGAGTTGATGTTTCCTCCTTGATGTGTGTAGTAGTAATGATATTACATGCTTGTTGTGGGCTGCTAGTCCTAGAATCTTTACTTTATAATGTTTGAAGTATCATTCGAGGATGAATGTTCCCAAGTGGGGGATATTGTAATGCCCCTCAAAGTGAAGTAGGATAAAGTAGAGCCTCACATGGGTTTTATGCATTAATAACTTGTTAAAATAATGAAGAATAACCTTTTTAGTCAGTTTTAAAGAGTTTGGAAGTCAAACGACAAGGGACGACCAAGACGTTCAAAAACTAGTCTTTTACGTGTTGGTGTGTTCTAATATATTGTTCATGTTTTTATGTATTGTTTGGAGTCTAAAATTAGTGGAGGTGACCCTAGTGTCTTAATACATGTTTTTAGGGTCAAAATGTCCAGGTACGACCCCCCCCTTGGGACCACCCTAAGGGTTCTCGAGGAGGACCCCAACCTTTGGCCAAAAAGTTGCCAAGGCAGCTTGAAGTTGCTCATGGAGGGAGCATGTCCGCATCGCGGACTAGCTCTACCAAGGGCCAAAAGTTTGGTCCTCATCGTGGGCATTTCACGAACTATTCTGCCTCAAAATTTAATTTTCAGAAACCTGTAGGAACACCTCCGTGTCGTGGACATGTTTCCCGATGAAATCTGGGAAAATAAAACTCATGTTTGACCTGTTTAAAAGGTCCAACTAAGTGAGGGCTAGTTTGGGTACTTTGGGGAATTATTATAAATGGTTATTCTACCTATTTTAGGATATTTTAAGTGGTTAAAACCCCTAAACCTAGAATTAGACCTCATTATCCAAATTAAACCTTCCCTCCCAAATAAATTCTCTCTCTAGAACTCCATGGAAGACATTGATAAAGCTTCAAGCTAGGTGATGGGTTCCTACTGATTTTTCTTCAAATTCTTAAGGAAAATTAATCACAAAGGTATGAGGATTTTATCTTTGATTCTTCTTTCAATCGAAGAGCCAAATTAAAGTGATTTCAATGTTTTTCAAAAACACTAAAAACCCCAATTTCAATTCTAAGCTTGGGTTCTTGCATGAATGTATTTCCAATGATGATCTATGTTAATATTGATGGTTTTAAGATCAAAACTCCATGAACCCTTGCATATCTTGAAATCCTAATTTTGGGTCTAAAGTGGGTCTATTGATTATGAGCTAATAATGTGATATTAATGTGTAGATTGTTATGGGATATTGATTTGGGTATTGTTCTATATTGAAATATGAGGAATTGATGGTCAATTGTGTTATATTGAATGTTGGCCTTGAATGGGCATTTGTGACCTAAGGTTTTTGATGATGATGATGAAGTTGTGAATAGATTATTGATTCTAGTATTATATATATATATATATATGAGTAGTAGATGTTCGAATTGTGAGGTTTGATCCTTTTGAAAGTGGGGAGGTGCTTACTTTATAAGCTTGTTGTGATCATGGCCTTGTAGACCAAGTTGGAGGATTGTTGTTTTGAGTAATATTGATTTTGTGAAGGTAATGTGATATGATGTGCATTTGTGTATGGTCTAAGAGTATGAACGGTGACCTTGTGTAGAGACTTTATGTGTTATACTTGGTTGTTGTCTTCTTTGAATGACTTATAATGAAGGTGAGGTTAGGATAGTGAAGAATGAATGAAAGAATGTGTGAATGAATGAAAAGAATGGGAGTTAATGCCAATGAATGAAAGATGGGTCTATTGTAAGGATAGTATCATAAAGTACTCATTTAAATGAATGGGTCCTAGATGAAAGGTTTTCTCATCTTTGAATCCAAGAGCTTCCTTAATGAATGAATGTTGGGCTAGGATGGGTGCTCCTTCGTGAGTTGAGATGAGTGTACTTAGTAGCAATCCTTATCCCTAAATGAATGAATGTTGGGCTAGGATGGGTGCTCCTTCGTGAGTTGAGATGAAATTACTTAGTAGCAATCCTTATCCCTAAATGAATGAATGAAATGAATGTCCTAACTCTGTGGGGGAGTAATGTCTAGCACCGAGAGGATATGAAGATGGGTGGATATTCCTTCGTTAGTCGAGATGTGAGTATTTCGTAGCAACCCTTAAGATGGGTTCTCCTTCGTGAGTTGAGATGAGTACTTAGAAGCAATCCTTCTATCCCTTAAATATGTGCCCACATAGGACTAGCTAGTGGTCTCTACCACGTAAAGGCTAAAAGAATGACCCTACCTTAGGTAAATGGGGATCCCCCATCCGGTAAGGGAACTACCAGGATTCCATGTCAAGCTCCATGGTCTATGTCAGTTAAGGCTCCTCCCCCACATTAATGAATGCATGAACTAGGGTCTCTTAAGAGTGTACCACTTAGTATAGGTGGTGGAATGGGACATTTTCTAGACATTGCACAAGTAGACATTTAAGGGAGATATTGGTGTGTCTTAGTAATAATAATGAATGAATAAGTCTCTTTGGGCTAATTAATGAAAGCGTTGGTCTTTGAGAATGCTAATGTGAAAATGAGTCATAATGAATTGAATGTAAGTGCTTATGTTGAATTGAATGTATGTGATGATCTTATGTCATTAGTGAATGAAGTTGTGTAAATGCATTAAGTTGAATCAATGATTTATGTTGAGATGTGAAGGGAGCTTGTCTTGTGTAGCCTTAAGGATCACTTGGGTGTGGTATGGAGAGGTAGTATGGGCTGTTTCACCATGTCTTACTTAGGTGAGTCTTGTGATGCCATTTGATGAGTGTTCTAGATTTATAAAGTGACTTGTTGGCTTATGTGCTTATATATATTATGTGATTAATTGGTGAAGGTTGAGTTATGCATGGTAAGTGTACTTTGCGTGACCTTAAGGTGGTGCCTTAGTGTGGGTGATGGTATGGGACTTTGCCCATACATTGCACAAAGGTATTGCTTAAGGGCTACTTAAGGTGGAGGTCCAAGGCAAGAAGGTAAAGGTAAATGGATTATGTATGCTTATGAGGTATTGTGAAGCATATGACTGTGTATTGTTGGTTGTGGTAACTAGGAGGAGATTGTGCTTTGGAGTAGCTTGGATTGCTTCACTCTTCCAAGTCCATGGTATGTCCTCAAGATTTGAGGACTATGTTTAGAAGTTTCTTAGTCATTGTAATAGACACTTAAGTTTCATTTCATTTGTAAAGGGCCGTGTCCCTTAGTACGTTTTAAGTTCTAGTCTAAGATTGGCTAAAGAGAGTTAGTAGTTCCGCTTGCGTATTGATGTGTTCAAATATTGATGACTCTTGAAGTCTTATGGTTTTATTGAATAAAAGTTTTAAATTCTTAGTTATTTTATGATCTATGCGCTGAATGAATGCTAAGGCTTGTATGAGACTTCCGAGAGGTCGAATATGCATGTGACGGCTAAGGGGTGCTCTCGGATTGTTACAACCGCTCTATCCCAAGTTACTATATTATCAGCCATTGTTGGTGACAATCTATTTCGGACCAATAGCCAAAAGAACTTGGCTGCCAAAGTGAGGGTGGCCTTCCAAATACCCAGCCGGGGCGCAGCAACCCATTCCGCTCTCTCTCCATCCAGAGCCAGATGCCAAGCAAGCCATGATATAACCGCCTCCATTTGATTCGCATTTTGGCTGAAGGCTCTTGTTCTCTCAATCTCACACCGATAGTCAAATTCAGAGGTGGAGTTCGCCCATGTGTGGTGAGGGTTAGGGCAATAAAGAAGCCGGCTGATGGTGGTGTTGGATAAGTTCACCGAGACACCTCGGATCATGGTGGATGTGAGGGGGTCTTGTGTTACGGGCTTGGCATTTTTGTGAATTCACCCTCGGAGAGTGGCAACATAGGAAGCATAAAACTCCCACACAATCTCCTTGCTATAAGTACCGGGATCACGAGCCATCCACTCGCACTTGTGCCTTTGGAAAAGTTGGTGGATATCTGGCATAGTGTGGAGGCTCTTGGTGAGAACTCTTCGCTTCTCCGTGATTGTATGGGCCATCTTTTCCTTGGCATTCTTCATCTTGGCGTCACGGTAAATTTGCCACTGCCCCTTGATGCACCACATGTTCGGCTTTCCGTCTACAGGATCCGGTTGGTCATTTTGAGGGATGTGAATCTCATCAGATCTAGATGCCTCATCAGACGAGGCAGCAAAGTTGGATGCAGAACTGGACCCAGACTTAGTTGGTGAACCGATCAATGGATCCTCCTCATCAGACTGGGAGGCAGTGACTACATCGGGCAGAACCTTCTTGGACTGGTTCTGAGCGGTCCGAACAGGTGTGGTTGAGTAATCCGGGTCGCGTTGCCTGTCGGTATCCTCATTGATAAGTCGTAAGGTCGGCACCACTTATTTTTATCGACCCCGGTTGATGACGACTTTCTTGTTTGGTATCATTGTACCTGCGGACGAGATGTTAGTACCCAACACAAGTAATAATGAGAAAAAAAATTACAATAAGCTCTAGTGGTAATCGACAGAGGGAACCGATGGTCCGTGGGCCTGCTTCGTAAGTTAGAAGTAACCAATGAATAGTCACAGATGGAAACGACAAAGATGAAGAATGATCCTTGGGTCATTCTACGGACCGTAGTCCACCTTCGCTATATCACACATCGGAAATTTCCCAAGAGCCCCTGCCACAAACCTGAGCAACGGTCCGTCGACTAAACAACGGTCCGTGGACGGGGTCTTGTGGATGGTTCTGGACCTATTTTATGCATCAGTGCTATATCATTTAGACAGACAAGAGGATCAACAACAACACTAAGCAAGTCTAATCATGCATTTCAACACTCCACATGCTAGTTCGTCATTCTTGCGGGTCCGATAATTTAGTTAAGCACGACATTCATACAAGTTATGGAACCCTAAGTTGAAACTTACATTTAGACTCGTAGTTCTACTGGTTTTAAGTTAGAATTACCTACAATCATTGACCATTGTCCCAAGGGAGTTTAAATTTCATATTTAACAGGCATTTAAGGATGATTAGCTACCCAAGTTCAAGACCCACTCATGACTTACCCTATTCAAGCTATTAATCGTAATTCAAAGTGAGGGGACAATCAGTTACCTTACAAGAAATGAGGAGTGGTATGATTGCGTGCCAAGACTTAGACTCCGAGCAAATTTGACCCAATATTGTACCATACCCAACACCGGGCTCTCTTGAAGAAGGGAATTTTCGGGAAAGATGGGAAGGTTGTGAGTATGTGGATTTTGGGGGTGAATTCCTTTGGGAGATCTAATGGAGGGTGATGTGAGGGAGTAAATTTGTGGATTTTAGGGTGTGAGGGTTCGGATGATGGTTTTGGAACGAGTGGGAAATGTTTTAAACTCTGGGGTTTTTAATTAGAGGAAGTCCGGGTCGGGTTGGGCAGACTAGGGCTTCAACCTATGAGACCCCGTTTACGGTCTGTAGGTCGAGCTACAGTCCGTAGGTCGAGATTGTAGATCACCTCAACACTTAGAAAAATTTAAGGACTTACCTGGGGTCTACGGACGCCATTCACGGTCCATGGAGTGAACGACGGACCGTCGATGGGGTCCGTAGACCGCTGCACCAGACATTTTTCTACAGATTCTGCTTCTCGCCCCTTCACATGCATTAGCCTTTTCTTTTTACATTTTCTTGACACTTTTTAGACACGGACCCTATGCTATATCTAGCCAACACTAAAATAAAACTAAAACAATTGTCTAATTGAGTACAAATGAGCAACTACTAAACGACCTATTGTTGGCTAGATTTTATATCTTGGGTTGCCTCCCAAGCAGCACTTAATTTAACGTCACGGCATGACGCAGGCCTCATGATAACTCAGACTTCATCAAGTTGATAGGCCTCAACAACTTCTTGCTCACTTTCTGTGTTTGCTAGACAGATCTTGATCCTTTGCCCGTTAACCAAGAACTTTGTTCCTTCACTATTTTCAAGCTCAACCGCTCCATGGGGGAGAAATTTGGTGTGAAAAAATGGTCCTATCCATTTGGATTTGGTATTACCCAGAAACAAACGCAACTTAGAGTTGAATGGAAGCACAAGATCACCCACAACAAATTCTCACTTTTCAATTCTTTGATCATGATACCTCTTCATCTTCTCCTTGTAGAAGGTTGAACTTTCCTAAGCTTTTAAGAGAAACTCATCAAGCATATTCAATTCACTCGTCCTTTGATTAGATGCGGCTCTGCAATCCAAATTTAGCTTCTTCATCTCCCACAAAGCCCTATGCTCTAGTTCCACCGGTAAATTGCAAGATTTCCCATATACAAGTTGGTAAGGAGACATACCAATGAGAGTTTTGTATGCAGTGCGATAGGTCCATAGAGCATCATCAAGTTTCCTTGACCAATCCGTTCTATTAACATTCACAGTCTATGCCAAAATTTGTTTGATCTCTCTGTTGGACACTTCAACTTACCCACTAGTTTGTGGATGGTACGGAGTGGCTACATTGTGGCGGACACCATATTTCTCAAGTAGCGCCTTGAACAACTTATTACAAAAGTAGGAACCTCCATCACTGATAATCGCCCCCGGTGTCCGAAATTTGGAGAAGATATTTTTTTTCAAGAATGCGGTGACACTTTTACCTTTATTGTTGGGGAGCACAACTTCTTCCACCCACTTCGATACATAATCAACCGCAACAAGAATATATTTTATCCCATGTGAACTCACAAATAGACCCATAAAATCAATGCCCCATACATCAAACAACTTTATTACCAATATAGGATTCATAGGAAGCTCTTGCCTCTTTGAAGCCCCTCCTTCTCTTTGGCAACGATCACAAAACTTGGTGAAATCATGAGTATCTTGGTGGATGGTAGGCCAGTAGTACCACACTGCAAAATCTTATGCGCAGTCTGAATACCACTATGATGCCCACCAATAGGCGATGAAGGGCATGTTTCAAATACACTCAACATCTCAACCTCGGACACAAAACGACGAATAATCCAATCAGCACAACTATGATACAAGTAAGGCTCACCCCAAAATAACTTCTTCACATCATACATAATCCTTTTCCTTTGGTGAAAAGACAAGTCCTGGGGCAACAAATCGCTTGCCAAATAATTAGCAAAGTCTACGAACCAAGGAATTAGATCATGAGAAGCAACCAATACCTATTCATCAGGAAAAGTATCATTAATTTCAGCCCTATCACCAAGCTTTAGCATAGCCTCTTCCTCGAATCTTAACAGGTGATCGGCAACTTGATTTTTGGTCCCCTTTCTATCTTTTACCGCAAAATCAAACTCTTGCAGCAACAATACCCATCTAATCAACCTCAGTTTTGCATCCTTCTTCGCCATCAAATACCTCAATGCAGAATGGTCAGTAGGCACTATGACCTTAGTACCAAGTAGGTAGGATTGAAATTTTTTGAATGCGAAAACCACCGCAAGAAGCTCTTGTTCAATCACAGTATACTTCTTCTGGGCCACATTTAGAGCTTTGGTAGCATAGTAAATAGGAAAGAGAATTTTCTCTTGCCTCTGTCCCAATACCACACCTAGCGCTACTCCACTTGCATCACATATTATGTCGAACGGTTGTCCCCGATCCAGTGAAATAATGATAGGTGCAGTGACTAACTTTTCCTTCAACTCTCCAAATTCTCTTAGACAAGCATCATCAAAATAGAAGTTACACTCCTTCTCGAGCAGTTTGCACAATGATGGGCAATTTTTGAGAAATCTTTGATGAACCTCTTATAAAAATCTGCATGCCCAAGAAAACTCCCAATACCTTTTACAAAGATAGATGGAGGAAGTTTTTCTATTACCTCAACTTTCGCTTTATCTACCTCAGATGAGGAAGACACTTCATGTGCACTTGAACAGGGCTTGGACCTGTACCCAGACCCGGTAGCAGAGTTCGATGTAGAATCGGACCCAGACCTAGTTTGTGACCCGATCAGTGTATCTTCCTTATCAAACTGGGAGGCAGTGACTATGTCGGTGAGCATCTTCTTGGACTTGTTTCGAGCGGTCCGGGCAGGTGTGGGTGAGTAATCTGGGTCCCGTTGCCTATCAATATCGTCATCAATAAGTCATAAGGTAGACGCCATTGATTTTAACCAGCCCCTGTTGATGACGACTTTCTTGTATGGTATTATGGTACCTGAGGAGGAGATGTTAGTACCCAACACAAGTAATAATGAGAAAAAAATTTACAATAAGCTACAGTGGCAACCGATGGAGGGAACCGATGGTCCGTAAGTCAACCTACGATCCGTGGGCCTGCTCTATACATCAGAAGTAACCAAGGCATAGTCACAGATGGAAACGACAGAGATGCAGAATGGTTCGTGAGTCATTCCATGGATCGTAGTCCACCTCCATTATGTCACACTTGGGAAATTTCCTAAGTGCCCCTACCACGGACCTGATCAACGGTCTGTCGACTGAACGACGGTCCGTGGATGGGGTCTCGTGGATGGCTCTGGGTCAATTTTATGCATCAGTGCTATATCATTTAGACATACAATAGGATCAACAGCAACACTAAGCAAGTCTAATCATGCATTTCAACACTTCACATGCTAGTTCGTCATTCTTGGGGGTCCGATAATTCAGTTAAGAACGCTATTCATACAAGTTATGCAACCCTAAGTCGGAACTTACATTTAGACTCGTAGTTCTACTATTTTTTAGTTAGAATTACCTACAATCAATGACCATCGTCCCAAGGGAGTTTAAATTTCATATTTAATAGGAATTTAAGGATGATTAGCTACCCAAGGTCAAGATCCACTCCCGACTTACCCTATTCAAGCTATGAATCGTAATTCAAAGTGAGGGGATAGTCAGTTACCTTACAAGAAATGAAGAGTGGTGTGATTGCTACCAAGACTTAGACTCCGACCGAATTTAACCCAATATTATACCGTACCTGGACACCACACTCTCTTGAAAATGGGAATTTTCAAGAAAGATGGGAAGGTTGTGAGTATGTGGATTTTGGGGGTGAATTCCTTTGGGAGATCTGATGGAGGGTGGTGTGAGGGAATGAATTTGTGAATTTTGGGGTGTGGGGGTTCGGATGATGATTTTGGAACTAGTGGGAAATGTTTTAAGCTTTGGGGTTTTTAAATAGGGGAAGTCCGGGTCGGGTCGGGCAGACTAGGGTTTCGACCTACAAGACCTCGCTTACGGTCCGTAGGTCGAGACCGTAGATCACCTCAACTCTTAGAAAAATTTAGGGACTTACTTGGGGTTTAGGGACGCCATTCACGGTTCATGTAGTGAACGACAGACCGTCGATGGGGTCCGTAGAGCGCTACACCAGACATTTTTCTGCAAATTCTGCTTCTCGCCCCTTCACATGTAGTACCCATTAGCCCTTTCTTTTTACATTTTTTGGACACATTTTAGACACGGACCCTATGCTATATATAGCCCACAATAAAACAAAACTAAAACAACTGTCTAACTTAGTACAAAGGAGCAACTACTAAATGACCTATTGTTGGCTAGATTTTACATCTTGGGTTGCCTCCCAAGCAGTGCTTAATTTAATGTCGTGGCATGACGCATGCCTCTTGATTACTCAGACTTCATCAAGATGATAGGCCTCAACAACTTCTTGCACACTTTCTGCATTTCCCAGATAGATCTTGATCATTTGCCCATTAACCATGAACCTTGTTCCTTCACTATTTTCAAGCTCAACCGCTCCATGGGGGAGCACTTTCGTGAGCAAAAATGGTCCGGACCATTTAGATTTGAGTTTGCCCAGAAACAAACGCAACTTAGAGTTGAGTAGAAGCACAAGATCACCTACAACAAATTTTTGCTTTTCAAATCTTTGATCATGATACCTCTTCATCTTCTCCTTGTACAACGATAAACTTTCATAAGCTTTTAAGAGAAACTCATCACGCATATTCAAGTCATTCATTCTTTGTTTAGATGCGGCGCCCCAATCCAAATTTAGCTTCTTCATCTCCCACAAAGCCTTATGCTCTAGTTCCACCAATAAATTGTAACATTTCTCATATACAGGTTGGTAAGGAGACATACCTATGGGAGTCTTCTATGCAGTGCGATAAGCCCATAGAGCATCATCAAGTTTCCTTGACCAATCCGTTCTATTAGCATTCACAATCTTTGCCAAAATTTGTTTGATCTCTCTGTTGGATACTTCAACTTGCCCACTAGTTTGCGGATGGTACAGAGTGGCTACATTGGGGCAGACACCATATTTCTCAAGTAGTGCCTTGAATAACTTATTACAAAAATAGGAACCTCCATCACTGATAATCGCCCTCGGAATCCCAAATCTAGAAAAGATATTCTTTTTCAAGAATGCGGTGAGACTTTTACCTTCATTGTTGGGGGAGCGCAACTTCTTCCACCCACTTCGATACATAATCAACCGCAACAAGAATATACTTCATCCCAAGTGAACTCACAAATGGACCCATAAAATCAATGCCCCATACATCAAACAACTCTATCACCAATATAGGATTCATAGGAAGCTGTTGCCTCTTCGAAATCCCTCCTTTTCTTTGGCAACGATCACAAGATTTGGTGAAATCATGAGAATCTTGGTGGATGGTAGGCCAGTAGTACCCACACTGCAAAATCTTATGCGCAATCGAAATACCACTATGATGCCCACCAACATGCGATGAATGGCATGCTTTAAGTACACTCAACATCTCAACCTCGGGCAAACTACGACGAATAATCCTATCAACACAATTACGATACAAGTAAGGCTCATCCCAAAAAAATTTCTTCACATCTTGCATAAACCTTTTCCTTTGGTGAAAAGACAAGTCCTGGGCACCAAATCGCTTGCCAAATAATTAGCAAAGTCTGGAAACCAAGGAGTCAGATCATGAGAAGCAGCCAATACATGTTCATCTGGAAAAGTATCATTAATTTCAGCCCTATCACCAAGATTTAGCATAGCCTCTTCCTCTAATCTTAACAGGTGATCGGCAAATTGATTTTCGGTCCCTTTCCTATCTTTTACCGTAAAATCAAACTCTTGCAGCAACAATACCCATCTAATCAACCTTGGTTTTGCATCCTTTTTCGCTATCAAATGCCTCAATGCAGAATGGTTAGTATGCACTATGACCTTAGTACCAAGTAGGTAGGATTGAAATTTTTCAAATGCGAAAACCACCGTAAGAAGCTCTTGTTCAATCACAGTATAATTCTTCTGGGCCGCATTTAGAGCTTTTCTAGCATAGTAAATAGGAAATAGAATTTTCTCTTGCCTCTGTCCCAATACCACACCTAGCGCTACTCCACTTGCATCACACATTATCTCAAATAGTTGTCCCCAATCCAGTGAAATAATGATAGGTGTAGTGACTAACTTTTCCTTCAACTCTCCAAATGCTCTTAGACAAGCATCATCAAAATGGAATTTACACTCCTTCTCAAGAAGTTTGCACAAATGATATGCAATTTTTGAGAAATCTTTGACGAACCTGTTAAAAAACCTGCATGCCCAAGAAAACGCCTAACACCTTTTACAAAGATAGGTGGAGGAAGTTTTTCTATTACCTCAACTTTTGCTTTATCTACCTCAATGCCCTTTTCAGAAATTTGATGACCTAGAACTATCCCTTCTTTCACCATAAAGTGGTACTTCTCCCAATTTAGCACCAGATTGCAATCTTTACACTTTTTAAGCACCTCAGCCAAATAATTTAGACATCGATCAAAAGAGTCACCTACCACAAAGAAATCATCCATAAATACCTAAATAGTGTCCTCCACCATATCAGAGAATATCGACATCATACAATGCTGGAAGGTCGCTGGAGCATTGCATAGCCCAAAGGGCATCCGTTTGAAGGCAAAAGTCCAATAAGGGCAAGTGAAGGTGGTATTCTCTTGGTCTTTTCGGAGCTATAGAAATCTGATTGTAGCCTGAATAACCATCAAGAAAAAATTACCAACCCTTACCAGCAAGTCTATCCAACATCTGATCCATGAATGGCATAGGGAAATGGTCCTTTTCTGTCCAATCATTTAGCTTTCAGTAGTCCATGTAGACACTCCATCCAGTCACGGGCCGCATTGGAACAAGTTCATTTCTCTCATTAGGAACCACAGTTATCCCACCTTTCTTGGGCACACATTGAACATGACATACCCAACTACTATTTGCAATGGGATAGATAACTCCAACATCCAATCACTTAATGATCTCCTTTTTAACTACCTCTTTCATAAGCGGATTTAATTTTTTTTGGTGCTCAATACTAGGTTTGAGATCTGGTATGAGTTGGATTTTGTGGGAACAAATAACTGGAGGAATCCCAACAATATCTGCAATGGTCCACCCTATAGCTCGCTTGAACCTCTTTAACACAGTTATCAAGCATTCTACTTGTCTCGTATTTAAATCTGCCGTAATGATGATTGTCAATGTATTATCTCTACCCAAGAATACATACCTCAAATGCGGTGGTAGAGCCTTAAGCTCCCATTTTGGTGCCTCCATAATAGATGGTCTCGCGGATGGAGACTCACAATTCTTCATGTCTAACTTATACTTTTTTGGTTTTGACCGATATTCGCACTTATCAAGTGCAGTTACCAACTCATCGTACTCTTCAATACCATCACTATCGAAATTCATCATAACTACTGCTAGTGCCTCATCACCGAGTCGCTCTTTGATTTACACTTCTGTTCCACTCTCAACTCTGTAAGTTATAGCAGATACCGTTTGGAGCTCACCACTCTGCTTCATGGAACTACAAATATTGAAAGTTGCTTCTTCATTGTTCAGTCTAAACTTCATCTGCCCCTTCTCCATATCAACTAATGCACGACCTGTGGCAAGAAATGGTCTCCCAAGGATGATGGGAACCTCAAAATCAACCTCACAAAATCCGTTAGGAAGATGAATGACTCCACTTTCACTAGCGTATCATGGAGTACACCAATGGGCCTTTTTACGGTTTAATCGGCCATAAGTAACCACATTGTAGTAGGCTTTGGATCCCCTAGACCCAACTTCTTATAAATAGACAATGACATGAGGTTGATGCTAGCACCAAGATCACAAAATGCCTTAGCAAAGTGTACCAACCCTATAGTACATAGAATCGTGAAAGCAAGGATCTTCCTTCTTCTGCACAAGAGACCTTGTAGCAATAGCGCTACAATGCTGCAATCTATCATCATCTTCAAAATTTACAGACCTTTTCTTTGTCACCATATCTTTCATAAACTTCGCATAACTAGACATTTTCTCTAAGGCTTCTATCAATGGAATGTTGATAGAAAGCTTCTTTAACATAGTAATAAACTTGCGATATTTACCATCTTCAGTCTTCTTCACTAACCTCTGTGGAAATCGTGGTGGAGGTCTAGGTATGGGGACCACTTTATGAGATATCTCTACTTCTTTCTCTGTTGCATTCTCACACTCTTCTATTACCTCTACCACATCATTTTCTTTTCTAATCTCAACATCCCCCACAGACGGCATAGGTGAATCAACGGTTTGCTTACCCCCTCGAGTAGTAACTGCCATACAATGACCATCATTCTTTAGATTCTGGATAGTGTTTCTAGGAAGAGTGTCAGGTTGACGTGGGTTCACTATAGTAGACAACTGAGTCATTTGCTGCTCTAGATGCTTTATTGACACTGCATGAGCATCAACCTTTTGACCAATACCAGAAAAGTAATTTCTCATCTCCTTCACATTCTCATCAGTTGTATCAAAACTTCTCATCATCTTCTGCATCATATCTTCAATACGCGCCATATTGCCTTCAGCTTCCCTAATACTAGATTCTCAATTTCGTAAATGATGATGATATTGTATATGTTTAGTGTATGCCTGTAATTGTATTATTGTATTGACTTATATATGTTGTACTTAGTGGGATAGTCATGTGATCCTACTAGTACACTGTGGTTGTATATTGATTCTGCACTTGCTCTTTCTTTGTTGAGTACATGGCATCTTCAACCAGCTATTGACATACCTCGCCTAAATGATCAGTGATCGTTCGAATTCAAGGGTGAGCCAGTTCTTCTGGGCTGCGATGAGTTCTCTTTCTGTCTATGTCCACATTTCAGACTTAGACTTTCTAGTAAGTTATTAGTACGTTAGTTTGGGGTTGTAACCTTTCTTGTTTAGATTTATAGATCTTGTTAGAGTTTTGGTACATTGATTTTCAGGTTCTAGGCGTAATTTTCCGCATTTGTTTTAGTTGCTAGTCTTTTGATTTGGAGTTTATGGGAATTCCCTATTTTTTTCCTTAGTATTTAACTTGTTTTCGTAATCTTAAGTGCTTTAGTATTTTGATTAAGTTGGTTAGCTAATTAGTATGAATGGTTCTCCCACCGGAGGGTTAGTGTGGGTGCCAATCACGATGGTCTGGGTCGTGAAAAAATTGATATTAGAATCTAGGTTCGTTGATCTCGAAGTACCAAAATGTGTCTAGTTGAGTCTTGCAGAATGGTGCAGAGACGTCCGTACTTTTCTTCGAGAGGCTATAGGACTTTACGAAATCTCTCTACTTTCTCTTGTCTCCTTTCGTGCTATAACTTGATTCCAATTGGTATCTAACCTCCTTCACTCTTCTATCCGTAGATGGTTAATACTAGATTTAATGGAGTCAGGCCCGTAGCTCCCGTTAATGCTCCAACTGAAGAATCTACAGTAAGAGGTCGCAATTGAGGCAGGGGTAGATGAAGAGCTAGGGGTAGAGGCCGAGGAAAAGTGGTGCCTACTGGGGATGGAGCACCAGTTGAAAATGTTCCCAGAAATAAGGCCCCTCTTGTGCATCATGAAGAGATAGAGGAGAATGTTAAGGAAGTTGGACAAGAGGAAGAGGTACAGGCTGAAACTACATGTATTCCTCCTTTGGACCCAGTGATAGCTTAGCAGATCATGTCATTCTTGAAAGGGTTGGTTGGTCCTGGAGCGCTTCCCTTTGTTCAAGTAACTCAAGCTCCTACTAATCCCCTTATTGCTTTCACTGCTCCCAAGGTGGGTGGGACTGGAGGTAATGATGCTTTCTTCCGTCCTTTGTTAGGTTCTGTTATTATTGGTAATGAGCATGAAAGTTGACTAAATTTTTAAAGCTAAAGTCTCCTATATTTCGTGGTTCTGAGAGTGATGATGCTTATGAGTTTATCTTAGACTGCTATGAAAGGCTTCATAAGTTGGGAATTGACCATCAGCATGGGGTTGAGTTTGTGACTTTTCAACTTCAAGGTGAGGCTAAGCAGTGGTGGAGAGCTTATGTGGAGTGTAGATCTTCAACTTTACCCCCACTGTCTTAGACCCAGTTTCATGCTCTGTTTTTAGAGAAATATGTGCCTAGGACTTTGAGGGATCGCAAGAAGGATAAGTTGATGGCTTTGGATCAAGGTGACATGTCTGTGGCTGCTTATGAGGCCAAGTTCCATGCCTTGTCTATATATTCTATTCAATTGGTGACTACTGAGGAGGAGAGGATCCGTTTATTTATTAGGGGACTAAATTCTGAGTTGCATGTATTATCTATTCATATGACCTCTGCAGGGAGGATCTTTAATGAGGTAACAAACTTTATTAAGAAAGTGGAAGGGGTGCGGCAAGACGGTCAGGCTAAGACATTGGCTAAAAGGGCTAAGAATTCGATTAACTTTCAAGGTTCTTATTCCAAAGGGTCAGGAAGGCCAACACTTGCATGCAGGCCAATTCAGTCCGCTTTGCCCACCTTTACAGTTAATTACTCTAGAACTCCACCTCATAATTTGATTCAGGATAGCCAGGGAACCACACCTTCGGCGGGTAGCATGCCATCTATTGATCTTACACGTTACAACTGTGGTGAACCTGGGCATATGAGGAAAGATTGTCCCCACCCGCGCATGTGGATTCCGCGCAGCAGTAAACTAGAAAAGTGGTATCCGTAGGAAATGGTAATAATGGTCAAGGGTGTACATAAGGTAGGCGAGGAGGTAATCAGTGAGGTCGTAGGGGTAGAGGAAATGGTAAGTAGGCAGAGGTGTAGCGCAGCCAGCCAGGCAGGTAGTCACCCATGTCTATTGTGCTTGTCCTATTTTGTTTATGGGTTTTCTGACTTGGGCTGATTTGGTAATTTTGGATATGATTGACTTTGATATAATCTTAGGCATGACTTGGTTGTCCCTCTATTATGTTGTGCTTAATTGTAATACTAAGTCTGTAACTCTAGAAATTTCGAGAAGGGAAAAATTATAGTGGGAAGGGGTGTACAAGCCTAAGTAAGCTAAGATCATATCCTTCATTCGGGCTACTAAACTAGTAGGGCAGTGTTGTTTGGCTTATTTGGCTCATATTCGGGATGTTGAGGTTGAGTCTCCATCTATGAGTCTATTCCTGTGGTGTCAGAATTTAGAGAAGTGTTTCCTAATGATTTGCCTGGTATAACTCCGGATAGAGATATAGATTTGTGCATTGATTTAGAACCTGGTACTCATTCCATTTCTATCCCTCCATATCGCATGGCTCTAACAGAATTAAGAGAGCTTAAGTCTCAAATCTAAGAGCTTCTTGATAAGGTGTTTATTTGTCACAGTGCTTCTTCATGGGGTGCTCCAGTTTTGTTTGTCAAGAAGAAGGGTAGTATTATGAGGATGTGTATATATTATCGACAATTGAATAGAGTCACTATTCAAAACAAGTATCCTTTGCCTCGAATAGATGATCTTTTTGACCAATTGCAAGGTGCATCAGTTTTCACCAAGATTGAACTAAGGTCTAGCTACCATCAGTTGAAAATTAGGCCTGAGGATGTGCCAAAGACGGCGTTTAGAACCCGCTATGGGCACTATGAATTTCTGGTCATGTCTTTTGGTTTGACTAATGCGCCTACAACTTTTATGAGTTTAATGAATGGTGTGTTCAAGCCATTTCTTGATTCTTTCGTCATAATCTTTATTGATGATATTTCAGTCTATTCAAAAAGTGAGAAAAAGCATGTCGACCATCTTCGTATTGTTTTCTGGGTGTTCTTGGGAAACAAATGTTGTATGCGAAATTTTCCAAGTGTGAACTTTGGTTGACTTCTATTACATTTTTGGGACATGTAGTTTCAAAGGAAGGGGTAATGATAGATCCTCAAGAGATTGAGGCGGTTAAGAATTGGGTTCGACCTAGCTCTGTGATGGATGTTAAGAGTTTTCTGGGGATCGCTAGCTACTATCGTCGATTTGTGAATAATTTTGGTTCTATTGCCACTCACTTGAAAAAATTGACCAAAAAGGAGATACCATTTGTATGGACTGAAAAATGTAAGGAGAGCTTCCAAAAGCTCAAGACTCTTCTGACCACTGCACCTATTCTAGCATTATTGGTAGAATGTAAAGATTTTAGTGTTTATTATGATGCTTCACATTCTGGTTTTGGTGTTGTGTTGATGTAGAATAAGAATGTTATAGCTTATGCATCGCGTCAATTGAAGGTGCATGAGAGGGATTACCCAACACATGATTTGGAGTTGGCAGCTATAGTATTTTCTCTTAAGATCTGGCGACATTATCTGTATGGTGTTAAGTGTGAGGTATTTACTGATCATTGTAGTTTCCAACATGTGTTTACTCAAAAGGATGTGAATTTGAGACAGAGAAGGTGGATGGAATTACTCAAGGATTATGATGTGACTATTCAATACCATCCGGGAAAGGCCAATGTGGTGGCAGACGCTTTGAGTTGAAAAACGGTGAGTATGGGTAGTTTAGCTTGCTTGAGTGTATCCAAGCGACCCTTGGTTAAGGAAATCCAGACCTTGGAGTCTAAGTTCATGCAGTTGGGAATCTCAGAAAGAGGTGGGGTGTTAGCTAGCATTGAGGTTAGGGCCACGTTCATTGAGGAGATCAAGGCCAAACAGTTTGAGGATGAGAATTCGAAGGAGCTTAGAAAGAAGACTGCAATTGGTAAGGCATAAGAGACCACTCTTGATGCGGAAGGTGTGCTCAGTTTTAAGGGAAGGATTTGTGTTCTTTGAGTTGATGACTTGATTAAAAATTTATTGACAGAATCTCATGGCTCGCGATATTCCATTCATCCGGGTGTGACCAAGATGTACCGAGATTTGAAGCGAATTTATTGGTGGTCGGGCATGAAGAAGGATATAGCGGAATTTGTGGCTAAGTATCAAAATTGCCAACAAGTAAAATATGAGCATCAAAGGCCTGCAAGTTTGCTTCAGAGAATGCCAATTCTGGAATGGAAATGGGAAAGATTGCCATGGATTTCTTGGTTGGTCTTCCCAAGACTTTGGGAAAGTTTGATTCTATTTGGTAGTGGTTGATAGATTGACTAGGTCATTCCATTTTATTCCGACGAGAATAGATTATAATGCTGAACAATTGTCTAAGGTGTATGTGAAAGAGATAGTGAGATTGCATGGGGTCCCCCTCTCTATCATCTTAGACCGTGGTACCCAATCCACATCCAAGTTTTGGAGGAAATTGCATGATGAATTGGGCACACAACTCACTTTTAGTACAACCTTCCATCCATAGATGGATGGGCGGTCGGAGAGGACTATTCAAATTTTAAAAGACATGTTGAGGGCATGTGTGATTGATTTTGGAGGACATTGGAATAAGTTCTTACCTTTATGTGAGTTCCCTTACAATAATAGTTATCACTCTAGCATTGATATAGCACCGTTTAAGGCATAATATGGGAGGGGATGTAGATCACCTATATGATGGTTCGAGGCTGGAGATGTGAAACCTTTGGGGGTGGATTTAGTGAAGGATGCTCAAGATAAGGTGAGGGGTATTCAAGCTAAGCTTCTAGCAGCCCAGACTAGACAAAAGAAGTATGCAGATAATAAGGTAAGAGACATGACATTTCAGACTGGCGAGAATGTTCTTCTTAAGGTATTGATTTCACGTATCAGGACACTTCATCCAATACTAAGTGCCAACAATCGTAAAGTAGTGATATAACCCAACTAAGTGAGTTGGGGTCGAGTCCTAAGGGAGTGGTTTGTAATTGAGAATCAATAGGCAAGCAAGAATATGCTCAAGTCAATCATAGCTAAAAATATTTACGAATAAAAGCATGGTTCAAGTTAGGGGAGACATAAGTGTCAAATATCAGGGGGATTTGTTTTCAACTATCAGCTACAACAACAAATTACACGAAAAATAGCAAGTATAGAGATGGGTTCTTGGGATGTGATTGGATTATGGGCTAAGGCAGACAATCGGGTAATTGTAATTAATAATGAATAGCTATAAATCAGTGAATAAGCTAGACTTTAATGGGGGTAAACTTTCTCTCGAACAATTTACTTCGAATCAAATTGGTTTCTCTCAAACACCAATAAGCAACAATTAAGAACAACCTTCGCTTTAGTCCATTCACTCTCTCGAGCTAAATGTGTGGAAAATGGTTTAGGGTTCACTCTCTCGAGCTGAACCCATGACAACCCAATACCCACAGACCATCAATTCAACAACTTTGATTTTAAAACCTCTCTCTCAAGCAAGCCAAAAACATGAAGTTAGGATTGTATTTGGAACTACAACCCATTAATTTCAACCACAATTACTGAATGAAATCACTTTTAAACAACATTTATACTATCAATTACCAATACCCAGCAGCTAAATCAACCCATAATCACACCCCAAGAATTGAGGTTTTAGCTAGACATCATAAAATGGTAAAAATCATTATCAAGCTTTGTTTCCATCAACTGGGTAGGATTGATATAGTCTTTACAAAGGTCTAAGACGAAGAATCTTCAACACCCACTTCCAATTTTTTTAGAAATGGAAATCTTATATTCTTCAAAGCTAAGGAGAAAATGTCTCTAAAACTCAGTTCTAAACTCTCTAACTTGAAAACTGAATAAAATGAAAACTATTGAATGTTAGATACTAAACTAAGAATTTAAAATCGTATTTATAGTTGCCCAAAAATGTGCTATGAAGGACCATTCAGTGCAATAAGTTAGGATCGCCGATCCACTCGGCGATCCGCCTTTTGGCCAAATCCTTCGCCTTTTTGTTATGGCCTTTAGCATCTTCAAGTTCAGAAACTTTGGACAATATGGCACTGCATCGCGGAACCGTTCGACGACTCACCGACTTCTCCTTTCAATCGCCTAATTGATTTTCTCCTTCAGGGCTTGGCACACTAGAACATTAGGTGAGACCATTGCCTTTCGATGACTCACCTAATGGGTTAGGCGATCCTCATGTTTTCTTTTCTTTGTTCTTTCTGCTGCCTTGTTCCGTTTTGCTCAATAGTGTCCATGCTTTGTTCCTTAATCCAAATACCTGAAATTAAAGGATTTACAACTGTTATTGGCACAAAATATGCATTGGAGGACACTAAATCTATTAAAGTGAAGCCCTAAATGAGTCCAAATTGTGGACTCATCAACACCCCCAACTTAAACTTTTACTTGTCCTCAAGTAAAACTCAAGTTTAGCAGTTCAAAAATGATGTCTCAAACAGTGCTACACAAGACTCAATCATGGATGCACATAAAAAGACTTAACTTACTCATGCAATGATCAATTTTGCACTCAAAGATTCAAGTTGTGACTCACCATTATCAAAGAATCTTAAGCTCACAATACTTGCTTCAAATGCAAGTTCAAGCTCAGCAAAGGTACTCAAATGCCTTCACACAAACAATGATTCCATAATCACACACAACGGTTCACAATTTAAAGCTCAGGAATCCAATGCAACACTCACACTCACACTCACAAAGATGAACACAATGCATGATTTCACCCATAGGTTTGCCCGTATTTTACAATCAACACTTGCTTCGGCTCACTCAAGATCAAAAAGGTCTTTTTCAGGCTTGTAATGGGGCTGAAAGCAAAGGTATGGTCATTACGGCTTAGTAACTTCTATCCTCATGAAATCTGGTGTGCACAACACTTCATTTCCTCTTCTTTATCATTCTCATTCAAGCTTAAAAGTCACCCATTATTCACTTTACATGGATTGCTTGGACACCCCATTTTCTTTGCACTTTCACAACTTTTTCATTCTTTTCTTCATTCTTTTATATGGAGGGGTTCCATTTTTCTCAAAACCATGGGTGGAAGGGGACTTTCTTGCACTTCTTGATTTACCTTCTCTTTTCACCACACCCCCAACTTAGGCTTTTGACTTAAGTTGGCTATTCACACAAATCACAAATCATGAGGATTATGGGTAATGGGTCAAGAAAGGTCACATTTTTATCAAGTTTCTTCCAAGAAAATGCTAAGGCTCAAAGGGTGTTCAAACAGGGTTCACACACTCACAAGGTAGGCCACAAAAGACGTATAATGTCAAATTATTTTACAGTCTTCAAAGTTGCCTAAGATCATATCAATAGATTACATCAATTAGTCAACCGAACCAACAGGGAAAATTTGTCATCATACATGGTTCACGGTAAGCTCATCACACAAGGCATTGACACCAATGTCAAACAAGACTCCACACTTTCGCTAGTGTGCAATGCTCATCACAAGAGACTCAATTCAATACTTGGCTAGTCACAACGAGATGCAAAAAGTTCACATATTGTGTATGCAACTTTATTTGGCCTCATTGTAGCCACACATTCACTTTTTTTTTTATTATGAGCACTATTCAAGTCATTGATATTGATCAAGACCGATACTCAAATTTGCAAGAGAACAACCACGTTCAAACACAAACAAGAGGTGGCACAATTTTTTTTTTGGAAGGGTCCAAAAATCCAATTAAAAATAAGGAGCCACAAGCTCAATCATCAACAAAAATAGTGTAACACACAGTTATAGCTCAAAACCCAAATATATACACAAAACAAGAGAGTCACAAAAAGTCACAAAAGGTGGGCTTCACCCCACCACAAATAAAAATCATTTGTCCTCAAATGCAATAAAAAATATCCAAAAGTCAAAATAAAGTAAGACAGAAAGGGAGGTAAAGAAAGGATATTGTCTACTTAGTCACTCCATCTGTCTAGGCATCAGTGCCCTGTGCATCAATCTGGACTTTGGCATCAGTTCCAGAAGTCACCTCAGAAGGACCAACTCCACTGGGAGCTGCCATGGATGTCTCGATTAGTGATGTCTGGATCACTAACTATACAATAGTCTCTTCCAGATCTGATAGCTCTCCATAAATGCTCTTCTCCCTTATCTCTATCTTCTCCTTGTCGGTCTCTGTAACTGATTCATCAACTGCTGCATTATCCATATGCACATATCCGGTAGTAGCCTGAGGAATCTCTTAAGTCTCAGGAGCATCCAAATCATCTGCAGCCTCCAGTAATGAAGTGAAGTCAGTAGACTTAAGATAGCCTACGTCCTTCCTCAAATTAGCAACTTTGACTTTCAAAGCCATAACCTCGGAGGTCTCCCCCAGCCTACCCTCACAAGCCTTAACTCTCATGGTGAGAGTATCAATAGAAGTCTCAAGGGGGATCAGTGTAGCCAAAATAACAGCCTCAAACATATAGCGAATAAATCTCTCTAGTCTGGTCGCCCTCACATCAACTAAATGGGCCAGATGCCCCATCTTCAGGATTATCTCCTGAGTAATCTTGTCTAGCTGGGATGAGGTGGAGGTACCCGAAATATGTGAAGAAGTAGAAGGGGCAGAAGTATTTGAAACCCTGGATGCCGGAGTAGGCAAAGATGCCTCTGCATGTATCGAATAAATATCTACCTCCGGGGATGTATCCATTGGAGATGCCCTTCTCCTATCAGCCTTCTCACGAGTGTACTCGATCTCAATATGTCAAATGTCAGTGGAGGAAGAAGGGGTGACCTCAGTATCTCTAGTCGGATCCCTGGGGACTCCAGTACGCCGACATAAATTCATGATCAGTACCAAAAATGGTAGATAAGTCTGCCTTTGCTTGGCCCTCATGTCCATTTCTTGCTCAATGATAAGTCCCAAGTTGATGCTCTTTCTAGAAATAATCGACCCAAGGCAAGCCGCCTTAGGATGACGGAGAACAGACTCTTTCTGGGAAGGCATTATAGAGCTGCTGATGAATCCAAACCAATAACATGCAATTACACTCAAGTCCCTCTTCCCAATCAGGACTCCTGCCTCTATCCACCTCGAGGTGGTGTCTGAGATGAGTGGCGCCAGCCAGCCTTTAAGCTCATCCAATGAAGATGTGGCAGTAGTTAGGTTGGGGTAGTCAAAGTCATACTCCCTATCAATTACAGTGTTGATGTACTCACTATTGTATTCAACTTCCTTACCCTTGACCACAACTGACTTAACCGGTCTGAACTCGCTAGCCTTCTTCTTGCTTTTTCAAACTAGGTCACCATAAGATGTATAGAACTCCCGGACCCATGAAGGAATATAGGGTCCTTGGGGCCTGGTGAACTGCTCAAATCTGTGGAAATAGAGGGTGTACCTCACATCTGAGTACTTTCCCTCTAGGCCTTCTGTCGATAGCAACTTCTCCTCAGGGATGGTTCAAAAACCATCACCTTTCAATCTGTTTATAAGCTTGGAAGGAAGGATGGCTGGTGGCACAAGAGCCACAGGAGGTGCCAGAGCTAGCACTGAATCTGCTGGTGTAGCAGCTGGAGAGACTTTAGCTGAGTCAGGGTGAGATCTATCCCGTATCTCATCCTGCCAGGTCTGTAAAGGTTGTTCGTCCTCATGCTCAGATAAAGCAGCCTGGAACCAATAGTCACCTTGTCAGATATGGGCTTCTTTATCCTACTCTTCCCTCTAGTTGTAGGCTCTTGCCTTCCTCATTTTAGAGGATTTGATCCCCCTTTATTGATTGTGATACCACGTACTCTTTTCGGGATGACATGTCTATGTTGGTCTTGTCCATGGCTGCAAAACATCAGGAAAAAGTTAGAAATATTTCAATTAACAGCACAACAAAAATAATTGCAGATAGACTCGCCGAAAAGGTCGACGAGTTGCCAAATCGCTTTGGCGAGCTAGATCGAGCTCTCCGAAAGGATTGGCTCAAAATTCTTAGAAAAATTTGACAAGTTGGCGATAGGAAGGCCTTTCGGCGAATCACCAACATCATTCGGCGAGTAAGGATTATCCCATCGAAAGTTACAGTCTAATTTAAGGCTCAGGGGTGCAAACAAAGGGTGATCAAGAAGACTTTTAGCGAGTAGCCGAGAGCCTCTGGCAACCTCAAGTTTCTCGCCAAAAGTTATACAGTCAAACAACAAGTATAACATGAAATTAAAGGCGAGATGGGAAACTTTGGTGAACCGCCGAGTGATTAAGCCAGCTCGACCCAAGTCACCAAATGACCCAACGTACCTACTTTCAACCCAACTTCTCGAATTCAATCACGCAACCCCGGAAAACAAAATCAAAGTTTACACTAGTCAAATTAAAGCAAGACCTATTACACCTATTACCCCGGAATACTCAGACTTCTCTTAAATTTGCCAAATTTAGCCATTTGACGACTTTTGCCCTTAAGAATGACATCACCCGCTCTATCATTAGGCAAATTACGACATTTGGCACAACTACCGGTTACTTAGACTTCACCCGACTAGACCCAACAACATGTAGGCACAACCCCACAAAATTTAGCCAATTTTAAGGCACAAAACTATGGAATTTCAACAATATAAACATTACGGGCAAGATTATCAAATTAAAACAGGCATTCAAACAAATTAACATTATCAGAGAGGCCCAACACACGAAAACATGATAAGATCATTTGCATAAGAGTACAAAATGCCAAAAGTAACTTGGGGTTTAGAAAACTAACCTTAAATGCCAAAAAAGATAAGATTGAAATGCTAGGCAGTAATGTAATCCCAATCCGAGCACAAATCAATGACTAAAGTACTCTAAAAATTCAAAAAATTGAAACTAAAGTGCGGGTGTGAGTTTGTGATGTTTGAAAGTGAGGGAAAGTGAAAGAGTTGGAAGTTTAAACCTTTGGCCTATTAAACCCATCTAGTTCTCACTCGTTCGGCAACATTAGTCGTGCTCACCGACCCACTCGGTGACAAGCCGATTGGTCACTTACCTCGTCGAGTTTTACAGGACCCTCAGTTGATGTGGGGGTCCAAACGGCGGTTTAGATCGTGATCGCCGATCTGGTCGGTGACTCGCCAATAATTTCCTCGACTGGCTGAGTTTTACAGACTCTAATGTAAAATTGTCTTGACTCCAACGGAGGTCTGGGTCGGGGTCGCCGACCTCTTCGGCGATCCACCGACTAGACCTTTGGCTCGCCAACTTGCACTTTTCACACTTTGACCTTCACATTCAACACACCATTATTGCGAACTTAAAAAGAAAGAAAATAAAACTTAGGTTGCCTCCCAAGCAGCGCCTTAGTTAACGTCGTGGCACAGCGCAAGTCCATCTTCAAACCTCATTCTTGGGGTTGGCCATAGTGTCACTAGGCAACCCCCGTTGTTGTGTCGGGTTTAGATGAGACAAGATATGACCCATTTTTGTCTCCAACTGCTTAATCGACACTTAATGAGAGGTGATGGTCTGGCTAAGGATCGATACGTCTTCTTTCATCTCTTTTAAGATCTTGTCCGACCCCTCAACTTTGTTGAGGATACGAGAAAGCATATCCTCAGACTGGCCACCTTCCAAATCCTTTGGCTTTTGGTGCTCATGAGGAGGCACATACCTATCCTTCTCCCCATCCTTCCAATTTGGATTACGGTCCCTCCATTCTCTATCGCAATCTTTCCAACCTTCATCCCTATTCCAACCTTGGTTACCACCCTGCCTCGGGTAGTTTGAATGATAACCACCACTTTGGTTGGCTAGGAAATTCACCTCTTCATTATACAAGGCCTCAAACTTAGACTCATCCGGATTAGCACACCCGACACCCACGATATTGACACTTCGAGCACCAACCCCCATTACATTTTTAGATAAAATGTCAAGTTGTGTCATGATCTTGGCCATGTTCTGGTCCCTCTCTTGGTCTTTCTCCATTTGTTCCTTGGTTAATTTGAACGTGAGAGGGGAGACCTGGTCTTCACGGGTATACCATGCCCTTTTTATGATAGTCATGCCATCTAAGAGCTAAGTCGCTATTACATAAGGTTGCTGCATCAACCTCCCAGAGAAAGTTGGTCAACAACACCCTTATTTACTAAGTCAAGACTC
Organism: Solanum commersonii; assembly: GCA_029007595.1. Classification (NCBI taxonomy): domain Eukaryota; kingdom Viridiplantae; phylum Streptophyta; class Magnoliopsida; order Solanales; family Solanaceae; genus Solanum; species Solanum commersonii. The sequence goes on from JAJTWQ010000068.1 coordinate 2,866,346, forward strand.
TGGTAAAAATACTACAGCAACACGTTATCAGGCAAGCCATGGGTTGGGCATTGAAGCACCAACTTTTTGAATCGCAGCCAAGTTTCGTGAACTGGCTCGCCTTTGCCTCTAGACGTTTGAAGCTATGAATGATGTCCCGAAGAGTCATCATCTTCAAGAGAGGGAAAAATTGCACTTGAAATACGGTAACAAACTTCTCCCATGAAGCAATTAATTCACGTGGCAATTCAGCCAACCATTTGCACGCCTCTCCCATCACAACCTCAACCGGACCGACTCTTGGGAGATGTTCTTGAAGGAGAACAGTTTGCATACATCCACAAATTTTCTAATATGTTCATGTGGATCCTAATGAGCCAAACCACTGAAAAACCCCTTTAGTTGCAAGAGTTGCAACATAGTACTCGTGATGTGGAACACCGCATTCCCTTCGGCCGGAGGCAAACGAATGGCACCAATACCACCCATAAGATGGAGGTCATTAGCATTAGGCTCGTTGATATCATTTAGGTTTTCGATGTCATCTTAATGGCCTACTTGGCTGCCATTGCTCCCGTTCACAGTCATACTTCCTGTTTCAACACATAGATAAGCAAAATAAAACTAAAATTAAGTAAGTAACACTATAACTAAAAAGAACAAAATCCAACTTAACTAAGAATTCTCAAGCAAAACCACTCCCCGACAGCAGCAACATTTTGATTTCACGTATCAGGACACTTCATCCAATACTAAGTGCTAACAATCGTAAAGTAGTAATATAACCCAACTAAGTTAGAATCAATAGGCAAGTAAGAATATGCTCAAGTCAATCATAGATAAAAACATGGTTCAAGTTAGGGGCGACACAAGTGTCAAATATCAGGGGGATTTGTTTTCAACTATTAGCTACAACAACAAATAACACGAAAAATAGCAAGTATAGAGATGGGTTCTTGGGATGTGATTGTATTAGGGGCTAAGGTTGACAATCGGGTAATTGCAATTAATAATGAATAGCTGTAAATCAATGAATAAGCTAAACTTTAATGGGGTTAAACTTTCTCTCGAATAATTTACCCCAAATCAAATTGTTTTCTCTCGAACACCAATAAGCAGCAATTAAGAAAAGCCTTCGCTTTAGTCCATTCACTCTCTCGAACTGAATGTGTGGAAAAGGGTTTAGGGTTCACTCTCTTGAGCTGAACTCATGACAACCCAATACCCACAGACCATCGATTCAACAACTTTGGTTTTAAAACTTGTCTCTCAAGCAAGCCAAAAACACGAAGTTAGGATTGTATTTGCAACTACAACCCATTAATTTCAACCATAATTACTTAACGAAATCATTTTTAAACAACATTTACACTATCAATTAACAATACCAGCAACCCATAATCACATAATCACACCCTAATAATTAGGGTTTTAGCTAGACATCATAAAAAGGTAAAAATCGTTACCAAGTTGTGTTTCCATCAACTGGGTAGGATTGATAGAGTCTTTACAAATGTCTAAGATAAAAAATCTTCAAAACCCACTTCTAATTTATTTAGAAATCGAAATCTTCAAATTTTCAAAGCTAAGGAGAAAATATCTCTAAAACTCGGTTCTAAGCTCTCTAATTTGAAAACTGAATAAAATGAAAACTATTGAATGTTAGCTACTAAACTAAGAATTTAAAAATGTATTTATAGTCACCCAAAAATGTGCTGCGAAGGACCATTTGGCGCAATAAGTCGGGATCACCAATCCACTCGGCGATCTGCCCTTTGGTAAATTCCATCGCCTTTTTGTTTTGGCCTTCAACATCTTTAAGTTCGGAAACTTTGGGCGATATGGCATTGCATCGCGAAACCATTTGGCGACTCGCCGACTGCGCTTTTTTATCACCGACTTGATTTTCTCCTTTAGGGCTTGGCACACTGGAACATTAGGCGAGACCATGGCCGTTCAGCGACTCGCCCAATAGGTTAGGCGATCCTTAGACGTTCTTTTCTTTGTTCTTTCAGCTTCCTTGTTCCTTTTTGGTCAATAGTGTCCATGCTTTGTTCCTCAATCCTAATACTTAAAATTTAAGGATTTACATCAGTTATTGGCACAAAATATATATTTGGGGACACTAAACCTATTAAAGTGAAGTCCTAAATGAATCCAAATTGTGGACTCATCAAGTATCACCCATGAGATTTTGCAAGAAGGGAATGCTAAGTTCGCGATACATTGGTCCTTTTGAGGTTCTTGAATGTGTAAGGCCAGTGACTTATAGATTGGCTTTACCTCCTAATCTCTCTGGAGTTAATCTAGTATTCCATGTGTCCATGTTGAAGAGATATCATAGTGACGGGGATTACATCATAAAATAGAACTCAATTGTTTTAGACAAAGACCTCTAATATGAAGAGGAACCAGTTGCAATTCTTGATTGTGATGTGCGTAAGTTGAGGACCAAGGAGATTAATTCCGTGGAAGTTCAATGGAAGCATCGCCCAGTTGAGGAAGCTACTTGGGAAACCAAGAAGAACATGCGAGATAGTATCCCCAATTGTTCGTCAATTCAGGTACTACTACATTCTTTCTTTAGCCTATTTTTCCTAAGTTGTCACTCCGGGACGAGTGATGGGTATATTGGTATCTACTGTAACGACTGGGTTCCATCGTTATAAAGAAGCCAATGGGGAAAATTTTTGGTCTAGAAAATTTTTGAGCTATCTAGTATTTCAATTATATTATTTCATACAAATTTCTAATTGGGAGTAGGCTTAGCATCGGATTGGACTAGGGTTCAACGTACCCTCATAGTTCCAGAACTACGTCCCCCATGGGTTTATAAGTCCACTCTGTGGGCATCAGAATTAGTGGTCACGCAGTCATGCCTTGATACCCCTAGCAAAAAATATTGGGTCCGTTCGATAGGGCATATACATCGGACTTCAAATTTAGCTCACGTAGTTTTATATCAGTTAATAGTAGCTCCCATAGTAAGACTCTTAGTGCATTGACCAGGTTTTCAGTTATACTTCAATATTCGGTTCAACATGTTATTTTCATGATTAGTACTTGGTCATTACATTTCGTTTAGCTATATCAGTTACGTTCAGTATTTATAGTATTGCTTAGTTATGTCTTATTTCAACTTATATATGTTTGTTCAACTTAGTGTCTATATCCTGCATGCTTAGTACATTCTAAGTACTGACACATACTTTGTGCTACATCCTTTTATGATGTAGGTTCAGGTAGTTAGCATCCATATCACACTTAGATCGACTTTTGATCCTTATTCAACAACTTCAGTGGTGAGTCCTCATACTTCGAGGAAAATAGGCATGTTTTTCATATTCAGTCTTTTATTTTAGTTTTCTGTTTTTGTTAGAGTTAGCTGCGGGAATGTCCCAACAACTATATTTCAGTTAGAGGCTCTTCAGACATAGTAGTAGTATTAGCTCGGATTGTGAGTTTATCTTTCATTTGTTTAGAACTTTTAGTATGGTTTATATATATTTAGATTAGTTGGGTATTCCCCAATTTGAGTTACCTATTATTTTTAGCTTCCGTATTAGTTCATGTTTTCATTTAGATATCTTTCAGTATGCTTATGATATGCCAGACACAGGGTTAGCTTGGGGTCACTCGCGATCCTAGGTCAAATATTCCGTCAAGAGGTAGCCTTGGGGCATGAAAAACTTGGTATCAGAGCATTAGCTTCAAGAGTCCTAGTGTAACGATCGGGTTCCGTCGTTATAGAGAAGCACACATAGAAAACTTTTGGGCGGAAAAACTTTTTCGTAGTAACTTGGAATTTCCCAACCTAGTCCAGATTTGGACGAAATCAGAGTCATTAAAGTCTAGGGAAGTCTAGTAGCAATTTGTTGATTTAATTATGATTTTGATTATATGAGTAGATAGCTAAGATGTTAAGGAACCCGTACGACTTTACATAATTAAATTCATGTGAGTAAAACTCCCAAAATTGATCTTAGAATGTACGATTAGTTCTTGAGTGTCATTGGTTGAAGATGTGTTGTAAATTGGGAGTTCGAAATTCTTAAATCAACTCATTGTTCCCGTGCAAGCCGTTGTGGTGGAATTATTCCCGCCAGGGTGGGGTCGCTGTGGTGGGCTGGGGGTCACCATAGCGGGACAGTCGCGATTTAAGTCAAAAGTAAACCCCAAAACATCTTTATTCTGCAGTATTTGAACTTGAGAGCTAAGGAATAAACCAAGGGTTTTCTTAACAGTTTTCCACCATTCTTGAGGCTAAAGGTAAGATTTACACTCCCCAAATCCATTTTTCGATCTGTAGAATGTAATCTAATGGGTAATTATTGATGGGGAAGAGTTTTGATTTGAGAATTATGGTGGGAAAAATCCCAATTTGGATAGTGGGATCATGGGTATGATCTAGGATTGATAGAATTGTTAGTAATTCGGGGAATTAGTGATTGCTTATTTACTTCCATGTTATATTGATTGTTTGTAGACCAAGAACAAGTGGAACGAATCAAAAAAGGGAAGAATCAAGTTTCTTAGGGTTTCGAGCTTGTTTCAAGGTAGATGATGGTTGTGATTCTATGATTGGATGATGTACATTTGTTCTTGCTTTATTATGATACATGTATGTATGCGAATATTGCATTATTGATCACACTAATTGTAAATGAGGATATATGAATGATGAGTGCCATGAATTATGACTTTATTGTATGATTATGAGAATGTAGTTTGTGATTGTGATTGTGGCTTGTTGGATGGATCGGGTGTTGCATTTCGACACACTAACTTGGATTAGTTGCCACATTCTGGCATAAATATGGGATCGGTTTCCACATTCCAGCATAAACATTAGATTGGGTACCACGTTCTGGTATGCTAACATTTTGGGTTTGGGTTCCATGAGAGGACCAATGACTTGATATAACTGTGCTATTTGAGCATCGTGAGAATGTTTGTGTTCGTCAATGATGATGATATTGTATATGTTCGGTCTACGCATGTAAATGTATTGGTGTATTGACTTCTATATGTTACACTTAATGGGATAGCCGCGTGATTCTACTAGTACACTGTGGCTGTGTACTTATACTGCACTTGCTTTTTCTTTGTTAAGTACAGGGCATCTTCAGGCAGCTATTGACAGACCTCACTTAGAAGATCAGTGATCATTCAAATTCAAGGGTGAGCCAGTTCTTTCGGGCTGCCATGAGTTCTCTTTCTGTCTATGTCCACATTTCAAACTTAGACTTTCTAGTCAGTTATTAGTACGTTAGTTTGGGGTTGTAACCCTTCTTGTTTAGATTTATGGATATTGTTAGAGTTTTGTTTCTTTGACTTTCAGGTTCTAGGAATAATTTTCCGCATTTGTTTTAGTTTCTAGACTTTTGATTTGGAGTTTATGGAAACTCCCTATTTCTTTCCTTAGCATTCAACTTGCTTCTGTAACCTTAAATGCTTTAGTATTTTGATTAAGTTGGTTAGCTAATTAGTATGAATGGTTCTCCCACTGGAGGGTTAGTGTGGGTGCCAATCACGATGGTTTGGGTCGTGACACCTACGATGTCCTAAAGCCGCACTAAGTAGAGTATCTTTCATGGGTGTGAAGTGCACCACATCTAATGAAAAGAAGGTTACGACGTGTTTTAGGAAAAACTTCACTTTTTTGCTATTCTTATCGTGCGTGGGTATGGTATGATCTCCTTTCTGATTCATCGTTATGTATTTCAGATCATGCCTCCTCGTAGAGCTAACATGCGGAATGTTAATGCACGCAATGCTAACACAGTTCCTTCAATACCAAACCATAAGGCTTTGAATGTGGAATTTCGAAATGCGATCCAGCTCTTAGCTCAGAGTGTATCCAACCTGAACAATCAGCGAGCCCAGTTCCTACAAACACTAATGTTGGATCAGCTGCAGCTAAGGTTCGAGATTTCGTTTGGATGAATCTACCTGAGTTTCTAGGGTCGAAGGTTGGTGAGGACCCACAAAACTTTATTGATGAGGTTAAGTAAACTTTGGAGTGAAGCCATTGACTAGTAATGATAGGGTGGAGTTGGCATCCTACCATTTTAAGGATGGTTCACTCAGTGGAAAGAAAACAGGGGTGCAGATACAACTCATGTGACATGGGATTGTTTTACTGGAGCTTTTCTTGGCAGGTTCTTCCCAAGGAGGTTGATAGAAGCTAAGGCACAAGAGTTTATGAATTTGAAGCAGGGTACCATGTCAGTCCAAGAGTACGGGCTAAAGTTCACTTTGCTCTCCAGGTATGCTCCACACATGGTTGGCGAGTCCAAGAGTACGGGGTAAAGTTCACTTAGCTCTCCAGGTATGATCCACACATGGTTGTTGATTCAAGGGCACAAATGAGTAAGTTCCTATTTGTGGTATCTAATTTGGTGAAGTAAGAGTGCCGGAATGCAATGTGTAACACCCCATAGTCTAGTAGGCCAACTAGGGCTAAGTATGAGGGCAACAAGCTAAGACAAGGAGGCAAGGGCCAAGGTAAAAGGGTAAGGGCCAAGGCTTTCTGTTCTTACCAAGGCACTGTCACCTCCACAATTGCCTTGACGGATTGTGGTGGCCCCCATGACCCATGGTACCAACCGTGGTGGTGAGGCAGTAGCTCACTAAGGCTACCTCAAGTTGGTCTCACCTTCACGACCAATGGTGAAAACCATGGCTCATAGGAAGGCTCTCGGTGATTCCTTCAAGTCTTAGAGGACAAGCCAAGGTGGCCTAGATACTGGTCTAAGGACCACGAGCAAGACCACAGCCAGTGGTGAGGACCACGGCTCGTGGTGCCTGTCGTGAGACCTGAACACTAGGCTGCCTAGTGAATGCTATTTTAGGAAATTCCAATTCAACTTAGATTTAAGCGAGGTCATTTTCCTAGACTTAGTACACCTATATAAGTGATTTTAACCCTTTTAAATCACCATTCAAGACATTATTTCCAAAACCTCAAAAGAATCCTAAAGTTCATCCTCTTAAATATTTCTCTCTAGAGAGTTGAAGAAGAAGAAGAGGGTTCAAGATAGGTAAAGTCAAGTCTCAATTCTTCCAATATTGGTAGGCTTTGTAATCAAGGTATGCTAGCTTATTCATTCATGGATTCCTTTCATCCATGAACCCTAGGTTTTCCCTAATTCAAAAGAAGAATTCCCTAATTCTAGTTAGGGTTTCTTCTATTGTTATGGGTATTGAACCAATTGAGTGGATTATGATTATTTATGATTGAATTGATAGAATTACATGTTTTAGGGTGAATTTACATGTACCCATACCTAACCCATGTTTAGAAAAATGAAATTGATGTAATTGGGTTTTATGCCATGAAAGGGGAAATTGAGGATTTAGATGTAACCTTTTAGAATTGATGAAACACATTGTAAATCTCTTGATAATTAAGATTATAGGCATGAATTGATTAAGATTAATGTATGCATGATTAACCATGATTAGTGCTTGAGATTTGGGGCTATATGATGAAGTATGATTAGATTACCTAAGAGTACAGCATTTAAACATGAATTGATTAGAAATCAAGTATATGAACGATGAATGATGAATGATGAATTGTAGAGCTTTTAGAGTAAGCTTATAGGTTGAAGTATGATGATTAGGGCTTTGAGAGTAAAGCTTATATGATGAATGTTGAATTGTAGATAGGGTTGTTATGGAAGGATTTACCAACATAATCTATATTATGAATGTATGCATATTGTTATGAAACCTATGTAAATGCTTTGAGAACACTTTGAGAGTAAAGTGTCAATGATTATGATATTGATGTTGTGTTGCTTGAAAGGACATTCTCATGAACACATATAAACTTTAATGTGAAAGGTTTTCTCACATAGAATGATTCTAGGTTGAAAGGCTTGCTCACCTAAAATGAATCAAAGCATGTATGAACAATGATAGCTTGAAGTAGTGATACGATATCCCTTTATGAATATATTTACTTGGTAAGACAAGACCATGCATGGTAGATTGAGATAGTAGAACTCATGGATAGCGTTGGATTGAGCAATCGTACCCTTCTAATGTAGCTTGAACTAGAATAATAGAATGCTTGCATGATAGGTTGACTTGGTAAGGCCACACCACTTCATGATAGCTTGTATTGAGCAATAGTATCCTTCCTTGAGTAGCTTGGACTTGCATGAGTAAGGTTCTTTCTATGATAGCTTGGTCTAGCATAATAAAGTGCTTTTCCTTGATAGCCTAGAATTAGTGAATCATAACTATTCATGAGTAATGATGTATCTTGGACTAGTAAAGAGGTACTTTCCATGGATAGTATGAACATGATGGACTAATCCCTAAATCAAACTAGCATAGTTATGATGAACAAGCTTTACTTCAAGGAGGTATTGTAAGAATGTTTCTATATGAGATTGATTGCATGATGATAACTTAGGTTGGAATGTTAAATGAGTTGATTTCCTTGATATGTATGATTAGAGGTGATGACCCAAGTCTTGAGCAAGAATAAGTTGAGGATACTTGAGAAGTGTTCCTCTTATGGTACGATGATTCATTGAATATGCTTATTACTTATGTTGATGTCTCTTATGCTTATAGCCTATGTATTATGTTGATTAATGCCTATGTTATGCTTACATGTTGATGATTTATGCTAGCCATCATATTTAGTACATGTTTATACTAACACATATTCTTCCCTACATTCTTATCAAATGTAGGGTCTGGAGATATGGACTTCCATCCCTGTATCTAGGTTCATAGTAGAGCAAGGAGTGAAGTTTTGGTGAGTCTTAATAGCATCGAGGATTTGATCACCTTTCTCTTTTATGTCTTTCTTTTAATGTTGGAACTGTTGTATGGGCTGTGTGCCTAAGACTATTAATGTTATAGATGGTTTGAGACAAGTGTAATAGACTTCCGCTCATTTTATAAAGACTTAGATATTGTTAGAAAATGTTTTAAATTTCTACTAAATTCTATTATCTTATGTTTATGAAAGCTAAGTGGCTTGTATGAGGCCTCTCGGGGTCTTGTACGCCATATTACATCTAGGGTGTACCCCTGGGTCGTGACACTATATTGTTAGAGGATATGAATATCTCTAGGCTTATGCCTCACGCTCAACAGGTTCAGGGAGATAAGCTCCATGAAATGCTAAGTACAACAAAAAGGCTAGAACAGACAATTATGAGTACTCTCAGCATTAGTCGGGTGGTGGAAATCACTCACAGATTCAGCAGAGGTCTACATCCCCAACACCTTCATGAGCTAGTGCTCCATCCCCCAGGTTTCGACTGGATCAGAAAGGTAAGGCATTAGGCTCTAGGTCTTAGGGGAGTAATTTAGGTAACAAGACTTTCCCAGCTTGTCCAAAGTGTGGTAAGAACCATCCAAGAGAGTGTCTTGCAGGCAAGGAAGGGTGCTTTGGGTGTGGTTAGTCCGGCCATAAGTTGACGGATTTCCCTTCTACCAAACAGCGGCAATGAGTTAATAATAATAGGGCTAAGTCTACAGCTCCAGCAGCACCAGCAGGTAGCCCAACTGAGCAGGGTGCTTCATCTGGTACAGGTGGCGATCAGCACTAGAACATATTGTATGCTCTCTCCAGGACCAGGAAGATTTTCCTGATGTGGTCACTAGTTCGTTATGAGTCTTTCAATTAGATGTTTATGCATTGTAAGTTCCATAGGCTACACTGTATTTTATAACTTTATATAGCAATAAACTTCGGTGTCAGTCCATAAAATCTTTTAGAACCCTTCTTAATCTCTACTCCAGTTGGTGACCCAATTATAGCTTGACGGGTATACAAAAATTGCCCTGTCACAGTCTCTCAGAAAGTCACCTCAACATATCTTGTAGAGTTAGAAATGGTAGATTTTGATATTATTATACGCATGGATTGGTTACATTCCTGTAATGCCTCGGTCGATTGCATAACTAGACTCGTTCGGTTTTGGTTTCTTAACGAGCCACTCTTAGAATGGAAGGGTAGTAGCTCACTGCCTATGAGTCGATTCATCTCTTACCTTTAGGCCAAAAAAATGATCTCTAAATTGTATATCTATCATCTTGTTTGGGTTAAGGATTCAAATACCGAAACCCCAACTCTTAAGGCAGTCCCAGTAATAAATGAGTTTCCTTAAGATCTTCCCGAAGTTTCTCCAGAAAGGGAAATCGACTTCGGAATTGATCTCCTTCTTAATACCAGCCCATTTCGATTCCTCCTTATAGAATGGCTCCGGCCAAACTTAAGTAATTGAAAGAGCAGTTGTAAGACCTTCTAGATAAGGACTTCATCAAACCTAGTATCTCTCCATGGGGTGCTCCAGTGTTGTTCGTGTAGAAGAATGACGGTTCTCTCAGAATGTGAATTAACTATCGCTAGTTGAACAAAGTCACAATCAATAATAAATACCCTATCCCCAATATTGATGACTTATTTGACCAACTTCAAGGTGCTAGTTATTTTTCCAAGATAGACCTTAGATCAGGCTATCATCAGCTCAGAGTTAGAGATAGTTACATTCCGAAGACAGCCTTCAGAACTCGGTATGATCATTATGAAATTGTAGTTATGTCTTTCGGAGTAACAAATGCTCCTGCAGCTTTCATGGACTTAATGAACATGGTGTTCAAACAGTATTTCAATCTGTTTGTTATTGTCTTTATAGATGATATCCTCATTTATTCTCGCAATGAGAAGGAGCATGCAACTTATCTGAGAGTTGTTGTACAAACTCTAAAGGATCACCAGTTATTCACTAAGTTTAGTAAATGTGCTTCTGGTTACAGTTAGTCGCTTTCCCTGGTCATGTGGTATCTAGCGAAGGACTCCAAGTGGATTCTCAAAAAATAGAGGCAATGAAGCAATGGACCAAACCCACATCTTCAACTAATATCAGAAGTTTCTTGGGTTTGGCTGGTTATTACAGTAGATTTGTTGAAGAATTCTCATTCGTAGCTTCCCCATTAACCAAGTTGACTCAGAAAAAGGTCAAGTTTCAGTGGTCAGATGAGTGTGAGAAAAGCTTCTTAGAACTGAAGACTAGGTTGACTATATATCTGGTCTTGAGTCTACCAGATGGTTCACACGGTTATGTGATTTACTGGGATGCATCTAGGGTTGGCCTAGGTTGTGTGTTGATGCAGTGAGGTAAGGTCATAGCTTATGCTTCAAGATAGATTAAGGTACATGAGAAGAACTAACCGACTCATGACCTCGAGCTTGCAGCTGTAGTATTTGCCCAAAAGATTTGGAGACATTACTTGTGTGGTGTTCACGTAGATGTGTTCAGAGATCATAAGGGCCTCCAGTACGTGTTCACCCAGAAAGATTTGAATCTTTTTTAGAGGAGATGGCTTGAATTCATCAAGGACTATGATATGAATGTGCTTTACCATCCAAGTAAGGCTAATGTAGTAGTTGATGCTCTCAGCAGACTGTCTATGGGTAGTGTATCACATGTTGAGGAAGAAAGGAAGGAATTAGCAAAAGATGTTCATCTGCTTGCTCACTTAGGAGTTGGTCTTACGAACAATTCATATGGTGGTGTGATAGTTAAGAATAGATCTGAATCATTATTGGTAGCGGAGGTTCAGGAAAAACAAGATAGTGATCCTATATTACTTTAGTTGAAAGGTGCAGTTCATCAACATAAAGTTGAGGTTTTCTCCCAAGGGAGAGATGATGTGCTTCGTTACCAGGGTCGCTTATATGTTCCTAATGTGGGTGAGTTGAGAAGGTAGATTCTTATAAAAGCTCATAACTCCCGGAATTCCATTCATTAGGGTGCCACTAAGATCTACCGTGATCTACGAGAAGTCTTTTGGTAGAATGGTATGAAAATGGACGTAGAAGATTTTGTGGCTAAGTGTTATAATTGTCAATAGGTTAAGGTAGAACATTAGAAACTAGGAGGTATGATTCAAGAGATTAAAATTCCTACATGAATGTGGGAAGTGATAAACATGGACTTTATTACGAGTTTACCTCGTATTCGCATACAACATGACTCTATTTGGGTGATAGTGGATAGAGTTACTAAGTCCGCTCACTTGTTAGCTGTCAGGACTATAGATTCATCGAAGGATTACGCTAAAATCTACATGAGATAATTAGGTTGCATGGAGTTCCTTTGTCTATCATCTCAGATAGAGGTCCTTAATTTACCTCTCATTTCTGGAAATCATTTTAGAGATGCCTTGGAACTCAAGTAAATCTCAGCACCACATTTCATCCATAGATGGATGGTCAGGCAGAGCGTACCATGCAAACCTTAGAGAAAATGTTGAGAGCTCGCATGATCGATTTCAAGGGTAGTTGGGATGACCATCTACCACTCATAGTGTTCGACTATAACAATACATATCATTCTAGTATTCAGATGGCTCCTTATAAGGCATTATACGAGCGTAGATGAAGATCCCTGATTGGTTGGTTTGAAGTAGATGAAGCAATATTGATCGGGCTAGATTCTGTTTAAGAAGCCATGGAAAAAGTTCAGCTCATCAGAGATAGACTTAAGATAGCTCAGAGTTGTCAAAAGTCCTATGCATATGTAAAGAGAAGAGTCTTAGAGTTTAGGATCGATGATTGGGTTTTCCTGAAGGTGTCACCTATGAAAGGGGTAATGAGATTTGGCAAGAAAGGGAAGCTCAGTATGAGATATGTAGGCCCCTACAAAATCCTGAAAGGGTAGGTAAGGTGGCTTATGAGTTAGAGTTACTAGCAAAACTAGCAGTGGATCATCCAGTCTTTCACATTTCCTTGTTGATGAAGTGTGTGGGTGATCCAACATTGATAGTACCATTAGAGAGTGTGGCTGTGAATGATAGTCTCACTTAAAAAGAGCTGCCAGTTGAGATTCTTGACCGTCAGGTCCATAGGTTGAGAAATAAAGAAGTCGCTTCAGTGAAGGTTTTGTGGAGGAGTCAGTCCGTAGAGGGAGCTACTCGGGAAGCAGAAGCAGCTATGAAGGCCAAATATCCTCATATCTTTCCTTTCGAATCTATTTTAGTATCAGGTAATAGTTCCTCCCCACTCTCTAAGTTTACTCTTGCGTTAATTCAGCCTCAATATCTTGTTCCTTCAGTTGTTCTTGCATTTTCAGTATATTTGCATGTTCTTGGAACTAAGTTCAATTAGATATCAGTTTCTTGTACTTAGTGGTATGGATTGCAGCTCCTTCCCTCCATACTCAGCTATTTTAGACTTCATTCGAGAACGAATATTCCAAGGAGGAGATATTGTAACACCTCACAATCAAACTTGGACTGTCAGCAGAAAAAGGTGCACCACAGAGGGGTTCATAGGCTGTGATCAGGACCACAGACCGTCACCCTCATTGTGGATCACACCCACCTAGGAGTGGTGGACCACGGGACCATTCACGGGCCGTGTACCACCACACAAGCCTTGGGAAGGCTCATGGAGGCTAGATAGAAACCACCAGAGTTAAGGCCTCAGACCTTGGTTGTATAGATTTTCTTAGTTCATGAATTGCACTTGCTATTTCAGTTAAACAGATAAACATGCTCTAGTTTTCGAATGTTACATTGTCAGTTCTTACATGTTGCATTCTCATATTTGAATGTCAGAACATTGAGCTATCCAATATTTCAGTTATGTTGTGTCATACACATTTCCAGTTAGGAGTAGGCTTAGCACCGATTTGGACAAGGGTTCAACACACCCTCATAGTCCCGAAACTATGTACTCCCGTGGTTTTATAAGTCTCTTCTGTGGGCATCAAATTTAGTGATCACACCAGTAATGCCTTTATACCCCTGGAAAGGTATATTGGGTCCTCTCGATGGGGAGTATACATCGGACTCCGCATTTAGCTCACATTATTTTATATCAGTTAATAGTAGCTCCCACAATCAGACTCTTAGTGCATTGACCAGGTTTATAGTTATACTTCAGTATTCAGTTCAGCATATTATTTCCATGATTAGTACTTGATCATTACATTCTGTTTAGCTATATTAGTTACGTTCAATATTACAGTATTGCTCAGTTATGCCTTATTTCAGCTTATGTATGTTTTTTCAGCTTAGTATTTATATCCTGCATGCTCAGTATATTCGAAGTACTGATGCATACTCTGCGCTACATCCTTTCATGATGTAGGTTCAGGTACTCAGCATCCAGATCACGCTTAGATCAAATTTCGGTCCTTATTCAGCAGCTTCAGTGGTGAGTCCTCATACTCCGAGGACAATAGACATGCTTTTCATATTTAGTCTTTTATTTCAGTTTTCAATTTTTTAAGAGTTAGATGGGGGGCTTGTACCAACAACTCTATTTCAGTTAGAGGCTTTTCAGACATAGAAGTATTATTAGCTTGGATTGTGAGTTTATCTTTCAATTGTTTAAAACTCTTAGTATGGTTTATATATATTCAGATTAGGTGGTTATTCCCACTTTCACTTACCTATTGTTTTTAGTTTCTGCATTAGTTCATGTTTTCATTTAGATATCTTTCAATATGCTTATGATATGCCAGACACACGATTAGCTTGGGGTCAATCGTGATCCTAGGTCCTGTATAAATTCAAGGGAGTAGCCTCAGGGTGTGACAAGAAATGGCATCAATATATACACACAAGAGTATACAATCTAATCTTACAACCTGGTGGATGGAAGTACAAAGCTACTAAAAAAGTACGAATCTCAAAAGTAGACCAAAAAGTACAAACTTGTTCCTATGACTACTCAAAACTAAATTAAGATGGATATAATTTAGACCAGGATGCCATCAACTTACCCTCAATCTTCGAAGATCTCTACGAATTCTTAAATCACCGATGTCGGATAATGCTCAGATTTGCATTAAGAAACAGGTATAGAGTGTAATGGTATAGTATAGTTGTAACACCCCATAACTAAAAAGAGCTAGAATTAGAAAGATTCATTTTTGGAAAGAATGAAAATCTGGAAAATTGGTTAAATTGTGTTAAGTTTGAGTTTCAGGTCAACTTCAAACGATCATAAATCCTAGATCAGGATGAGTTAGGTGTGCCTCAATATATCGTACGAAATATCTTGGAATTATCTTTTGAACACCACTGAGTTTACTCAATTCTGAGTTAGTATGAGTGAGATATGTCCATTGGAAGTTGGGCTGTCTAGTTAAGGAAAGTCAAAACCAGATTTTGGAAGGGTAGTTTGGTCTTTTCCTTACCCTGTTATTTTAATTAGTTTTTGGTAATTACTTAGGTGTCTAAAATGAACTTGTTCAGTTCACGCTTTTGAAAATTGAGTTAGGGTTTTAGAGAAGAGAAAAGAAGAGGAGAAAACAAAAGGAGAAGCAAGGAAATCGTCAAGTTTTTGAAGCTAAGATCGTGGATTTCATCAAGGAATGATCCCTATGAGGTATGTGAGATCACATAGAATTGGGTTAGTTCACCCACATGCCAATCATGATTTATTCAGAGAAATTATGTTCTTGAAAGCATTGAAATTGAGTTCTTGATGGATTTGTTTGAAGTTTCTATTGGGTTCTTGATTGATGAAGTTGTTGAGTTTAAATCATGTAATTAGATTTCATTTTGGGTATATTCTTGCATACTTTGGTTATTTAGTTGAATCTAAGTGTTTGGGGAAAGACCCAATTGAGTTTAGAAGCTTTAGAGTTGAAAAATGACCAAGGATTTTTGTAAAAAATCTTGGGAATAGATGTGGGGTGCCACGCCTCTCAGCGTGCCCCAAAGAGTTCTTTGAGGTTTGGCCTTTGAGGAGCCACACCAAATAGAGCGCCCCAAGCCAGCATCTGAAGTTTTGGGTCTGGCGCTCCGCGCCACTCAGAGCGCCAGGGACGCCAGGATATCTACTTTTTTCTTATTCTTTCCATACTAGTTCCCTTGAAATGTACCTATGGTTGTTAGTTGATTCTTACACTCCAAGGTACGTCTAAACAACATGAAATTATCATTTAGATGAGATCATGAGCCTTGAATCCATAATCCAATTCAAGGAAAGTTAAGAGTTAAGTCAAGAGTTAAGTTAAGAGAAGTTCTTAGAGTTTTCCAAAGTCTTTTTCCAAATGTTTTAACTTTGTTTTAAGACTTAAAGTTCAAGTTGAGTAAAGAGAAAAGAGTAAATATTGAAGTTCATTTCTTCAAGAGTATATGGGACTATGTATTCCCAAAAAGTCTAAAATGTTTTCACATTTAAACAAGAAAGAGAAAATGTTTTCACAATTAAGCAAGAGAGGAAACTTTGATTTCCAAAATAGCCTTTGAGCTAAGTTGTGAGCAATTATCTCAAATCACAAAAAGAAGTATGTTTTTAAACATAAGAGCTAGAATCATATTTTGGGAGTGGTATTGAACATCGATATGGGGGAGAGTTCAGACAACTCATAGCCCTCATAAACCATATAGCCACCATGGGTAGAAAAAGGTCATACTGTTTAGATGATTTCCTAGTGTTTTTTTAGCATAGACTAGTGGATCCACTTAGTAATCAAACTCTATACCCCTAGAAAGGGTATAGGACGGCCCTGGACGCGTAAGGCAAAACATTGTATCATCACCATAGCTCTTACATGATGGTTGTCGGTTAGACAAACTCCCATAAAAGTATCTGTATTCCTATATACACAGTTTATTTGTATTTTTATATAAAATTCAGAGTTTATATCGTATATTTGCATACACACAGAGTAATATTGTATTTCTAAATACATAGAGTTGACATCCATGTTTTTAAAGCTTTTTTTTATACTACATTTACTTTATTGCTTTATATTGAATTCAATTAAGTTGAGTTGAGTTGAGCTAGGTAAATTCTTTCGGTTCCTTTTAGAATTCCTCTCGCATACTCGTACATTCACTGTACTGACCCCATTTGGCCTGCATCTTTTAATGATGCAGATACAGGTAACCAGGATAAGCATCCAATGCATCGTTGATTTTAGTTGAGCTCCAGAGTTTCTTGGTGAGCCTCCTTGCTTCTGGAGGACCCCTTATATTGTTTTTAGTAGTTTTAGTTCATTAGGATGTCATGGCTTTTGTCCCGACATCCATCTCAGTTGTTTAGAGACTTCATAGATAGTCATATGTTAGTTCTTTAGCCTTTTCAATTTCATTACCTTATGTTGAGTTTGCCTTACTGGCTAGTTGGACATTTTCTTTATAGCATTCTAAGTCTTATATGAGTTATCTTTGGTAAGTTAAGTCTTTCGCTCAGTAAATAAGCCAGACCAAAGGTTCACTTAGGGCCATCAATGGTTCTCGAGTGCCAGTCCTACTTAGGGTGTAGGCTCGGGGCATGACAAACTTGGTATCAAATCCCAAAGTTCAAGAGTCCTAGGGAGTCTATGAATTCGTGTCTGTAGAGTCCTAGTTATTGGTATGAAGCGCGCCACATTTATAATTATGAGGCTACAACATTTAGAAAATTCTTTCAACTTCTTTCATACTCATTTCGTGAGTTAGAGTTTGATCTCTAAAAAGTTTCTTCTAACTCATGCTTGCGCGTGTCTTTTAGGTTATGCCTTCACGAAGAGTTGTCAGGTCGTCCGGCTAGAAGGAATGTTGAACCATAGGAACAAGGGGTACCTAATGCACTAGGAGTGGAACCCTAAAGAGAGGTCACCAATGCCGAATTCCATGACGATATTCGAATGTTGATCCAAGTTGTGACCAACCAAGCTAGGCAACAAAGAGGGAATCAACATGAAGTGGCTGATACTTCGAGGATCCGCAAGTTCTTAAGGATAAATTCTCTAAACTTCATAGGTTCTAGTGTTACTGAGGATCTGAAGAATTTTGTTGAAGAGATTCAGAATTTTTAAAAATCATGCATGTTGCTGATATTGAGAGGGTGGAACTAGTTGTATACAAAATGAACGGTGTCGCTAGGATATGGTTCAGCCAATGGAAGAAGAACTGAGTTGAGGGAGCACCACCTACATGTTGAGCCTGTTTTGAGGAGACCTTCTTGGGGTTTTTCTTCCCCCTAGAGTTGAGAGAGGCTAAGGTACAAGAGTTCCTCACACTTAAGCATGATTCTTTGAGCGTTCATGAGTATAGTCTGAGGTTCACATAACTTTCCCTCTATGCTCCGGAGATGGTGGCTGATATGAGGAGCAGGATGAGTTTATTTGTTGATGGGTTGTCTCGTCTGTCAAGTAAGGAAGCCAAGGCAGCTATGCTGATAAGGGATATGGGCATAGCAAGGCTAATGATCCATGTACAACAAGTTGAGGAGGACAAGCTGAGGGATAGAGAAGAGTTTAAGAATAAGAGGGCTAAGACACTAGAGAATGAGTCTAGGCAGCAGAAGAGTAATGCCAACCGGTCATCCTTCCAACATAAATAGAAGGAACCTGCTCTATCATTTGCTAGTGCACCTGCACCAAAGAACAAAAGTGAGTACAATTGTCAAAATTTCAAAGCTAAACCTATCTATTCTCAGGATAGTATGGCACAAGGGGGTAGTAGGTATCATGTATGTGCTAAGTATGGTAGGAACCACTCAGGGACGTGTCGTGATGACTCTACTGGTTGCTTCAAGTGTGGTCAGAATGGTCATTTCATGCGAGAGTGTCCAAAGAACAAGAAGGGTAATGGTAATGGGGGAAATAAAGACCAGTCTTCTTCAGTTACTCCACCAGATAGAGCTACACCTAGAGGGGCTACTCTCAGTACTGGCGGAGGAGCAAACTGCCTTTATGCTATCACTAGTCACGAAGAGCAAGAGGACTCGCCAGATGTTATCAATGGTATGATCCAAGTCTTTAACTTTAATGCTTATGCTTTTCTAGATCCAGAAGCGAGTTTATCCTTTGTAACTCTGTATGTTGCGATGAATTTTAATGTTCTTTCTGAGCAACTTAGTGAGCCCTTCAGTGTTTCTACACATGTTGGTGAGTCTATTCTAGTAGAGAGAGTCTACCGTGATTGTCCATTTTCATCAATCACAAGAGTACCATGGCTGATTTAGTTGAGTTAGACATGGTAGATTTTGATGTCATTCTTGGTATAGACTGGCTTTATTCCTGTTATGCCTCAGTTAATTGTAGAACTTGAGTTGTCAAGTTTCAGTTTCCAAATGAGCCAGTCTTAGAATGGAAAAGTAGTTCAACAGTGCCTAAGGGTCATTTTATTTCGTATGTTAAGGCAAGAAAGTTAGTTTACAAGGGGTGCATCTATCACTTAGTCTGAGTTAATGACTCTAGTGTTGAGATACCTCCTATTCAGTAAGTTTCAGTAGTAAAAGAGTTTCTAGAAGTCTTTCTAGATGTCTTCCCAGAGTTCCTCCTGAGAGAGAAATAGACTTTGGTATAAATATTCTCCCAGATACTCGTCCTATATCTATTCCTCCATATAGAATGGCACCCGTAGAGTTGAAAGAGATAAAAAAATAGTTGAAAGATCTCCTAGATAAGGGCTTTATTCGACTAAGTGCCTTACCTTGGGGCGCTCCGGTCTTGTTTGTGAGGAAGAAGGACGGTTCCCTTAGGATGTGTATAGATTACCGTCAGTTGAACAAAGTTACCATCAAGAATAAGTATCATTTTCCGAGAATTGATGATCTTTTCGATCAGCTTCAGGGTGCTACTTGTTTCTCTAAGATAGACCTCAGATTAGGCTACCATTAGTTAAGAGTAAGGGAATGTGATATTGAAAAGACAGCTTTCAGGACCCGTTATGATCATTACTAGTTTCTAATCATGTCGTTCGGTTTAAGTAATGCGCCCGCAACATTCATGGATCTTATGAATAGAGTACTCAAGCCTTATTTAGATATGTTTGTTATCGTGTTCATTGATGACATACTAATCTATTTGAGGAATAAGAAAGATCATGCTAGCCATCTCAGAATAGTTCTCCAAACTCTAAAGGATAGAGAGTTGTATACCAAGTTCTCTAAGTGTGCATTTTGTCTTGTGCTTATGGCATTCTTAGGCCACATTGTGTATAGAGAGGGAATTTAAGTTGATACTTAGAAGATAGAGGTTGTGCAGGATTGGCCTAGACCTACATCTCTAACTGATATTAGGAGTTTATTGGGTTTGGTTGGCTATTATAAAAGGTTTGTAGAGGGGCTCTCATCTATTCATCCCCTTTGACTAAGTTGACTCAGAAGACAGTTACATTTTAATGGTCTGAAGCTTGTGAGAAAAGCTTTCAGGAATTAAAAAGGAGGTTGACTACTGCCCAGTGTTAACCTTACCAGAAGGTACGCAAGGGTTTGTTTTATATTATGATGCGTATAGAGTTGGTTTAGGTAGTGCGTTAATGCAAAATGGAAAATTTATAGCTTATGCCTCGAGATAGTTGAAAGTTCATGAGAAGAACTACCCAAACTATGATCTCTAGTTGGTTGATGTAGTATTCACTTTGAAAATATGGCGTCATTATCTTTATGGTGTTCATGTAGATGTGTTCATCGATCACAAGAGTCTTCAATATGTTTTTACTCAGAAAGAGCTTAATCTCAAATAAATGAGGTGGTTAAATTACTCAAGGATTATGACATGAGTAATCTTTACCACCCAGGTAAGGCTAATGTTGTTGCTAATGCCTTGAGCAGGTTGTCTATGGGTAGTACCGCCCATTTTGAGGAAGATAAGAAAAAGCTAGTAAGAGATGTGCATAGACTTGCATGATTGGGAGTTTGACTAATGGATTCCACAGAAGGAGGAGTAGTGGTGATGAATAGGGTTGAATCATCATTAGTGTTAGAAGTAAAAAAGAAGACCAAGAGACTATTTTTCTTGAATTGAAGGCAAATGTTCATAAGCAAAAGATATTGGCTTCTTAACAAAAGGGAGATGGTGTATTGAGGTATCAAGGTAGATTGTGTGTACCAAGGGTGGATGAAATACAAGAGAAGATCATAAAGGAAGCTCATAGCTCCAGATATTCCATTCATCCGGGTTCTACAAAGATGTATCGTGACTTGAGAGAAGTTTATTGGTGGAGTAGTATGAAGAAGGGCATTGCAGAGTTTGTGGTTAAGTGTTCGAATTGCCAACAAGTTAAAGTAGAGTACCAAAGGCCCGGTGGTATAGCTCAGAATATAGAACTTCCAAAATGGAAGTGGTAGATGATAAATATAGACTTCATCACAGATTTACGAAGGTCTCACAGGCAGCACGATTCTATTTGGGTGATTGTTGATAGAATGACAAAATTAACCCACTTTTTACCAGTAAAGACTACCCATTTAGCAGAGGACTATGAAAAGTTATATCTTCAAGAAATAGTTAGACTTCCTGGAGTTTTGATCTCCATTATTTTAGACAGAGGTGCACAATTTACTGCACAGTTTTGGAAGTTATTCCAAAAAGGCTTGGGTTCAAAGGTAAACTTAAGTACTGCTTTTCATCCTCAAACAGATGGGCAAGCATAACACACTATTCAGACCTTAGAGGATATGTTGAGGGCATGCGTGATCTATTTGAAGGGTAATTGGGATGATCACCCACCTCTCGTCGAGTTCGCTTACAATAATAGTTACCACTTTAGCATCCAGATGGCTCCTTATGAAGCTCTTTAGGGGAAAAGATGCAGATCTCCTATTGAATGGTTTGAAGTTGGTGAAGCTGGGTTGATAGGACCAAACTTAGTTCATCAAGCTATGGAGAATGTGAAAGTTATTCAAGAGAGGTTGAAAACATCGCAGAGTCGTTAGAAATCCTACACTAATGTTAGGAGAAGGGAGCTAGAATTCGAAGTAGATGATTGGTTCTACTTAAAAGTTTCACCCATGATGGGTGTTATGAGATTTGGTAAGAAGGGGAAACTTAGTCCCTGATATATTGGTCCTTACAGAATATCCAAAAGGATTGGTAATGTAGCTTATGAGCTGGAGCTACTATAAGAGATAGCAGTGGTTCATTCGGTATTTCACATTTCCATGTTGCAGAAGTGCATGGGAGATCCTTCATTGATCATACCAACTGAAGATATTGGGATCAAGGATAGCTTATCTTATGAGGAGATTTCTATTTATATTCTAGATCACCAAGTTCGCATGTTCAGAACAAAAGAGGTAGCATCCGTCAAAGTTCTTTGGAGGAACCAATTTATTGGGGAAGCTACTTGGGAAGCGGAGGAAGATATGAATAAGAGATACCTACATCTCTTTGAATTTGGAG
The DNA here is from genome assembly GCA_029007595.1 of Solanum commersonii. NCBI lineage: Eukaryota > Viridiplantae > Streptophyta > Magnoliopsida > Solanales > Solanaceae > Solanum > Solanum commersonii. The sequence continues at coordinate 2,888,440 of JAJTWQ010000068.1, forward strand.
AAGTCCCAAATTATGAATAAGAGATACCTACATCTCTTTGAATTTGGAGAAGTCCCAAATTAAGTTACTAATTCTCTTCTTAGTACTCTATAATTTATATACTTGATGTGTTAGATTTGTGCTTGTTGGGTGTTTGGACTGCATGTTTGATGTTATGCCCTTAGCCTACTAAGAGTAAGCTCATTCGAGGACGAATGTTCCCAAGGGGGAGATATTGTAACACCCCATAACTAGAAAGAGCTAGAATTAGAAAGAGTCATTTTTGGAAAGAATGAAAATCTGGAAATTTGGTTAAATTATGTTACGTTTGAGTTTTGGGTCAACTTCGAACGACCATAACTCCTAGCTCAGGATGGGTTAGGTGTTCTTCTAGATACCGTAGGAAATATCTTGGAATTATATTTCCAACGTCGCCGAGTTTACTCAATTCTGAATTCGTATGAGTGAGATATGTCCATTGGAAGTTGGGCTATCTAGTTAAAGAAAGTCAAAACTAGATTTTGGAAGGGTACTTTGGTCTTTTCCTTACCCTATTATTTTAATTCATTTCTGGTAATTACTTAGGGGTCTAAACTGAACTTGGTTAGTTCACACTTTTGAAAATTGAGTTAGGTTTTTAGAGAAGAGAAAAGAAGAGGAGAAGCAAGGAAATCGTCAAGTTCTTAAAGCTAAGATCGTGAATTTCGTCAAGGGGTGATCCCTACGAGGTATGTGAGATCACATAGCATTAGATTAGTTAACCCACGTTCCAATCATGATTTATTCAGAGAAATTATGTTCTTGAAACATTGAAATTGAGTTGTTGATGGATTTGTTTGAAGTTTCTATTGGGTTCTTGATTGATGAAGTTGTTGAGTTTCAATCATGTAATTAGATTTCATTTTGGGTATATTCTTGAAAATTTTGGTTATGTAGTCAAATCTAATTGTTTTGGGAAAGTCCCGATTGAGTTTAGAGGCTTTAGAGTTGAAAAACGACCAAGGATTTTCGTCAAAAATCTGGGGAATAGGTGTGGGGAGCTGCACCTCTCAGCGTGCCCCAAAGAGTTCTCTGAGGTTTGGCCTTTGGGGCGCCACGCTAGCCAGAGTGCCCCAAGACAGCTTTTGAACTTTTGGGTCTGGCGCCCCGTGCCACTCACAGCGCCAGAGACGCCAGGTCTTTTATTTCTTTCCCATTCTTTTCGTACTAGTTCCCTTGAAACGTACCTATGGTTCTTAGTTGATTTCTACACTCTAAGGTACATCTAAACAACATGAAATCATCATTTACATGAGATCATGAGCCTTTAATCCTCCAATTCAAGGAAAGTTAAGAGTTAAGTCAAGAGTCAAGTTAAGAGAAGTTCTTAGAGTTTTCCAAAAGTCTTTTTCCATATGTTTTAACTTTGTTTTAAGACTTAAAGTTCAAGTTGAGTAAAGAGAAAAGAGTAAAGATTGAAGTTCATTTCTTCAAGAGTATATGGGGACTATGTACTTCCAAAGAGTCTAAAATATTTTCACATTTAAACAAGAAAGAGAAAATTCTTTCACAATTAAGCAAGAGAGGAAATTTTGATTTCTAAGATAGCCTTTGAGCTAAGTTTTGATAAATTATCTCAAATCACAGAAAGAAGTATGTTTTTAAACATAAGAGCTAGAATCATATTTTGGGAGTAGTATTGAGCACCGATATGGGGGAGAGTTCCGACAACTCACAACCCCCATAAACCATGTAGCCACCATGGGTAGAAAAGATTCATACTATTTTGATGATTCCTTAGTGCTTTTTAGCAAAATCTAGTGGATCCACTTAGTAATCAGGTTCTACACCCTCAACAAGGTATAGGACGACCCTGGTAGCATAAGGAAAAATGTTGTATCATCATAATAGCTTTTACGCGATGGTTGTCGGTTAGAGAAACTCCCACAGAAGTATTTGTATTCTTATATACATAGTTTATTTGTATTTTTATATCAAAATTCAGAGTTTATATCGTATATTTGCATACACACAGAGTAATATTGTATTTCTAAATACATAGAGTTGAAATCCATGTTTTAAAAGCTTTTCTTTATACTGCATTTACTTTATTGCTTTTTATTGAATTCAGTTAAGTTGAGCCAGGTTAGTTCTTTCAGCTCCTTTCAAGCTTATGTCTTGTTTTAGAATCCCCCTCGCATACTCGTTCATTCAATGTACTGACGCCATTTGCGCTGCATCTTTTAATGATGCAGGTAACCAAGATCAGCATCCAGTGCATCGTTGATTCAAGTTGAGCCCCAGAGTTAGTTTGTTGGTGTGCCTCATTGCTTCCGTAGGACCCCTTTCATTGTTTTTAGTAGTTTTACTTTATTAAGCTGTCTTGGCTCTTGTCTCGACATCCATCTCAGTTGTTTAGAGGCTTCATAGACAGTTAGATGTTAAATCTTTAGCCTGTTCATTTTCATTATCTTATGTTGAAACTTGAGTTTGCCTTATTGGCTAGTTGGACATTTTCTTTATTGCATTCAAAGTCTTATGTTAGTTATCTTTGATAAATTAAGTCTTCCGTTGAGCGAGTAAGCCAGGCCAAGGGTTTGCTTGGGGCCAACAATGGTTCTCGAGTGCCAGTCCCGCCCAGGGTGTAGGCTCGGGGCGTGACAATAGGGTTAAAACATTTAGGAAAAGACCAAAATATTCCTAAGATATAAATGTCAGACTGGCCTACGATTTTGACCAAACAGACCGTTTGGTCAATCATAGACAAAGTACCAAGACCTTAAAATTACTCAACTATTGGTGGGAACCCTTCTACGGTCTATAGGACTTACTACGGTTTGTAGACCCTACTCGTAGAACTTAGCCTTTACCTCAAAATTTCACTAAGTCTGGATTGCTTCTACGGAACACACCTACGACCCATAGACCATACGACAAACCGTCCCGATCGATTGTAGGATAAGGTACTGGGACTTAATTTAAAAAATTATTTTCCAATTTTCTATAAGACTGGTCTATGACCCATAGATATTTGTACAAACCATAGACTGGTCTCATAGACCTAAACAAGTAGACAAAATTTATGCAACCTATTCCCTTTTTGAAAATCTGTGGTGTTACCATAAAATAATTTTCCAAATGTTTATAAAAGTAGAAATTATATAAATCTTGCCTTGCAATGATTTTTAAAATATTTTAATTTGTAAAACAATTATTACAACATTGTTTGAAATTGAAAAGGGTCAAAAAATTAATTAAAATATGGAGTGTCTAAATTGGTTTCAACAAGAACATGTAGTTTTTCTTTTATAAATCTACATCCCTGAAAATTTGTAGTTGTCATAGCATATGCTACGACTTCATTAAAGTTTGTAACAACTTTTTATGCGATGTGATCAAGTTGCACCTTTTTTTAATTGAAACATCCATTGGGTAAAATTCTTTATTAGCAAACCAAACAACTATACAAAGAACCAGCCCAAAATCTAAAGCCCAACACAAAATCAGCAATAAAATAAAAACTAAAGCACAAGAAAATCAAATAGCAAAACAAAACAAGAAACAAAAATCTAAAATGGATGTTAGAGAGATACTGGGTGCTTCTAGTGAAAACTTCGGCCGTCAAAGCATCGATAAACTATAGGAGATGTCTGAGAGTTTAAATCTTCCATGATGAAGTTGTCGTACCAAATCAATAAAGCTTTCCTTCTACACTTGTTGAGAAGAAATCGATGTTTTTTCATCATGTCGAATTAACTCTCTCAGGTAATTTTATCAGAACCAACTAGTTTTACTTTCTTGGATCTATCCTTTAGTGGGTTGAATCTCACAAGACAGATTAATACCACAATCTAAGTTTAAATTTTTAAAAGGTTAATTATTCTGTTTTTGTCAGGGGTGATGTGAGGAAATCTAGATCTACACCTGTCAAGAGACTAATAACTCATTATCTTGGTAATATGGTAAGTATAACTCCAATACCTCTATTGTTGTATCATATCAGCTTACCTGAATTGTTGTCGATAAGAATTTGTTGAGATTGTATGAAAGCTATATGAAATTATAGATCTGTCCTTCTATCTACACAATCACACACTTTTTATTCCTAAAATCAATAAATTAGATGATAGAAAACTAAACCTTTTCTGTTGTTTACCCTTTATCAACAAAGCTGCAATCGCTAATAACAATAAATTCTATGTCATGACCAGAGAAACTCGAGTTATGATGACACTTACCATTACCCACCACTAGGTAAGTCAATCCATATCTTGAAATGATAAGTAATAAGCATATTGGGTAGAATCAACAACCAACAAGTAATTATTAATAACATAAAGGAAAGCAAAGCGGAAATAAAAAATGACATCAATATATACACACAAGAGTATACAATGCAATCTTATGACCTCGTTGATGGAAGTACAAAGCTACTACAAAAGTACGAATCTCAAAAGTACACCAAAAAGTACAAACCTGTCTCAAATACAAATGACTAGTCAAAACTAAATTAAGATGGAGATAAGTCAAACCAAGATGCCATTAACTTACCATCAATCTCCAAGGATCTCCACAAATGCTTGAATCAACACGGTTGGATAACGCTCAGATCTCCATCAAGAAACATGTGCAGAGTGTATGAGTACCAAAATAACAAGTACTCAGTAGGCATCATATGCCAACCGAGCTTGGAAAGTAAATACAGTATGATATGCAAGGAAATAAATGGTGACTAGATGTTATAGAAGCGAAACTATAACTAAAAGTCTAACTATATAGCTCACAAATCTATAAAGGATGAAGGGGTAAAGTAAATAAGCTATGCATAACCTCACTTTTCCCCATATGCCTAGAAGGTTCTCCCATGTGTAGTTTGAAGGTAAATAACCCATGTGGAACCCATATGCCCGATTAGTACACAGAAGAGCTAAAGATAATACTAGCTAAGTCAAAAAAGTATTTGAGAACTGAAATGGCTGACCCAGACTCAAACTGCGGCAAAGGAACGCCCAATAAACCCAAATGAACCACCGTGTTTGGAATTGAACTCGACTAAAAAAAGTGCACCCGAACTCAAACTGCAGCTAATAGAGATATATTAGGGCCTTGAATTATGGCTAAAAGATGTGTTAGGGCCTTGAATCGTGGCTAAAGAGATGATCTAGATCCTTGAACTATGGCTAAAATAGATTGCCAAGGGCTCCAACAACGATTAAAAGACTACAAGTGTCTCAAAATTGCATGCCTCTCTTCATGTGGGAACATACCATAGAGCAAAACCACCTTTAGTGTCACTAAGGACCATTATAGCTCAAAACCTAAGACCCGATCTAATATAACAACAAAGTCTGAAATCACAAAAGAACACCATAGTCAAAACATAAAGCAAGTTTTGGATGGACGGTTACAAGAGCTGAGTTGGTTAGGATTCATACTATCAAACCCAAGTTTGATAAATCAATCGACATAGAGCTAAGTCCTCCCAAGTGACGTCAGAGAATTTCTAAGACATAACGGCTCCAAATCTCAAGTTAAAGGCACTCGCTATCCTATACCTACGAAAAGGCTAAGAACAAGCCATCAAAATAATACAACTAGGCAAATAGCTACAACAAGGCATGATACAACAACGCAACAAGGTAGGCATGCTCAATTTCCCAAAAACTACCCAAAAGAAGCCAAAGGCATGAATTATATCCACTAAACATGATAAATACTAGGAAAACCTCCTAAAACAAGCTAAACAACATGAACTTACAAACAAAAGCTCAATCTAAGATAGGTAAGTCGTATCCCACCTCAAAGTTGATCATTTATGCTCCAAAATCAACTAAACTAGAGTTTTACGCTTCCAAACCACCTCCGATTGCTGCCACACTATCAAATAAATGACAACAATGTCAAAACAGACGTTTTGTAATCCAAATCACAATAATTGAAGGCAGGACTAAAAATAAGTCAAACAACATTGTGAGACCCACATCGAGGATCTTGAAATTAACTCTGTCAATTGGTCTCATTTTGCTCAAGGAGTTTGTGCCCCAAAAACAAACACAATCCGAGCTTTACAACAACCTAAAAAAATCATGCAATCACAAGAACAACACATCACTATTAAAGCTAAAAGAAAGACACTTACTGGTTCACATGTATGATGAATGAGCCAACCAAACTTCCGAAACAGTTCTTTAGACAAAACCCACATTAATTAGCTAAAACACACTGGAAAATCGAGTTCCCAAAGAAAATTTCTAAACAAGAACTTATGGGAAATGAAGCTAAAAGCAGGTATAATTAACAGTTAGTGCCGCTAAACTGGATGTTTTGGCCGCTTAAGTGACGCCGCTAAAGCGGCTAGGCCCAGCTGGCTGCTTCACTAAAGTGGCGCCCAAGCAGCTAAATCGGCTACCTTTTAGCTAGGCATTTTTATATTTTCCTATTTTAACTTCTATGAAGTTTCTTTATTTGCTACCATCAGTCCTAGGCTGCTTGAGTAGTTGCACCAACTAAATGAGCTAAGTCCCAACAAACTCCACTCGGGTGTTGGGGATTGATTGAGAAACCCATGCAGACAATCAAACTACACTACCCCACCAAAGTCAATATATAGACTCAACATAGATGCTAAAACTTCCAACGAAGGTCGTCTCAACAAAAAGTGAGCATCACACACAATCTACATTTTAAGAAAAAATCTATAAAAACAAATAGCTCGAAATGAGCCCAGAAGCCTCGAGGCCCATGCCAAAGGTCCTTCTAGACCTAAATCAATGTTTCGGAGCTAATAGACTCATCAAAAATGAATTCTAAGGTAGTTTACTTTAGGTTTTGACTGAAGTCAACCATTCAAGTTTCAAAAGCTCGAAAACATAAAAAAATGCACAAAAATTAAATGAACAACCAGGTGACCAAACTATCAGTCCCAACAAGTTATAAATTATTTGGGTTTTCTAAAAAAAAGCTCTAAATGTAGAAAATAGTAAAATAAAGAGGAAATGGCATAAAGGATCATTACAACATCCACTACTAAAAGGACTTTTGTCCTCAAAAGTAAAGAGTCAAGAATAACATAAAGGCTTAAACAGGTGCGGCAGCTGAACTCACATTTTGTGCTTGATCTCCCAAGTAGACTTCTTGACTGAACACTGCCTCCACTGAACTTTAACAACATGAATGTCTCTCAAACTCCTTCGCCTCACATCTCAAAAGTAGCAATTGGTCCTCCACAAAGGTCAAATGGTCATTCAATTGAACCGAGTCATGCCATACCACATGGGACTTACCAAAAATATACCGGTGAAGTATCAAAACATGAAAAATCAAATGAATAGTTGAAAATGCAAAAGGTAATGCTAACTCATAAACAACATCACAAGTAGTCCAGAGAATCTCAAATTGCCATATATACCAAGGGCTAATATTGCCCCACCTCTCAAATCTCATTATGCCTTTCATAGGTGATACTCTAAGGAATACCTGGTCACTTACTCCAAATCTCAGAGGCCAGTGCCTATGGCTAGCATAACTCTTATGCCTACTCCATGATGACCACATCCTATCCTAAACCACCTTAACTTTATCCAAAGCCTTCTAAAGAAAATTAGTACCACGTAGCCTAGGCTCCGTAGGCTTAAACAACCTAATTGGAGTGTGACAATGTCTACCATACAAGGAATCCAATGGGGCCATCTAAATACTGAAATGGTAGTTGTTATACCTGAACTCGATAAGGCAAAGAACCTCTCCTATTGACCCTCAAAGTCCAATACACATGCCCACAACATATCTTTGAAAAAATAAATAGTACACTCTAATATATCATCGGTCTGTGGGTGAATGGTTATTCTAAAGTCAACTCGGGTACCCAACTCCTCCCGAGAGGTCCTCCAAAATCTAGCAGTAAACCAAAAACCCCTATTAGAATAATAAACACAGGCACCCCATGAAGAAAAACTACCTCTCAAATATAGACACGAGTCAACCTCTTGGCACTAAGAAGAATGCACGAAAAGAAAGTATGATCACTTGGTCAATCAATCCACAATGAACAAATGCTATCAACATCTCTAGACGTCTCAGGCGACCCCATAACAAAGTCCATAGTGAAATGCTCCCACTTCTACTCTAGAATGGGTAATCTCTAGAACTCAGCAACAGGTCTCAAATGCTCGACCTTCACCTGCTGGAAACACAAGCAATAAGAAACATAGTCCGCTATATCTATCCTCATACTACCCCACCAAAATTGTTGCCTCAAATAACGATAATGTCACGACCCAAGCCTATGCCCTGGAAGCAACATGGCGTACTTGACCCCGAAGGGGTCTAGTACAAGCCTCTTAGCATTCATAACATTTGATACATAGAAATAGTGCAGAATTTAATTTTTTTTCTTTGAATCCAAACAATCAAATTTCATTTAAAAACACTTGAAACACAACAGAAGTCTATAGTCTCATATGGCCATCTAAACAAACAATATCTTGAACAAAAGTAGGGACACGACCCTTTACAATCGAAAGTCTAACAATTGTATATTACATGGAAGAAAGGAAACATCTAAACACTTGTCCTTGATCTATGAGGACATACCACTTAGTCTTGGAGGAATCTCAATCCAAGCTTCAACTAGAGATAAAACAACTTACTTGTCGGAACCTACACTTTTAGTTAAATAAGAGAAATATGGGTTAGCACACAAAAATGTACTAAGTATGATGACCATGCAAAAACATGCTTTTAAACGGACATTTTGGTTGAAAACCATACATTATGCCATTTTTTAGAAATATCATGTACATTTGTATAAGAGACATAAAGTACAAGTATAATCATCATACAAGTCATAATCATCACATTTGAACATTCACCTTAACTAACCTTAAGCTACATTTCTGCAATGTAAGGATAGCATCACATACTATTATCCCTACTAAGTGCCACTTTGAGGCTACCTTAGATGAACTTACCTTTTCATACTTAACTTCAAGCAATACTCATGCATAAGGAACACATACATTTCATAAGTCATGACAAGGGAAAATAACTCGTAATACAACCCAAGTATAGCATACATCATTACATTAGACATTTAAGTCAACATTCTTCATTAGCTTCATTAAGAGCACTTTCATTCATTAGTCATTAAGACATTAGAGAACTCATTATGACCCTCTCAAAGCCTACTCATGCAATGCATGGATGGCATTCCATACTACCACCCACACTTCATAGAACTTCTCAAGAAACCATAATGCACATCTCACATGATGGGAATAAGCATTAACCGACATAGACCATGAGAGCAAACCATGGAATCCGGTGTCATAGGGCCCCACACCGTAAAGAGGTGGTCTACTTGCCTAAGGTAGGATCGATAACATTTTAGCGTAGGTCAAAACCACTATCTAATATCCTATGTGGGCACATAGTTATTGGATAGGAAGATGTTCATTGGAACCCTAGCCTAACATTGGGAGAGTTTCCATCTTACCATATCCACTCGATGCTTAGCTTCCATTCCCATAGAGTATTTCATTTTCATTAACATTATTGTACTTGAGAGGGCTACCAACATTAGGTTTACCGACCCAAGTACATTATAGAAGAAAGAGCCACCACCATTAGGTCTACCAATTTAAGGTACATTAAGGATAGCTCATTGAATTTCCAAGAAGGGTGCCATCAACATTGGGCCTACCGATACAAGGTTCATCATTTTACACATGAAAGGGCTACCAACACTAGGTCTACTGATTCAAGGTTTATCATCAGCATTCATGGAAGGGTGCCATATGCCTACCGATCCAAAAGTCCATTAACATCATTTATGGAAAGGTTCCCTAAGCCTACCGATCCAAGATACATCATTAGAATAGGTCACAGAACTCATCATGCAAGGGCTACCAACATTAGTCTACGGATTCATGTTCATTAAGTCAAGAAACATTCCATATACAAGAAGAGGATGCATATTACTACCAATTCAAGACATGATATTGCATTCAAAGTCACATTCATCAATTCAAGAAAAGGATGCCTTAAGCCTACCAATTCAAGATATAACTTCACATTATAGAAACCCTTCACATTCCATCATCACATTAATGAATGTCAAATTGAGAAATATCCTTTCAATAATAACACAATTACATTCAAGACAAGATCATATTACCTTCAATAGATTCACATTCATATACAAGACATCATGAAAATACTCAATTCCACATACTATGCCCTTAGGTCATGAATCTCAAATCACCAACACACCAAAACTTTACTATAATTAAGGCATGGATAATGATACAATTCAATAACCCAAAGTAATTTAGACAAATTCCATTCACATGCTTGCATAATCAACAAACGCACTTCATAAAGGCGCAATTTAGGAATTAAGGAAATTCATGGGTTCATAGAGTATTTTCATCATAAATCATCAATTAAAAACTAATAAATTCATAATTTATCATTAATAACCATTTGAAAATGTTTGAAGAAGGAACCCATGAGTTAGAGTAAAAACCCTAGGTTTTGAGAAACTTGAAAACTTTGAAAACTAACTTTGAATGGACTCTAGGGGTGGAAGCTACCCCTAGATTAAGGATTATCATACCTTGCTTGTGAATCCCCAAGAAATTTGAGGAAGAACACTTTGAATCCCCAAACCCTACCTTCCACTTCTTTTTCTTCTTTATTGGGAATTTCTAGAGAGAGATTTTTTCAAAGGAAGAACTCTTTGATTTGATTTGGGGAAGTAAGGAGTAAATGACTTGTTTTAGGACTTAAAACTATATATACTAGTGATATTAAACAATTAAAATCAATCCCACATAATAATTAATAAAAGGGAAATTACTTAAAACTCCCCAATTAAGGCAGCCCCATCAGGGACCACGCCCACTTTGATGGGTCGTGAGGGGCACCACGGCTCATGGTGGTGCCTGTGGTCCCATAGACAGTGTGCCTCCCAACCTTGACAATCCCTCAAGGTCCTAAGTGGTCTTTATGGCCACCTAGACGGTCCGTCAAGGGCACCACAGCTTATAGTGGTACCCGTGGTCCTTGAGGCAGTAGCCTCCTAAATCTACACCACTCCCACCAAGCTAAGGGGTCTTTATGGACCGTTGTCATGACCACTGGTCGTGAAGGTGGTCGTGAGCCCTGGTAGTGCTTGGTCAATGGTTGGGCAGCCTTGGGCTTTGGCTAGGATTTGCCCCCCTTGCCTCGGCACATGCCCTTGCAACCCTCAATACAAACCTAAAAAGGTCTTTCAACTATGGAGTCTACACATACCTTGACGTTGACCCTCACAATTAGGCTCTAGTTCATCCTACCATTTTTCGAGTCGTTATAGATAAACATTTGTTGTACTCAGATGAATAAAGTATCTTAAATCATGGGCCTCACAAAGAATCAACTATATCAAGTCTCCAACTCTAGGAACACAGATATGACCATTAAACCTTAGAACATCACATGTATCCAGATTTTCTTGCCCGATGTCACCCCATAAAACCCAATCTCGAATAGCTAGCAGTGCATCATCCACAAACTTCCAACCATGAAGCCACTGTAATAAAGACAATTGAACCTCTACATAGACTAGAACCCGCCTAGAATATGAAATGTCAAGGTAAATAATTATGTTGACTAAAAAGTAAACATCTAAATCCAAATATTGCTTTGATATTTACCCTTTTTTTACTCATGGCATTCACTACCACATTCACCTAGCCTGGATGGTGTTGAATAGATAGTTCATAGTTCTTTAGGAGCTCAATCCACCTATGGTGCCACGAATCGAGGTCTTTCTACTCATAATATACTACAAACTCCTCTAATGAGTGTCAATCTTGTATCGAACTCCATAAAGGTTATGCCTCCAAATCTTAAGAAAGAAAACTATTACCGCCAACTCCAAATTATTAGTAAGGTAGTTGCACTCATGCACTTTAAGTTGTCTCGACGCATAAGAAATCACACAAATGTGCTACATCAACACACAACCTAAAACAGTATTGGATGTGTTGCAATACACTTTGAAGCCAGTGCCCTTAACTGAAAAGTTAGAACAAGAACAATAGTAACTAACTCATTGAGCTTCTGAAAGCTCAACTCACACTGATCTGACCACCTAAAAAGAACATGAAGTTGAATCAACCTAGTCAGTAGTGCTTAAATCGATGAGAAGCTCTCTATAAACCGTCTATAGTAACCAGCTAACCCGACGAAGTTCTGAACTTCAGTAACAGAAGTGGTCCTAGCCCAATCATGAATAGCCTCAATCTTCACTAGATTAATCATAATGATACCCTTGGACACTATGTTCCCCAAGAAACCTACTTACTGAATTCCAATCTAACACTTTAAGAACTTTGCATAAAGTCGATGATCTCTCAAAGTTTGGAGCACAGTCCGCAAATTCTATTTGTGCTTCTCCCTAGTCCAAGATTATACAAGAATGTCATCAATGAAAATAATGATCAAAGAGTCTTTATACAGGTTGAACACACTCATTATCAAATCCATTAATTTTGTTGGGACATTGATCAACCTAAAAGACATCACTAGGAACTCATAATGATCACAACGAGCCCTAAAAGTTGTCTTAGGGATGTCTACCTCCCGTATCCTCAACTGATGATAACCAAATCTCAAATCAATCTTAAAGAATACCAGGACACCCTAAAGATGATCAAACAAATCTTCAAAATGAGCCATATGGTATCTATTGTTTACTATCACCTTGTGTAGCTACTTGTAATTGATACACATAAACTAAGTCTCAAGAGAATCCCTTACCCAAGAGATCCTGAAGTTAAACATTGAGCTTGTTTATCTTTGTGTGGGCCGTATGGGACGAAGAAATAGAGATTAGATAAGTTTCTGGCTTAATTTCAATAACAAAATCAATATTAGATGGTGGGGACGCCAGGTAGATCGGTAGGGAAGAAATCTTGGAACTCTTGCATAATCAGAATATAATCAACAATAGGGCCTTCCTTACTAACATCCTGTATACCAAACAAGATAAGCATATACCAATCTCTATGCCCAAATGTAATAAATAACCCAATCGGCGTGTGACTAAAAGAACCTTGCAACACCACTCGAAGGATACTAGTCATGGTTAAAGTAACGATCTTAGAAAAATAATCCAAGACTACATGGTAAGGGTATAACTAGTTCATGCCCAAAAATACATCAAAACCAAGCATTCTTGTAGGAGACTCAATCTTTATCCCTAGAATTCTATAGTTTCCCTGGTGATGAGTATTTTTGTTACTGCCCCCTAGGGCCTCGCGACGGAGCTCATTTATAGTACATGTGTTATCAACATCTAAGAAAGATCTGTGTAAGAAAGCTATAGACTCAGTCTCAATTTGCAGCTACAACTTCAAACCACTAGCGAAGCAACAAAATTTCTCCTACTCAGTAGACAAAATCATGGTAGCATGCTTAGAGAGCTTGTCAAACCTAGCCTTGTACTCTTATATGATCATGGATCCCTGAGCCAACCTAGAAACTGATCACAAAGTTGATCACTGGCACTCTTCGGTATGAGCCCAGACAAAAAGGCCTCTAAAAACTCCATCTACGACAAATAGGTGACTCAACTGGTTTGCACTCCATAAGTGAATGCCACCACTGCCTGGCTGGTCTGTCAATCCCAGTAAAGTCTCCTCTTCTCGACTCTATTAATCCTAAGGTATACAAATTCTCTTCACAAGTCATCAAAAAATAACATGCATCCTCCCCTCCAGCACTAGAAAATCTCAGAAGAGTTGATCTAAAAAACACTTGAAGCATTTTCTGCACCTCTAATTGCATAGTTCCAAGTGTGATAACAAATTGAGCGGTGACGGGTGTTGGTGGAACCTTAACTTATAGAGTCATTACTACTGGTTGAACCCATGGTGCTGGCATAGTTGGAACCTACTACATGTCCACTAGCATGGCCAATAACTATGCGATAGCTGTCTGTGAATCTGGTCTCATAGCTAGCATAGGTGGTAGCTAGGTTTGTCCCAACCCCACCAATAGGGAAGAATATGAGCTGGATGAGCTTATGCTATTAAATCCAGGGTCACCTTTCTACCCCAACCCTGAGTTGGTGCTGCAACTCTCACCCAACCTCGAGATCATCTTCATCACCAAGTTGAGGCTCTATCTGCTTGCCTAGGAGCGTCACCCTCGGCCGTTGAATCTTGCATGTAAGCCATCCGGCAAAGAATGAAACAAGTAAGATTCCAGAAACCGAATACATAATCATATGCACAATAATGAACCAAAGAAAGGAATCTTCTAAAGATGTCATGTAGCCTCACAAAGATAGGATATAGATGTCTCTACATTAATCCACATGACTTTCCCAAACATATACAAGTTTTTTACCAACTACACTGGGGAACCTGGGGCTTTGATATGAACTTTTTCAATAAAAGAATTAAGTCATGATCACACATACCATCAATAAATAGTAGGTAAGCCAACCCATATCTCAGAATAACAAGTAATAATCATATTGGGCAAAATCAACTACCAACAAGAAGTTAATAACAATATAAAGAAAGCATAGGAAAAATGAGAAATGACATCAAGATATAAATATACACAAGAGTACATGATCCAATCCCATGACTTGGTGGATGAAAGTACAAATCTACTACAAGAGTAAAAGTCCCAAAAGTAGACCAAAAAGTACAGACTTGTCTCGAATACAAAAGACTACTCAAATCTATATACAAATAGACATAAGTCAAAATAGGATACCATCAACTCATCCTCAATTTTTGAAGGTCTCCACAACGTCTCGAATCACCATTGTTAGCTGACACTTGGATATGTATCAAGAAAATAATGTAGAGTGTAGCAAGAGTACTAAAACAAAAGGTACTAAGTAGGCATCATAAGCTGGTTGAGTTTGGAAAGTAAATATAGTATGAAAATTGAGGAAATAGAAAGTGACTAGAGGTCATATAAACAAAGAAAAAGTTGAAAGTCTAACTATATAGCTCAGTCGTCTAGAAAGGACGAAGTGTTAAAGTAAATCACCTATATATAACCTAACAGGACCCCATAAACCTAGAAGGTACACTCATGCGCAATTTGAAAGTAAATAACACAAATGGACCCCCATAATCCTGATGAGTACACATTAGAGCTTAAGATAATACTAATTAAAATGCAAAGTACTCCAAAACTGAAACGAACGACACCAAACTTTAACTATGGCGAAGGCACCCTAAAGAACCAGAATGAACCACCATTCTAGGACTTAAACCCGACTAATATAATTATACCCGGACTAAAAATGTTTCTAATATACATGTGGTAGGGCTTGAAACCATGGCAAAAAGAGTTGTGCCAGGGCCACGACCATGGCTAAAGTGTTGCACCGGGGCTTCAAACTATGGCTAATAGACTCTGAATGTCTCCAAGTCACATGGTGTTCTTCATGTAAGAGTGTGCCGTAGAGAGAAACCAGCTTCAGATTCAATAGGGACTCACTCCATCTCCAAACCCAAGAGTTGATCCAATATAACCAATAATGCCCAAAATCACAGAAGAACACATCCGGGCCAAAACATAAAGGAAGTTATGGATAAACAGTAACAAGAGTTGAGTTTTCCCTTAACTTAGGATCCCTACTATCTAGCCCAAGTCTAGTATATCAGTCTACAGGGAGTTAAGTCATCCGAAGCTATGTTATAGAATTTGTAAGGTATAATAGTTCAAAGTTGCAAGTCTAAAGCAATTACTAGCCTATGCCTAGGAAAAGGAAAAGAACAAGCCACGAAAATCAATACAACTAGACAAATATCTAGAACAAAGCATGATACAACAACGCAAAAAGGTTGGTATGCTCAATTTCCTAAAAAAAACTACTTAAAGAAACGTCTAAGGCATGAATTATATCCACAAAACATGATACATACTAGGTACCCCTCCCAAAATTGGCTAAACATCATGAAATTACCAACACAAGCTCAATCTAAGATTGGTAAGTCGTAGCCTCCCTCAAAGCCTATCCTGCAAGCTCCAAAATCAACTAAATTGAAGCTTTACCATTCCAACCATCCTCTGATTACTCCCACGCTATCAAATAAATGACCATAATGTCAATATGGATGTTTTACTCCAACATTACAATAATTGCAGTTGGGACTAAAAATGAGTCAAAAATAGCATTGTGGAACCCATACGAGGAATCCCAAAATTGATTGCATCAATTGGTCCTATTTGGCTCAATGAGCTTCTACCCCAAAAAGGCATCACCTTTCCATTGAAGATAGACGGAGAAAAATGAAAATACTTACAAGTTCACACGCATAATGAATGAGCCAACCAAACTCTTGAAACAAATCTCCAGCCTAAACCACAACATCTAGCTAAAACCCATTGAAAATCAGTCTCCTAAAGAAAATTTATTGAACAAGAACTTATAAAATGAGGCTAGAAATGGGTATAACCACCGGTAGAAGTCACTACAGTAGTCACTTTGGCCGCTTAATTGGCCTCGCTAAAGCTACACACCTGTCTCTTAAGCGGCTAGGCCTAGCTAGCTACTCAATTAAAGTGGCTTCCTAGCCTCTTAAGCAACCACTATTTAAGCAAGGCTAGGGCCGCTAAAAAGACTGCCCTTAGTTGAAGAGCCTTGCATAAGAGACACCCTGGCCACTAAAGTTGTTTCTACTTCAATGGTGCCAGGGCCACTTGAGCAGCTGCACCAAAATATTGCACTAGCCAAATAAGTTAAGTCCCAACAAACTCCACTCAGGTTCTCGAGATTCGTTTACAAAACATGCGCATGCAAGCAAACTATGCTTACCCCACCAAATTTGACATCTCAAACTTAATGGAGATGTCAAAACTTTAATGAAAGTCATCTCAACAAAAATTGAGTCTCATACCTAAGCTCTATTTTAAGCCAAAATCCGCAAGATAGCTTAAAAAGAGTCTGGAAGCCTTAGGGCTTACACCAAAGGTCCTTCTAGACCTAACCCAATGTTTTGAATCTAACAGAATTGTCAGAATTGCATTTTGAAGCCATTTGCCTAAAGTTTTGACCGAATTTAACCATTCAAGTTTTAAAAGCTGCTAAACATGAAAACTCATACAAAAACCAAATGAATGATCAGGTGACCAAAATGTTAGTCCATGCAAGTCATAAATGACTTAGGGTCACTATAAAAAAGTTTTGAACACTGAAAATAACGCAAAAAGTGAAAATGGCCTTGAGACTCATTACATTCTAAAAACTAGAACAGTAGTAATCTCTAACTATTTTTTACTGTTTAAACTTTAGAGAAAACCAGTTACTAAGAACTCATTAACCTTCTCCATTATTCTCCCCTGATATAGAATAAATCTCAAACAAACTATTGCCACACGTCATAGGAAGAAAGTAAAAATATATGATTAATGAGTAAATAATAACTAAATGACTCTAAAACAATAAAGAAAATCATATAGTTGCATCTCATAACAATATAAAGTCAATTACTTAAATATCTAAGTTGTTGTCTATTACTATTGTACACCTTGATCTCTTATAAGGTGGCATAGTTAATAGAATATATGAACTCAGTTTAGCTTGTTCATTTATTGATTAACATTTTTCAACTCTCTATGATGTAATCTATGTGATAAATGAACATTGATACAAAGTTATCAGTTGTTGATTTGAGTAAGACTTAAATGAAGCGAACTCATTTTATCCATGTTCAGCAGTTCTTTTTCATAGAAGTTGAATCTCTTGGAAATCCTCCATTGCATAAGTACCTACAAAATGAATAAGTTACCAAAACAATTAGCCAATGTGTCACCTTCCCTTAAAGTGTGTTTTAATTGAGTAGGGACACATTCCCTTATTATGTTTACAACTTCAACCTCCTTCACAACACTCTACGGAACTTCTCATCTTCTTTCCAATATATTGAGCATAGTAAGTGAGTCAGTTTCCACTATCAGAGGACAAAACCTCTATCACAACAAAACTGAGCCCATTCACTAATTGTTATTGCTTCAATATTTTGATTTGTGAAATCAATTATTCTCCTTCCTTTCACCCCTACAATAACCCTCTCGCTATTTCTGACACAAAAGTAGTAGAACTAGGACTAGGGTTACCCTTGGATGCATTATATGTGTTTCATTTATATCATCCAACTAAAAAGGAGTTTCATCTCACAATCATTTATCATTAACTTGGCTTCCATTCTTCCAAAATTTGTAACATATGAGGCCATTTCTTAGGTAAATTTTGTAGGAAAGGAAAGTTTAAGAAGATAAGCTTATGAATTGAATTATTTATATCATAAATTAGCTTCTCATAAGGGAATAATCCACCATGAAGACTAGTATTTCTTCTCTTCCATAGGAACTATAATATCATAACAGGTAGTACAACCATAATAATCCTAAGCTTCTCATTACCAGGTGCATTGCTCTATTTCTACACACTATGTTTTAATTGTATCCCAGGTCTTTGCAAAGCAGTAGAAATTCTAAAACACTTTCATACCCTGATCATTTAACCTAAGAGGAATTTTTTTTTAACTATTTCTAGAATGGGCACTGTATAACATAAGCAATTAGGATCCACATAATTGTTACATCTAGCAACAATGGTAGCTAGAGGAATTTCGTTTCTCCATATTCTCCTAATCAAGAAATAAAATGTGAAAGGCAGACATTTCCCCCAAATATGATTATATTGTTAGTTTTGTTCCTTCTCAACTCTCAATAAGTCCCCTCCAGAACTAACTTTAAATTTTCATGTGCTATTGAGCACCAACCATGGTCTATCAACAAGATCTATAGTGAGAAAGTTTTTCAAATTTCCCAAAATATAATTGACAATTATTTCTAGTAATATTTGATGTAGTCTCTCTATCTCCCATCTTTTTTCATTAATCAAATATTTTATTTCTTCCATTTTAAACAAAATATGATAGTTATCTTCTTGATGGAAAGAACCAAGCTTTGTCCAATATTCATACCAAATGTTGGTTGAACCACCTCTTATTTTCCACCAAATGTACTTCTCAAGAATTTCTCTGTTCTCTCTCTGCCATGTATTTCCAAACATATGAACCTTCTTTTCAATAGACCAATAAAGGACTTTCCTTTTTGCAATACATATCAACGTAAAATTTGTCCATCAAGATTTTTCAATTCTAAACTTTCACCATAAATTTCCAAGAATAGCTTTTGAAATATCAAAAAAGTATCTAAACCAAGATCGTCTCCCTCTTTAGGTAGACAAATATCCAGTCATGTAACCTAATGCTTACTTCTACAAGTTTCTTGTTGTTCCAAAAGAATCTGTCAAAAATCTTGTGTAGCTCTTTTATTGCACATTTGAGAGGGATAATTGCTAAAGAATATGAATAGGAATACCTTATAGTACACTACAAATTAATGTAGCCTTACCACCATGAGATATCATCTTCCTTTCAAAGTTTGAAGCTTATCCTTCACCTTTAAAATGAGATCATTATAATAACTCTTCCTCCTTTTTACATGAGATATAAGATACCCTAAATAAGTAATAGGAAACTAACCTCTAGAAAAATATTTACACCTATCAATCAATCCTCCTAACTATGTACTAGTATTATGATGCATATACCGAGCACACATATCTTCCATACAAAAAAAAATGTTGATTGGAACTATTTCTTTTGATATTATTGAAAAGTCAATGGATATAAAAATATATTAAAATTGTAAAAAAAAATCTTAGGGCACCTCTATTCAACTATTTAAGATTTCTTTTTGGTGGAAAATATTAAATTTTAAATATTCTTAAATAGTAGGGTACATAGAATTACTTGAGACTATTTTTTGATTTCTTATCTTGTATATGTCAATTCCACTCACCCTAAAACAGAAAAAGAAACATTTAATGTGAATTAAACTCTAAGTAAATGTGGATGTGTGATGGTGGGTAGGTTTCTGCTTTGAGTTCTTTTATATAATAAATAAATTATGTTCAATGATCTCCATCCATGCAATTTCCTATCCACTTAAAAATCTTTTTTTACTAAGTTATTTTATTTATTTTTATATGTTATAGTTCTCATACAAAATATCATTAGCCTTTTTATAAGCACATTTTTTAAATTCTTAAGGTTTTCTTGCACCATGCATTTTCTTTTGCAGCTACTAGATATAATTTTATATAAATCTCATATAGATCATAACAATTGTGATATTAAGGTGGTTGTTAGAGGGTTTAAAATTAATTAACCTAACAGTGTTATAGCTCCTAAATAAGGCTTTGAATATCTTAGTTATGAAAATTATGATTGGAATTATTGTGACTGCCTTTAAGATGTTGACATGATTAATTTGAATTACTTTTTTGAAAATTTCCATATGAATTTTCTAGTTTCTCATCAGGAAAATCCAAATGATCAATACTTAGTGATCATCAACCCCACTACCCCAATTCATGTAACTGCAGATCGGGTTATCATAAATGATAACCAAAAAATGTAACGATCCTTTCAGCTAACTCATATAAGTCAACAAATATTTTTTCCTCCTCTACCACTAGCTGCTTAGCTAGCGTATGTGCCAGTAGTTGCTGCAACACCCAAGAAATGAATTGATTTGTATAAATAACTCATGATACGAGCTAATGTTCATTCTACTTTCACCATGCCCATGGAAACTCCTCTAATCCAAAACTCGTAGAAGAAAACTACTCCTCCATTTCATTTTATGAGTTTGTTTTTAGAGTTTGAGTGTTGTACTTTTGATTTGAAATCAAGAAAAATAGGTCAATAAAGGTTATCACTGAATTGAAGCAAGAGAAACTCACAGATCATACATTGATATAGTACAAGTGTGGTTCAAAGACAATTAAAATTTCTCCATTTTTGGGATTTGCTCTCTTCGCTATTTTTCTCATGGCATAGAAAGTTTCATTCATTTTTCAATTTATGTGAAAAAATAAATAAAATCTATATAGTAATGGTATAGAGACATATTTTTAACATGTCCCTATAACATCACTAATGTAAATTTATTTATTTTTTGTCAGTAAAATTGAGAACTAAATGAAACTTTCTACCACATGAAAAAACAGTGAAAAGTGCAAATCTCGGAAATGGAGAACTTTTTAATATCTTATGTTTGTACTTGCACCATATCCAAGTATCATCTTCGAGTTTCTCTTGCTTCATTTTATAGATAATCATTATCAGATTATTTTTTTCTAATTTCAAATCAAATGAACAAAACTAAAAATTTGAAAGTAGAAAGATACAATGAAACATATGAAGTATTTACCCTCTTTGATTTCGAATTAGAGTAATTCTTATAAACAATGTAAAATTAGGCTGAATGTTAGGACACATCATTAATTGTTACAGTAGATCAATTCATTATTCAGATTTTGTAAAACCTATTGACACATACGCTAGTATTGAAACTGGTGGTAAAAGGGGAAGAAAGATTTGTTGGCTAAATTGAGTTTGCTGATAGGATCATAACATTTGTTGCTTATCATTTTGTTCCATGATAACCTAATTGGAAATTACAGGAATGGGATTGTGGGGTTGGTGATCACAAAAAATTGCTTATTTGGATTTTCATGCAGAGCAACTGGTAAAATTCCATAGGAAATTTTCAAGAAAGAAATTTGAATTAGTCATGTTAACATCTAAAAGTCTGTCAAGAAAATTTCAATAATCATTTTCATAATTCAGAGACTCCAACCCTGATCTAGGAACTAAAGCATTTTTAGGCTTATTAATTTTGATGCTTCTTACAATCGTGCCTATATCTCAATTGTTATCACCCATATCATATTAATATAAAATTATATCTACTTAGCTACAAAAACAAATGGAGTACGGAGCAAGAAAATCTTAATAAATTAAAAAAATATTCATATAAATAAAAAGCTAATGATGTTTTGTGTGATAGAGGAATGGGGGAAAGAGGGATAACCTATGAAGAAAAATAAAATATAATCTTGAAGAAACTAACATAGTAAAATAAAAAATAGAATGCGTAGGAATTTCTTGGATGAAAACATGCATTGTTTGTTATATAGAGGTACTCAAAGATGAAACACATCTGCTCCCACACATCCACATTCACTTAAAATTTAATGCATATAAAAAACTTATTTTATGAGTGGATTGATATAAATAAGATAAGAAGATAAACATATAATCTAAAGCAATTTTATGTACCATATATTTAAATACTATCTAAAATTTGATATGCTTGTAACACCTCAAGATTTGGAAAAGGAAAGAAGGCCAAAAGATTGGCTACTAGTTCAAGTCCATGAGACCATTATACGGTTTGTAGAATATTCTATGGGTAGTAGACTTGTCTCATAGGAAGCGAGAAAATAATTCTTGATAATCAGTCCCAATAACTCATTCTAAGATTGACCCAGACAATCTGTCGATGTAACAGCTCAAAAATTTCTAAGTTAAGACCTGAACTATTTTATTTACTTGTAAGGTCATATCGGGCAATTATTAAATTTCCCATATGTGTAAAGGTAAATTCTTTAGTGTGGGAATGATTTTGGATATTAATTAAGGTAACTAGAATCCCCTAGCACAAAGTTGAGTTAAAAGTTTCCTTACCGATTAAGTTTTGATGTAAGATTCTACTTAGGTGACCATATCTCTTAGAATATAAAGAGTTATGTGGCCCATAACCTATCAAATTAAAGGTATTTGAATCATCTTTCCAACTCCACCAATTTTGCAACAATCCAAGGTTTAAGTAAAAAGTTGTGACCATTTTAGTAACCTTATACAGTGTTGTTACAAATTAGCCGACGGGAAAACGTTAAAAAAGGGTTGTTTTTTGTCTTTTTACCTCGAAGTAAACCCTAAACGAATTTTTTTACTAATTAAAGATCCAAAACAATTAGATTTTCATCTCTTAATCCATCATTCTCTTCTCTCTCAAACCCAAAGACAAAATCCTAAGGAAAATTATAGTAGAAGACTCTATTCAAAGATTCTTTCAATCTTTTTCAAGATTATTCTTCAAGGTAAGTCCTTCTCCAAGAATTTCATTCTTTCCAAATCAAATTCCTCCATACAATTATGAATGACTAATGAAAATCATAATTATTAGTCATAGAGATTTCAAGAAACTAATTCAGGAATCTCAAGAAAGGTTTTCTTGATTTTTTACCTTCAAGCTAGGGTTTCAAGACTTCTAATCAAGATTCTTCTTCAAGATTCTTCAAAAACCTTGTTCTTCTAGGTATGTAAGGCTATCATAGTGTTGGACTAGTTCATCCTCACGCCCTATATCTACTTTCAGATTAGTAAAAGAGTAATCTTGGAATCTTTCCCTAGATTTAAGTATTCTTGAGATAAGTAGATTTTGAGTTCTTGAGCTCATGTTTCTTTTAAAAACTCTACTCCTAATTATTGAGTTTCAATATTTTTATTGAGATCCTTGAGTTGATTTTTCCATGTCTATATGTCAGCATGAACCCTATTTTGAATTATAAATGTTGAGAAGCTTTTTAAAGTCAACAATTGAGTTTAAATTGAGTTTTTGAGGAGGTAAAGATGAGTTTTGAGAAAAGAGTTTTCTAAAACATGATTAGTATGTCATTAATGTATGAGCAGTATGACATCTAGATATACCAGCAATATTTATGCAGTATGACTTCCCGAGTCATCAATGGTCATACTATAATATAATTTTGATATATTTTGAGAAAGAGTTTTCAAGTATGAGTTGAGTAAGAGTATAAGAGGAATATGTATTCCCAGAGGTATCAATTTTAACATTTATAAAAGAGAAACTGAAATTTCTAAATAAGTTATGAATTTAAAAACAATTTCAAGAGTAATTACCTCTCTTAAGAGGGTAGTTTGAACAATTATCTCAAACCAAAGGAAGAGTTAGGTTTCTAAACATATGAGCATGAGTTATATATATTATTGGGAGTAGTATTGAGAACTAATATGGGGGAGAGTTCAGACAACTCACAACCCACATAAACTATGTATGCCAACATGGGTAAAGGATCATACTTTCTAGATGATTTCTTACTATTTTTTAAGCATAGCTTAGTGGATCCACTTAGTTGAGGAGTCCTATATCCTAGCAAGGTATAGGACAGTTCTGGTAGCGTGGGAGAGAAGTTGTATCATCACGTAGCTCATAGTTATGGTTGTCGGTTAGAGAATATCCCAATAGAGTTAAAGTGTATTTTTTTACATCACTTATTATGTTGAGTTCAAAGATGAGAAAGTATTTTGTAAATATTTAAATGATTTAACTCTTTTATTTCTTTACATTCAGCTTGAGTACATTGTTTTCTATTCTAGTCCTTTCTTTTAGTTATTTGTTATATTAGATACTCGTGCATTCAATGTATTAATGTCATTCAACCTGCATTTTTTAATGATGCAGATACATGTTATTAGGATCGATCCTCAACAAGAGTCTGTTAAGGTCACTTCATCCGCTTGTCTACTTATGAGTGAGACTTCCTTGCTTTAGGAGCACTCCAGTTTTATGAGTTGTTAGTAGTAGTTCTTTTGAGGGGTTATGGGTCTTGTCCCGACACTCATCCTGTATAGTAGAGGCTTCATAGATAGGCAAATTTAGAGAGTCTAGATGTTTTATTTAAAACTTATGTTTCATACTCAGTATATTCAGCAAAGTTTTGGGATTCAGGAAATGGCTTTTAAACGTTTCTTTCAATTTGATGCTTATGTATGCTCAAGTTATTCTTTCGCTTGTAGTCATCTAGGATGAGGGTTCGCTTGGGGGCCACCAATGGTTATTGAGTGCCGGCCACATCCAGGGTGTATGCTCGGGTCGTGACAGTTAAATTGACTACATCCCGTGGGAAGCTTCCGGAAGCTTCCATAAAGGAGTCCCAAATTTAGTGAAAATTTAAGTTGAAAGTTGAGATCTATGGATGGGGTCTATGTATCGTAGGAAGTTTGACGGAACTAATCATAGGATTTTCCCAAGATTTAGGCCCCAGTCACTCAACCTACGATTAACCAGGCAACCGTAGGGTCTGCGGAGAGTTATTTTTAAAGGGTATTTGAAATTTTTTTCTATGTGATTAATGCCTAAGCTAAGTCATTTTGACTCAAATTCTAAGCCCTATATAAGATTTTTAAGTCCTAAAACTTCCCACTCAAAATTCATTCCCCTAATTCCCAAATTCCAACCAAAATTCATCCTCCACAATTCTCTGTCAAGCTTAAGAAAGAAGAAGAGAAAGTATAAGTTACTTTAAGTTCAAGTCTCCTTTATTCATCAATTGTCTAGGGCTTCAAGATCAAGGTATGTAGGGATTTCATCAATAGGTAAATCCAAAAGTTTTCTCCAATTCTCCAATTCTCCAATTCAATTTCCCGAAGTTGGTTAGGTTTTCAATCAATTTCTCATGGGTTCTATTTGTATGCATTTAATTATTTGATTGTGATCATATTATGATTGTTTAGACTCAATTACATGCATTCCAACTAATTCCATATGAACACATGTATTGATCATTATTTTGACTTTGAACCCTAATCCACATGAATTTATAGAGAAATTATGAATCTGTGAAACATCTTTTTTCATGAACTTATACATGATTTATGAAAAGAAAAGTTTTATGATCTAGGTTTCTTTAATATTGACATCAATTCAATTGTGAATGTTTTTCTCGCATTAAGGATCATAGGTTGGTGAAAGGTTTTCTCGCTTATGCATGATTCACGATTTAAGGAGCTTTTCTATGATTTTTTTAGGTTGATATAGTAACATAATTGTGATTTTACATGGAGTAATATGTGTTTATGTTTATGACTAATTATGTTGGGATTTTACTTAGCAACGAGAGGATATTGTGATGGAGGCTCTTCCGTTAGTAGAGGTCAGGTCTCTAGCAGCAATCTCCTTGTCTCTAACTATGTGCCCCCGTAGGATTGTCTTAAGTGACGTAGCTAGTAGATCCACCTAAGTTAGAAGTTAATGTCCTTGACTTGACAAGTAAGTATATCTCTTTTTGATGTGGAAGCTAGACACTAGATTCCACGTAATAGCTCATGTGGTCTATGTCGGTTAATAGCAGATATCCCACAAATCAAACTAAGTTGTTCTTAAAGGTTTTATAGAGCTTTACTCATGATTTTAAGATGCATTAACCATATTCATGACTTATGATGCCTCTTTAAATTTTTACTATGTTTAGCTTAGTCATGTGTTTCATGTTTTCGTCTGTGTCCCGTTATTATCATGATTCATGTTTTTACACATATTCCTCATACTTGGTACATTTCATGTACTAATGCATATTTGTGCCTAAATTGTTTCACTAATGTAGGGCTTGACGAGTCCTCCCCCTCTGTCCATGGCTAGTTAATCACTTTAGAGATTTGAAGACTTAGTGAGTCCTCGTACTCTGAGGAAAGTGTCGCTTTTATTTACTTCTTATGTCTTTAATTTTCATATATTGTACATGGTGTACCGTTTATGCCCCGACCTCTTCTTGATGTTGTAGAAAGGATTTTCAAGACTATGTTAGATTTCCACATAAATGTCAAACTCTTTCATTATATGAATTTTCTACTTTCCTTCACTATGTTGTGTACATGCATGTGAAGAGACTTTTGTAGGGTCTCTTAGAGTCTTATATGTCGTGTCACATCTAGGATGTACTTTGGGTCGTGACAAACTTGGTATTAGAGCACAAGGTTTTAGAGAAAGATCCTAGGATATTTGACAAGCTGCATTGAGTATAGTCTTGTTTATTAGTGTGAAGTGTGCCACATTTATGAATAGGAGGATACAAAGCTCTTAGGAAAATTCACTTTTTTCGTTACTCTAAAGTCGTGCCATAGAGTTTATCTTTATAAAGTTCATTTTCCTAAATAGTGTTCGATCATTTTTAGAGTATGGCCCCTCGAAGAGCTTATGTGAGAAGAAATATGGGAAATGACAATTTGGAGCATGAGGTTCCTCAAGTTCTAGTTGATCCTTTGGCCGAGCAAGTGACTCAATGCTGAATTTTAAGCCACTTTCCAAGTGTTGGCTCAAGCCATGACGGCCCAATCCAATAAAGACTCTAATAATCCCATGAACTCAATTATAGGTACAACAATGCCAAGGATAAAGGAACTCACTAAGATGAATCCCTCAAAATTCCATGGTTCTAAGGTTGATGAAGATCATCAAGATTTCATTGATGAGGTTTACAAGATGGTAGGTATTTTCTATGGTTGAAAAGGCAAAGTTGGCTGCTTATCAACTCAAGGGTGTTGCTTAAGTGTGGTTTGAACAAAGGAAAAGTGAGAGGGCTATTGATAGGCGTCCTCTTGATTGGGAGAAATTTAAAGGAACTTTTCTTGATGGTTTCTTTCCTCTTGAAATGAGAGAAGTGAAAATTATTGAGTTTATTAACCTATGACAAGCCAATATAAGTGTAAAAGAGTATGTCTTGAATTTCACTCAATTGGCTAAGTATGCTCCAACTATAGTTGTCGACTCTAGGGTAAGGATGAGTAAGTTTGTGTTAGGTGTTTCCAAATTGGTTGTCAAAGTATGTAGTACCGTCATGTTGATCAAGGAGATTTATATTTTCGATTGATGGCACATGCCCAACAAATTGAAGATGAAAATCTCAAGGAAAGGGCAAAGGAGTCCAATAGGGCAAAGACTGGTGATGGTGACTTTTCTCATTCTAGGTATAGTGGAAAAGGGCATCCTCAATTTATGCAAAAGTTTTTCGATCAAGGTTCCTCTAATGCTCTGGCTCCTAAGTTCAATAAAGATAAGGGGTCTTTCCCTAAGCCTCAAAGAGGGAATGGTGGTAATGGATATTTTATCCCTACTTGCACTAGGTTTGGTAAGAAACATGATAACAAGTGTTTGGCTAGTATGGATAATTGCTTTAAATGTGTGGAAAGAGTGGTCACAAGATAAGAGATTGCCCATTGCTTGCTACTAAGTTAAGGTATGGTAGGAAAGTTCAATGTAGTAGTTCCAATGCGGGTGCTCCAAAGCAAAATAGATTTTATGATTTTCAGACTCGATATGGTGGTGAGGGTTCTCCGGATGTAGTGACCAATATGTTCAAAGTTTTTCATCTTGATGTTTATGCTTTACTTGATCCGGGTGCTACCTTATCATTTGTTACTTATTATGGGGCCATGAGATTTGATAGTGGTCCCGAAATCCTTTCTAATCCCTTTTATGTCTCTACTGTAATTGGTAATATTAATTGTCGCTAAGAGAGCTTATAGAAATTTTCCTATTTACATTTCTCATTGAGTCACTCATGTTGATATTGTAGAGATTGATATGTTAGATTTAAATTTTACTCTTGGAATGGATTGGCTTCATGCATGTTATGCTTCCATAGTAGGACCCGATTGGTCACATTCAAGGTTTAGAATGAACCTATCATGTCATGGGAAAAGGGAAATTGTGTTCTCAAGGGTCAGTTTGTGTCTTGCCTAAATCCTAGAAAAAAGATTTTTAGGGTTGCATTATCATCTTGTTCGGGTTAGGGAAATAGATTTTGAAGCCCTTACTCTTGAGTCAGTTCCGATTGTAAATGAGTTTTTGGAAGTGTTTTCAATGATCTTCTCAGTATTCCTCCCAAAAGGGAAATATACTTCACTTTTAACCTTCTCCTAGATACACAACCTATCTTTATTGCTTCTTATCATTTGACTGATTTAAATGAACAATTAAAAGATTTGTTCGATAAGAGTTTTATTAGACTAAGTATCTCTCCATGGGGTGATCCAGTGTTTTTTGTTTGAAACAATATAGTTCTCTCTGAATGTGCATTGACTATTGACAATTAAATAGGTTATCTTTAAGAATAAGTATCATCTTCCAAGGATAGATAATTTGTTTGATAAACTCCAAGAAGCAAGTTACTTCTCTAAGATTGACCTTTGGTCAGATTATCACTAATTGAGGGTGAAAGAGAATGACATTTTGAAGACAACTTTTCAAACTCGGTATGGTCATTAGGAGCTTTTGGTGATGTCGGATGGTTTGAATAATTCCCCGGTGACATTTGTGGATTTAATGAATAGGATTTTAAGCAATATATTTATATGTTTATAATCGTGTTTATCGATGATATCTTGATTTACTCACGGAGTGAGGAGTAACATGTTGAGAATTTGAAGATTTTGTTACAAATTCTCAAGTAACATGAATTGTATTCTATATTTAGCAAGTGTGAGTTTTGGTTGAGGTATGTTGCTTTCCTTGGTCGTGTTGTCTCCGGTGAAGGTATTCAAGTCGATCCTATGAAAATTGAGGAGGTTAAGAATTGTTCTAGAACCTTGTCCACTTCTGATATATGAAGTTTCTTGAGTTTGGTCGGTTACTATAGAAGATTCAGGGAATGATTTCCCTATATTGCTTCACCATTGATGACAATGACTCAAAAGAAGGTAAAAATTTTATGGTCGGAAGCTTGTGAAAAGAGTTTATAAGATGTAAAGGATAGACTCACTTTAGCCCATATTTTGACGTTATCGGAAGGATCACATGGTTTTGTGGTTTATTGTGTTGCATCACGAATTGGTCTTAGTTGTGTTTTGATGCAACATGGTAAAGTCATTGCACATTTTTCAAGGCAATTGAAGGTAGATGAATAGATTTATCCAACTGATGATTTGGAGTTAGAGGCGGTGGTGTTTTCGTTAAATATTTTAACGCATTACTTTTATAAAGTTCATGTAGATGTATTCACCGAACACAAGAGCTTGAAATATGTATTTACTCAAAAGTATCTAAATTTTCACCAAAGGAAGTGGCTTGAGTTGTTAAAGGATGATGACATGATTGTCCTATATCATCCCAGAAAAGCAAATGTGGTAGCAGATGCCCTTAGTCAACTGTTGATGGGTAGTGTTGCTCATGTTGAGGATGATAAGAAGATTTAGTTCTTGATGTTTATAGATTGGCCTGATTGGGTGTCCGGTTGGTTGATCCTATTGAAGGTGATGTAGTTGTTCATAAGTGTTTAGAATCATCTTTTGTATCATACCTGAAGGATAAGAAAGATCTCGATTCGATTATGGTTGAGTTGAAGAAGTCTGTTTCCGAAAAAACCATTGAGGCTTTCTCCCAAGTGGCAGATGGTGTCCTTGATACTAAGGTCGGTTATGTGTTCCAAATGATGATGAGTTGAGGAATCAAATTCTAACAAAATCTCACATTTCTCATTTTTTATTCACTCTAGAGCCACCAAGATGTACCATGATTTGTGAGAAGTATTTTGGTGCAATGGAATGGAGAAGAATATTGTGGAATTTGTAGCTAAATGTCTCAATTGTCAACAAGTCAAAGTTGATCATTAGAAATGGGTGGTTTGGCTCAAATCGTTAATATTCCTACATGGAAATGGGAAGATTTTAAAATGAACTTCATTACAGGTTCACCCCGCACACGTCGACAATTTGACTTGATTTGGGTCGTAGTGGACTAAATGTCAAAATCGGATCACTTTCTTTCCATTAAGACTTCATTCTCATTTGAATATAGTGCCAAGATTTATATTAGGGAAATGGTAAGGTTGCATAGAGTAGCTTTGTCATTATCTCCGATCTAGGTACTCAATTTACATCTCAATTTTGAAAGTCATTTCAGAAAGGTCTTGGTACTCAAGTGAAACTTAGCACGACTTTTCATCCTTAGATAGATGGGCATGCCAAGCATACCATTCATACTTTAGAAGATATGTTAAGATCTTGTGTGATTGATTTCAAGGGAAATTGAGAAGATCATTTACCTTTGATTGAGTTTGCTTATAATAATAGCTATCATTCTAGCATTGGGATGGCAGGGTTTGAGGCTCTTTATGGTAGAAGTTGTAGGTCTGCAACAGTTGGTTTGAAGTGAATGAGGTCGCTTTGATAGGTCCTGAGTTGGTGTATGATGTGATGGAAAAGATTTGACTTATTTGTGACAAGTTGAAAATGGCTCAAAGTCAACAAAAGTTTTATTTTGATGTTAGGAGAAGAGAACTATAGTATGATGTTGATTATTGGGCCTACTTGAAAATTGCAACCATGAAAGGTGTAATAAGATTTGGAAAAGAAAAGGAAACTTAGTCCCCGTTATGTGGCCCTATATCTAATTTTGAGGTGTATTGGAAAAGTTGGTTATGAACTTGAGTTGCCCAATGATTTAGCATCGGTACATCTGGTATTTCATGTCTCCTTGTTGGATAAGTGTGTTGGCGATCCGATGTCCATTCTACCTTTGGAAGGTTTGGTAGTGAAAGAGAATCTTTCTTATGAAGAGATTCCGGTTGAGATTTTAGACCGGCAAGTCCAGAAGTTGAGAAATAAGGTAGTTGCTTCCATTAAGGTTCTTTGGAGGAATCAATTAGTTGAGCATGCTACTTGGGAGTCTGAACCCAATATAATGCCCTGGTATCCTTATCTCTTTTCATCCGCTTCTACACTAGCTTGAGGTATTAATTCCTTATGGTTCATTCTTTCGCATTCATGCGTCTTAGTTATTCCCATGTTTCCATAAGCATGCATGTTCATGAAAACTCAATTTTGATGTTATGATTTAGCTTGGAGTGATTCTCCATGTTTTTGTGCATTTTGATGAAATTTGCATTCATATTGGGTTTTTAGTGTCACTCATATTCTAATCATGCTGGTTTGAGTCCCATTCGAGGATGAATATTCCCGAGGAGATATTGTAACACCACGAAATTTAGAAAAGGAAAGAAGGACAAAAGATTGGCAACTAGTTCAAGTCCACCAGACCAGTCTACGATTCATAGAATGTTCTATGTTGCTTCCAATTCACACGCAAGTTTACCTAGTCGCGTAAGTAATATAGTGGCCTTAAAAGATCCGTATATCGAACCCAAAGGAATTATTGATTAACTATTTTACTAAATTATACTATTATAATTATTTATTCAAGCGTATCAAAAGAGTTTAATTTATATTTAAATACTAAGAATGCAAGAATGATATAATAAAATTACCTACAATTATTGGAACATTCCAGGGTTGCAACATGTATAGGGTTTCATGTGATGCATCTCATGTAATGAATTAACTAAGGTTATCAAATTAGTGATTTATAGGGTTGATTCTATGATCATGATCATTTGACCTCAAATCGCCTACTCCAATTGACCGTCAAACTACATCGTTGAGCGGGGATAGACAGACTCAATTGGCAAGCATTTAAATCTCATCCTATTTAGTAATCAATCTTAGTGTTCGTCTAGGTTTTAATCCTGAACAAGAATATGAACAAGTGATATACCAGAAAGATTGAGTTCTTTGTATTCTTTGTTCTATCTACCTCTTCGTCTCCCGAGTTCAATAATAGAAAATATGCTTATCTCTATGGTTGCCAATCATGAAATACTAAAACATGAATACAAAATTAATTCAAATGACATCCAACATTAATTCAAAACAATCGATGTTCAACAATTACCGGTAGCTAAAGCCCTAGAAAAAGTGTCTTTAGCTACTGATGTCTAACTGTAACACTCTAGAAATTTGTAGGCTAAACTAGAGCTTAACTTGAGGGTTAGAGTCGTAAATGTAACTCCCGTACTTAAAATGAAGGATTTTTTGTTAGAACGTTAAGGCACTACCCCTCAAGGACCAACCATGGATCCTTGAGGAGGACCCTAAAAATTATCTGAAAGCAGTGAACCACGACAGGACCCACGCCCCGTGGGTAGGTCCATGCCCTGTGGATGGAGGGTCCGTAGGTGGGAAAAATTCTCTGTCACCAAACCACATTGACTAGGATGGTCCGTGGTTTCATCCACGGCCCGTCAATGTGGTCTCGTGGATAGTGACCTAGAGACTATTTTGGTGGTTAAGTTTAGGGGTATTTTGGGGTTTTTTGGTTTTAATTAATATTAAGCGATGTCATTTTAGCTTATTTTAGACCACTTAGATAAGGATTTAAACCCCCTAAATTCAGTCATTCATCTCATTATTTCTAAAACTCAAATCAATTCCCAAAACTTCCTCCTCTCCAAAAATTCTCTCTCTAGAAAACTCAAAGAAGAAAAAGAATAAGAAGTTGAAGGCTAGGTTTAAAGAAGCAAGGATCTTTACATCAAATTCATATGGCTTTTTTGTTGAGGTATGTGATACGCTCAAATTACACCTCCCTAAAGAAGCATAAGAGATGGTTATCAAGTAAAGAACCCAACTTGTAGGTTGGGGTCGATCCCACGAGGAAACTGGTTTAGACTTAACTTTAACTTACACCTATATTCGTTTAGTCAATGTACTTCCGGAAACAAGTAATAAAAAGGGGGGGATTTGTGCAACAAATAGTAAGAATTCACTAAGTAATCAGTAAACAAAAGTCATTTTTTGTTATTATCAAGATGAGAAAATTAACTAGGGTATACGTGTTCACCATAAGCTCATAACTCAGTAATCCTAGTAATAGCAATCATGTGCTAGTGTATTACATGCAAAGTGATAAGTTAGGTATCTCTAAATCCTTGGTCCGGCATCTAGAAAATTTCACCCCGCACCTTGGTCCGGCTATGTATGTATAATTTACTAACCCTTGGAAATCAAACAAAATCTTCAAAACGAACCTTTGGAAATCAAGAATTGCTCGGGTAGCAAAATTAGTTCCCAAGTCACAAAGTAAGACAAAAGTAATAAATTATAACCCCTAAACACGAGGTTTACATGCCCTATTTATAGAAAACAAGCCCTAAATTAAAAGGGAAACAAATTAAGGAAAGTGTGTTCAGGCATGCGTCTTCATTCCATGAGACTGACTCATGGACCATCAATGGATCTACGGTCGTGAGTCCCTTCCATCAGCCAGGACTTAGAAAATATTTTAGCCTCCAAAATCAGCTTTTCTGAAGCAAACGAAGGACTTGCAGTACGGATCGTAAATCGATCTACGGTCCATCAATCCCCTTCCGTAGCTCCATACTTGAATCTTAAAAAATCAGGTACTGAAACCCTCGCAGTATCAATCTACGGATCAACAGTACAGTCCGTAGATCAATCTACGGACCGTCACCATCAATGGTCACCGTGGTTCCACAATCTGTCAAATTTCCCTGATTTGCCTTTCATGCCTTGCTTGCTGATCTACGGCCATCACCTACGAAGCGTCACTGGACCTACAGTCCGTAGATTACCTCCGTAGGTGCCCTTTCTGCAGTTATTTTAGCTATCCCTTTACTTTCGCGCCTAAACGTCTTTTCTGCAAAACATGATAAAAACACATAAAAACCAATCCAAAAAGGCCCTAGACACATACAATTTGTAAGTGAAATATATTAGAAATACTATAAACTCACGGTATATCAACACCCTCAACTTAAATTCGTTGTTTGTCCTCAAGTGACGCACTAAGACTCTAAATGACACTTGTATCGAAGCAAGCATTTCAAACACAAGCAATCACATGGATTTCTACCCCACTCTCTTTGTTGGTACAAAATTTGTTCTCTTAGACTCGAAAGCTAATTCATGCGGATCAAACCATGACAACGATTGACCAACCAACACACAACATACATTGTTTCACTATCACCAAGGTACCAACTCTCCGACAATGTACTAAGTTCCCTTACTTCAAACGAAATCCCTTTTTTTCTTCTTCACACAATGACTGATGAATTTGAGTACAAGGATTCATTTAACACTCACTCAGAAATAACTTCAAGTACAATTAGTGCTCAGTACCATAGGCTTGCCCTTATTTTCACTGCTTAGACTCTCCAAACTAGACTGTAGGATAACTATAGGACTTTCTTGGCTTGTAACGTAGGCTCAGGGCCAGGTGTGGTACATTTGGGTACTTTTTAGTGACTTTCTGCCCTCCTTGACATTACACTAGGCTTTCAACCTCTTTTTGCCCATTTTTTGCCGTCCTACTATTTTACCTTCTTTCCCTTGATTTTCTTCAACCACAGATGTGACTTTAAACTTTGTAGCTCTTTTTACTTTTATTTATTTTTCTTTTAGCTTTCAACAAGACACATCCTTTCCTCTCTTATTCAACATCAAACTCTTTTCATACTTATTTTTTTTGTTTCCTCTTTCATAGCCACCCTCAACTTATAGATTTTCTATTGGTTGAGGTGCACAGTACCCGATGTCAGGTTAGGGCCAAGATTGAAGTTACTTTTTACATTAGCCACCCTCAAATTAGGCTTTTGGCTTAGGTCGAGGTGCACATGTCCAAGGAGGGACCTGGGCCAACATAGTCGATCATAGGAAGGTGAGTTCGAGGTTTAGAAAGAAATGGTATTATTTTAGGATCAAAGTATTTGGATCAAAGGGAGCATTTGTTTCATTTGGTCGGATCCTTCTTTCAGGCAATTTGCTGACTTATCAGAACAATGGCCTATGATCACTTCCTAACCTCTAGATTGTTGAGTCTTAGCAGGACTAACCGGGCAAGTTCTAGTTTTGCACAAACACTGTTTGAACACTCAACTATTCTCACACACTCTTGGCACATAGTTTTATTATATTATCAGATTACCTAGTTCAAGTTTCAGCTCAAGTCATGCCATCAAGTTGATTCATTATCATGTCATACATAGAGCCAACACATTCAGCTAATTGTAGCCTACAAATTTTAGCACACATCACAAAATCTGACGGGTATCATCTTTTTTATTTTAGCCATCATGCTTCTTTCTATTTCATGCTTCTACACATACGATCCTAACACATGCCGGTTCAACATAAATTAAATAGTCTCTTGCGGAAAAAGAACACATGCAAGAAAACCCCACGAGAGGATCTATGAGTTGAGTTACTCAGACTTCACCCTATCACTCACAATCCATTTACCCCACCCCAAAAAAAATATATATTCAATTGTCCCCAATGCATACAACAGTAGAAAAAAAGTGGATTGGGTGAAGCAAACCTTTGGCGCATAGCATCAGCGAATCATCAACAAGTGGGTGGGTTTGATTTCTCAGAGCCCGCTGGAACAATAGTTGGGTCACCTTCAGTAGTGCCCACATCATCAAACAGTGGTGCTCACAATGTCCCTCACAACAAGCGGGACCTCTACAACTGGGGCAGAACTCGATGCCTCTGCAATACTCTCACGCACCCTCCGCTGGCGCAACTCTTCATCTATAATAAAGGACTTCCTAGCCTCCTTCTCCTGCCTATGCTGTCTCTTTTGAGCTTTTTCCTCCTCAGTGAGACTAGAACGGTGTCTCTTACCTTTGGTATGTGTAGGCACAGACTCCTCCTCGGCGGTCCTACTGAATAAAACATCTAGCATCGTATCATCAGCCAGTGCAATAGGTGCAGCCTGAGGCTCAACTGCAGAGGTCGCAAGAATGGCATCAACATCGGCGCGGAGATAGGCTAATTCAGCCTGACAAAAGGATAGGTCTATGGTCGGGGATGGTCACTCGAGGACTCACAATTCAAAAGCATCAACACGCTTATTAATGGCCTGGACCTTTCGGTCCATCATGTCCTCCATCTTTCACTCCATTTTGGCCTCGGACTCGGCTATAGACTTTTGCATCCAAGGCAGGATGTGATGCAGAAATGTGGCCATCTGAGCCTCTAATTTATGTACTCTGGCCAATGGGACAACAGTAGCTCCTAACTGTGGTGTGGACCGGGATGAACTAGGAGCCATGATAGAGGCCTGGGAAGGTGGTCAGGATAGTATCAAAGTGATCTGGTATAATGGGGTCATCGCCTTATGCCTGCCCCACCGTGTCTGCAAGATCTGCGCCCAAGGGAGGTACCTCAACCAGGGGCTCTCTGCGAGGTGTTGCCCCATTTGCTTCATCTCGAATGAGGCCTATATCTAAAGCCCCGATAGGGTGGATCAATCTGTCACAATGCCAGATAGGCACTCCAAAGTCCCTGCACAATTGGAAAATTAAACATGGAAAGGGGTAAGTAGTGGAGGTCTTGAATGCCCTCTTGTGAATCTCTTCCAGCAGCATGCGGGCAAAGTCAATCTCCACTCCTGCTACTAATGCTGCAACCATGACCGCTTTATCCCAAGTGAGTTGGTTGTCAGCTTTTGTCAACGACACCCTGTTACGCACCAACAACCAGAAGAACTTGGCCGCAAAATTTAGTGTTGCCTTTCGAATACCCAACCGTGGTGTGGTGACCCACTCCGCACGCTCTACATCAGTAGCAATGTACTTAGTCAACCATAGTATAACAGCCTCTCGCTGCTCAGCATTCCTCTGGAAAGCACCGCTCCACACGATATCCCATCTATAATCAAACTCCGTTGTGTTTAGTGACCAAGTGTGACCTGTGGTAGGCCCATAGAGAAAGCGGCTCATGGTAGCCTGCGATATGTCTACCAGACAACCTCGGACCATAGTGGACGTGAGAGGATCTTGGGCTAAGGGTTTCAATTTCTTAGAGATCGACCCATAGAGAGTGGCAGCATAAGAGGCGTAGAACTCCCGCATAATCTCTTCGCTATACGCCCCTTGGTCTCGAGCCATCCAGTCACACTTGTGAAGGTTGAAAAGCTGATGAATGTCAGGGATAGAGGGCAAGCTTCTTATGAGTACTCTGCGCTCCTTTGTAACAATTTGGGCCATCTTCTCTGTATCATTAATAATCTTGGAATCCCGATAGATTTGCCATTGGCCCTCAACACACCATCTGTTTGGCTTACCAGCCACTGGAGTAGGGTTCTTATTCCTTGGTGTGGGCACTGACTCTGAGCTAGTGGCCTCATCAGATGAGACTGGTTGTTCATTCTGGCTGGACCATATGGCTGACTTAGCGTTGGACCCCGAAGCATGGGCAGACTCGGACCCTGAAGCATGGCTGGACTCAGAGCCTGAAGCATGGGTAGACTCAAAGCCAGACGCAGACCCATTAGCTGAACTGGAAGCAGCCCCAGTTGGTGACCCGTTCAGTGTGTGCTCCTCATCAAACTGGGAGATAGTGACTACGTTGGGAATCACCTTCCGAGGGGTGCCTCTGGTGGATCGGGGTGCAGTGGGAATAGTCCTTGTGTTTGGAGGAACGTATTCTGGATCTCTTTCCGTGTTTGTATCCTCATCGATTAACCTAAAGCTAGGAGCAACAGATTTTGACTTGCCCTATTTTGAGTAGGTGACTAGCTTCTTGGGTGCCATCGTACCTGTGGAATCGATATTAGTGCCAAAACTAAATCTAAACAACTAAATAAAAAAACTTTAAACTATAAACGAACAGTAACAAAGTCCTAAGAAAATTTCAGATAGAGGCTACAGTGGTCATCAACGGAGGGGACCTACGGTCCGTAGACTGATCTACGATTTGTGGAACCCTTCCGTGGATCAGCGGACCAACCATATTGGTCGCAGATGGAAATCACAGATGTACAGAACGGTCCACATCTGTGGCTTCACAGTTGGTGAAATTTTCAAGAGCATCAACCCACGAACCCAATCTACGGTCCGTAGATGGGGTATCGTAGTTGGGATCTATGCCAAGTTTTAGCCATCCTCAATTTTCAACGACACATCTTAGACCATTTTCAACAATATCCTATTCTAACCATGCATTTCAACATTGAATCATGCTAGTTTGTCATTCTAGGATTCCGATTAATCATTTTAACAATTATTTAAGACACACTTTGGTGCCCTAAGTCGAGACTTACATATAGACTTATAATCACATATAACAAGGCAACACAATCACTATCTATCGTTCCAAGGGTATTGTAACTTCCAATTTTATCATGCAATTTCATCTAACAATTACCCAAGGTCATGACCCGACTCCTGACTTTCTATATTCAATCTATGAACCAAAATTCAAAGTGAGGGGAAAGTCTATTACCTTATAAGCAACGTGGAGTGGGGTGATTGCATGACGACACTAAGTTTTGCAAGACCAAACAATCACCTCTTTGTTACTAACCCAACACCGGACCCTTTTTGTGGAATATGAAGTGAGTTGTATTCGAAATGGAAAGGAATTGTGGGAATGATGGGGGAATGGACGGGATGTTTTATGGGGGAGTTATGGAGTGATTTAGGGGAGTTGAGGGTGTTTGAAATGGTTGGAGGGTGAATGGAGGGAAGTGGAAATGATTTGAAATTAGGGGAGTTTTATATAAGGGGGTCTGGGTCGGGTCAGACAGATTTAGGGTTTTGGACCTCGTGGGTCAATCTACGGTCCGTAGATTGGGACCGTAGATCACTTTTACACTTGGAAAAATTTAGGAGCTTACCTGGGATCTACGAGCACCATCCACGGTCCGTAGATAGAACGATGGACCATCGATGGGATTCGTAGACCTCTGTACTAGACCATTTTCTGCAAATTTTTCATAGCGTACCTACACATGTAGCAACCATTAGGCTATTCTTTTTACATTTTCTGGCCACTTTTTAGACACGGACCCTATGCTAATTCTAGCCAACACTAAAAAACTAAAACGCCTATCTAAATTTGATACAGAGATGCAATTAAACAAAGAAAACTACTAAATGGGAAACAAAAACCTATCGTTGGCTAGATTGTACATCTTAGGTTACCTCCCGAGCAGCGCTTGATTTAACGTGGCTGCACGACGCAAGTTTCTTGATTACTCAGACTTCATCAAGATTCCTCAATCACTTCTTGCACACTTTTAACATTTCCCAGATATATCTTGATCTTTTGCCCGTTTACCATGAACCTTGTTCCTTCACTATTCTCAAGCTCAACCACTCCATGGAGGAGCACTTTTGTGAGAAAAAATGGCCCAGTCCATTTGGACTTG
Organism: Solanum commersonii; assembly: GCA_029007595.1. Taxonomy (NCBI): domain Eukaryota; kingdom Viridiplantae; phylum Streptophyta; class Magnoliopsida; order Solanales; family Solanaceae; genus Solanum; species Solanum commersonii. The sequence continues at coordinate 2,928,151 of JAJTWQ010000068.1, forward strand.
ATTTTTCCTGGAAACAAGCGCAACCTAGAGTTGAATAGAAGCACAAGATCACCAACCACAAATTCTCGCTTTTCAATTCTTTGATCATGATAGCGCTTCATCCTCTCTTTGTACAGGGCTGAACTTTCATAAGCTTTTAGGCGAAACTCATCAAGCATATTCAAGTCATTAATTCTTTGATTCAATGCGGCGCCCCAATCCAAATTTAGCTTCTTCATTGTCCACATCACCTTATGCACTAGCTCTACCGGTAAATGACAAGACTTCCCATAGACAAGTTGGTAAGGAGACATACCTATGGGGGTCTTGTATGTAGTGCTATAGGCCCATAGAGCATCATCAATCTTCCTTGACCAATCCGTTCTATTAGCATTCACAGTCTTCGCCAAAATCTGTTTGATTTCTTTGTTGGACACTTCAACTTGACCACTAGTCTGCGGATGGTAAGGAGTGACTACATTGTGGCGGACACCATATTTCTCAAGTAGTGCCTTGCATAACTTATTATAAAAGTGAGAACCTCTGTCGCTGATAATTGCCCTCGGTGTACCGAATCTGGAAAAGATATTCTTTTTCAAGAATTCAGTGACACTTTTACCTTCATTGTTGGGGAGCGCAATTGCTTCCACCCACTTTGATACATAATCAACCGCAACAAGATTATACTTTATCCTATATGAACTCACAAATGGGCCCATAAAATCAATGCCCCATACATCAAACAACTCTATCACCAATATCGGATTCATAGGGAGCTCTTGCCTCTTTGAAATCCCTCTTTCTCTTTGGCAATGATCACAAGACTTGGCGAAATCATAAGCATCTTCATGGATGGTAGGCCAGTACTATCGATACTACAAAATCTTATGCGCAGTCCGAATACAACTATGATGCCCACTAACAGGCGATGAATGACATGCTTCAAGTACACTCAATATCTCAACCTCAGGCACACAACGCCGAATAATCCCATCAGCACAACTACGATACAAGTAAGGTTCATCCCAAAAGAATTTCTTCACATCATGCATAAACTTTCTCCTCTGGTGAAAAGACAAGTCCGGGGGCACCAAATCGCTTGCCAAATAATTAGCAAAGTCTGTGAACCATGGAATCAAATCATGGGAAGCAGCCAATACATGTTCATCTGGAAAAGCATCATTAATTTCAGCCTTATCTCCAAACTTTAGCATAGTCTCTTCCTCTAATCTAGACAAGTGATTGACAACTTGATTTTCGGTCCCCTTTCTATCTTTTACCACAAAATCAAACTCTTGCAGCAACAATACCCATCTAATCAATCTTGGTTTTGCATCCTTTTTCTCCATCAAATACCTCAATACAGAATGGTCAGTATGCACTATGACCTTAGTACTAAGCAAGTAGGATTGAAATTTCTCGAATGCAAAAACCACCGCAAGAAGTTCTTCTTTGGTCACAGTATAATTCTTCTGGGCAACATTTAGAGCTTTGCTAGCATCATAAATAGGGTGAAGAATTTTCTCTTTCCTCTGTCCTAGTACCACACCAAGCACCACTCCACTTACATCACACATTACCTCAAACGGTTGTCCCCAATCAAGTGAAATAATAATAGGTGTAGTGACCGACTTCTCCTTCAACTCTCCAAATGCTCTCAGACAAGCCTCATCAAAATCAAACTTATACTCCTTTTCGAGCAGTTTGCACAATGGGTGTGCAATTTTTGAAAAGTCTTTTATGAATCTCCTATAGAACCCAGAATGCCCAAGAAAACTTCTAACACCTTTTACAAAGGTGGTGAAAGCTTTTCTATTACCTCAACTTTAGCTCTATCAACCTCAATATCTTTTTCTGAAATTCGATGACCCAACACTATACCTTCTTTAACCATCAAATGACATTTCTCCCAATTCAACACCAAGTTGCAGTCTTCACACCTTTTAAGCACCTCGGCCAAATGATCCAAACAACGATCAAAAGAATCACTTACAACTAAAAAATCATCCATGAACACTTCAATAGTATCCTCCACCATATTACAAAATATTGACATCATACAGCGTTGGAAGGTTGCTGGAGCATTGCACAACCCAAATGGCATCCGTTTGAAAGCTAAAGTCCCATAAGGTCAAGTGAAGGTTGTCTTCTCTTGGTCTTCTGGAGCTATAGAAATTTGATTGTAGCCCGAATACCCATCGATAAAATAATACCAACCCTTTCCTGTAAGTATATCCAACATCTGGTCCATGAATGGCGTAGGAAAGTGGTCATTTTCTGTCCACGCATTCAACTTCCAGTAATCCATACAAACTCTACATCCAATTACAGGCCTCATTGGAACAAGCTCATTTCTTTCATTTGGAACCACAGTAATACCACCCTTATTAGGCACACACTGCACATGACACACCCAACTACTATCTGCAATAGGATAAATAACTCCCGCATCCAGCCACTTGATGATCTCCTTTTTAACTACCTCTTGCATAGGTGGATTTAATCTTCTTTGGTGCTCGATACTGGGTTTATGATCTGGCACAAGTTGGATTTTGTGAGAGCAAATACCAAGAGAAATACCAATAATATCCGCAATAGTCCACCCAATAGCTTGCTTGAACCTCTTTAACAAAGTCACCAAGAACTCTACTTGTATCACATTCAAATCTGCCGCAATGATGACCGGCAAAGCATTATCTCTGCCCAAGTATACATACCTCAAATGCGGTGGTAGAGCCTTAAGCTCCACATTCGGTGCCTCCACAATAGATGGTCTTGCGGGTGGGGACTCGCAATTCTTCATGTCTAACTCATACTTCTTTGGTTTGGACTGATATTAACACCTATCGAGTGTGGCTACCAACTCATCATACTCTTTAATACCATCTCTGCTTCATGGACCTACAAATATTGAAAGTTACTTGTACATTGTTAAGTCTGAACTTCATCTGTCCCTTTTCCATATCAACCAACGCACGCCCTATGGCAAGAAATGGTCTCCCAAGGTTGATGGGAACCTCAAAATCAACCTCACAGTCAAGAATCACAAAATATGTCGGAAAAATGAAAGATTCCACTTTTACTAACACATTATGAAGTACACCAATGGGTCTTTTCACAGTTTGATCGGCCATCAGTAACTGCATTGTAGTGGTCTTTGGGTCCCCTAGACCCAATTTCTTGTAAATAGACAATGTCATAAGGTTGATTCTAGCACCAAGATCACACAATGCCTTAGCAAAGTGTAACAGTCTAATAGTACATGGAATCGTGAAGGCACCAAGATCGTCTCTCTTTTGCACAAGAGACCTTATGGCAATAGCGCTACAATGCTGCAATCTATCATCATTTTAAAAACTCACATACCTCTTCTTTGTTACCATATCTTTCATAAACTTTGCATGCCCAGGCATTTGTTTCAAAGCTTCTATCAACGGAACATTGATAGAAAGTTGCTTCAACATAGTAATAAACCTGCGATATTTACCATCTTCAATCTTCTTCACTATTCTTTGTGGAAAAGGTCGTAGAGGACTAGGTATGGGGACCACTTTCTGAGATATCTCCGCTTCTTTCTCTGTCGCATTCTCAGACTTTTCTCTAACCTTTATCACATCATCTTCTTTTCTAATCTCAACTCCACCACAGACGACATAGGTGGATCAATGGTTTGCTTACCCCCTTGAGTAGTAACTGCCATGCAATGGCCGTCATTCTTTGGATTCTGGATGGTGTTGCTAGGAAGTCTACTAGGTTGACATGGGTTTGTTGTAGTAGACAACTGGGTCATCTGCTGCTCTACATGGTTTATTGGCACTGCATGGGCATCAACCTTTTGACCAATACCAGACAAGCCATTTCTCATCTCCTTCTCATTCTCATCATCTTCATCAAACCTTCTCATCATCTTCTGCATCATATCTTCAATACGTTCCATACTTCTTCCAGCCTTCCTAGTACCAGATTCTCGATTTGGAGGGGTACATAAGGTCCAACTCGATCATTTTTGTTACCATATCTATTTCGGTTGTAGTTGTTTTCGCAATTGAAGTTCCCATCCTGGACATATTGACCCTCTCAATTGTAATTTCCATAGTTCCGACCTTGGTTCCCTTGACCTTGACACCAATTTTTCGTGTTGGATCCTTGGGCATTTGGTCGAAAAACCCCATTTGATCATTCACAGCATAAGCATCCTCTTTATAGTAACAGTCTTCCACTGGTGGTGGAATTCTAGTCAAGTAGTTCAGAGCATTTACCTTTTCTGCACCTCCGCTCACATGCTTCAATACCAAACCCAACTCAGTCCTCATCTGAGCCATATTTTTACGAATCTCATCCACAGACTGGTTGTTTGTAGCATGAATGGCAAATGTGTTTCTCCCAGTATTCGACCTCTTAGTGCTCCATGCTTTATTGTTACGAGAGATCATCTCCAGCTTTTTTGCGATCTGTGCATATATACACTCACCATATGAACCTCCAGCAATAGTATCCAGCACTACTTTATTGTTATCATCCTGACCTCCATAGAAATATTCCTTCAGCGACTCATTATCAATATGGTGATCCGAAACACCTTTTATGAACGAAGTGAATCTGTCCCATGAGCTACTTACAGACTCTCCAGGTAATGCCACAAAATTAATGACCCTATCTTTGTGATTTAGCTTCTTGGACACTGGGTAATATCTTGCTAAGAACACATCCCTTAGTTGGTTCCTTGTATAGATTGAGTTATAAGGTAGTTCAGTGAACCATATAGCAGCATCGCCTGTTAGTGATAGAGGGAACACTCTCAATCCGATGACATCCATATCCAAGTCTGGCCGACCTACACAGCTTTTGTAAACTACCCTTATCTTGGCTATGTGAGCATATGGATCCTCCAATGGTAACCCTAAGAACAAGCCCATCGTTATATGCATCTATATCAAGCTACTAGTTACCACAAATGTGTGCCCTGAAGGCAGAAGAGGTAAGACTAGAGGTCCATTAGAGTCAGTAATATTTGTGTTGCCCCTGTAGTTGGCATGTAGTTGTGGGTCTGGTGGACCATGCACCCTCACTACATTTCCCAATTGATTTTCAGCTACATCCCAATTTTCCCCACCAGCTACTCTCAGCTGTTGTAACTCAACTATATCATCAAGATTTACTCCGATAGGATTAACTGGAATTCCTTGATTGTTCATTCTTCGCAAAGTTCTATTCAACTCTGGATCATAAGGAGTAAGTGGTTCACCTTGGCTCCGTGTCCTTGGCATACACTACAGACAGAACCTGAGAGAGACAAGAACAAAAAGAAAAAGTAAAATTAGGAAATATTTGACTAAAGTTCAATAATGTAGTGAAAATTATCTAAAAGCCAAATTTCCCCGGCAGCGGTGCCAAAATTGGATACGCTCAAATTACACCTCCCTAAAGAAGCATAAGCAATCGTTATCGAGTAAAGAACCCAACTTGTAGGTTGGGGTTGATCCCACGAGGAAACTAGTTTAGACTTAACTTTAACTTACGCCTATATTCGTTTAGTCAAAGTACTTCTGAAAATAAGTAATAAAAAGGGGAGGTTTGTGAAACAAATAGTAAGAATTCAGTAAGTAATCAATAAACAAACGTCAATTTTTGTTGTTATCAAGATGAAAAAATTAACTAGAGTATACGTGTTCACCACAAGCTCATAACTCAGTAATCCTAGTAATAGCAATCATGTCCTAGTGTATTACATGCAAAGTGATAAGTTAGGTATCTCTAAATCCTTGGTCCAGTATCTAGAGAATTTCACCCCGTACATTGGTCTGGCTACGTTTGTATAATTTACTAACCCTTGCCTTTATCTCATATTAGACATCATAATCGATGTTTGGCTTAGTTATTACTTCGCACCAATCGACACTAGCCTAGTAAATAGTATCACACTAAATCTATGTTGATAATTCTTTTCTTGTTGATTACCTCCTTGGTCCGGCAAGTAGCAACAAGGAAAGTTCTAACGCGTGCACTCGTTAAAAAGACTTTTGAATGAAAGAATTATCAATGCATGCAAAAACTATTCAAGAATTGCTTATTTACTATTCATCCTTTGTTAATCGCTCATGGATCCCACAACCCTAGTTGTGGAGTTTAGTTACCCATAATCATATGAACACAATTCATTGTTTTAGATGAAAGAATTATGAACTTATGTAGTTGAGAAAAATAAACCCAGAAATTTAACTCAAATTTCAAACAAAATCTTCAAAACGAACCTTTGGAAATCAAGAATTGCTTGGGTAGCAAAATTAGTTCCCAAGTCACAAAGTAAAACAAAAGTAATAAATTCTAACCCCTAAAAATGAGGTTTACATGCCCTATTTATAGAAAACAAGTCCTAAATTAAAAGGGAAACAAATTAAGGAAAGTGTGTTCAGGCACGCGTCTTTATTCCACGAGACTGACTCATGGACCGTCAATGGATCTATGGTCCGTGAGTCCCTTCTGTCAGCCAGGACTTAGAAAATATTTTAGCCTCTAAAAATCAACTTCTCTGAAGCAAACGACGAACTTAAAGTACAGACTGTAGATCGATCTACGGTCCGTCAATCCCCTTCTGTAGCTCCATACTTGGAATCTTCAAAAATAAGGTACTAGAACCCTCGCAATATCAATCTACGTCTCAACAGTATAGTTCGTAGATCAATCTATGGACTATCAATGGCCATCGTGGTTTTACACTCTGTCAAATTTCCCTGATTTGCCCTTCATGCCTTGCCTGCTGATCTACCGCCATCACCTACGGAGCGTCACTGGACCTACGGTCCGTAGATCACCTCCGTAGGTGCCCTTTCTGCAGTTATTTCTGCTGTCCCTTTACTTTCGCGCCTAAACATCTTTCCTGTAAAACATGATAAAAACACATAAAAACCAATCCAAAAAGGCCCTAGACACACACAACTTGTAAGTGAAATGTATTAGAAATACCGTAAACTCACGATATATCAATATGGTGGTTTTCATCCATGGGTAGCTTTCACCCATGGAGCCCTCTCAAAACCTTTAATTTCAAATGGTAGATTTTCCCAATTAGCTAAGGTTTTCTTCATTCACCATGGTTTATTTGATATAATGATTTAATGGTTTAATTATGTCTAAATATGCATGAATTGATGATCTACAATGCTTTTATGATGCTTCCCTTATGAATCCATGCAAATCCCCATATTTCCCTAAATTGTGATCTCATAGGTTGGGTTGTTGATTGCAAAAGAAGAGTTTTTATGATCTAAAGTATGAATTGATAGAATTACATGAAGTTATGATAAAATCCCTATCTAATGTTTAAATTCTATATTTTGTGATTGATGATGGTTTTGAACCTTGGAAGGGCAAAGTGAGTTTATGCATGATCTAATGAACCTATGTAAATGTTATGAAAGTTCTTTGAGAGTAAAGTGTCAATGTTAATTGTGTTATTGTGTTGTTGAAAGGTCATTCTCATGAAACGCTTACAACCATGATGTGAAAGGTTTTCTCACATAGAAAGGATTCTTAAGATGAAAGGCTATGCTCACCTAATTAAATCAATGAATAAGAGCTATCCTAATGAACTAACTTGGATAGATTGTCAAGGACATCCTTCCATGAGACATGAGTTAAGTAAGACTTAATAAGTATTTCGTGGGAATTATGCTTAGAACTGAGTGGATATTGAAAATGAAATGGAAGCTCTCCCGTTAGTTTAGGCTGAGTTTCTGTAACAGGTCTCATGAGATGGAAGCTCTCCCATTAGTTGAGGTTGGGTATCTAGTAGCAATGTTTGTATCCCATAAACTATGTGCCCCATAGGTTATCTAGCTAGTGGATCCACCTAAGCTAAGAGTTCATGGTTCTACCTTAGGCAAGTAGAACAACCCTTTTTGGTGTGGGAAACACTGGTGATCATGTTTTAGCTCACATGGTCTCTATGTCGGTTAAGGCTATTCTTCCCATAATAAAAACATGAATAATGAACTATGGTTACTCAAGAGGCTTGGTATAGGAGTTCAAAGGTTTCAAGATGATATTGACTTATGTTGTCCATAATTATGACTTATGACTTCTATTGGCTTATATGATGTTCAAATTTGGCAAATGGAATGCTTTCAAATGAAATGTCCATTTTTTCATGTTTTAAATATTTTTATAAATAGCTACCATACTTAGTGCATTTTTGTGTTAACCCCTACATTTCCTACATTTTTCCCAAGTGTAGGGTCCGGTTCTCGAGGTGGTCATTCTAGTGGCTAAAGCTTGGACTTGTATATCTTCCGAGCTTGTTGGTGAGTCCTCATGGTTCGAGGATGGCTTTGTCTCATGATGTAGTTTCCTTTATTGTATTTCCCTTTTCGGACATGTTGTATGGGCTAGGACCTATTTCATTCAAGTATTGTAATAGATGGCTATATTGAGACAAGTCTAGACTTTCGCTTTCCTTTATGAAAATTGTAAGACTTGAAATGTGTTTTTACTCTTTATTGTTCTATTCTTTTGTTATGATATGCTAAGTGGCTTACATGGAGCCTTTCGGGATTCTATGTGCTGTAACGCCTAAGGAGTACCCTGGGTCGTGACACTAACAAAAGAAGAAGAAGGAGAAGGAGGAGGAAAAGGAGGAGGAGGAGGAGCAGAAGAAGAAGAAGAAGAAGAAGAAGAAGAAGAAGAAGAAGAAGAAGAAGAAGAAGAAGAAGAGGAGGAGGAGGAGGAGGAGGAGGAATAAGAGGAAGAAAAGGAAGAGGAAGAGGAAGAAGAGGAAGAAGAGGAGGAAGAGGAGGAAGAATAAAAAGAAAAGACCATAAAAAGTATTACGGCTACAAAGTATGATAAAGAAGTTCTCTCTACAAAATATACCTAGGATTCTATTTCTAGAGTTTAGCAAAAAATAATCCCACTTATAGTCCAATTAGGAATCCTAAATCAACTAAAATTTGTCTTTAAAGTTGGGGTTGGCCTTGGGCAGCGCGGCACCATCATGACATGTCTTCTAGGAAAGCACGTCAGTAGTACAGCAACACTTGGCTTCAACAGTTTAGGCCCTAGCGCATCACGTCACGGCTGCTCCATGTGTGTCTTTCTTTGCGCTAATTTCCCTTCGCTCCCTTCCCCTCCTATTTTTTCTCATATTCCTTTAGAAACCCCTACATACGCTAATCATGTAGGTTAGTGTAAATTCATTACAATACTTAATCAAAACGCAATAGTTATCATCAAGAATTTCCTCAAAACATAAGGCAAGTGCTGGTAAATCTTAGTAAATGGGAATATAAATACACCTAAGATCACTACCCAACACTTAAACCTTTGTTCGTCCTCAAACAAACATTTAAATTTCATCTAAAAGAATCAAACTAGGGATGCCACCACTTTTGTTGATACAAACAATTAGGTCATATAAAAATTTCAAAACATCAAGTACACTTCTCAACATTATGCAAAATATACAAATAAACAACAAATCTCTAACCTCCTAACCTCAAGGTATGACTCTGAACTCATCAAATTTAAGCTTGCTCACCTACTCTCATCAAAGAAAGCTAATAAAATTAGCTATCTATCATGAAGCAAGTGCCCTCACAAGAAGAAATAGTCCACACAGTCAATTCAAAAGATTAAATATAAAGAAAGCACTTAGCATCAAATAACAACTCTCACACTCATAAATAAAATTCACATGTATGCACAAAGAACCATATGATTTCCCATTCTATACATCTCCACTTATTAAGCATGCTTGAATAGAATCAAATAGGACTTTAATGGGTTGAATGTAGGCTAGGGGACAGGTAGGAAAACTATAAAATAGTGACTTACACTTCCCTAAGCACTTCATCACCCATTATTTTCTTCTATTTATTTCCATCCCTCTTTTCAACAATTATTTCACAATTAGTTGTCATCTTCTCAAGAATGTTTCAATCATCATTTTTCTTTCTCAAAGATTTTTATATGCCACATTTTTTTCAAAAAGAGTTTTTTCATCACTTTGTAGCAATCATTGCTTACCTTTTCCACTCAACCATCCCTTTTTCTTTAAGATTTAAAAATTATAATAAGTCTATGCTAAAGTGCTCAAGGAAGAAAGGTGCAAAACCTAGGGATTCAACAAAATAGTTAAGGGGGAAATATGGCTACCAACAAAAGGCTACAGGCTCAAAAGGGTGATATATTGTCTAAAAAAAAAATCACAAGACAAACCAAGGAAAGCCTACTATCATCTTCTAAACAGAGCAACACTTATTATTTCGCTTCAATAACATGCAGGGTATGTTCTAGACTAAGATGTAAAATATTGAATGAGACATTCTTACCACATACACTTGGCACAAGAATCAATAAAAACGGATCAATTCCATTTCTATGAAATATTAGATCATAAAAAACTACAAAATAAAATAAGTTGTATACAAAGTCAGAGAGTATGTTATTTCATTAGTAATCAAGAATTCATAAGAAAGTACTACTAAAAATTAGGCCTAAATAGCAAGTATAATACAACTCAAAAGGTTCTTTTCTATTCTCTCCAAAACAAGAAAGTCTATTCCTTAAAAATAAAAGATACTCAGCTCAAAGAGATTATACTCACGAAAAGAACTGAAAACAAAAGCCAAGGAATCCATCCTAATAAAAGACTCAATAAAGCAGTAAAAATTAGGAATTCATTCCTCCATCCCACACTTAAAAAGATGTTATGTCCCTGAAGCATCAAATAAAATTTAAAACAAGAGTTACGAAATCTCCTTGAAGCCTATAGACCAAGCAAGCTAGTAGCATATTTTGTCAACTTTCATCAGGGTCATACGCACCTCACACTTAAGCTCAAACGTGTTTCTTTTATTCAAATTTTTGGGTACTTAGACTTCCCCTAATCTGTAAAAACAACACAAAAATGACACTAAAAAAATAAAATAAGAAGCTACACTATAAATTGGGTTGTCTCCCAATAAGTGCATGATTTAATGTCATGGCATGACAAAAGTAAGTTCACCACTTTTCTTTTCACTTTGAACTTAGGAATTGCACCCCTAAGTTTGCATCAACTTTTCTTCTCCTCTCAAGGGGCGATGGAATTACGATAAAGGAACCAAGAAATTTATATCGCATCCTACACGTCTTGGCCCTTATGTGAGGAATATCATTTTGTTTACGTGGACTAGAAAACTTTAGGATATAGGGCCTTTTTCCTCATTTATACACTCATTCATTAGTTTAGATGATTCAAATTTCATGTCGTAATCCAAGCATATTGTAGAAAAATGTTTAGAATGAGACCCAAGATGCCTCAACTCCAAAGCAACATTTATACAACATTCTCACTTGTGTACTCCTTCTCAACATCGAAATTAAGGAATAAGGTATAGTTGAATGGTTGAAATTCCTCTTTTTGCTCCACTAGTTGGTCATCATCCATGACAATTTGTGATTTGGCATCAGAAGCCTCAACCTTTTTGTTCAAGCAAGCCTCTAAGTCATGAATATCTTAGCCAAATTAATTTATTTCTTGTGTGAGCTCAACTCTTCCTTATATCAGTTAGGTTGTCATATATGTCAGACAATTACGGATAGACTCTTGAAACTTTAGAAGTTGAGTTTGCTCCTGTAACCAAGATTGGCTCACCATCTCAGCTTCTTCACAATTTTCTCCGTGTTAGGATTCAATCTCTTCCTCTAATTGAATATTAGTTAAGTATGTAACTTATAATTGATCAGTGTCAACCTTAACTTGCAGTTCCATGATTTTTCCCCGTAGTTCCATGATTTTTTCTCACTGTTCCATGAATATTGATTCCAATTCAATTAGTGCTAAATTACTTTTGTCCAGCATGTCCATAAATTGCTTGAAAAATGTATTAAGCGCCTCTTGTTCAACATTCTCCACTTTCACTGCCAACATCACAAATAACAGAAGAACTATAATAGGGGTTCGAAGGATGGGAATAAGAATTAGGACAAGAATTTCAGAGACCAAAGTGACCCCCACATATATGACATATAAGACACTCGATATCCAAATGGGGTTCATCACAATACTTACAAGGATACCCATCACCTAAAAACCATTTATCCCAATCATACATTCTGAAGTTTGACCTACGACTGGGAAGGATGAGTCGTAAAACTTTTGACAAGACATAGATGGGTTATGTAGAAAGGTTTCAAACTTAGTCAAATTTTAGGTTATTGTTGAGGTCTACAGATGGGATCTACAAACCGTAGTAAGTTATACGGTCTGTACAATAGAGTCGTAGGAAGTTGGCCAACTTTTAGGCCCTGGTAACTCGACCTACGGTTGACCAATACGGTCGGTAGGAATTTCTACAGTCCATAAGTCCAAACTATAGGTCCTCCGGTAGTTATTTCTTAAGGGTATTTAGATCTTTTCATATAAATCTAATACCTATATTATGTCGTCTACCATCCACAATCATCCTCTCCAAATTCTCTCAAAATCAAGGAAGAACACCTATGGTTTCAAGCTTCAAGTATCCAATTCCTCCATTGCTTTATGGTTTTGATCCTCAAGGTATGTAAGGTTTCATCAATGGATTTCATTCACCCATTGAGCCTGGATATTTATCAATTCTCCAAAGTTTAATAACACTACAATTGACTGGGTTTTCATTCAATTCTTCATGGGTTTTAATTATGTCAATTCAAATGTTTTATTTTGATTTTATAATAAATTTTTTTACTCAATTACATGCTTTCCGATTGATTTCACATGAACCCATCCATTATTCTTGATTCATGACTATGAACCTTAAGGGTTCGTTTTGTTGGGTATATAGCAAGAGTTAATGGAAAATGGAGGGAAGATGAAAAGAGAGGAACTTGAAGAGTTGGGAACTTGAAAAGTCCTTTTATGCTTTAATAAAAAGGCATTTGTCCCTCATCGGTGGTGGAAAGAAAATAGAAGAGTTTAGATAGAGAAACACTTCTATTAATTGTTAAAAGGGTTGGAAAGAGGGACCCCCCTCACGTCGTCGTCATCGCTCGCTCGGCTCAGCTTCGGCTTTAGAGAATGATCGATCGATAGATTACTTTTGGATAAAGTTTGTTTTAATTATTTAATTAATTAAATTAAATTAAATGGCCAAAAATGTTCCAACTCGACTTGGATCCGTGTGACCCATTTTATTTAAATTACTTTCCCATTTTATTTAAATTTTCTGCCGTTGGAGATGACTGTTCTGAAAGGTTGCAACTTTCAGGAACAACCATGACCGTTTGAAAGGTTGCAAACTTTCTGAAATGGTCATGTGGATTATGAAAGGTTGCAACCTTTCGAAACCAGTTGCTCTTGCCTATAAATACATGTTATTCTTCAGATTTTTTACTTACAAAAATTTTTGATTTCTTCTTCTTCTTCTTCACAAATTTATTCGTGTACTTTGCTGTTGTTGAGTGGTTCACTGACACCTGCGTTTTGGGTATCAATACACAGGTGATTAAGATCATTCTATACTGGGAGGATATATTCCAGATCAAACCTCGGATACTAGAGGGGAATAATTTCCTTAAGGGGACATTGTGCATTCAGTGGGCTTGATCTTTTCCATTCTGTTTTTCCAAATTCTGGTATATTTTACAGATTTTAGTTTTCTTTTTGAATTAATTTCTATTCATCTGCTTCTTCATTGATTTGGATAAACTTTGATAACTTCATATTTCTGCAAAGTTTGTTGAATCATATTGGTTTTTAACACAGATTGCTAACACGTTTGGTGTAAGTGATGAGAATAATTAGTCATGAGATAAAAAAATAATCATGAGTTAAATTTTGGCATCTTGTATGGCTGCCATGTTTGGGATAACTTATCCCACCATATATACCACAATGATGGGATAAGTTATCCCATATATATGGTGGGATAAGTTATCTCAATATAACTAATTCCAAGATTACTACCAAAAAACAGTTAAATTATGGTGGTTTTTTGTCAAGTTGTGACGGTTTTTTACTGCAACAAAAAGAATTGTTGCGGTTTTTTAAAGTGCCACAATTAGCCTTGCCACGGGCATACAACGACGGTTTTTTTCAACCTCCATGACATATGCCACAAAATGAATTTTGAATTTATGGGGGGTTTTAAAATTAATCAATGGCAGTTTAGAACCCTCGCAATATGATATTGATGTTTCCAAAAAAATATAGTGGGAGTATTAATGTTACCAAAAAAAGAATTGTGGGGGTCTATAAAACTCCACAACATAATTTCAATTTTTTTTTAAAACATTACGTGGAAGTTTTCGACCGCTACAATATGATTTAAATGTTTTAAAAAAAATTAGTGGCAATTTCATTTCGCCTTCATAATTTTATTGCTGAAAATTTATTTCCATTTGAAATTTAATTATATGAACGAATAAATTAAAATAAATAATTAGTGGCAGCTTATATCCTCCACAAATATTGTTGCTACTGAAAATTACTTTTTATTTAAAATTTAATTATATATTTTCCCTCATGTTGAAGACACAATTAGGTACAATCAAGGAAAGACTGCTTCTTCAGCAACTTCCTTCCTTTTTTTTCTTCCTTGATAGTGTCAATGTAGACTATAAACTAATCAAACAAGTGATATATAATATCAGCCATAAAAACCTTGACACCAAGTTCATCTGAAAGTTCCTGAGTTCCTGTGTCACTTTAACATCAAAGGCCAAGATGGTTGCATACTCTTTCTTCTTCTCAAGCATAACACTAGCTTACATGACATTCTTTTTATGCACAGGACCTATGCAAAATCCCACTGACATGTATGCTTACTTCCGGGGTCTTCAAAAATTCCAGCAAAGATTAGCTACAAAATCAAATAATCTAGAGGAGACTTAAACATGGCTATGAGTGGTCTAGAATTAGAGAAATAACAAAATCTAAGAAAGGAATAGAATTATTCACATATGACTGATTGAACTAACAAAAAAGACTGAACAAACATCTAACTTTGAGTGATTGGATTCCCGACTTGCTAGAACAATCCCAAAAGAATCCATAACTATTGTTGAAATGCATGCTCTACTGCAAGGACTTTATGGCAAGTCTTACCACCTAAGGTCATTACAAATTGAAGGAGACTTCTTAGATGTTATACAGATGCTTACAACACCAAATGAGTTGTACTCACATCTTATTAATGATTGCAAGTGCTTGTACTTCACTATATAATCCACCAGTGGCTGACAAGTTAGTGTGCATGGGTACCCAATCCCCACAACCTACTCCACTGGAAGTTTTTTTTAGCATGATCCAGAATGTACACTTGAGGCACCCGGGCTGATAAAGCGGAAAGTACTTACCTGCATAGTTTATTGAATATGTCAAGAAATAGTCAGTGTGGTTCCTACCATTTTGAGCCTATAAATACAGTTGTTGTTACAGCTTCTACTACTCCTACAAGTATCGCAACCTTTTGAGCATGTCCTTTGGAATTTGGGGCACATGCCGTTGGATGTAGTAGTTAGTCATTAATATATGTCTTCTTTAATTAATACCCAAAAAACTATAGTAATATCAAAATTACCTCCTTTAACACCCTGTGAAGCTTGTCCCTTGCCTCAACAACATGGTCGTTGTCATTTCTATCAACCAAAAAGATAAGACGATGTGTGTTTTGAAAGTAGTGTCTCCATGGAAATGAAGGTCTAATCTGCAAGTGCAAAACAAAAGATAAATAGTAGAAACATATTTTTAGCTCTTCCAGAATCAGACTGTAATACACTTATAATTGTGCCTTTAATGAAAGCAATTGTACATTAAACCACTACCAAGTAACAGATCCTAACTTGAAAATCACCAATTAACCACAGTTGGTAGACATCTTAGGTTTTGATATTTTATACCAAAGCTTAACTCTATTTATAAGAAAACTTACTATAGTTTGTTTAATAGTGATGACTGAGACATGTGGTCTGCATATCCTCCATATCAGCTAGTCTTTTATAGGGAACATGCAGAATTGATACAGCTCTATCATGACTAACTTACCAAACTGTTTCACTAGCACAAATATTATATTCGTCTTAAGAAACATAAAGCATCTCTAGCACAACTTAACAAGGTTTTCATATATAAGGAACCAAAATCAGGTATAACACTATTTCTAACTGTAAGTGGTGGATATTGAGACCAAATTCTCTTTATGGTTGGTATTCACCATAGACATACTTTCTTGAGAAACCTTTTGTTGACCTGGTGGGATGTTGAATGCAAGAATGAAGTACAAAAACTCATAGCATACACCCTTCCCCTCTTTATTTGTTGGAACCTATGGAAAAATAGGTGTTCAGCTAGGTATAGGGGGGGGGAATCAAGTGTTGCAAGGGTCAAGTGCCTCACTTTTAAAGATATGTTTTACTTACTCCACTCTGTATATCCATACATCAGTTGTCCTAGTTCTTGGATTGATTTGCTCATGCTTATAGAAGGATGCAGGCATGAGTTGAGGGTCTGGAAAGTTAACTGGGAAAGACCTCTACCTAACACCATTCAACTTAACATTGATAGGAGTGCCTTGAGTAATCCTGGAAAAATAGGCGGGGGAGGTATCTTAAGAGAGTCACAAGGTGACATGATTTATGCATACACTGTTTCCTTAGGAACTAGTACCAATAACTTGGCAGAGGTTCAGTGAAACGACCCACAAAGTTTCTAAAAATGTGCTTCGAAAGTTACCGGAAACTTGTTTTAGCTATATCTAAAAATCCATTTTGTGTTTTAAAAATTCGACTTCATATTCTTGTTTAGGGGTCAAATTGAGTGGGAAATGGGTCTAACCCAAATTTTAGAGCAACCGTATCAAAATCCAAAATTTCCAAGTGAAGCCTTTTTCGAGGGTCTACTTTGGAGGGTCATATCTCCTGGCACACAAATAATTGGGTGGCCCATAACATATCCATGGAAAGCCCTTTGAGTTAGCTACCCAACGCACTTCGTTTCACCTCATTCGGAGTTCGAACGAAGAAGTTATGCCCATTTTCGTAAAATCCACCCGTGCAGGAAATGCAATTTCCAAAGAGCAAATTTACTGTTCATAAGCCTCATTTTTTTTTTCTAAGTGTTGGACCCATTTTTTTTCTCTAAGTGTTGGACCCATTTTTTTTCTCCAAGGACATATTTTATTTCCCATATAGCATTAATTCAATTCCCATCTCTAAAAAAATTTCCCAAAATACCTCTCCCATACTTAGACACATTTTATCTCAAGAACCCTAATCCAAGACCTTTCTCAAGATTGAAGAGATTCTTGCTCCAAGTTCCAAGCTTCCATTGAAGACACTCTCAAGAACTTCATAAAAACTCAAAGTATGTGGTGTTGAACTCATGGGTCCTTCCACCCATAGTGCCTAGACTCTATTCTACTCACTAATTCATGATTTAAGTTGAGATTCATAAATTAGTCTTGTTCCTTGTATAAATTTCCTGCACAGTGAATTCTAGCATGAAAAGTGGTTGTTTTGAGCATGTTGTGACTCTAGAACTTGAATCTAAACTTGGAATTGATGTGGAGATTTTTCATGTGGTCTTGTGGGTGTTAAAAGGCGTTGTTGCAGGTTGTTCACTGGTTTTGCTGCATAATTACTACCCTATTTTCCATGCTCTTTGACCCATTACATGCCTTCAAGGTGTTTGACAAAATGTCCAATTATGGAGAATTGATGAATTGATGCTTTAAGGCTTAAGTTACGAGATGTATGGTATTCCATAGATGTGTTGATGACAAACTAAGCTTGTGTATATGTTCATTTCATACATGAGAAGGGTGTCCGGGTGTGAACGGCATCCCCCATCCTAAGTTGGGGTTATAGATTGGTTGCATTATGCACACACATATGATATCTACTATTAGTATAGATCTACTTAAACATGTGTTGACGTCACTTTGATCATGCATCCTTATATTGTTATTCATTATGCCTATGGAACTATTTCTTGCATTTCGATTGTGTCCTTATCTATTGTTGTATTGCACCCCACATACTTAGTACATTCCAAAGTACTAACGCATATTTTGCCTACATGATGTCACCATGTAGGGACCGGAGCTAATCTTGATCCTTCTCTCCATCCACGTGGCTAGCACGGTGCTTATCCGAGTTTGTTGGTGAGTCTTCAATGATTCGAGGGCTATGTTATGTTTCCTACTCCTATGTTTTGAGACTTTAGTTTGTAATTGTATTTTGACTATGAGGGGAGCCGGTAGTATGTCATGGCCCCCGTCCTATTTATGTATGTAGAGGTGTGCGTTGGACAAATATTTTTTAAATGAGCTTGACTCTTATTCTATGATGTTATTTTGAAATGGTTTGCCCTTAGTCCCTAATTCCCGTTAATTAATGTTGAATGTGCTTCCGCGACCGATGAAGTGTGATGACAAGTTTGAGAGACTTGTTTGGGGTTTCTTTGGGTTCCTCATTCGCCATGTCACGTCTAGGCCCTAGGCTTGGGTCGTGACAAGCTTGGTATCAGAGCACTAGGTTGTTAAATCCTCGTAGTCCAACAAACCACGTTGAGTAGAGTCCTAATCATGGTTGTGAAGCGCACCACGACTATGAATGGGAGGCTACAAAACGTTTTAGAAAAGGTTTCCCTTCTTCATGTTCTATGTCACGCTTAGAGTGTAATAAGGTGATTCCTCCCTAACGCTTGTTCTTTGGATTGCTAGATCATGAGGGGAAGACGATCTCGATCACCGAAAGAGCCACCCACCAATGGTGAGCTCTGTGATGCACTCACCATGCTTGCACAAGTGGTAGCTAACCAAGTGCAACAAGGAGCCCAAGCTCCTCGAGCTACCACCCCGGGGGAAAGGGTGAGAGATTTCATGAGGATGAACCCTCCGGTCTTCCATGGTTCAAAGGTGGATGAGGACCCGCAAGAGTTCATCGATGAGTATGCAAAATCTTGACCATTATGGATTTTGGTCCTTGTGAGAAGGCGGAGTTGGCGGCCTACCAACTCAAGGGGGTTGCTCAAATTTGGTTTGATCAATGGAAGGGTGAGAAAGGTAATGGCTATGTGGTGTTGTGGGAGGAGTTTAAACTTGCTTTCCTTAATAGGTTCTTCCCTCTTGAGCTTAGGGAGGCAAAGTTGGTGGAGTTCATGAACTTAAAGCAAGGAGCTATGAGTGTGAGGGAGTATGCCCTCAAATTTGTCCAACTCTCTAAGTATGCACCTCACTTGGTGGCCAACTCTAGGTCGAGGATGAACAAAATTGTGATGGGTGTATCCGACTTGGTTAGTAAGGAGTGTCGGTCCGCTATGCTTATTGGAGATATGGATTTGTCTCGGTTGATGACTTATACCGAGCAAATGGAGAAGAAGAAATTGAGGAAGAGAAGGGGGCACGAGGCCAAGAGGGCCCGATTGGAGAATAGGTTCCCTAAGGGTGCTAGATTTCATTAAGGCCGAGGAAACCCTCATGTCAACCGGGGATTTGCTATCAATGTTCCTAGACCTCAAGGGGGAGGTGAAGTGGGTTCTATGGATGTATGCCCTAAGTGTGGGAGGAAGCATGGTGGTCCTTGCATGAAGGGTTCGGGTGCTTGCTTTGAATGTGGAGAAGTGGGTCACAAGAGGTTTGAGTGTCCCAAGATCAGCAACAAGGTCAGAAATGCTAACACTACTCCTTTGGGTAGAGGTGCTTCTCAAAGTGGTGCCCTAAGGCACAATCAATTTTATGCTTTGCATGGTAGACAACGTGTTAATGAGACTCCCGATGCGGTGACCGGTGTGTTGCAAATCTTTGATCTTGATGTTTATACTTTGATTGATCTGGGTGCCACCCTTTCCTTTGTTACCCCCTTAGTTGCTAGAAAATTTCATGACGAGTCGGAATTGTTGCATGAGTCATATGAAGTATCTACTCCCATTGGTGTCTCTATTGTTGCTAGAAAAGTGTATAGAAATTTTCTGGTTTGCATATTGAATAAGTTGTTGCCTTGTGATTGGTGGATTTTGATGTTATTCTTGGGATGGATTGGTTGCATGCATATTATGCTTCTATTAATTGTAGGACTCGTAAAGTCAAGTTCCGATTTCCTAACGAACCCATCCTTGAGTGGGAGAGTCGGGATGTTGTGGTGAAGGGGAAATTCATTTCTTGCATTAAAGCCCATAGGTTGATTTCCAAAGGGTGCTTGTACCATATTGTGAGAGTCAATGATGTGGAGTCTAAAGTCTCTCCTATTGAGTCTATTCCGATTGTTAATGAGTTTCTAAATGTCTTCCCAAAAGACCTTCCCGGTGTCCCTCCCGAAAGGGAGATAGGTTTTGGTATAGACCTCCTTCCCGATACTCAACCTATTTCTATTCCCCCTTACCGTATGGCCCCGACGGAGTTGAAAGAGCAATTAAAAGATTTGTTAGAGAAGGGGTTTATTAGACCTAGTCATTCTCCATGGGGTGCTCCGGTTTTGTTTGTGAAGAAGAAAGATGGGTCTCTTAGAATGTGTATTGATTATCGACAACTTAATAGTGTCACCGTCAAGAATAGGTATCCTCTTCCAAGGATTAATGATTTATTTGACCAATTGCATGGGGCTAGTCACTTCTCTAAGATTGATCTTCGGTCCGGGTATCATCAAGTGAAGGTGAGGGAGTGTGATATTCCCAAGACGGCCTTTCGTACTAGGTATGGGCACTATGAGTTTGTGGTGATGTCTTTCGGGTTGACTAATGCTCCGGCTATCTTTATGGATTTGATGAATAGGGTCTTCAAACCCTACCTTGATACTTTTGTGGTGGTGTTTATAGATGACATCTTGATCTATTCTCAGGGTGAGGAAGAGCACATGGGTCACTTGAGGGTTGTACTCCAAAGATTGAGGGAAGAGAAGTTGTACGCTAAATATAAAAAGTGTGAGTTTTGGTTGAAGGAAGTTACTTTCTTAGGCCATGTGGTGTCGGGGGATGGTATTAAGGTGGATCCTAAGAAGACCGATGTTATTAGGAATTGGCCTAGACCTTTGATCCCGTCGGATATAAGGAGTTTCTTGGGTTTAGCGGGTTATTATAGGAGATTTGTGGAAGGGTTTTCTTCTCTTGCTTCTCCTATGACTAAGTTGACTCAAAAGAAGGCTAAATTTGTGTAGTCGGATGAGTGTGAGGAAAGCTTCCAAACTTTGAAAGAAAGGCTTGTGTCCACTCCTATTTTGTCACTTCCGGATGGGTTAGAAGGTTTTATTGTTTATTGTGATGCTTCCCGTATTGGTTTGGGTTGTGTGTTGATGCAAAGTGGTAAGGTTATAGCCTATGCTTCTAGGCAACTTAAGGTTCATGAAAAGAATTACCCAACCCATGATCTTGAATTGGCCGCCGTGGTTTTTGCTTTAAAGATTTGGCGTCACTATTTGTATGGGGTGTATGTTAATACCTTCACCGACCATAAGAGTCTCCAATATGTGTTCACGCAAAAAGATCTTAACTTGAGACAAAGTAGGTGGTTAGAGTTCCTTAAGGATTATGATATGAGTGTTCACTATCATCCGGGAAAAGCTAATGTGGTGGCGGATGCATTGAGTAGAGTGTCCATGGGTAGCTTGGCTCATGTGGAGGAAGGTAGTAAAGAGTTGACTAAGGAGGTCCATCGGTTGGCCAAATTGGGAGTTAGGTTAGAAGGGGTGGATAGTAGAGGAGTAGTTGTTGTTGAGGGTTCAAGGTCTTCCTTGGTTGATGAGGTAATAGCCAAGCAAGATCTTGATCCTTCTTTGGTGGAATTAAAGGCTTCGGTGAGTAGTGGTAATGTCACGACCCAAGCCTAGGGCTTAGACGTGACCGGCGAATGGGGAACCCGAGGGAACCCCAAACAAGCCTCATAGCATATCATTACACATTCTTGGTCGCGGAAGCAATTAAAATGACCATAAGCAATAAGCATAATCAAGGGGAAATCGGAACTAAGGGAGCAAGAAAAAAAAGGAATGATACATAAATACCATAGATGAGTCAAGCTCAAGCATAATACACAACTTGTCCAACACCACCTCTAAACATGGATACTTAGCGGGGGCCGAGACAAACTACCGGGCTCACCCTCATAGTCAAAACATAACTAAAAAGAAAAAAAGGTCTTATACATAGCAAAAGATCATGAGCAACGTCCCCGGAATGGAGGACTCACCAATAACCTTGATAGGAAATCGAATTAGCCACGTGGAGGAGGATGGTCAGACGGTGCTCCCGGTCCCTACATGGTGACATCATGTAGGCATAGAGTATGCATTAGTACGTTTGAATGTACTAAGTATATGGGATGCAATGCAATGCAACAATGGATGGACATCATAGGCAAAATGCATAATCGTACCCGATAGATAACATATTAATGAGATGATATGTATAATGATGCTTATATAAAAATCATATTTAGTAGGGCATAGTATATGTGTAGTGAGTGACCATCAATATAGCATTTCCAAGGCCTACCACCCCCTTGGAGAGGCGAAAGAGGTACAAACCCCTCAATGTGGTTACCCGGGCCTACCACCCCCGAGCTAGGGACCAAGGTACAAACCCCTCGATATGGTTATACGGGCCTACTACCCCCGTACTAGGCAACCAAGGTACAAACCCCTCAATGTGGTTACCGGGCCTACCACCCCCGAGCTAGGGACCAAGGTACAAACCCTCGATATGGTTATACGGGCCTACTACCCCCGTACTAGGCAACCAAGGTACAAACCCTCGATACGGTTATACGAGCCTACTACCCCCATACTAGGCAACCAAGGTACCAACCCCTTGATCACCCGAGCCTACAACCCCGAGCTAGGCTTGGTCGACTCACACACTATATAGAGAAAATCATATACATGTATCCATTTCATCATCATTTCAATACTTATATAATCATCCGACTCATAGGACGTACATTGGACCTTCCATTTCATAAGAATTCTATAAATGACATTTTATCAAACATATGGTGGGCTACTTGTTCATGTAAATAAAATCATGTGTTTCAAGAGTACTAAGTCCAACCAATTTCAAAATTCATATAAAACAGCCCACCAACAACATACATATATATATACATATATAACAACCTTCATAATTTGATCATGGAGGCATGAAAACCATAAACATCACATAATAATATCATTTCATGAAAATATGCAAGATAGACCTTAATAGGGTGTGTAGTAGTGATTCCATAATTCAAGAGTTCATAAATGATCATAAGGACCCATAAACTTAAAGTAAAATAGAGGATAAATGGTTGGACTTGTGGAAAGGAAGGTTTCCACAATCAACCCACATACCTCAACTTTGGAGAATTCTTGATGAAGATTGGAATGGAGAATTGCTTGAGATTGAATCTTGAATACGGAATTAAAGCTTGGGATTCATGAATTTGGTGGATGATCTTGGTGGAATTTTTGGAGAGGGCTTAGAGAGTGTTCTTGGATGTTTTGAAGTTAAATGACTAAGTATGGATATGTCCCCTTTTTATAAAAAAATGTCCCAACACTTAGAAAAAAAAATGAGGCGGGTGAACAGTGTTTTTGGTTACTGGAAATTACAATTCTGCCGAGACAGGTTTTACGAAAACGGTCATAACTCCTTCATCCTAACTCGGAATGAGGTGAAACAAATTGCGTTGGAAAGCTAACTCATAGAGCTTCAATTTTGATAGTTTGAGCTCCTTCCAGTTCCTTGTGTGCTAAGAGATATGCCCCTTTAAAGTTGACCCTCAAAATCGCATTTTTTGCGATTTTCGAATTTTGATACGTTTGCTCTAAAATTCGGGTTAGACCCATTTCCCACTCAATTTGACCCCCTGAATAAGAATATGAAGTTGAATTTCCGAAATGATGTACGGATTTTGAGATATATGAAAATTACAATTTTAGGTGTTTCCGAAGCACATTTTCGGGCATTTTTGGGGTCGTTTCAGGTAAGGTGGAGGTTTTCTCCCAAGGGGGAGATGGTGCCCTTAGGTACCAAGGTAGATTATGTGTTCCTTGTGTGGATGGTGTGAGGGAAAGAATCCTTGATGAGGCTCATAATTCTTTTTATTCTATTCATCCGGGGTCAACAAAGATGTATAGAGACTTGAGGGATGTGTATTGGTGGGGCGGTATGAAGAAGGACATTGCAAAATTTGTTTCGGGTTGCCATAGTTGTCAACAAGTCAAGGCGAAACATCAAAGGTCGGGTGGCCTAACTCAAGACATTGAGATACCTACTTGGAAGTGGGAAGAAATCAACATGGATTTTGTAGTGGGCTTGCCCAAGACTAGAAAAGGTTTTGATTCGGTTTGGGTGGTGGTTGATCGGATGACAAAGTCGGCTCATTTCCTACCGATTAAAACTACTTATGGAGCTGAAGAGTATGACAAGTTGTACATTCATGAATTGGTAAGGTTGCATGGGATTCCCTTGTCTATCATCTCGGATCGTGGTGCCCAATTCACTTCTCACTTTTGGAAATCTTTCCAAAGGGGTCTTGGTACAAAGGTAAAGCTTAGCATGGCCTTCCACCCTCAAACGGATGGCCAAGCCGAAAGAACAATTCAAACCTTGGAGGATATGCTTAGAGCTTGTGTCTTGGAGTTGAAAGGTAGTTGGGTTGATTATCTTCCTTTGATTGAGTTTGCATACAACAATAGTTATCATTCTAGTATCGGTATAGCTCCTTTTGAGGCACTTTATGGTAGACGGTGTAGATCACCGGTTGGGTGATTTGAAGTTGGAGAGGTGGCCTTGTTGGGTCCGGATTTGGTCATGGATGCTCTTGAGAAGGTAAGGATGATTAGGGAGAGGTTGAAAACAGCCCAAAGTCGTCAAAAGTCTTATGCCGATGTGAGGAGAAGGGATCTTGAATTCAAAGTGGGTGATTGGGTTTATTTGAAAGTTTCTCCAATGAAAGGTGTGGTTCGTTTTGGTAAGAAGGGAAGTTAAGTCCTAGGTATGTCGGTCCTTATGAGGTAATAAGAAGGGTTGGTAAAGTAGCCTATGAGTTGGGGTTGTCCAAGGAGATGGAATTAGTTCATCCGGTATTCCATGTATCGATGTTGAGGAAATGTGTTGGTGATCCTAACGCTATTGTACCTCTTGAGGTTGTGGGTGTTGTAGAAGATAATTTAACGTATGAAGAAGTCCCGGTTCAGATCTTAGATAGACAAGTTAAGAGGTTGAGGAACAAAGAAGTGGCGTCCGTTAAGGTGCTTTAGAGAAATCAACAAGGGGAGAATGCTACTTGGGAGGCCGAAGCGGACATTCAAGGACGTTATCCTTATCTATTCAACTCCACTCAAGCCTAAGGTATTAAATCAAGTCCTTTGTACTCCATTGAGTCTTACATTTCAGCCCTTAGATCATTCATGTGCATATATGTTTAAATTGATAAGTTATGGATGCTTTACACTAAGTTTTGAAATCTTGAAGTGATGTTTAAATAAAATGTTTGCATTCATGTTGGGGCTGATATGTTCTTACTAAGTCTTGCCTTGTACGTCTCTTCCACATTCGGGAACGAATGTTCCCAAGGGGGAGATATTGAAATGACCCAAAAAGTTCCTAAAAATGTGCTTCGGAAGTTACCAAAAACTTCTTTTAGCTATATCTACAAATTCATTTTGTTTTTCAAAAATCCGACTTCATAATCTTGTTTAGGGGGTCAAATTGAGTGGGAAAAGGGTCTAACACAAATTTTAGAGCAATCGTATCAAAATCCGAAATTTCCAAGTGAAGCATTTTTTGAGGGTCTACTTTGGAGGGTCATATCTCCTTGCACACAAATAATTGGGTGGCCCATAACATATCCACGGAAAGCCCTTTGAGATAGCTACCCAACGCACTTCATTTCACCTCATTCGGAGTTCGGACGAAGAAGTTATGCCCATTTTCGTAAAATCCGTCCGTGTAGGAAATGCAATTTCCAGAGAGCGAATTTACTGTTCATAAGCCTCATTTTTTTTTTCTAAGCGTTGGACCCATTTTTTTTCTCCAAGTACATATTTTATTTCCTATATAGCATTAATTCAATTCCCATCTCTAAAAAAAAATTCCAAAATACCTCTCCCATACTTAGACACATTTTCTCTCAAAAACCCTAATCCAAAACCTTCCTCAAGATTGAAGAGATTCTTGCTCCAAGTTCCAAGCTTCCATTGAAGACACTTTCAAGACCTTCATAAAAACTCAAGGTATGTGGTGTTGAACTCATGGGTCCTTCCACCCATAGTACCTAGACTCTATTCTACTCACTAATTCATGGTTTAAGTTGAGATTCATAAATTAGTCTTGTTCCTTGTATAAATTTCTTGCACAATGAATTCTAGCATGAAAAGTGATTGTTTTGAGCATGTTGTGACTCTAGAACTTTAATCTAAACTTGGAATTGATGTGGAGATTTTTCATGTGGTCTTGTGGGTGTTAAAAGGCATTGTTGCAGGTTGTTCACTGGTTTTGCTGCATAATTACTACCCTATTTTCCATGCTCTTTGACCCTATTACATGCCTTCAAGGTGTTTGACAAAATGTCCAATTATGGAGAATTGATGAATTGATGCTTTAAGGCTTGAGTTATGAGGAGATGTGTTGATGACAAACTAAGCTTGTGTATATGTTCATTCCATACATGAGATTGCATTAGAGCCTAATGTGAATTTCCTATATAAAGTGTTGCATGACCATGCCCGGTCTGGGGAAAAAGAACCGGATAACCATGTGAGGGGTTTATACCTTAACACCTAGGATGCTTGGGGTGTGACCAACATCAACCATGTGAGGGGTTTATACCTCACCACCTAGGATGCTTGGGGTGTGACCAACATCAACCATGTGAGAGATTTATACCTCACCACCTAGGATGCTTGGGGTGTGACCAACATCAACCATGTGAGGATACCTCACCACCTAGGATGCTTGGGGTGTGACCAACATCAACCATGTGAGAGGTTTATACCTCACCACCTAGGATGCTTGGAGTGTGACCAACATCAACCATGTGAGGGGTTTATACCTTACCACCAGGGTGTCCGGGTGTGAACGGCATCCCCCATCCTAAGTTGGGGTTATAGATTGGTTGGATGATGCACACACATATGATATCTACTATTAGTATAGATCTACTTAAACATGTTTTGACGTCACTTTGATCATGCATCCTCATATTGTTATTCATTGTGCCTATGGAACTATTTCTTGCATTTCGATTGTGTCCTTGTCTATTGTTGTATTGCACCCCGCATACTTAGTACATTCCAAAGTACTAACGCATATTTTGCCTACATGATGTCACCATGTAGGGACCGGAGCTACTCTTGATCCTTCTCTCCATCCACGTGGCTAGCACGGTGCTTATCCGAGTTTGTTGGTGAGTCCTCAATGATTCGAGGGCTATGTTATGTTTCCTACTCCTATGTTTTGAGACTTTAGCTTGCAATTGTATTTTGACTATGAGGGGAGCCGGTAGTATGTCATGGCCCCCGTCCTATCTATGTATGTAGAGGTGTGCGTTGGACAAGTATTTTGTAAATGAGCTTGACTCTTATTCTATGATGTTATTTTGAAATGGTTTGCCCTTAGTCCCTAATTCCCGTTATTTAATGTTGAATGTGCTTCCGCGACCGATGAAGTATGATGACAATTTTGAGAGGCTTGTTTGGGTTCCTTCGGGTTCCTCATTCGCCATGTCACGTCCAAGCCCTAGGCTTGGGTCGTGACATTCAGGCCGCAGCTCATGGTTTATACTGGTCCACACAGCGTGGATACTAAAGAAATCATCCTAGAGGTCGACTCAGAGTAACTTATAAAATGGATCACACACAGCAGCCAACCTCCCTGGAAGTTGTAGGAGCAGATCAAGGACATTCACAGACACATCAACCAACTTGAGTTTTTCTAGTGCAAGCACACATTTAGAGAGGCTAATAGTACTGCAGATTTCCTCTTAAAATCTAGTCACAACACTGATGAAACTCAACATTTTTACACTTACCACCAACTGCCTGCTACAGTCAAAGGGAGTTATGTCTTGAAAAAAATGGGCAAGTCCAGTTGCAGAAGAAAGAACTACTAGACATAATGCAATTTGCAACACTAGAGCAAGAAGTAGCATCTCTAAATTCATCCATATATCTCAATAATACCCGAGAACAAATATGCGAAGTACATGAATATAGAGTCAACCGAATAAAATGATAAAATGGAACTTGAAGTTACACCAACAACTACACATACTTTAGAAAAACTAATAATATTTCAATTACTATTTGGTCTTTCTAATTCAAAAATGACTAATATTTACACAATATATCACCTAAATTGCAAAGAAGGCTTCAAAGTAATTGGAACCACCCTTTTTCTTTCCCTTTTCAGCTATGTTTCTAATTTTGAAAGAACTACTGGACATAATGCAGTCTGCAACACTAGAGCAAGAAGTAGCATCTCTGGATGCATCACTTATCCTAGATGTTTTTTTTACTTTTTGACAATAGCACACAAGATATTTGTAGCTAAATCACGAGATACACTGACTTCGTGAACCTTCCATTCTGAGCATGTTTACAACTACTCAAGATTTTAGCATATTTTGAAGTCTTTTAAAAGATGTGGTATCACAGACAACAGAGACTATATCTTGGCAACATGCTTGACTTATCGATTGATTAGATGGTAGCCATAGAAAAAGTCATAAAGGACAATGAAATTGACTTGACGGAATAAGAAAAAAAAATAAACCAGGCCAGATTCACAAAAATTACAAGATGTCTAATTTGGAGCCGGAGGTATCATCATTTGAAGATGATATCACCTCTAGAAGTGCTGCCAAAGACGCTTTATGAGAATTGCAAGCTTATGCCGCTATTTATTTCATATTTTCAAGTGTAAACTACTCTTCATGAAACTGAAAAATGACTTACCTTGTGTGTAGATACCCTTTTTGCTATTCTGACTCTTTCACAGGCACTATGAGTCTGTGATAAAACTCTAAAATTCCTCTGATGTTGACTATGGTTGTTTTATGCTTTAATCTATTTTGACAGTAGCACACAAGATATTTAAATCTTAATCACGAGATTCACTAACTTCGTGAACCCTCCATTTTGAGAATGTTTACAACTACTTGAGATTTTATCATATTTTGAAGTCTTTTAAAAGATGTGGTTTCACAAATAACACAGACTACATCTTGGCAACGTGCTTGAGTTATCGACTGATGAGATGGTAGCCACAGAAAAAGTCATAAAGGACAATGAAAGTAACTTGACGGAATCAAAAAAAATAAACCAGGCTAGATTCACAACCATTAATAAGATATCTAATTTGGAACTAGAGATATCATCATTTGAAGATGCTATCACCTCCAGAATTGCTTCCAGAGATGCTTTATAAGCATTGCAAGCCTATGCTGCTATTTATTTCATATTTTCATGTGTAAACTACTTTTTATGAAACTGAAAAATGACTTACCTTGTGTGCAGATACCCTTTTTGCTATTCTGACTCTTTCACAGGCACTACGAGTCTATGATAAAACTTCCCTGATGTTGACTATGGTTGTTTTATGCTTTATTTGCTTCATGTATTAAGTATCTTGTGGCCTTTTAAAAGTAAAATGCGGCAGATTGACTAGGTTTTAAAAAAACAAATGTCTAGCAAAGATTTCTTATCATTAAGTAATATTGAGCGCAATATAAGTAAATAGGTCTAAAATCAATTCAGCAGGTCACAAGATAGGCATAATACCAATAAAATGTAGAAGATGTTTGTACCTTCAATCACATCTTGATTCCTCAATATCATCCGCAACTTAGTAGCATGCCTTCACTATTCCCAAATACCACATCAAAGTAAGGAGCTTTAAAGTACGACCTTTGAAAAAAAAATACACCAATAAATTAAGGAAGTTAAAATCCAGAGGAGAAAGATATTGATGGTTTCACATCTTGAAGCTTGGTTTCTTGTCTTTCTCTTCTTCCATGGTTTGTTTTTCACCAGCATAATAAATTACAGCAACTTTCTCACCATTCACGTCATGTATCTCACCAAGTCGAGAAATATCAGAAGCTATAGTGAGAAATTAATTATGAGAAATACCATAGTTGGAACCACTATTATGTAGTTGAGGATTCAAAGCAGGGAATGGATTATGGGGATCACAAACTGAGACTTACGTACCCTCTTTCAAGATGAAATACAATCTTGCTTATAAACATGGAATAGTTATTGCAAACACCTGTCCAATTATCAAATAACATGTATTCGAAAAGGAAAGGATTCCAATATATTTTTGAAAAAGGAATTTCACAGTTAATGAACATTATAAACAAATATTAGAATAAGTATACGAACCTCATAGCCATACAATAAGTCTTCAACTACCAATCTGTCAGTCCATCTCCTCGAGCAGACATGTCCTTTATCCTTGGTCGCTCGCGGTTGCTTTGAGTAGATAGTTAAACACCACAATTAACTAGACTTGGCTAAACTTACAATTTATCTGTAGAAAGAACTATGCACAGTTTCATCATTTAAGTCCTTTGAAATTTGAAATCAAATCTCTAAAAGAAAATGTTTCTCCAATCAAAAGTTCAATGTTTTTCTAATGAATCAAACATATCCATTAAAAGCCAATAAATATATCAACATAGAAAATTTCAATAAAAAAAATAGAATTAACAAAAATCTTCAGTAATATGTAGCTAGCTGAACATACGCATCACCATCAGCGAAAAATTGGTCGAGTTCATGCTCTTGGTATGGTTCATTCTCCTATACTTGTTCTTCCATTACTTCTCCCATATAATATGAATCTCTTGGCTTTAGATGCACAGCAATACTCCACCCTTTATTGACAATATCATCCATATAGTACATTGTTTTTGCTTGAGATGCTTCGATGTAAGGCTCATGTTCTTCACGTTCATCAGTATGAATCAATCTATCAAAATTAACACAATTAAAATTCCAATGGTCTTTTTGATACCATCTATCTCGAGTCGTATCAGCCCATTTACATTTGGAAAGAACAACCTTGAACCGTCCATTGTAATTAATCTCAATAATATCTTCTAGCTTCCCATAATATGGTAACTCTGATTGCCTTAAATTTCCATCAACACTGCTTGCAACACATGGTGTTTTGGAGGTTAAGAAAACTCCACTATTATGTGTTTTCCAACCCTCTTCTCGAGCCAAAGTTCGAAATTTGGACCCATTGATGTTATATGCAGTAAATCTTCTTACATTTACAGATGGACCTTGTGCTAAAAAATTTAGATCGATAGACATTGTATCTATTGTGTCTTGATTCATAATCTAAATCAAAATAAAATGGACTTAGTCAAATTTATTCATTCAAATCAAATATAAACAATAAATAACGATTGCTTACTCACTTGCTTTTGAAACCAATCAACAAACTCTTTATTAACTCTCATCTCTATCTCTGTAGGTGAAGGTCTTCTTCCCCTTGACCTCCTCTTTATGTATTCTCTAAATTTGCTATATGAAATTATTAAGTTAATGTTAAAGAGTATGATTAGCCTACTTCAAACATTACAAAGACAACGAACATAAAGTTTGTAAAAGTTACTCACTCCACAAATGGCGTGACTATTTCATAATTCAAAAGAACATATTGATGAGCTTGTAGTTTCTACATAGGATTTAATGGGAAGTTTTCTGAAGCTGATGCAGGTTTACCCAATTGAGGGAAGAGAGATGACATTCCAGAAGGCATATCAGTTGGTTCATCACAGACACGCCTAGGTCTGTTGAACCTTATCTTAATATCCTCAATATACCAAGAACAAAAGGTAAGAGTCTTTTCAACTATATGACTCTCAGCTATACAACCCTCTGGTTGTGATTTATTTCATACATAGGGCTTACAATAACCTAATTCCCTAGAAATTAATATACAGTAAGTGTACATACTATTTAAGGTGACCAGAACATAAATATCTATAAATTATAAATGTTAGCATTTTCAGAAAACACATAATTTTAAATTAGAAAAATGTTAATGTTTTACCTCTCCACAGGATACATGTTTCGATAATGCACTGGACCTCTGAGTTTTGCTTCATCTACTAGATGAACTGATAAATGAAACATTATAGTAAAGAATGATGGAGGAAATAGCATCTCTAGGTGACAAAGTGTGATTATAAAGCGCTCCTGGAGAATATCAAGATCCGAAGGATTCAAAGTTTTGCTAGATAGGGCTCTGAAAAATGAGGAAAATTCCACCAAAACTGTAACTACGTGATTTGGCAACACATTGTGAATTGCCAATGGTAGTAACTGCTCTAAAATAACATGACTTTTCAACCCAGAATTTTTTTTGTGCAAGATCAACGCATGTGGACATGTTACTTGAGTAGCCATCTGGTACTTTAATATTCTTCAAAGTTGTAAGAAACAACTTTTTGGTGTCCACCATCTTTTTGTTATCAGTCATAAGTGAAAACACAACTAGGTTATACGATCCATCATCCTTCAACCAAAGATCAGGCCTTATTTTCATTTCTCTTAGATCTTTGCGAGCATTAGCATTATCTTTTGACTTTGATTTATCATCCAGCAACGTATATATGATATTGTCACATATATTTTTTTCAATATGCATAAAATCTAGATTATGACGCAATAAGTTGGACTCCCAATATGGAAGTTCAAAGAATATACTTCTCTTGTTCCATTGTTTAGTTGCTCGTCTAGATCTTTTCTTTTTACCATCCAACTCTACTCCTCTCCCTTCAACAATTTGTCTCAAAATGTTAGAACCTGATAATTTTAATGGTGGATTCCTCTCCTCTGTGCTTCCATTAAAGCGTACTCGGCTTAATCTAAACCTGTGATTTTTTCTCAAAAACCGTTGATGACCCATAAAACACCACTTTTTACCATGATGGAGACGACAAGGTTCAGTGTCAAAGTTACAAGTTGGACAGCCAAAACCAGTATGTGTGTTCCAGACAAATAAGATACCTAATCTAGGAAAGTCACTAATTGTCCACATAAGAGTTGCATGCACTCTAAAAGTTTCATTCAATGATGAGTCAAATGTTTCAACACCATCATTCCATAACTCACGCAATTCCTTTACAAGCGGTTGTAAGTATACATCTATATTATTTCCAGGCATTTGCTTGCCTAGGATGATCATTGATAAGATGAAGGAGGTGTGTTTCATACACATCCAAGGAGGAAGATTGTAATTGAAGTTGTGGTGTTTAAATGTGCAACAAATGATTTGCTAAAACTGGTTGAAATGGAAGTAAATTTTTATGTTATTTTTCTGTACACATGAATATTTCAATGAGCACACATGACATAATCTTCCTTCAATGAATTTTATTTTATAATATTTATCATTTTACAACTTATTTCTTAATTTCTTTGACAGACACAAGATTTATAAAGTGTTTCTTTACCGATTGGACCAAGAAGATCCTATGATAGAAGCAACAATGGAGATAAAGCGAGTGACAGTTAGTAATCCTCATTGGGATACATATATTTGAAAGTGATGTAATGTATTAATAATAAAAGGGTTTTTGGCGGGCATATAAAAAACCGTCGTAGCTCATTGTGGTGGTTATAAACCGCCGTCATACCCAAAATAAATTATCCACATCATTTCATTCTTTTGTAGTACAAAACCTGCACAAAAAAATCGCCACAACAAGAATGATTTTTGGAAGTTGAAACAAAGGCCACAGATTGAATGTATAGTAGAGGTCTTTTATAACCGCCACACTTAAGCCGCCACAAAAGGAATTATTTTGTGGGAATTGACACTAACGCCACAAATTGAATTCGTAGTGGGGGTTTCTTAAGACCCCTATAAATAAACCGCCACAATTTAGTAGGTGTTTTGTAGTGGATAATTAGTCCTAGGTTAATTAATCTTAGGATAACTTTTTCCCAACCAAACGACACCTAAAAGACATGAATTTATAAAGAAGCGTGAATCTATGAATGATGTTTTCAAGAAATTATGTATGATTTATGAAAAGGAATATTTTATGATCTAGGTTTCTTTAAGATGAGTATCAAGTAATTTTGAAAGTTTTTCTCACATTAAGGAATCGTGATTTGTGAAAGGTTTTCTCACATATGGTTTAAGGAGCTACTCTATGATGTTTTTTTCACGCCCCAAGCCTACCCAGGACGTGTCGGCACTCAAGAACCATTGTTGGTTCCCAAGCAAACCCTTGGTCTAGCTCATTACTCAGCAGAAGACTTACTCATCAAGAAAGAAACTCAATGTTAACTCAACTTATAAGGATATCATAAAAGATAATAGTTTGAATCATAAATACTCAATTGAACATAAGTGTTCAACTCAAAGCCTTTAAAATATCAAAAAGGGAAATGAAAGAAGGACTCTTCAACAACTACTGTCTATGAAGCCTCTAACATACTATGATGGAAGTAGGGACAAGACCCACGACATCCTAACAAATTGAAATTTAAATGTGAATCCCTCTAGAAGCAAGGAGGCTCACCAAAGCAAATCTATAACTACAAGTGGTACTAACGGAATGCCTGTTGATGACCCTGAATACTTGTATCTGCATCATGAAATGATGCAGGCCAAATGGTGTCAATACACTGAATGTATGAGCATGCAAGGGGAACTCTAAAGCATAGACATAAGCTTGAACTGGTAAAAAGGAAGGACATACTTACCTCATCTCAACTCAACTCAAGGATACTCAACTCAATTCAATATAAAAGCAACAATAAATATACATTATAAAGAAAGATTTTAAAATAGTATATATTAACTCATTGTATATTAAAATACAATAGTAAACTCTTAGTCTTATTTGAGAGATTCTCTAACTGACAACCATCACTATGCGCTATGTGATGATACATCGTCTCACCCACACTGCCAAAACTATCTTATACCTTGCCGGAGTATAGACGAACTCAACTAAGTGGATCCACTAAGGTATGCTTAAAATCAATAAGGAATCGTCTAAAAAGTCTGATCCTTTACCCATGTTGGCATACATGGTTTATGAGGATTTTGAGTCGTTTGAACTCATCCCCATATCGGTGCTCTGTGTGTGTGTTTTAAAGAAAACATAACTCCTCCTCAATTTGAGATAATTACTCAAAAACTCTCTTAAAAGAGAATAATGCTCAAAAACTCCTCATGAACTCATTTAGAAATAAAGGTTTCTTCTTGTTTAAATGTAAAAGTGTTACATACTTGGGAATACTTAGTCCCCTCATATTCATTTTGAAAAAATGAACTCAACTCTCCTCATCCTCATTCACTCAAACCTTAAAACAAGTTATAAATAATTGTAAAAGACTTTCTCAAACATTACTCTTAATATTTACTTTAATTTGAAAAGTGAATTTAAGAGACATCTTTAGGATATATGAAGGCTCTCTCGATGTTTTACGAATATTTAGATGGTTGGTATCGAGAAGGGAATGAGAGCTCAGCTCAAAGAAACAAGTATGGAACAAGAACGGGAAAGGAAAGTGGCCTGATGCTTCGGGCGCAAGGGTGGTGCGTCGTGCCAGGACTTCACTTCCTGATGAGTCATTTTTTACGTAGTGCCTGTGCCCCACGCCAGCCCCTTAGGTGCATCTAGGGTGCGCCACCCCAAGCAATTTCCAAAACATTCTGACAAAATTTTCTTCTCAATTTTTTGTCCTAATTCACCTAGAAACTCCCTTAGATTCATTAAACCAACACAAGTGAATGAAAATCTACTCAAAATTCATCAAGAATAACCCCAAAATGCAAGACTCTCACATGAAGAACTCAGCAAAAACACCATATTCAAGAATGAAGCAACAAAACTTCAAGAACTCAACAAGAATCTCAATATACTAAATCTCATGAACGAATTCAATATGGAAACTCATGATTGGCATGAAGGTGAACAAACCGATCACTATGAAAACTTACATAAATAAAAAGAGCCACGTTCTTGGCGATCTCCCCAATTATTTGAAATACCCTCTTTTCTCCTCTAGAACTTTTCCTAGTTTCTTGAACACTTTAGACTTGAGTGAAAACTTATTTTAATCAGCTTTGACCCCTAATTGAGTAAACAAAATGTGTAGGCCTAGTGGGGTAAGGAAAAGACCAAAAATCCCTCCTTAATTCAAATGAATTTCCTTAACTAGATAGGCTAAAATCAAACGGGCATATCTCACTTATCCAAAATGGGAATTTTGCAAACTTGGTGAAATTGGAAAGAGGACTCAATCATCTTAGATTTGATACCTCATGGTCCCCCTAACTCATCATGTGCTGAAAGTTATGATTGTTTGAAGTTGACACAAAACTCACAATTTAAGAATAACTTACACTACTCTCAAAATTACTAAAATTAGATCTTTCTAAGACCGAGGTGTTACAATAACTCCCCCTTGGGAACTTTCATCCTAGAATGAGATCACTCTAAATAGAACTGAGGGTAGAGACATTTAACACCCAACATGCATTTTAACACAACATAGCATATCAATTTAAAGAGTGTTTTACAAAAATAGCATTACCTTAGTCTGGAATTTCTCCCGAAGTAAAGAGATGTGGGTATATATTCTTCATATCCTCCTTAGCCTCCCAAGTAGCTTCCTCAACAAATTGATTCCTCCACAAGACCTTGACTAATGCAACCTCATTAGTTCTCAACTTATGAACCTAACGATCAAATATCTCAACGGGTATCTCCTCAAAAGATAGGTTTTCCTTCATACCAATATTTTCAGTAGGAATGATAAGTGAAGGATCGCCCATATACTTTTTCCACATAGAAATTTGAAATACCGGATGGACTATTGTTAACTCTAACGCTAGCTCCAATCAATAAGCTATATTGCCAATTCTCCTGGATATCCTATAAGGACCAATGTAACGGGGGCTGAGTTTCCCCTTCTTAGCGGATCTCATAACATCCTTCATGGTGAAACCTTTCAATTAAACCCAATCATCCACCTCAAACTCCAAGTCTCTTCTCCTAACATATGTATAGGATTTCTGATGACTTTGGGATGTTTCCAACCTTTCTTGAATGATCTTCACTTTATCCATAGCTTATGAACCAAGTATGGTCCGATCAACCTAGTTTCACCAACCTCAAACCATCTAATAGGAGATCTACATCTTCGCCCATAAATAGCCTCATAAGGATCCATCTGGATGCTTGATTACCACATTAATAATGAACTAAGGTTACTTCAAGAAGTATCTCTCATGTGTTCAAAGGTTTCAAATGATTTTAGCTTGCATTGACCATGTTTTATGACTTATGTTTCTAACCCTATTATATCATGTTTTATCTTGTCAATTGCATGTCATGAAATATCTTATTTTAGCATGATTTAAATGTTTTATGCATAGCTATCACAATTGGTATAATGTAATGTACTAACGCATACTCTTGCCTATATCACTCCCCAAGGCTACCCCCTTGACGTAAATATGGGACCTAGAATCAGGAGTGACCCTAAGCTAACCCTGAGTTGGCAAATCATAAGCATACTAAAATTATCTGAATAAAAGAGATACTATACGTAAGCTAAAACATGAGATAACTGAAAGATGGGGAATACCCAATATTGATCTGACTATATATAAAATTCTAAGAGTTTAGTGATGCTGAGCAATTACTCAGAAACTAAATTTGAATATAATATTATGTCTGAAAAAGCCTCTAACTGACTAAAGTTGTTAGGACATGTCCCCAGCAAACCCTAGCAAAACTGAAACTAAAATGAAAGACTGAATACGAAAAACATGTCTATTGTCCTCAAAGTATAAGGACTCACCACTGAATTTGTTGAATACGAATCGGGAACCGATCTATGCGTGATCTGGATGTTGAGTACATAAACCTACATTATGACAGGATGTAGCACAGAGTATGCGTCAATACTTGGAATGTACTGAGCATGCATGATATAGAATATAGTTGAAAAAATATATAAGTTGAACAAATGCAACTGAGCAATGACAAAATTTGAACAATAATGTAAATACTGAAATGAACTGAACTAAATACAATGACCGTGTACAGGTTACTATCATGACATAATGGCACTGATTACTAAAGTATAACTAAAACCCTAGTCAAATTCACTAGAGTCTGATGGTAGGAGCTACTATTAACTGACATAAAACCACGTGCGTTAAACGTGGAGTCTGATGTAAATGCCCCATCGAGAGGACCCAGTATACCTTGTCAGGGGTATAAAGGCATGACTAGCGTGATCACTAAATTTGATGCCCACAGAGGGGACTTATAAACCTATGGGATCACTGTCACGACCCAAGCCTAGGGCCTAGACGTGACATGGTGAATGAGGAACCCGAAGGAACCCCAAACAAGCCTCTCAAACTTGTCATCACACTTCATCGATCGCGAAAGTACATTCAACATTAAATAACGGGAATTAGGGACTAAGGGCAAACCATTTCAAAATAACATCATAGAATAAGAGTCAAGCTCATTTACAAAATACTTGTCCAACACACACCTCTACATACATAGATAGGACAGGTGCCATGACATACTACCAGCTCCCCTCATAGTCAAAATACAATTGCAAACTAAAGTCTCAAAACATAGGAGTAGGAAACATAACATAGCCCTCGAATCATTGAGGACTCACCAACAAACTCGGATAAGCACTGTACTAGCCACGTGGATGGAGAGAAGGATCAAGAGTGGCTCCGATCCCTACATGGTGACATCATGTAGGCAAAATATGTGTTAGTACTTTGGAATGTACTAAGTATGCGGAGTGCAATACAACAATAGACAAGGACACAATCGAAATGCAAGAAATAGTTCCATAGGCATAATGAATAACAATATGAGGATGCATGATCAAAGTGAAGTCAAAACATGTTTAAGTAAATCTATACTAATAGTAGATATCATATGTATGTGCATGATCCAACCAATCTATAACCCCAACTTAGGATGGGGGATGCCGTTCACACCAGGACACCCTGGTGGCAAGGTATAAACCCCTCACATGGTTGATGTTGGTCACACCCTAAGCATCCTAGGTGGTGAGATATAAACCTCTCACATGGTTGATGTTGTTCACACCCCAAGCATCCTAGGTGGTGAGATATAAACCTCTCACATGGTTGATGTTGGTCACACCCCAAGCATCCTAGGTGGTGAGATATAAACCTCTCACATGGTTGATGTTGGTCACACCCCAAGCATCCTAGGTGGTGAGATATAAATCTCTCACATAATTAATGTTGGTCACACCCTAAGCATCCTAGGTGGTGAGGTATAAACCCCTCACATGGTTATCCGGTTCTTTTCCCCCGGATCGGGCATGGCCATGCAACACTTTATATAGGAAATTCCCATTAGGCTCTAATGCAATCTCATGTATGGAATGAATATATATACAAGCTTAGTTTGTCATCAACACATTTCTGGAATGTCACACATCTCATAACTCAAACCCTAAAGCATCAATTCATCAATTCTCCATAATTAGACATTTTGTCAAACACCTTGAAGGCATATAATGGGATCAAAGAGCATGGAAAATAGGGTAGTAATTATGCAGCCAAACCAATGAACAACCTACAACAACGCCTTTTAACACCCACAAGACCACATGAAAAATCTCCACACCCATTCCAAATTTAGATTCAAGTTCTAGAGTCACAACATGCTCAAAACAATCACTTTTCATGTTTAAAATTCACTGTGCAGGAAATTTATACAAGAAACAAGACTAATTTATGAATTCTCAACTTAAACCATGAATTAGTGAGTAGAATAGAGTCTAGGTACTATGGGTGGAAGGACCCATGAGTTCAACACCACATACCTTTAGTTTTTATGAAGGTCTTGAGAGTGTCTTCAATGGAAGCTTGGAACTTGGAGCAAGAGTCTCTTCAATCTTGAGGAAGGGTTTGGATTAGGGTTCTTGAGAGAAAATGTGTTTAAGTATGGGAGAGGTGTTTTGGAAAATGTTTTAGAGATGGGAATTGAATTAATGCTATATAGGAAATAACATATGCCCTTTGGAAAAACGGTCCAACACTTAGAAAAAAAAATGAGGCGGGTGAACAGTAAAATCGCTCACTGGAAATTGCATTTCCTGCTCGGACAGATTTTACGAAAATGAGCATAACTTCTTCGTCCGAACTCCGAATGAGGTGAAACAAAGTGCGTTGGGCAGCTAACTCAAAGGTATTTCCATGGATATGTTATGGTCCACCCAATTATATGTGTGCTAGGAGATATGACCCTACAAAGTAGACCCTCGAAAAAGGCTTCACTTGGAAATTTCGAATTTTGATACAGTTGCTCTAAAATTTGGGTTAGACCCATTTTCCACTCAATTTGACCCCCTAAACAAGAATATTAAGTTGGATTTTCGAAAAACAAAATGGATTTTTAGATATAGCTAAAACAAGCTTCCGGTAACTTCCGAAGCACATTTTTAGGAACTTTTTGGGTCGTTTCAATCACGTAGTTCTGGGACTATGAGGATGCGCTGAACCCTAGTCCAACTCGGTGCAAAGCCTACTCCCAATTGGAATATGTGTATGACACAACATAAGTGAAATACTGGATTAGCTCAATATTCTGACATGCTAACTAAGAATTTAACATTTATACACTGACAATGAAACATTCAAAATTTAAGGCATGTATATCTATTTAACTGACCTAGCAAGTGTAATTCATGAACTAAGAGAATCTACACAACTAGGGTTCTAAGTTTCATGCAAGGAACTAAGCAAACTTTCCAAGGAAACATCATAATCTGATTAAGAACACTATTACAGATAAATCACAACCAATATCTAAGGTTTTAGAAATCACAGGTCTAAACAAGATTTAGAGAATCAAGAGTCTGACTGAGTTTTAGGGACCTAGTGGATGAAAGGAACCCACTAGTAAAATCCCACACACCCAGTGATGAAATTTATGGAGAAATCCTTTGATTTGGGGCTGGAACTAAAGAAAATC
Organism: Solanum commersonii; assembly: GCA_029007595.1. Classification (NCBI taxonomy): domain Eukaryota; kingdom Viridiplantae; phylum Streptophyta; class Magnoliopsida; order Solanales; family Solanaceae; genus Solanum; species Solanum commersonii. The sequence goes on from JAJTWQ010000068.1 coordinate 2,969,100, forward strand.
TCTTGCTTGTTCTGGAGGGGTTGGTCGACTTTTTCTCCTCTTTCGCTCTCAAAGTCTTTGGTGAATTTTTGTGAACAAAGGTTTTGGTTATGTTCTAAATAGGTTATTAGACTTAAACTGAGTAAAATGACATAGTTTAGGGGTTAACGACGTAGTTTAGGTGCCCAACACAGAGAGGGAAAGACCAAAATGACCCCAACTTAAAATCTGACGAGGGCTTTCCGCGGGCCCTATGACGATCTATCAAAGGGACCACGAGCGGTCAAGTGGGTCATAGTCCTTGGCCAGTGACTACCGGTTCTAAGGTTCCTTTTCACGAGCCCTCCTACGGACCGTGTGGAGGATCAGTGACCGTGTAGGTCACCGTGGTCCTTCACTTGGGTTGGAGGTCTTCTAGCTTAGGACTACAGCCTCTCCCACAGCCAGTCCTCAAGACCATGGCCTGTGGTAGGCTCAGTGGTCTGAGGCCTGAGCTTGGGTTGGTTTTGCCTAGCCTCCACGAGCCTTTCTATGGCCCGTGTGGTTGTCAGCGGCCCATTAAGGGTCCCGTGGTCCACCACTTTCTGGCGGGCATAAGCCACGGAAAGGTTGGAGGACCGTAATTCCTTTCATGGTCAATGAACCGTGGCATAATTCACCAATTTTGTATGTTTTCTACTGCAAGTCCAAGTCTGATTTCTAAGGTGTTACAATATCTCCCCCTTGGGAACATTCATCCTCGAATGAAGTCTAAAATAGCTAAGTACGAAGGGAAAGAGCTACAATCCCTACCACTAAGTACTAGAAACTTATATCTGACTGAATTGAGTTCCAAAAATCATGCAAATATTTTGAAATGCAAGAAAAAATGAAGGAACAAGATATTAAGACTGAATTTATACAAGAGTAAGTGAAAGAACAGAAAGGAACTATTACCTGAAGCTGAAACGAAATTGGGAGGAAAGATATAAGGATACTTGGCCTTCATGGCTGCTTCTGCTTCCCAAACAGATCCCTCTATGAATTGACTCCTCCATCGAACCTTCACTGAAGCGACTTCTTTACTCCTCAACCTACGAACCTGACGGTCAAGAATTTCTACTGGCACCTCTTCATAAGAGAGACTATCTTCACAGCCACCCTATCTAATGGTACTATAAATGTTAGATCACCCACACACTTCTTCAACAAGAAAATGTGAAAGACTAGATGAACCACTACTAGTTCTGTTAGCAACTCTAACTCATAAGCCACGTTTCCAACCCTTTTGAAAATTCTATAAGGACCTACATATCTCGAACTGAGCTTTCCTTTCTTACCAAATCTCATCACCCTTTCATAGGTGACACTTTCAAGAAAAACCCAATCATCGATTTCAAACTCTAAGTCTATTCTCCTTACATCTGCATATGACTTTTGACGACTCTGAGCTATCTTAAGTCTATCTCTAATGAGCTGAACCTTTTCCATAGCCTCGTGAATCGAATATGGCCTAATCAATGTTGCTTCACCTACTTCAAACCAACCAACTGGCGATCTGCATCTATGCTCATATAATGCCTCATAAGGGGCAATCTGAACATTAGAATGATAGCTATTATTATAAGAGAATTCTATGAGAGGTAAGTGATCATCCCAACTTCCCTTGAAATCGATCACGCAAGCTCTCAACAAGTCCTCTAAGGTATGAATGGTACTCTCTGCTTGACTATCCGTCTGTGGATTGAATGTTGTACTGAGATTTACCTGAGTACCAAGACCTTTCTGAAATGATTTCCAGAAATAAGAAGTAAACTGAGGACCTCTATCTGAGATGATAGACAAGGGAACCCCATGCAACCTAACTATCTCATTTATGTAGGAGTTTGGCATAGTCCTCTGCTGAATCTGTAGTCTTGACAGCCAAAAAGTGAGCGGACTTAGTGACTCTACCTACTATTACCCAAATGGAGTCATGTTGTCTACGAGTACGAGGTAACCCCGTAATGAAGTCCATATTTATCACTTCCCACTTCCATGTAGGAATGTTAATCTCTAGAGTCACACCTCCTGGTTTCTGATGGTCTACCTTAATTTGTTGACAATTAGGACACTTAGGTACAAAATTTTCTACGTCCCTCTTCATGTCATTCCACCAAAAGACTTCCTGTAGATCAAAGTACATCTTAGAGGCACCTGGATGAATGGAATAACCTAGAGTTATGAGCTTCTATAAGGATCTGCTACCTCAACTCACCCACATTGGGTACACATAAGCGACCTTGGTAACGAAGCACACCATCACCCCCTTGGGAGAAAACCTCCACTTTATGTTAATGAACTGCACCTTTCAACTGAAGTAATATAGGATCACTATCCTATTTTTCCTTAACTTCCACTGCCAATGAAGATTCTGACCCATTCTTAACTATCACACCCCCATCTGATGTATCCGCAAGACAAACTCCTAAGCGAGCAAGCCGGTGAACATCTTTTGCTAATTCATTCCTTTCTTTCTCAACATGTGCTACACTACCCATAGATAGTCTGCAAAAAGCATAAGCTACTACATTGTCCTTACTAGCTTGATAAAGCACATTCATATCATAGTCCTTGAGGAATTCAAGTTATCTCCTCTAACGAAGATTCAACTCTTTCTGGGTGAACACATACCGGAGGCTCTTATGATTTGTGAATACATCTACATGAACACCATATGAGTAATGTCTCCAAATCTTTAGGGAAAATACTACAACTGTAAGCTCGAGGTCATTAGTCGGGTAGCTCTTCTCATGTACCTTAAGTTGTCTAGAAGCATAAGTTATGACCTTACCTCGTTGCATCAACACACAACCTAGGCCGACCCTGGATGCATCAAAATAAATCACATAACTGTCTAAATCATCTAGTAGAGTCAAGATCGAAGTTTTAGTCAACCTAATCTTCAGTTCTGAGAAGCTTTTATCACACTTATCTTACCACTGAAACTTGACTTTTTTCTGAGACTTGGTCAATAGGGAAGCTATCGATGAAAATCCTTCAACAAATCTCTTATAATAACCATCCAAACCTAAGAAACTTCTGATATCTATTTGAGAGGTGAGCCTGGGCCATTGTTTCACTTCCTTTATTTTCTGAGAATCCACTAGGATCCCTTTGCTAGATACCACATGACCAAGGAAAGCGACTGAATGCAACTAGAATTCACATTTGTTGAACTTAGCAAATAACTGGCAATCCTTTAGTGTTTGCAGAACAACTCTCAAATGAGTCACATGCTCATCCTCATTCCTAGAGTAAATGAGGATGTCATCAATAAAGACGATAATGAACAAGTTCAAGTATTGTTTGAACACCCTGTTCATTAAGTCCATGAAAGTTGCAAGAGCATTTGTTAGTCCAAATGACATAACTACAAATTCATAGTGACCATACTGAGTCCTGAAGGCTGTTTTCGGAGTATCACTATCTCTGACTTTGAGCTAATGATAGCCGAATATGAGGTCTATCTTCGAAAACTGACTAGCACCCTGAAGTTGGTCGAACAAGTCATCAATCTTGGGGATGGGATACTTATTCTTGATGGTGACTTTGTTCAACTGACAATAGTCAATGCACATTCTAAGATAACCATCTTTATTTTTCACGAATAACACTAGATCACCCCATAGAGAGGTACTAGGTATGATGAATCCCTTATCTAGAAGGTCTTTCAATTGCTCTTTTTATTCCCTAAGCTCAGCGGGAGCCATTCTATAAGAAGGAATAGAAATGGACTGGGTATATAGAAGAAGATCAATTCCAAAGTCAATTTCCATTTTGGGAGAAACTCCGGAAAGATCTTCTGGAAACTCATTTACTGCTGGGACTGACTCAAGAGTTGGGGTTTCGGAGTTTGAATCTTTAACCCAAACAAGATGATAGATATACCCTTTGGAGATCTTTTTTTTGCCTTAAGGTAAGAGATAAATCGACCTACATGAACTGAGCTACTACCCATCCATTCTAAGATTGGCTCATTTGGAAATTAAAGCCGAACGATTATAGTTCTACAATCAACTGAGGCATAAAAATGAATGTAACTAATCCATGCCTAGAATGATATCGAAATCTACCATTTCTAACTTTACAAGATTTTCTGAGGTGACTTTCTGAGATAGTGATAGGGAAATTTCGGTATACCCGTCTAGCTATAACTGGGTTACCAACTGGAGTACAGACTGAGAAGGGTTCTGAAAGAGTTTCTGGACTGACACTGAAGTTTACCGCTATATAAGGAGTAATAAAGGAAAGAGTATCCCTTGGATCTAAAAATGCATAAACATCTAAAAGAAAGACTTGTAACGTACTACTGACCACATTAGGAAAATCCTCCTAGTCCTGGTGAGCCTGGATATCATACAACTTGTTCTGGCACTGACCGCCACCTGTACCAGATGAAGCACCCTCCTAAGTTAGGGGACTTACTGGTATCGTTAGAACCGTAGACTGAGTCATATTATTATTACCTTTTTGCCCCTGCCTAGAAGAAGGTCATTCCTTCAACCTATGGCCAAACTGACCACTCCCAAAGCATCTGGGGATGGAGCACTAGTTGCTGAAGGTGCTGGGGCTAATTCCTTTGCTGAAACTATGAGCGATTTCCACCACCCAACTTTTTCTGAGAGTACTCATAGTTGCCTGTCCTAGCCTTTTTGTTGTCCTAAGCTAGTTCACTAAACTTATCTCCCTCAACTTGCTAAGGATTAGTCATTAGCCTAGAGATATTCATATCCTATAACAACATAGCATTCATGTACTTTGTCTTCACCAAGTCGGATATCCCAAACATAAACTTACTCATTTGTGCCCTTGGATCAGCAGCCATGTGTGGAGCATACCTGGAGAGTTGGGTGAACGTAAGCCCGTACTCTTGGACTGACATGGTAACTTGCCTCAAATTCATGAACTCTGAGCTTTAGCCTTCCTCAAATCCCTTGGGAAGAACTTATCCAGAAAACCTCGAATAAAATACTTTGAGCTGCATCCGCACCCCTGTTGTCTTTCCACTGAGTGAACTAGATCTGAGCTACATCTTTAAGTCGGTAGGATGCTAACTCTACCCTATCATTTCCAGTCACTTGCATTACTCCAAAAATTTTCTTAACCTCATCAATTTAGTTTTTTGGGTCCTCACCAACCTGCAACCCTAGAAACTCAGGCGGATTCATCCGAACAAAATCTCAGATCCTAGCTTCCATCGATCCACCATTACTATTAGTAGGAATTGGAACCTGATGATTGTTCTGGTTGGCTACACTCTGAGCCAAAAGCTGGATAGCATTCCAAAACTCTGCATTCGAAACCTCATAGTCTGGGACTGGAGAAACTACGTTAGCATTGGGTGTTTTAGCATTTCGTGCGTACGCTCTACGAGGAGGCATGATCTGAAACACATAACGACAAATTAAAAAAGAGATCATACCCACGCACGATAAGAATAACAAGAGAGTGAAGTTATTTCTAAAACACTTCGTAGCCTCCCTCTCATTAGATGTGGTTCACTTCACACCTATGAAAAGAACTTTACATAGTGCAGATTTCAGACATTCTAGGACTCTTGAACCTAATGCTCTGATACCAAGTTTGTCACGCCCCGAGGCTACCCCCTTGACGTAAACACGGGACCTAAAATCACGAGTGACCGTAATCTAACCCGAGCTGGCATATCATAAGCATACTAAAATTATCTCAATAAAAGAGATACTATGCGGACGCTAAAACATGAGATAACTTAAAGATGAGGAATACCCAATACTGATCTGAATATATATATATAAAATTCTAAGAGTTTAGTGATGTTGAACAATCACTCTAAAACTAAAGCTGAATCTAATACAATGTCTGAAAAAGCTTCTAACTGACTAGAGTTGCTTGGACATGTCCCAACTAACCCTGCAAAACTGAAACTAAAATGAAAGACTGAATATGGAAAATATGTCTATTGTCCACGTAGTATGAAGACTCACCACTAAAGCTGTTGAATACGGATCAAGAACCGATCTATGCGTGATTTGGATGTTGGGTACCTGAACCTACATCATGAAAGGATGTAGCATAGAGTATGTGTCAGTACTTGGAATTTAATGAGCATGCAAGTTGTAGAATATAGCTGAACAAATATATAATCTAAACAAATGCTAAACAATAATGTAAATACTGAAATCTACTAAAATGAACTGAACTGAATGCAATGACTAAGTACAGATTACTATCATGACATGCTGGGATTGATTACTGAAGTATAACAAAAAATGTGGTCAAATGCACTAGAGTCTGACTATAGGAGATACTATTAACCAACATAAAAGCACGTGAGTTAAACGTGGAGTCTAATGTATACGCCCCATCGAAAGGACCCAATATACCTTACTAGGGGTATAAAGGCATGACTGGCGTGATCACTAAATCTAATGCCCACAGAGTGGACTTATAAACCTACGGGGGAACGTAGTTTTGGGACTATGAGGGTACGTTGAAATATATGTATGAGACAACATAACTGAAATACTGGATTACTTCAATATTTTGACATGCTAACTGAGAATTCAACATTTATATACCGACAATGAAACATTCAAAATCTAAGGCATGTATATCTGTTTAAATGAACTAGCATGTGTAATTCATGAACTAAGAGAATTTACACAACTAGGGTTCTGAGTTTTACGCAAGGAACTAAGAAAACTTTCCAAGGAAACATGATAATCTTATTAAGAACACTGTAACAGCTAAATCACAACCAATATCTAAGGTTTTAAAAACCCTAGGTCTAAACAAGATTTAAAGAATCAAGCATCTGACTAAATTCAAGGGTTTATCACGCCTCGAGGCTACCCCATTGACGTAAACACAAGACCTAGGATCACGAGTGACCCTAAGCTAACCCTGAGCTGGCATATCATAATCATACAAAAATTATCTGAATAAAAGAGATACTATGCGGAAGCTAAAACATGAGATAACTGAAAGATGGGGAATACCCAATACTGATCTGAATGTATATAAAATTTTAAGAGTTTAGTGATGTTGAACAATCACTCAAAAACTAAAGGTGAATCTAATGCTATGTCTGAAAAAGCCTTTAACTGACTAGAGCTGCTGGGACATGTCCCCAGCTAACCCTAGCAAAATTGAAACTAAATACAAAAAACATGTCTATTGTCCTCAAAGTATGAGGACTCATTACTGAAGCTGCTAATTACGGATCGGGAATCGATCTATGCGTGATCTGGATGTTGGGTACCTGAACCTACATCATGAAAGGATTTAGCGCAGAGTATACATCAGTACTTAGAATGTACTGCGCATGCATGATATAGAATATAGTTGAACAAATATATAAGCTGAACAAATACAAATGAGCAATGACATAATCTGAACAATAATGTAAATACTGAAATATACCAAAATGAACTGAACTTAATGCAATCACCAAGTACTGATTACTATCATGACATGCTAGGACTAATTACTAAAGTATAACTAAAAATCAGGTCAAATGCAGTAGAGTCTAACTATGGGAGCTACTATTAACCGACATAAAATCACGTGAGCTAAACGTGGAGTCTAATGTATACGCCCCATCGAGAGGACCCAATATATCTTGCTAGGGGTATAAAGGAATGACCGGCCTTATCACTAAATCTTATGCCCACAGAGGGGACTTATAAATCTATGGCGGTACGTAGTTCTGGGACTATGAGGTTACGCTGAACCATAGTCCAACTCGGTGCTAAGCCTACTCCCAACTGGAATATGTGTATGACACAACATAACTAAAATACTGGATTAGCTCAATATTCTGACATGCTAACTGAGAATGCAACATTTATATACTGCAAATGAAACATTCAAAATCTGAGGCATGTATATTTGTTTAACTGACCTAGCAAGTGTAATTCATGAACTAAGAGAATCTACACAACTAGGATTCTGAGTTTCATGCAAGGAACTAAGCAAACTTTCCAAGGAAACATGATAATCTAGTTTAGAACACTATAACAGCTAAAACACAACCAATATCTAAGATTTTAGAAATCCTAGGTCTAAACAAGATTTAGAGAATCAACAATCTGATTGAATTCTAGGGACCTAGCTAATGAAAGGAACCCACTAGTGAAATCCCACATACCTGGTGACGAAATATACGAATAAATCCTTCAATTTTGGGGCTGGAACTGAAGAAAATCTATTTCTTGTTCTTAAGGGGTTGGTAGACACTTTCTCCTCTTTCGCTCTAAGATTTTGGTGAATTTTGGTGAGTAAAGGTTTTGGTTATGTTATGACTAGGTTATTAGGCTTAAACTGAATAAAATGACATAGTTTAGGGATTAAACAACGTATTTTAGGTGCCCAATGCATAGGGAAAAAGACCAAAACGACTCCAACTTAAATGGTGTACATCATTTATGTTCATAACCTCAAGAGGACAGGCTATTGGTGACATTTTTTTCTATTTTGTTGTTTAGATTTGTTTACAAAATTGAGTGAAATAAGAAATAATATTATTAAAGAAATGATATCTGGTCATTTTGATCTCAAAATACAAGTAACTCTATGACAATATGTATTAATAATTTTAAAACACTTGTCCTATGTTCGTTCAATTATAATTATTTACTAAAAAGCTTTAATTAGAAAAATTAATTCTATTTTACAACATCATATACTATATATACGATAAACACGTATGTGCCTTAGAACTAGTATATATATATGTGTGTGTGTGTGTGTATGTGTGTGTGTGTGTGTTTGTGTGTGTGTGTGTGTTTGTGTTTGGCGTATGTGGCAACATATTCTGTTGGTCCATATTCTCATAGAAGTCATAAAAGTCTCAACATATTGCTAAATGTGTTGGTATGCTCAATTTTGGAAAAAGTATCAACATATGATCTAATTTAACATTTTTAATAACTGTATTACTTAATTTATCAATTGATACATCTATCAAATTGGCATCTGTGGCAACATATGTATATTTTTTTGAAACATATGGTCAATTTTGTGTACAGATTACCACAGATGTGTCATATGTTGCAACATATGGATAACCTTACATATGATTTTTTATATTAATTCAATTAAATTATGACCTAATATAACATGTAACACTAATATATAGTGTTATAGCATGTCTAATTACAAAATTATGGTCTAATACAACAACCTTTATTAAATTTATCAGTTATTTAATAGATATAGTATTATACCACTAGTTCATCATCCAATGACTAAGTAATTCCATATGATAGTGATATAACACAATAGACAATCGTTATACATAGTGTTATAGCATTTTTTTTATTGCTAAATTATGGTCCAATTTAATAAAATATGGTTCAATTTAATATTTTTAATTACTAAATTACTTAATTTATCAATTAACACATCCATCAAATTGGCATTTGTGGCAACATATATATATTTTGCTCGAACATATGGTCAATTTTGTATTGAAATTACCACAGATATGTCATATGTTGCAACATATGAATAACCTTACATATTATTTTGTTATTAATTCAATTAAATTGTGACATAATACAACATGTAACACTAATATATAGTGTTATAGCATGTCTGATTGCAAAATTATGGTCTAATGCAACAACCTTCATAAAACTTAGCAATTATTCAATACATATAGTATTATACCACTAGTTCATCATCCAATGACTAAGTAATTTCATATGATAGTGATAATACACAATAGGGAATCGTTATACATAGTGTTATAGCATTTTTTTTTTAATTTCTAAAGTATGGTCCAATTTAATTTAATTACAAAATTATCTAATTTATCAATTAACACATCCGTCAAATTGATATATGTGGCAATATATGTATATTCTGTTGGAACATATGGTCAATTTTGGGTAGAAATTTAGTTAGATATGTCATATGTTGCAACATATTGCAACATATGGATAACCTTACATATCGTTTTTAATATTAATTCAATTAAATTTTGACCTAATACAACATGTAACACTAATATATAGTGCTATAGCATGTCTAATTACAAAATTATGGTATAATGCAACAATCTTCATTAAATTTATCAATTATTCAATACATATAGTATTATACCACTAGTTCATCATCCAATGACTAAGTAATTTCATATGATAGTGATACAACACAATAGGAAATCGTTATACATATTGTTATAATATTTTTATTGCTAAATTATGGTCCAATTTAATATAATATGATCCAATTTAACATTTTAATTACTAAATTACTTAATTTATCAATTAAAGCACCCATCAAATTGGCATCTATGACAACATATGTATATTTTGTTGAAACATAGGGTCAATTTTCCGTTAAAATTACCATAGATATGTCATATTTTGCAACATATGGACAACCTTATGATATACCGTGAGTTTACGGTATTTCTAATACATTTCACTTATAAGTTGTGTGTGTCTAGGGCCTTTTTGTATTGGTTTTTATGTGTTTTATTATGTTTTTGCAGGAAAGATGTTCAGGCGCAGAAGCATGGAGACAACTGAGCAAAATGCAGAAAAAGGGCTTTCACGGAGACGATCTACGGACCGTAGGTCCATTGACGGTCCGTAAGTGATGACCGTAGATCACCTTACATATGATTTTGATATTCATCCAATTAAATTGTGACCTAATACAACATGTAACACTAATATATAGTGTTATAGCATGTTTAATTACAAAGTTATGGTCTAATGCAACAACATTCATCAAATTTATCAATTATTCAGTACATAAAGTATTATACCGCTAGTTCATCATCCAATAACTAAGTAATTCATAAGATATTGATATAACACAATAGAGAATCATTATACATAGTGTTATAGCATTTTTAATTGCTAAATTGTGGTCCAATTTAATATTTTTAATTACTAAATTACTTAATTTATCAATTAAAACATTCATCAAATTAGCATCTCTGGCAACATAATTTATAAAAGTTACAACCGAATTTTCAAATGTTGCAACAAAATATAAATTTGTTTCAACAGAATTTACGAAAATTGCAATAGAATATAAATTAGTTGCAACAAGTTTATGTTTGCTAAATTATTTGCTAGAATTTCCCTTTGATTGCTGGATCTTGAATTGGAAATTAATAATTACCACATAGAATTAACATATGTTTCACTAGATTAAAAAAAGTTGCTTGTGTATAGACTAAATCCATCAAATAGACATATGTTGCAACAGAGTAAAAAGCATTGCTTGTTTGTAGATTAAATCCATCAAATTGATATATGTTGCAACAGATAAAAAAGTGTTGCTTTACAAAAGTCATGGGTAAGTCCAACCCATAACTGGCCCAATCGGCCCATTATTTCATTTTCTAGAAAGGATATAAATAGGTTCAAGATAGGATTTTATCTCTCATCTATCGAGATAACGTCTTTTTTTTCTTTTCTACCTCGCTGTTTTGCTTTCTCTTTCTCTCTCCTCTCTCTCTCTCTCATTTTTTTCTTTTGCTATATTTTTATGTGATGTAGTGCATGTGATATAAATTGTTTATTCTTTATTTTTATTTAATGTTAATGATGTTATTTATTTCATCAGTTGTTATGTTCTTTGTTTTTGAACACGCAACTAAGGCGTGTGAATGTATCAATTTGGTTTGGTTAAACCAAATCAACAAATAAGAGATTCGCCTATCATACACTGTCTAATCAATGAAATCATTAATTTTGTAATATAGCCGTTGGAGAAGAATGAATTTCTTTAAATATATCTCAGTAGCAGTACTAGAGATCTCATAAATGAGTTATCTAGCTAGTTTTGTTTGTTTGTTAGCTTTTGATATAATGTCCAATGCAATATTGAATCAAATCTGTAATGATGAGAATGATGTCATGTTGGGTGTGAAAATATGTTGTAAACATGGAGAATTACTTTCAATGCAAACTTCATCGTCGGAGGACAATTCAGGTCAAAGATTTTGGTCTTGTCCATGCTATCGTGTATGTTTTCTACATGTTAATCTGGAGATTTATTGTTCGCCTTTATTTTGGTTTTTGTTTAATTTTAATATCTTTGTGGTGTATTTTAGGAAAATGCATGCAACTTCTTTAGATGGAGGGATAGTGAAGATGTTGATATACGATCCAAGTTCGTTATTATGAGATTCGCAAAGAGAATTAAGGAGTTGGAATTTGATGAAAATCACAGTGAAAAAAGTAGTAACAAATGGGTGATGAAGGAGAAGAAGTAGAAGAGAAAATGTTAGAACAAGTGGAAGTTCATATTCGTGTTCATTGTTATAGTTTTTTTCTATTTTAAGCATTATCGAGAATGTTGCGAAGGATAGAAAATTTTCATGTAGTTGTGTGCAACCATTAAAATTGTCATAGTTGTCTAAATAAACATAACTGTTATGCACTTCCGTTCTAACAAATGCATAATTCTGTGTACTTGTCCTGACATAACGTATGTTGCAACAGATAATCATAAAATATTGTCATTAATTACAGACACAGTGGCAAGGCTCCAAGCTCCTACATACTATCCCAACAACCCAAACATATTGCACCCTTGAAACTGTATTGTCACAAAACTTCCTATCGGGAGGTTCCATAAAAGTGACGGTTATCAAATTTTCAATAAATACAAGCGAGCATGACCCAAATGTGGAACCATTGTTATTTGTCACCATGAGTTCCACTCGACCTTTAAATTTCCATGGTTCATTGAGGAAATTTTCTTGAAAATATTTCATTATTCCACTATGCGTCAACAATATTGGCAGCAACTCGAACACAGGTTGTGTGAATGTAAAACAATTGGCTATGTTCATAAACCATCATGTTGCAGTCATAAACATTCATGTGACCCTCATGCAAGAGAATCTTTGTTTAAAAAGAATAAAAGGCGTGCAAGAGGATCTCAAGAGTCACAAAATAGTTTTTGTCTATGTTCATGACTGAAATAACTCTTTTTGTCCCAATCCAATCTATGCCTCCAGGATATGGTCTATAGCCCCTAACGTAGTCAATGGAATCGTCATCCCATACAAAATCATCAAGTAACTGCTTTAAGCTTTTTCCATCAGTTTTTGTTACTTCCTCGCTATTAAGCTCGTACCTTTTTTGACTCATATGTAGATACACATGGATCATCTGTAGCAACATTTGACAAGTTGTAACAGATGGTTCAAATGTTGAAACATATAGATGATATATTGCAACATATGAGGCATATGTAGCAATAGATGGCTCATTTATTGAAACATATGTCTTATTTGTAGCAGCATTTGACTCATATTATATAATTTGTAATTTTTAATATAACAACTTACTGCATCATTAGGAGGGTTAAAAAGATTTGGAGGATTTTTGATATTTTTTGTTGTCAACCATCTCAACATCCTTGGAGATGAAACCTCTTCTTTTGTTGTTACTTTTTCCTCAAATGAGGAATGACTTCAAATACCCAATCCTATAAAAAAAAAAAAAACATGTCACAGATCAAATGTTGGATTATTCAATAAAATATTAAAAATACTAAGAAAAATTTTGTTTACCATGAAAGCCCATGGAAAACCAAATAAGCTATTGATCTTTGGAGATAAAGGAGCCAACAAATATTTGACAGTTAATTTGTAGTTGTCATGACCCCAATGATAGTTGTTGAAAGCCTCAATATCCTCGAAGAACTTCATCCAATTAAGGGGTATGTTGTTATTGACATCTTTTGGAATAAGTACATTATGTACAAACCAAGTAAGCACAATGACTCGGTGTGCTTCTTTGATATATCCTTGTCATTCAGAAAAGCTATCAATTTGAGATTTTTGAAGCTTGGGTCAACAAAGGACACCAAGTCCGGCTCCTCAATTAACTATTCATTACTTGTTTATGTCTCTCCTTACTTTCATCTTCGGAGTTGTTTTTTACTGTGAAAATAGGAATTGGCTGAGAATGAGAATGACATTTTAGACCTGTAACTATGGAAAACTCATTTTTTGTCGAAGAAGAGTAGCATGCCACAACAATTAATCAACACCTCATCCTTCTTTTCATTATTCTAAAAAATGAACCTTCTCTTTAGAAGTTCATAGACAATTCTCATTTGAAAATGTGCATTATTATTCGGAGGAAAATCAAGATATTGCCAAAAACAATAATTCCTAAAAAAATCTTTCAAATCATTCTCCTGGAGTATGTTCCTGAAGGAGTAGAAAGATTTTCCCAAGGCTAATGTTATAATGCTATAACTAGTAGCATTAGGCTAAAAATACACAAGAAAAGTGTAAGCACTGACACTTTTGACAAAATCATCCTCAACTTCAATTTTTTTTTCCTTCCTTAACTTCATTTCTTTTTCTTCTTCCTCAACTTCTTTTTCTCCTTCTTCTTTCTCAACTTCCTTTTTCCTTCTTCCTCCACAACTTTTTTTTCCCTCTTGTTCCTCAACTTCTTATTTTCTTGTATGTATTCCTTATCCTCAATTTTTTCTTCTCTTACTTCTTCATCAATTTCATCTTTATCTTGACTGTCTTCATCATCCTCAATTTTTCTTGTCCTTCTTTCTCTTCATCAACCTCATGGAGAATTTCAAGTTCCTCTTGAGAAACTCCTATTTATGCTTCGAAAGAAACTCATGGTTCTACTTGAGAAGAAGAAGAAACTTCTAATTCTACTTGAGAAGAAGAAACTGTTTCAGATGCAAGCTCTTGTAAAAGAGGAATTGGAATTTTCCTTCTTCTTCCTTCTAGTTGTTTTACTCCTAGGTTTCTTCTTAATCTTTGTGTCAGTTGATTCAATTGTTACTACAATTTTTCTTTTGACATGAGGCATTATATTTGTATCTACAAAAATTTGTCAACAACCAATCACAAAATCAAATATTTCTTAACAAAATAACAACAATCAAATAGAACAACACAACAACACATCACCCCACACAAAACTCCCATTATGATTCAATACCAGACATGAACAAACCAACCAACCACAAAACACTTCTGAAACCCTAACCAACCATCTACAAGTTAGAGCTTTTTGAAACAAGATAATATTTTTTTTAAAAGGAATAACAACCAAACATTAACCACTAAAAACCTCTTGATTTAATATGAGAAAATATTTTAAAACTCTAATTTAATTTTACTTGAGAAGATAGCGATGATAAAACGAATGGAGCGGTAATGACAAGGCGGTTGGAACTATTTTAGAGATAGAGAAACTTCAACAGATTACACTTTATTTTGTACAACATATCACAATAACAAGTGAATCTGTGGAGAAATAATGGAGAAACAAGAGAGAGAGAAAAGAGAAACAGAATTGAAGAGAGAGAAAGGGAAACAAAGACTTGATTTTTTTAATATGAAATGAAGAGTCGTCCCCCAAGTACCCTTCAATATAGATGACTGTGTTTTTCTTTATTTTAATTTTTGTTTAGATTTTGGTAACACAATGTTGTAACATATGTTGTCACATATCAGGTAATACCCCGGAATCAAAAAGGATCAAATGATAGACTATAAAGAGCCTGCAGGTTCCACCAACGGAGGCCACCCACGGCCCTAGGTGGGACCACAAACTGTAAGTCTAGTCCATAGGTCAGCCACCCAGAATTTTTAGAAAAGTCCAGAACCACGCTAGGACCTATGGACCATAGGTGGGACCACGGTCCCTAGTCCAGGTCTGTGGTTCTGACCTAGATTCCACTCCTTTGATAGCCAAACGACAGGGTGACAGGATGGGTCATCAGTCAACCGATGGTCCGTAGGTTAGGCCTGTCGATGCCCCCGTTAGATTTTAAGTTTGGGTCGTTTTGGTATTTTTCCCCTATGAGTTGGACACCTAAACTACGTCGTTTTACTCATTTTAAGCCTAGTAACTTAATCAGAAGCTACCCTAGTCGACCATTCTCCTAAATTCATCAAAACTTAGAGCAAAAAGGGAAGAATTAGGTGATAGCTTTCTCAAGAACACACAATAAGTTTTCTTCAGTTCTAGCCCAGAAATTGAAAGACTTCTCCGTAAATTCGTCACCAGGTATGTGGGATTTCACTAATGGGTTCCTTTCATCCACTAGGTCCCTAGAATTCAGTCAGATTCTTGATTCTCTATATCATGTTTATACCTAGGGTTTCTAAAACTTTAGATAATTGTTGCGATTTAGCTATTGCAATTCCCATAATTAGATTATCATAATTTCGTAACATTGTTGCTTAATCCTTGCAAGAAATTCAAAACGCTAGTTGTGTAGATTCATTTAGTTCATGAATTACACTTGCTAGGTCAATTTAAACAGATATACATGCTCCAGTTAAGAATGTTTCACTGCCAGTATTTAAATATTGCATTCTCAGATGTACATGTCAGAACATTGAGCTATTTAGTATTTTGGTCAAGTTGTTTATACACATTCCAGTTGGGAGTAGGCTTAGACCGAGTTGGACTAGGGTTAAGCATACCCTCATAGTCCTAGAACTACATTGCCCCGTAGATTTATCAGTCCCCTCTATGGGCAACAGTTTTAGTGATCACGCCAGTCATGTTTTTATACCCCTGACAAGGTATATTGGGTCCTCTCGATGGGGCGTGTACATCGGACTCCGCATTTAGCTCACATGATTTTATGTCGGTTAGTAGTAGCTCCCATAGTCAAACTATAGTGCATTTGACCAAGTATTCAGATATATTTCAGTATTTAATCTCAACATGTTATGTACTTGGTCATTGTATTCAGTTTAGTTCATTTCTATATATTTCAATATATTCATCATGTTCAATTCAAATTATATTATTGCTCAGTATGCTTTGTTCAATTCATATGTTTGTTCGGCTTTATCCTATCCTGCATGCTCAGTATCTTCTAAGTACTAATGCATACTCTACGCTACATTGTTTCGTGATATATGTTTAGGTCATCAGTATTCAAATCACGCGTAGATCGATTCCTGATCCACTTAAGCAGCATCAGTGGTGAGTCCTCATACTTCGAGAACAATAGACCTGTTTTCATATTTTAGTCTTTCATGTCAATTTCAATTTTGCTAGAGTTAGCTAGGGGAATGTCCCAGCATCTCTAGTCAGTTAGAAGCTTTATTCAGACATAGTTTAGATTCAACTTTAGTTTTTGAGTGATTGTTCAGTGTTACTAAACTCTTATTATATTATATATATTCAGACCTGTTATGGATATTCCCACTATTAGTTATCTGAGATTTTAGCTTCCACATTAGTTCTTTATTTCATATATATATTTAGTTTTCTTATGATATGCCAACTCAGGGTTAGCTTGGGGTCACTTGAAATCCTAGGTCCCGTGTTTACGCCTAGGGGGTATCCTCGGGGTGTGACAAACTTGGTATTAGAGCATTAGGTTTAACAGTCCTAGGATGCCTGAAAAGCCGCACTAAGTAGAGTCTCTTTCATAGGTGTGAAGTGCACCATATCTAATGAGAGAGAGGCTACGAAGTGTTTTAAAAAAAACTTTATTCTCTTTGCTACTCTTATCATGTGTAAGGTATGATCTAACTTATCATTTCTCATTTGTCATTATGTGTTTCAGATCATGCCTCTTCATAGAGCTTACGCACGGAATGCTAATGTTCGCAACTCTAACACAGTTCCACCAGTCCCAGACCATGAGGTTTCAAATATAAAGTTTTGGAATGCTATCCAACTTTTAGCTTAGAGTGTATCCAACCAGAACAATCAGCAAGTTCCAGTGCCTAAAAATACTAATGGTGGATCAATGGCAACTAGGGTCCGAGATTTTGTTAAGATGAATCTGCCTGAGTTTCTAGGGTTGCAAGTTTGTGAGGACCCCTATAACTTTATTGGTGAGGTCAAGAAAATCTTTGGAGTTATGCAAGTTACTGGAAATGATAGGGTATAGTTGGCATCCTAACATCTTAAGTATGTAACTCACATATGGTTCACATAGTGGAAGGAAAATAGGGATGAGAATGAAGCTCCTATGACTTGGGAGTGTTTTGCTGGAGCTTTTCTGGACAGGTTCTTCCCGAGAGAGTTGGCGGAGACTAAGGCTCAGGAGTTCATGAATTTGACACAAGGTTCTATGTCAGTCCAAGAGTATGTACTTAAGCTTACCAAGCTCTCTAGGTATGCTCCACATATGGTTGTCAATCCAAGCGCACAAATGAGTAAGTTTATATTTGGACTATCTGACTTAGTGAATACAGAGTGCAGGAATGCTATGTTGTTAGAAGAGATGAATATATTTAGGCTTATGACTCACGCTTAGCAGGTTGAGGGAGATAAGCTTAGAGAACTAGCTAAGGACAAAAAGAATGCTAGAACATGCAACTATGAGTACTCTCAACACAAATTGGGTGGTGGAAATCGCTCACAGTTTCAGCAGAAATGTTCAGCTTCAGCACCTTCATCAGCTAGTGCTCCATCCCCCAAGTTTTGACAGGATCAGAAAGGTAGGGATTCAGGGTTTAAGTCTCAAGGGAGTAGTTCAGGTAACAGGACCTACCTGACTTGTCCAAAGTGTGGTAAGAACAATCCGGGCTAGTATCTTACAGGAAAGGAAGGATGTTTTGGGTGTGGTCAGCCTGGTCACAGGTTGAGATATTGCCCTTTTTCTAAACAGGGACAAGGAGGTAACAATAATAGGGCTCAGTCTACAGCACCAGCAAGTCTCCTAACTCAGCAGGGTACATCATCTGGTACAGGTGGCAGTCAGCGCCAGAGTAGATTGTATGCTCTCCAAGCTCGCCAAGATTCTCCTGATGTGATAGCTGGTACGTTACGAGTCTTTCATTTAGATATTTATAATTTGTTAGATCCATCAGCTACTTCTTTTTCTGTGACTTCCTATATAGTAGTAAACTTTGGTATCAGTCCAGAAACTCTTTTAGAATCCTTCTCAGTCTCTACTCCAGTTGGAGACCCAATTATAACTAGATGAGTATACAAAAATTTCCATGTCACACAGTCTCTCATAAAGTCACCTCAGAAGATCTTGTAGAGTTAGAAATGGTAGACTTAAATATCATTCTAAGCATGGATTGGTTATATTCCCTTTATGACTCAATCGATTGTAGGATAAGGATCGTTCGTTTTCAATTTCCAAATGAGCCAGTCTTAGAATGGAAGGGTAGTAGCTCAGTGTCTGTAGGGTGATTTATATCTTACCTTATGGGCATAAAGATGATCTCTAAGGGGTATATCTATCATCCAGTTCGGGTTAAGGATGTAATCTTTGAAACCCCAACTCTTGAGTCAGTTCCAGTAGTAAATGAGTTTCTAGAAGTGTTTCCAAAAGATCTTTCCAGAGTTCCTCCCGAAAGGGATATCGACTTCAGAATAGATCTCCTCCTGGATTCCCAGCCTATTTCGATTCCTCTTTACATAATGGCTCCAACTGAGCTTAAGGAATTGAAGGAGTAGTTGAAAGACCTTCTAGATAAAAACTTCATCAAACATAGTATTTCTCCATAGGGTGCTCCAGTGTTGTTCGTGAAAAACAAAGATGGTTCTCTCAGAACATGCATTGACTATCGTTAGTTGAACAAAGTCACAATCAAGAATAAGTACCCTATCCCTAGGATTGATGACTTTTTCGACCAACTTCAAGGTGCTAGTCATTTTTTGAAGATAAACCTCAGATGTTTTAATTATTAGCTCAGAGTTAGAGATAGTGACATCCCAAAAACAACCTTCACAACATATGGCCATTATGAATTTGTAGTTATGTCATTTGGACTAACCAATGCCCTTGCAGCTTTCATGGATTTAATGAACAGGGTGTTCAAATAATATTTGGACTTGTTCTTTATCGTCTTTATTGATGATATCCTCATTTACTCTAGGAATGAGGAGGACCATGCGACTCATTTGAGAGTTGTCCTGCAAACTCTTAAAGATTGCCAGTTATTCGCTAAGTTTAGCAAATGTGAGTTTTGGTTGCGATCAGTTGCTTTCCTTGGTCATATAGTATCTAGTGAAGAGATCCGAGTAGATTCTCAGAAAATAGAGGCACTGAAGCAATAGCCTAGACCCACCTCTCCAAAAGATATCAGAAGTTTCTTAGGTTTGGCTGGTTATTACAGGAGATTCATTGAAGGATTTTTTTCCATAACTTCTCCATTGACAAAGTTGATTCAGAAAAAGGTTATGTTTCAGTGGTCAGAAGAGTGTGAGAGGAGCTTCTCAGAACTGAAAACTAGGTTGAATACAACTCTTATTTTTTACTTAACCAGAAGATTTAGATGGTTATGTGATCTATTATGATGCATCCAGAATCATCCTTGGTTATGTGTTGATGTAGTGGGGTAAGGTTATAGCTTATGCTTCTAGAGAGCTTAAGGTTCATGAGAAAAACTATCTGACTCATGACCTCAAGCTTGCAGCCATAGTATTTTTCCTAAAGATTTGGAGACATTACTTGTATAGTGTTCACGTGGATGTGTTCACAGATAATAAAAGCCTCAAGTTGGTGTCCACCCAGAAATAGTTGAATCTTCACCAAAGGAGATGTCTTGAATTTCTTAAGGACTATGACATGAATGTGTTTTACCATCCTGGTAAGGCCAATGTAGTAGTTGATGCTCTTAGGAGACTATCTATGGGTAGTATAGCACATGTTGAGGAAGAAAGAAAGGAATTAGCAAAAGATGTTCATGGGCTTGCTCGCTTAGGAGTTGGTCTTACGAACATGTTAGATGGTGGTGTGATAGTTTAGAATAGATCAGAATCTTCATTGGTAGCGAAAGTCCATCAGCAAAAGGTACAGGTTTTCTCTCAAGGGGGAGATGGTGTGCTTCGTTACCAGGGTCGCTTATGTGTTCCTAAGGTGGGCGAGTTGAGGAAGCAGATCCTTACAGAAGCCCATAACTCCAAGTATTCTATTCATCTAGGTTCCACTAAGATGTACCGTGATCTGCAGGAACTCTTTTGGTGGAATGGCATGAACAGGGATATAACAGATTTTGTGGCCAACTGCCCTAATTGTCAGCAGGTTAAGGTAGAACATTAGAGACCAGGAGGTATGACTCAAGAGATTAACATTCTTACATGGAAGTGGGAAGTGATAGGCATGGACTTCATGACAATTCTACCTCGTACTCGCAGACAACATGACTCTATTTGGGTGATAGTAGACAGAGTTACTAAGTCCACTCACTTCTTGGCTGTCAAGACTACAGATTCGGTGGAGGATTACGCTAAACTCTACATAAATGAGATAGTCAGGCTACATGGGGTTTCTTTGTCTATCATCTAAGATAGAGGTCCTCAGTTTACCTCTTATTTTTGGAAGCCGTTTTAGAAAGGTCTTGGTGCTCAAGTCAATCTCAGCACAGCATTTCATCTACAGACGGATGGTCAGGCAGAGCGTACCATGCAGACCTTAGAGGACATGTTGAGAGCTTGCTTGATCCATTTCAAGGGTAGTTGGGATGATCACATACCTCTCATAGAATTCGCCTACAATAATAGCTATCACTCTAGTATGCAGATGGCCCCTTATGAGGCATTATATGGGGGTTGATGTAGATCTCCAGTTGGTTGGTTTGTAGTAGGTAAAGAAGCCTTGATTGAGAAAGATTCAGTTCATAAGGCTATGGAAAAGTTTGGCTTATCAAAGATAGACTAAAGACAGCCTAGAGTCATGAGAAGTCCTATGCAGATGTGCAGAGAAAGGACTTAGAATTTGAAATCGATGATTGGGTTTTCCTAAAAGTATCACCTATGAAGGGGGTGATGAGATTTGGCAAGAAAGGGAAGCTCGGTCCAAGATATGTAGGTCCTTAAAGAATCTTGAAAAGGGTTGGTAAAGTGGCTTATGAGTTAGAGTTGCCAGCAAAACTAGCAGCGGTTCATCCGGTCTTTCATATTTGATTGTTAAAAAAAGTGTGTGGGTGACCCAGCATCCATAGTACCATTAGAAAGTGTGGCTGTGAAGGATAGTCTCACTTATGAGGAGGTTCCAGTTGAAATTCTTGATCATCATATGCAAAGGTTGAGAAATAAAGAAGTCACTTCAGTTAAGGTTTTATGGAGGAGTCAATCCGTACAGGAGCTAATTAGGAAGTAGAAGCAGTCATGGAGGCCAAGTAGCCTCATCTCTTTCCTTCTGATTCCAATTCAGCTTGAGGTAATAGTTCCTCTACAATCTCTCAGTTTAATCTTGCGTAAATTCAGTCTTAGTACCTTGTTCCTTCAGTTATACTTGCATATCAGCATATTTGCATGTTCTTGGAACTCAGTTCAGTCAGATTTCAGTTTCTAGTACTTAGTGGTAGGAATTGCAGCTCCTTTCCTCCATACTCAGCCAGTTTAGACTTCATTCAAGGATGAATGTTCCCAAGAGGGAGATAATGTAACACCCCAGAATCAAAAAGGATCAAATAACAGACTTTATAGAACCTAAAAGTGCCACAGACGGAGGCCACCAATGGCCTGTGGGTGGGACCATGGACCGTAAGTGTGTTAAGCAAGTCGGCCACCCAAAATTTTGATAAAAAGTCCAAAACCACGCCAGGACCTACAGACCGTAGGTGGGACCAGGTTCCGTGGTGTTAACCCAGATTCCACTCCTCTGATAGCCAAATGACGGACTGACGGGATGGGTCGTTAGTCGATGACAATCCATCGGTCAGGCCCATAAATGGCCTCGTCATATTTTAAGTTATGGTCATTTTGGTCTTTTCCCCTATGCGTTGGATACATAAACTGCACCGTTTAACCCTTAAACTACGTCGTTTTAGTCAATTTAAGCCTAGAAACTTAATCAGAACCTACCCTAGTCAACCAATCTCCTAAATTCTTCAAAACTTAGAGCAAAAAGGAAAGAATCAGGCGATAGCTTTCTCAATAACAAGCAGCAAGTTTTTTTCAGTTCCAACCTCGAAATCGAAAGATTTCTCCATGAAATTTATCACCAGGTATGTGGGATTTCACTAGTGGGTTCCTTTTATCCACTAGGTCCCTAGAATTCAGTCAGATTCTTGATTCTCTATATCATGTTTAGACCTAGGGTTTCTAGAACTTTAGATAACTATTGTGATTTAGCTATTACAGTACCCTTAATCAGATTATCATAGTTTCGAAACATTGTTGTTTAATCCTTGCATGATATTCAAAACCCCAGTTTTTTAGATTTGTTTAGTTCATGAATTACACTTGCTAGGTCAGTTTAAACATATATACATGCTTCAGTTAATAATGGTTCATTTTCAGTATTTAAATGTTGCATTCTCATATTTGCATGTCAGAACATTGAGCTATCCAATATTTCAGTCATGTTGTTTATACACATTCCAATTGGGAGTAGGCTTAGACCGAGTTGGACTAGGGTTCAGCATACCCTCATAGTCTCAGAAGTATGTGCCCTGTAGGTTTACAAGTCCCCTCTATGGGAATCAGTTTTAGTGATCACGCCAGTCATGCCTTTATACCCTTGGCAAGGTATATTGGGTCATCTCAATGGGGCATATACATCGGACTCTGTGTTTAGCTCACGTGGTTTTATATCCGTTAGTAGTAGCTCCCACAGTCAGACTCTAGTGCATTTGACCAGGTTTTCAGGTATATTTCAGTATTCAGTCTCAGCATGTTATGTACTGGGTAATTGCATTCAGTTTAGTTCATTTCTATATATTTCAATATATTCATCATGTTCAAATTATATTCTTGCTCAATATGCTTTGTTCAGTTCATATGTTTGTTCAGCTTTATCCTATCCTGCATCATCAATATCTTCCAAGTAGTGACGCATATTATACGCTATATTTTTTTGTGATATAGGTTTAAGTACTCAGCATTCAGATCACGTGTAAATCGATTCTCGATCCACACTTAGCAGCATCAGTGGTGAGTCCTCATACTTCGAGGACAATAGACCTATTTTCGTATTTTAGTCTTTCATTTTAGATTCAGTTTTACTAGAGTTAGCTGGGGGGCATGTCCCAGCATCTCTAGTCAGTTAAAGGCTTTATTCATACATAGTTTAGATTCAGCTTAAGTTTTTGAGTGATTGTTCAGTGTCACTAAACTCTTAGTGTATTATATATATATATTCAACCAGTTATGGGTATTCCCCACTATTAGTTATCTCAGATTTTAGATTCCGCATTAGTTCATATTTTCATATATATATTTAGTTTTCTTACGATATGACAGCTTAGGGTTAGCTTGGGGTCACTTGTGATCCTAGGTCCCGTATTTACGCCTAGGGGTAGCCTCAAGACATTTCACCTTTCTGTTGGGGCATATGCAGATAATTGTGTGATTTCTTACAACATATGATATATATAATGCCACATATCACCTCTCTGTTGGGGGACATGCAAATAATTGTGTAATGTTTTACAAGAGAGGCTATATATGTTGTCACATATCACCTTTCTATTGGGGCACATGCAGATAATTGTGTGATTTTTTTACAGTAGAGGCTATATATGTTGCCACATTTTCTCCTTTCCTACATAATTGAAATTTATTCCAACAAAATAAAAATAATAATAATCATTAAATTATCAACAAAATGAACACTTAACCAATTTTATTTTATAACTTATCAACAAAATGGTAATTTAAAATGGTATACATAACCATCAAAACTAAATCTAATCAATGGTGGTAACCATTACACTTTCATTTGGAGATATGAACTTTGTTTTTTTAGTTCTAGGCCTTTGTGGGTCTTAATTGTTACTAATATAGCCATTCTGAACCTTTAAAATATCATAATTTCATAGGAGTGAAGCATATTTCATGCGAACAGATTCAGAAATAATTCCATAAGATGGTACTTGTAGTCCATCACTCAAAAACCCAGCGTCTGCGGCAACAAAAAGTCCACAGTCACTGCATGGTGTATCATCAATTAGATAAATAATAAACTAACAAAAATTCAACAGTGGTAAGACAAAAATAATAATGTGATGCGTACATATTATTTCTTGCTTGTTGGCAATACTAGTTAACATATTTGACTTTGAATGGATGAGATTTGTTCTTGCCCTGGTAAGATTCAACAATTGACCAGTTGGTTCGGTCTTTTTGCTCAAAAAGTTTGTTGAATTCAAGGTACCTTGGAAAAATTGTAGATAACTTTTGAATCTTGGCAGATAATTTTCTGTTAATCCTCAATGAGTACATAGAATTATACAAATTTATCCATTGTTCTTTCAATAAATGACAACTAGGACCCAATGAAACTCCCCATTACAATTTATATGGACATAAACCTCATGTGTGAGGTGCCAAGGCAACCCAGTGGGAATACGAAACCCTTCGATAATATTAACGATTTTATTCTCATATTCAAGAACAACATTGGCACTATCGATGGATGTTTTGAAAAAACAATTAGTAATGATATATCGATATTTTGAATGACTCTGTTGCTTCAACTTGTTTCGTAAATATTACAAAATGACATCCATGTGTTGCACAGATGTATCAACAAGTTATTTATGTATCAATTATTTATATGTATGTATGAGTAGGTGTTAATCAAAACATAAGTGGGCAATCCTATACCTCGTCACGTAGAACAAATACTTCTTCTTCGGCACTGTAGCTACAA
This sequence comes from Solanum commersonii, assembly GCA_029007595.1. NCBI lineage: Eukaryota > Viridiplantae > Streptophyta > Magnoliopsida > Solanales > Solanaceae > Solanum > Solanum commersonii. Next base: position 2,994,633 of record JAJTWQ010000068.1, read on the forward strand.
AATCAAGTTGATCAACTCCAAGTTTCAAGCAATTGACTAAGTAGTGGTCATCCTTCTCTCTTATTTGATTGTGTAAATATTAAAAAAATTTATTTAGTGCACATCAAGAAAGAAATATTAATAATAGTTGAATATTTTACTTTTTTGCATTATGCTTCTAAAGGCCCCCATTTAACCATTGCGAGAAGGATGACAATAGTTGAGTTGGACCCTCGCCTTCAATGTTAAAACCTTCAAATGGATATTTTTTATTCATATTACAACTGACGATTTTTTGCTTGCCTTTTGCAATTGAGAAAGATATTGGAGCAGTAGTCATTAATTTTTTCTTCTATTGATTATAGATATTTGGAAATTGTGTTTTTCAACCTCCTAATTTTCAAAGGCTGTGAAATCTTCTTCTTGGATGTTTGGATATCACTATCAGATGTCAATTCCCTAATACTATTAGTGAGTTCTTTAACACGACTAAGAAAATAATCATGTTGTTGCTCATATCATTCACATCGACAAAAAGAACATTTGGTGTTAGAAGAGGAAGTAGCACCAGCAAGACATTGAGTTATTGCCACAGATGAACCTTCTAGTGACATTTTATCTATAAGGTAACCAAAAAGCTTAAGAGTTAACAATTGATTATAAAAAAAAAGGGGTATCATTATACTTTGTTGCCACAGATGAACCTTCTATGGGCACAAATGAATGTTATGTTGCCACGGATGAATATTTTGTTTCTATACATGAGTAACATGTTACTACAAATGACCATTATGTTTATCTAACATATAGGTGACATCTTTCAACATATGACAACTATGTTGAAATTTTTACCAACAAATCACACATATGTTGTGACATGCAACAATTCTTTCAACAAATGAAATATATGTTGGACAACTAAACAGACTATATTTCTACAATGATATGAACAAAATGGTCACAAAAAGAGAACAAAAGCAACAAAAAATGAATTTTCACTAAATGACAACAATACATATACATTTCCTAAAAAATAAGGTTTTTTGGATTTGTTGATTTTCTTTCAAAAACTAGAATTAATAGGTACCATTACACCATTATTCAATTTTTACATCTATAGAACGGTTTCTTGTTCATTAACCCAAGAAAATAACCTAGAATCAAGAGTGTGTTGTTCGAAAATTCTAAAATCTTTCAAAAAAAATGACTTACCCGTTCAATTCAAAAAAAAAGAGTGAAGGCCGGAGATGAGGAGGAAGAGAATGAGAATATTTGTTGATGGTCAGTTTCTCTAATGAAGAAGAAGAAGAAGAAGAGAAGAACGTTGGAGAGAAGAAGAAGAACTGTAACTTTTGAATCCTATTTACTTTTACTTTTTTTAAAATGGTTTGGTTAGAATTAGAGTAGTTGAAAATTGTAGTTTTTTTTTGTATTTTATAAAAGAATAGAAAGTTTTGAAATTATTAATTTGGTCCCAAATTAACTTAACTATATTTTTAAGTGGGTTGATCCTTTTTTGGTCAAAGTGTCACAAAAAACAAGGGACTTTGAATTAAGGGTGACAATAAGGTTTGAAAATAAAATGGTAGTGACTCAAGTTATTTTAATTGAATGTAGGTGACAATTATTTAATTAAGAATTAAGGATTTATGAGGGATGTGTGGGAGTTTCACTTAAGTTTTTAAGTTAACACTTTGGTCCATTTTATTAAAAAAAATTAAAAAAGATAAATAATAAGGGAGGGAACCCAAAAGGGGAAAAAAGGAAAACTTGTCATTTTCACTACTTCCAGCTTCGCTTCTTCGTTTCCTTTTCTCGTTCGTTCCTCTTATTCTCTTCTTATTTTTCCTTCTTGTTCTTGTTTTTCTTCTTATTGCCCACCATTATTGTTGTTGGCTGATGTTTCTTCTTCTTTTTCATCTTCTTCTTCTTCTTCTTCTTCTCTCTTTGGTGGTTCATGTAGCTACTCATTGGACCAAATTTTGTTCTATATCACATGAAATTACTTCATAAAGTGATTTGATAAGTAATAATAATAGTTATTTGATTGAACATTCGTGTTTCCAATAGATTTTGCAACTTAATCAACAAATGAGTATACCTATTGCAATAGATATTATTTTTCTTGTAGCAGATGACTCTTGTTGGATAAGTCATTTGTTGCATCTAAGGTAAGAGAATAGTCATATGTTGCAACAAATGACTTCTTTGTTGCAAAAGATGACTTACTTTTTGCAACAAATGATTTATCTATTGCAATAGAATAGTCATATGTTACAACACTTGACTTATCTGTGGCAACGAAATAGTCATATGTTGCAACGAATGACTTATATGTGGCAACGAAATAGTCATATGTTGCAACAAATGATTTATCTATTGCAATACAATAATATATGTTGCAACAAATAACTTATGTGTTGAAACATATAATGCATTTGTTATAACAGATAAGGCATATGTTGCAACACATAAATAATCCATTTGTAGATGCAAAACTTGTATATTATACTATCATTATTAACTTATTTTTAAAAAATTTATTTAGATATCATTAATGGGGGAATTAATAATAATAATAATAATAATAGTTGGTTGTAATGGTGAATGGATCGATAAGAACAATCAATTTATTTGGCATTGAAAGGAGTGACATTAAACAGTTGATAGCAATGACTTTAGAAAGATATGCACACTTTTGTAGGGTAACTTCCAATAGAATTGACATTTGTTGCAACATAATTATGTGTAACCTTATATGTCAATTTTCATTGGAATTTAAAATAATTGTGATATAAGACAATAAGCAACTTTATGCTTAACCCCATATTTGCTCAACAACGATGCAAACACACGGTTGCAAAAATGAGATCCCCTATCGCTAATAATTGCACGTGGAGTGCCAAACCTCGTGAAAATGTATCACTTCAGGAACTGTACAACGCTCCTCCCTTCAATGTTGGCTAAAGCTACAGCCTCTATCCATTTAGAAATGTATTCAACCGCCACAGTGATATACTTATTACCATAAGAACTCATAGAAGGTCTCATGAAGTTGATTTCCCAGACATCAAACAATTCTACCTCTAAAATAGGATGGAGAGGTAATTCATGCTTTCTCGATATTCCTCCTTTCTTTTGGCATTGAACACATAGTTTAACAAGAGAGTGTGAATCTTGGTATAACTTTCGCCAATAATAACCACTTAAGAGTACTTTGGCAGTCATACACACCTATTATGTGATCTGTTCATTCTCAAAATAGGTATGGTTCATCCCAAAAATACTTATTCACATCAAATAAAAACATCTTCCGTTGGTAGAAATTCAGCCTATCAGGAAGAATCCCACACACAACATAGTTTGTGAAATCAGCATACCAAGGTGGATTGTTATGAGTTACAAGTATTACTGACTAATCGGGAAAGACCTCTTCTATATCCCTCTCACTAGGAACAATAACATAGATTTCTAGCCTTGACAAGTGATCCACCACTTGGTTCTCACACCTTTTTTGATCTTTAACCTCGAAATCAAACTCTTGCAACAACAACACCCACTGAATCAGCCTTGGCTTTGCATCTTTCTTAGCCATCAACTATCGATTGCAGCATGATCCGTGTGCACCACCACTTTAGTGCCCAACAAATATGCTTGAAATTTTTGAAAAGCATACACCACAGCTAGCAATTCTTGTTCAGTGACAGTGTAATTATTTTGAGGTACATTCAAAGTCCTACTTGCATAATAAACCAGGTGAAACAGCTTGCCCTTTCGTTGACCAATAACAGCTCCCAAAGCCACACTTGCATCACATATTAGTTCAAATGGAATGCTCCAGTCAGGAGCAACAATGATCGGAGCCAACACTAACTTTTATTTTAAGCACAAGAATGCTTTGAGGCAAGCTTCATCAAAGTTGAAAGTAGATTCCTTTTCAAGTAACTTACAAAGGGGATATGCTACTTTAGAGAAATTCTTTATAAACTGCCTGTAGAAGCCTGCGTGTCCTAGAAAACTCCGGACGCCTTTCACCGAAATGGGAGGAGGTAGCTTAGCAATAACTTCAACTTTAGCTTAATCCATTAGCATTCCTTATCCTGAAATTTTATGCCCCAAAACAAAACCTTATTTGACCATGAAGTAACATTTCTCCGAATTGAGAACAATATTAGTTTCAACACATCTTTGTAATACCGTCCCAAGGTGTTCAAGACATGCTTCGAATGTGTCACCCACAACTGATAAATCATCCATAAAGACTTCTATCGATTCTTCAACCATATCGGCAAAACTAGAGAGCATGCATCATTGGAACGTTGTCAGATCATTGCACAACCCAAACAACATTCTCTTAAAAGCATATGTCCCATAGGGGCATGTAAAAATTATTTTCTCTTGGTCTTCTCGTGGAATGGAAATCTAATTTTACCAGGAATAACCATCTAAGAAACAATACCATCCATGCCCCGCAAGCCTATCAAGCATTTGATCCCTAAAAGGCATTGGGAAATGATATTTCTCGATCCATGCATTTAATTTTTGTTAGTCCATGCATATATGCCAACCGATAACCGATCTCATTGGTACAAGTTCCCTTTCTCATTTGGGACCACAGTGATGCCTCATTTCTTTGATACACATTACATGGGACTCACCCACTTGCTATCCGCAATAGGGTAGACCACGCCCGCATCCAGCCACTTAATGATTTCCTTATTCACCACTTATTGCATAGGAGGTTTTAACCTCCTTTGGTGCTCAACACTTTGTTTGTATTCACTATCCAATTGGATTTTATGAGTACAAATCACGGGGAGAATCCCTACAATATCGGCAATTGTCCATTCGATAGCCTTAATGTATCGTTTCAACACATTTACAGGTAATTGCACTTGCCACTCAAACAGATTTGCGGCGATAATAATGGGTAACGTGTTGTTTGCTCCCAAAATTGCATATCGAAGGTGAGATGGAAACACCTTCAACTCAAGCCTTTGTGGTTGTTTAGTGGATGGTTTAGCAGGAGGTCTTTCCCAATTTTTTAGATCAATATCAAGCTTCAATGGATTGTTTGAATGAGAACCTAACCCGATAAGGCAGCCACGAACTCATCATAATCTTGAACTTCTTCTCCATTATAATGTGAAAGGATGGCAGCTAGGGACTCGCCCACACAAAATAATTTACTCACACTAGCCACTGCTTCATAAATCACATTAATGGTTGATACCACATGAATGTCGCTAGGTTGCTTCATCGATTTGCACACGTTGAAAGTAACTTCCTCATTATTTACCTGAAACTTTAACTCACCAGTTTCAACATCCACAAGGGCCCTTCCAGTAGCCAAGAATGGCCTACCTTATATAATGGATACTTCGGTGTCAATCTCGCAATCAAGAATAACAAAGTCAGCTGGATATATGAACCCCTAGATCAGCTTTCTTAACAACCACATTGCTCGTCATAATAGACTACAACTATAAGACACATCAATAGTTTCAAAATCCATACTCCTTTTCTTGGTAATCAATTCTTTCATGAACTTCGCATAGCCTAACATTTCCAACAACTCTTCCACTCAAGGAAGATTTATAGACAGAGTTTTGAAAACAGAAAGAAATTTTTGGAACTTTAAATCCTCATCCCTTTTTTATAATCTTTGGGGAAATGGTGGGTTGACTTCGGCCAACGGTTTTGTAGGTCTTGAAGAAGAAGCATCCCCCTCATTCGATGTTTGCAATTACCCGGTGATGAATCTTTTTGGAACTTCATCAATTTCTTTAGGCGTTTCATTTTCTGGTTCTTCGCCAAACCCATCTATATCAATGGCATCATCCCTTTCTTTACTAGTGTTTGCCTTACCATGAACTTTCACGTCACCACCCACTACTTTTCCACTTCGAGTCAACATCATCATCCAATTTTCATGATTAATCTTTGAACATCATATCATTGGCAGGATTCTTTTGTGGTTTAGACTCTAATTGGGCTGAAAGTTGGCTCATCTAGGATTCAAGTTGCTTGATGGAGTCCGAGTGAGAGTTTACCGTTTTATTCAAGGATGAGAAATCCGCCTTCATTTCTTTAAGAACTTCTCGGACCCTTCTACCTTATTTAGAATACGAGACAACAAATCCTCTACTAGAAAAGTCCTGGAACTATCCCTAGATTTTGGACTATCACCGATGTGTACATAATAAGAATCATCATCATCTTCTCTCCTCCAAAATTTGTTCCGATCAAACCAATCTAGATCGTGATCTCTCCATCCATCCTCACTAATCATGTTCCAACCTTGATTCCCGCCCAGCCTTAAAAAGCTCGAACGAGAACCCTCCTCTAATCTTGACACTAGATGTACCTCTTTGTTTGCAAATTTTGCTTCAGCTGGATTCATAGCTTCATAACCACTCCCCATGACATGTTTTTTCAACAATGTCATTTGAGTCATCATTTTGGGAATGTTTCTGTCTCGCTCCTAGTTCTTTTCCATCTGTTCTTTTGTCAGACCAGAACTCAAATGAGACATTTGATCTTCTTTAGTGTAACATGCATAGTTGATTTTTGTCATCTCATCGAGAAGGGTTAATGCTATATCAAACGCTTGTCTCATGATTCCACCTCGAATGAGCTAGTCTGCAACACCTTTGTTGACCGTGTCAAGGCTCCGATAAAAATATTTCAATAACACATTGTCCGGTAGCCGTGAGTTGGACATTGGAGCAGCAACTTTTTGAACCTCAACCATGCCTCATGGATAGGCTCTCCATCAATACGCTTGAAGTTCTGAATCCTATCCCTCGACTTCAGCATCTTTGAATGAGGAAAAAACCTTTCAAAAAATGCATCAGTGAGTTCCTCTCAAGAAGTAATTGACTCCCTTGGTAATTCGGTCAACCACTTTGTTGCTCCCCAGTAGAGAAAAGGGAAACAAACGAAGTCGAACTGACTCTTGAGTGATGTTTCTAAAAGAAAATGGCACACACACATCCACAAAGTTTTGGATGTGGTCATGAGAGTCCTCATAAGCGCGTTCTCCAAAGAGACCCTTTTATTCGAAGCAGCTGCAACATTGTGCTGGTCACATGAAACACCGCATTGCCCACAGCAGGATTCAATTGATTAGCACCCGCACTTCCCAACTGATCCTCATTGACATCATGCAAATTTTCGATGTCATCGTTGTTCTCAAATTGTCTAGCGTTACTCCCATTTACACTTATCTCTTCACCGTTTTAGATCTGCCAACAAAAAACACAAATAAGATAATTCAACTACAACAAAATTAGTTCACAAATAAACTTCAATAAAAGAATTCTAAACACCATTCCCCGGCAGCGGTGCCAGTTTTGATAACGCTCAACTACACTCTATCCAATTCTAAGTGTAGGAGGTCGTTAACAAGTATAAATCCAACTAAGAGTTAAGGTTGATCCCACAGGGAGTGAGACAGTAGAGAATTCAATTATGAAGTAAAATTGTGTACTAATCGGTTGTAGAAGTAGAGGTTTCGCAATATTAAAGTAAATCTCAAAGTCTCGATGATTAATATCAAATTGGGGGATTTGGGTAACCAATTTACAACTACTAAAATGAGAGGTAAACAAGTAGAGAATGATCCTTGGGAGTGTGATAAGTTGAATGCTAATTTCAGGTAATGGGTGATTACTATTCTCTCAAAAAAGTTGAATCTTGGTGGGTAGGCTAGGTTTTGAGTGCAATAGCCATTTCTCAATCAACTATTGCGATCAAGTGAGTTCTTTCGAACCTCAACAAGAAAAACACAATCGAACAACCCAATTCCATAATTAATCCACTTTCTCAAGCTGGATTTGTAAGAATACAACCAAACCCACTCTGTCAATCTATATTATTAATTATGCAGTCAATACAATTATCAACTAACAATTCCACTCTAATACCTCTTTCTCAAGCAAGTATAGAGTACTAAGCTAGAATTGCATTTGCAACTACAATTCCTCAATTAAAACATGAATAATTAATTGAACCCACTTCAAAACAGCAATAAAATCAGTAACTAACAACACCCATTAGCTAATTACAGCATTCAACTACATAATCACACCCCTTAGAAATGGAGCTTTATCCAAGCATAGTGAAAAATAAGAAATCGTTACCAAGGAAGTTTTCCATCTGATTTGACAACGATCTACAAATCCCAAATGCTGAAATTTAAGCTAAATATCTCACAATCTCTAAATCTCTATTCCAAAATGCAAAAATAATATTTTAGAATGTAAAAACTCAAAAACCCAGAAGTGAGCAATATGAGAACTCTTTATCTTCTTTTGAAAATTGCATTTATATGTTCCCAGAATTTCAACATGTAGTCAACTCGACGAAGTAAGTTGGATTCGCCGAACTGGTCGGCAATGCGCCGAGTACTCCTCTTCTCACATTTTTGGCATGGCCTTTTTCTTCAAATTTTTTTGGTAAAATTTGGCGAGCCAGGTCGTCATCACCGACCTCTTCGGCATGTCGCGAAATCACTTGTTTGCTCGCCAAGTTGATTTTGTCCATGGGTTGGCATGCTGGAACTTTAGGCGAAGGTCCACTCGGCAAGTCACTAAGTGGCTTTGGCAAGTACCAGTTTTGTTTCTTTCAACTTTTTCAATTTTTTCGCTCCTTTTTGCCTAGTAATGTCCTTGCCTTTCTCTTTAACCTTTATTGCTGCATATGAACATTTAAACATCAATTATGAGCATAAAATAGGCATTGAGTATACTAAATCCTTGAATAATTGATTAATAATGTCCTCAAAGATACTTCATCCAATACTAAGCGTCAACGATCGTTAGTTAGTAATATAACCCAACTGAATGAGTTGGGTCGAATCCCACAGAGAGTGGTACGTGTTTGAGAATCAAGAGCAAAGCATGAATATGTTCTAGTCAATCATAGGTAAACACATTTACGAATAAAATCATACTTCAAATTTAAGAGTGACACAAGTATCAAATAACAGAGGGGTTTTGATTGCAATTATCAACTACGACAGCAGCAAATAACACAAATTAACAAGTAATGTGACGGATTCTTAGGGTGTGATTGGATTATAGGCTAATATATATGTGGGTGATTGTAAGTATTAGTAAATAGCTATAAATCAGTGAATAAGCTAGATTTTAGTGGGGATAAACTTTCTCTCAAACAATTTACCCCGAATCAAGTTGGTTTCTCTTGAACACCAACAAGAAGCAATTAAGAATAGCCTACGCTTTAGTCCATTCACTCTCTCGAGCTGAATGTGTGGAAAAGGGTTTAGGATTCACTTTATCGAGTTGAATCCATGACAACCCAATACCCACAGACCATCAAATCAGTAATCTTGGTTTTAAAACCTCTCTCTCGAGCAAGCCAAAAACATGAAGGTAGAGTTGCATTTGCACCCACAACTCTTTAAATTGAACCACAATTATTGATTGAAATCACTTTTAAACAGCAATTACACTAACAATTAACAATACCCACAAGCTAAATCAACCCATAATCACACCCCAAGAATTGGGGGTTTAACTAGACATCACAAAAAGATAGAATTCATTACCAAATTGTGTTTCCATCAACTGGGTATGATTAATTTCGTTTTTACCAAGGTCCAAGTTGAAGAATCTCAAAGACCCACTTCCAATTTCTCAAAAATGGAAAATTTCAATTCTTCAAATCTAAGGAAAATATTGTCTCAATACTCTTAGTTCAAACTCAAAAATACTCTATCAAAATGTTCAAAATAAAAATTTGATTCTAAACATAATGTTTGAAAATGTATTTATAGTCTCCAAAAATATGCTGCAAAGGGCCATTAGGCACAGTAAGTCGGGATCGCCGATCAACTCGGCCATTTCAGCTCACTCAAGATCTAAAAGGTCTTTTCAAGGCTTGTAACGAGGCTAAGTGTAAAGGTATGGTCATTTAGGCTCAATGGTTGTAATCCTCATGAAATGTGATGTGAACAACACTTTCTTCCATTTTCTTTCTCATTCTCATTCATGCTCGAAAGTCACCCCATTATTCACTTTCCATGGACTATTGGACACCCCTATTTCTTTTTGCATTTTCACAACATTATTCCACAACTTTTTCATTCTTTTCTTCTTTTTTTGTTTTTCTATTTTTTTTGTATGGAGGGGCTCCATCTTTCTCAAAACCATGGGTCAAGGGGACTTCTTTGCCTTTCTTAATTTACCTTTTATTTTCACCACACCCCCAACTTAGGCTTCTATTCACACAAACCACAAGTCATGAGGATAAGGTAATGGATCAATAAAGGTCACAATTTTATCAAGTTTCTTCCAAGTAAAAGGTAAGGCTCAAAAGGTATTCAAGCGAAGTTCACACACTCACAAGATAGGCCACAAAAAGAGGTCTAACAGTTTCACACTTTCGCTAGTGTGAAATATTCATCACAAGAGACTCAATTTGATAATTGGCTAGTCACAATGAGATGCAAAAAGTTCACATATTGCCTATACAACTTCATTTGGCCTTATCGTAGCCGCACATTCATTTTTGTTTGATTATAAGAACTATTCAAGTCACCGGTATTGATCAAGACAGATACTCAAATTTGCAAGAGAACAACCACATACAAACACAAACAAGAGGTGACACAAAAAATTTCGAAAGGGTCAAAAATCATTTACAATTAAAGCAAGGAGCCACAAGCTCAATCATCCACAAAATATAGTGCTCAACACAATTTATAGCTCAAAAACCCAAATATATAAACAGAACAATAATCACACAAGGTGGGACTCACCTCACCACAAACAAAAGCTATTTGTCCTCAAATGCAAGTAGAATATGCAAAAGACAAACAAAAATAAGACAGAGAGGGAGGTAAAGAGGCATCATGTCTAAGAAGTCGCTCTATCTATCTAGGCATCAGTGCCCAGTGTAGTACTCTGATTTTGGGCATCAGTGCCCGGAATCAACTCAAACGCAATACCAGTTCCACTAGGGCCTGCCCTGGACGTCTCTGTCAGCGATGTCTGAATCACCGATTGTACAATAGTCTCCTCCAGATCTGGCAGGTCTCCATATATACTCTCATCTCTTACCTCAATTTTCTCTTCATCGGTCTCTACCCCCAACTCATCAATTGTTGTGCCATCCCTATGTACATCTCCGGTGGTAGTCGGAGGAATCTCAAAAATCTCTGGAAGATCAACATCATCAACGGCCTCCAGTGATGAAGTGAAGTCAGTAGACTTTAGATAGTCCACGTCATTTCTTAGATCTGCAACTTCGGCTTTCAAAGTCGTAACCTCGAAAGACTCTCCATGTCTACTCTCAAAAGTCGTGACTCTCGTAGTAAAATAATCAACAGAATCCCAAAGGGGGTCAGTGCAGCTAAAATGGCAGCCTCAATCATCCATGGCACATCAGCCTCCAATATAGTAGCCTTCACATCAGTCGAGTGGGCTAAGTGTCCCATCTTCAGGAGCATGGCCTGAATGACCTTGGCGGGCCGGGCTGAGGGAGAAGCACCTAGAGCCTGGGAAGAAAAATTAGGAGCAAATATACCTGAAGGTCCAGAGGTCGGAGTAGGCAAAGATGCCTCTGCAGGTATCAAATCAATGTCCACCTCCGAGGATGTATCCGTCGGAGCTGCTCTCCTCCTGTCGATCTCCTCCCGTGTCTACTTGGCCTCAATAGACTGGATGTTAATGGAGGAAGAATGAGTAACCTCAATATCTCTTGTATCATCCCGGGGCACTCCAACACACCAACACAACTCTGTGATCAAGACTAGGAATGGAATTGAGGTCTGCCTCTGCTTGGCCCGTAAGGCCATCTCTTGCTCAATAATAAGCCCCATGTCAATGCTTTTCCTAGAAATAATCGACCCAAGGCAGGCCGCCTTAGGATGATAGAGAACGGACTCATTTTGGAAAGGCATAATAAAGATGCTGATAAGTCCAAACCAACAACATGCAGCTACACTCAAGTCCCTCTTCTCAATCGGGACTTTTGCCTCTATCCACCTTAGGGTGGCGTCTGAGATGAGCGACGTCAACCAGCCCTTGAGCTCATCGAATGATGTTGTAGTGGTAGCCAGGTTAGGATAGTCAAAGTCATACCCCCTATCAAGTACGATATTAATGTACTCGCTACTGCACCCAACTTCATTTCCGTAGACCATGACTGACTTACCCAATCTGAATTTACTAGCCTTTTTCTTTCCTTTTAGCACCATCACTCCGTATGCTATATAGAATTCCCGAACCCATGAAGGAATATAGGGGCCTCGGGGCCTGGTGAATTGCTCAAACCGGTAGAAGTGGAGGGTGTCCCTCACTCCGGAGTGTTAGCCCTTAAGGCCCTCTGTAGATAACAACTTCTCTTTGAGGATAGTTCGCAATCCATCACCTTTTAGTGTATTAAGAAGCCTGGGAGGAGGGACTACTGGTGACACTGGAGCCATAGAAAGTGTCGGAGCTGGCACTGAATCTACTGGAGTGGAAGCTGAAGGGACTCTGGCTAAGTTAGGGCGAGAACTTGCACGGATCTCAATCTGCCTGGACTGCAAAGGTTGGTCGTCCTCAGGCTCCGATAAAGTAGTCTAGGAGTCAGCAGCCACTCTTGCAGATGTAGGCATCTTCCCTTTCTTCTACCCTCCCGTTGGAGGCTCTACTCTTTCCTTTTTAAGAGGATTTGATCCCCCTACATTGATTGTGATACCCCGTGCTCTTTTTCGGGGTGGCATGTAGATGTTTGTCCTTGCCGTGTCTGCAAAAACATCAAAACGAGTTAGAAACATTTTAAGCAAAAGCATAGAAAATAAGTTGCAGACAGACTTGCCGAACCAGTGGGCGAGTTGCCGAATCACTTTGGTGAGCCAAATCGGGCCCGCCGAAAGGATTGGCTCAAAAAGTTCTCAGACACCTGGCCTGTCAGCGATGGGAAAGGCCTTCCGACGAATCGCTGACAGCATTTGGCGAGCATGACTTAGCCCGCCAAAAGTTACAGTGCAATTAAGGGTCAGGGGCGTAGACAAAGGGCGATCAAGGAGATCCTTCGGCAAGTCGCCGAGTGCACTCGGCGAACTCAGGCTTCTTGTCGAAAGTTACAGAACCTTTTTCAAGTTTAAGCAAGAAATTAAAGGCGATAAAGGGAACTTTGGTGAACCACCGAGTGGTTCGGCGAGATCGACCTAGCTCGTCAAACGACCCAACGTGCCTACTTTAAACCCGACTTCCCAAACTCAACCCTGCAACCCCGAAAACAAAATCAAAACATGCACTTCTCTAATTCAACTAAGACCCAATACACATATGCCCTCGGGATACTCAGACTTCTCCTGGTTTGGCCAAATTTGGCCATTTGACGACTTTTCCCTTTAAGAATAACGTCAATCGCTCCATCATTAGGCAAAATACGTCATTTGGAAAATATGTGGGATACTTAGAATTCACCCAACTAGACCCAACAACATGCAAGCACAACCCCATAATTTTAATGAATTTTAAAGCATGAAAAACTTGGGAATTCAACATTATAGGCATTTAAGGCAAGATATTCAAGTTAAACTAGGCACACACAAACGCAATTATGATCAGAGAGGCCCAGCACACATCACTAAGACAAAAATCATTACAAAATAGTACGAATCACTAAAGATGAATTCGGGGTTCGAAAAACCAACTTTAGATGCCGAATAATCAAGATTTGAAATGCTAGGCAGCAAAGATTCAACTTCGAACACAAATTTGATGACTAAAATGCGATAAAACCCACGAAAATATGGAAACTATAGTGCGGGTGTGAGTTTGGAAAGTTCAAAAGTGAGGGAAAGTGAAAGAGTAAGAAAGTTTAAACCTTCGGCCTTTAAAAACCGTCCAGTTCTCGCCCATTCGGCGACATTAGTATTGCTCTCCAATCCACTCGACGACACACTGATTGGGCACTTAGCTCGCCGACTTTTACAGCACCTCCAGTAAATGTGGGGGTCCAAATAGTTGTTTAAGTCGCGATCACTGACCTGGTCGGTGATTCGCCAATTAGCTCTTGGGCTCGCCAAGTTTTACAGACTCAACCTATAGGGTTTTTTTAGTCAAACGACGGTTCAAATCGGGCACGCCGACCTTTTTGGTGATTCACCGATCGGACTTTTGGCTCGCCAACCTGCACATTTCACACACTTTCCACACTTCAACCTACAAAATCAACACACGATTATTCTTAAAACAAAAATGGAAATAAAGCGATAAAACCTTGGGTTGCCTCTCAAGAAGCGCCTTAGTTAACGCCGTGGCACGACGTCCCCATTCACTCTTGATTTGTGGGGTAGAGACGAGACAACACATGACCCGTTTGGGCCTCCAGCAGCTAAACAACTATGGAATGGGAAGCAATCATCTGATTCAGCACTGAGACATTTTCTTTTGTCTCATTCAACACTTTGTCGTGTTCTTCGACTTTGTGAAGAGTAAGTGAGAGTATCTCTTCTATTTGTCCACCCTCATACACCTCGAGCTTTATACCGATCTTTCTTTTTGTCTGGTGCTTCCAATTCCATGATCTTTTTAGCCACTAGATCCAGCTGAGTCAACAGTGTGGCCAAAATCTGGTCCTTCTCAGTCTCTTTGTTGGTCTTGGCCATGTGATCAAGGAGCTGGGCTGCTATTGCGTAGGGTAGTCGTGTGGGACCCCCCGAAGACATTTGGTCAGCCACTCCTCTGTTTTTGGGGCCAAGGCCCCCTGTAAAAGCATTCCAGAAGCATCTTATCTGGAATTCCATGAGTTGGGCACTGTTGTAATAGGTCCTTAAATCTTTGCCACAACTCATACATGGTCTCACCCTTCAATTGCTTAAAGGTTAGGACTTATCAATCTCAAGGGAGGATGAACCATTTGGCCCATGTTACTATCAGATAAGCTCAATTTCTCTACTCAACCAACAACACGAAAATCAAAACTGAAAGTAAGTATATTCAACTATAACTAACAAGAACAAAATTTAACTTAACTAAAAATTCTCAACCAACACCACTCCCCAACAGCGGCGCCATTTTGATTAATAACGTTTCAAAGAAACTTCATCAAATACTAAGTGTCAACGATCGTTGGTTAGTAATATAACCCAACTGAATGAGTTGGGGTCAAATCCCACAGGGAGTGGTACTTGTTTGAGAATCAAGAGCAAACTACGAATATGTTCTAGTCAATCATAGGTAAAGACATTTACGAATAAAAACATACTTCAAATTTAAGGGTGATAGAAGTGTCAAATAACAGGGGGGGTTTTGATTGCAATTATCAACTACGACAACAGCAAATAACACAAATTAACAAGTAATGAGAGGGGTTCTTGGGATGTGATTGGATTATAGGCTAATATAGATATGTGGGTGATTGTAACTATTAGTAAATAGCTATAAATTAGTGAATAATCTAGACTTTAGTGGGGATAAACTTTCTCTCATACAATTTACCCCGAATCAAGTTGGTTTCTCTTGAACACCAACAAGCAGCAATTAAGAACAGCTTACGCTTTAGTCCATTTACTCTCTCAAGCTGAATATGTGGAAAAGGGTTTAGGATTCACTCTCTCGAGCTGAACCCGTGACAACCCAATATCCACAGACCATCAAATTAGTAATCTTAGTATTAAAACCTCTCTCTCGAAAAAGCCAAAAGCACGAAGGTAGAGTTGCATTTGCAACTACAACCCTTTGAATTGAACCACAATTACTAATTGAAATCACTTTTAAACAGCAATTACACTAACAATTAACAAGACCCACAAGCTAAATCAACCCATAATCACATAATCACACCCCAAAAATTGGGGTTTTAGCTAGACATCACAAAAAGATAGAAATTGTTACCAAATTGTGTTTCCATCAACTGGTATGATTAATTTCGCCTTTACCAAGGTCCAAGTTGAAGAATCTCAAAGACCCACTTCCAATTTCTCAAAAATGGAAAACTTCAATTCTTCAAAGCTAAGGAAAATGTTATCTCAATACTCTCAGTTCAAACTCAAAAATTACTCTAATGAATGTTCAGAATAAAAATTTGATTCTAAACATAATGTTTGAAAATGTATTTATAGTCGCCAAAAATATGCTGCGAAGGGCCATTCGGCGCAGTAAGTTGGGATCGCCGATCAACTCGGCGATCCGCCCTTTGGTCAGTTCTATCGCCTTTTTGCTTTGGCCTTCAGCATCCTCAAGTTCTGTAACTTTGGGAGATCCAACACTACATCACGAAACCATTCGGCGACTCGCCGACTACTCCTTTCTCTCGCTGACTTGATTTTCTCCTTCAGGGCATGGTACACTGGAACTTTAGGCAAGGTAATAGCCACTTGGCGATTCTCCCAATGGTTTAGGTGATCAACAGGCCTTCTTTTCTTCGTTCTTTCAGCTTCCTTGTTCCTTTTTGCTCGTTAGTGTCCATGCTTTGTTCCTCAATCCAAATACATGGAAAACAAGGATTTTACATCAGTTATTGGCACAAAATAAGCATTTGAGGACATTAAATCTATCCAAATAAAGCTCTAAATGAGTCCAAATCATGGACTCATCAATAATAAGCCCTAAATGAGCGAAATCCACAACTCATCAGAGACCAAACCAACCCGGCATTATAAATAGAATTTTTAAAATTTATTTTATACATAAAAGTATTTACTTTGTTATAATTTCTAAATATTTCTTATATGTTTTCATAGTTTTTACTTTTAACATATTATTTCAAGTTTGAGACTTAGAATTTTGAATGGTCCAATAAAGGTTACCATCCATAGATATTAGTAAGTCTAATAAAGTTCAAATCAAAATCAAATTAATACTAATGTTAATCCTAACAAACAAATTCAACACTAAGAATGACAACAATGTTAAGTATTTATTTTTTAGTCTTACATTGGTTTACAAAATTAAATTATAATACATAATTTAATTTTAATATTTCTTTAATATTTAACTATGTAATTAATACGTATTAGACTTATTTTAGCATGATTTAGTACTTTTGAATTATGATCATTGTCATTATGACTTATAAATTTGCAATATTTGTTTTATGCGATTTCATTATCATTTTTATTGAATATTTTAGTGTCATCACTCATCTTATATTTTGAGTTATTTCCTTAAGAAACACATTACATAGTTATATTTTGATATGACTAAAGAAATAGTTGAAGCACAAGTCTATTATATGTTTGTATGGATACTTAATCGGAAAAATCCGGAAAAAAAATGAAAACCCACAAAAAAACAAAAAGTTCCAAGGTTGAAAAATCTTAGTTTTATTAGTTTGACTTGGTTTACAAATTTAAAATTCGACACAAATGATTCGATTCGGTATTTGAAAAATCCAAATCATCCTGATCCATATACATCCCTAGTCTCGCACATATTCATTTAGTCAAAGAAGACATATGTATATATTATCTAAAGAATCATGAAAAAATGAAAAGACGTTTTATTATAATTACTATTTCTTTTTATAAAATTGTAATATTAATTAATATTTATTCATATATTATGTACTGTCCAGTAGTTGATTGTTAATTAGGATGCGTTACTCATTGCTGATGAATGAACAACTCAAAAAAGAAGAGTAAAAGTAAATAATTAGCCTTTTCTTTTCTAGGATTCTCTGTTTTGTTTTGTTTTTGGTAAAAAGGATTTGTTATATTCATAACTATAATATAGTTTGGTACAAAAACCTATTGGGGTCAACAGGTCTAACAAAAGTATGGGCCATAGTATGGCCGTTTAAATAGTTATTACAAGCCGGAATGTTTCTTAGTTAAGTGGTTCCGATAAGCTGGTTTAAAGGCATACGGTGGGGGTGATAGCAAAAAGATAGGCTTCCCAAGGGTTGTCCACTTCAGCCCTTCCTTACTCAGGCGATCTGCCAGCTTATTCTGCTCCCAGTAGACGTGCTCCACTTGCGCTTCCTCCATCCTACGGATCAATGACCTGCACTCATAGATAATATTAGCGTATAGAAGGTTGTCATATTTCAGCATGTCTACCACCTCAACGGAGTCCAGGTTAATGTGGAGGGGAAAGAGGTTGTTTTGGAAGGTCATTTGAAGGCTAGCTTTTGGAGTTCTACCATGGTGGGGTTAGTGTGGGGAGTCTTGCTAATGAAGCCTCTGTTTTCAAATCTTGTGCATAAATATCTTTCGGATTTTAAATCATAATAAGTATCCATTACAAAGCTTAAATAAGAAAGAAAAAAAAAAGATGACATTTTAGGCATCGTGGCTTTTTTTTCTCCATTGATATCCATATTAGAGTCCGATTAATTTGTATTCTCATCGGGTAAAGCCCCTTAGGGGTAGCACTCCTACCAAAAGAAAAATCACACACAAAGCTCGAACTCAAAACCTCTAAGTAACAAAAAGACAATCACGTTTACTACATTTTTTTATGTTGATCATGACTTAAATTTGAAAAAAATTATTTTGTATGAGGCACAAGTATTGTCAGTTGTATGAGGGTTGCCATTTGTATCATGGGACCACAATTTATTTATTGCACTTTCTTATTTTTTTCCCTTTCTTTTTTAATCTTTTCTTTTTCACTTGTATTTTTTTTTCCTGTTTATTAACAGTCAGCATATTTAATTTTTAAAATCATATGCAAACTATGGAAATTACCCGCTGTATCTAATATGTCTAATTTATCTCTATATCATTATTAGAGGAAAAATTAAAGTAATGTGTTAGAAAATTTTGAATTCAATTTTTTGGATTGATTTGAAGAAATTAAAGATAGTGAAATCAAAAAAAAAATTATAATCGAACTCTCACAAACAAAGTAAAAAATCATATAATTAATCAATTGAGCTACTAAAATTCAACTGACCTTATTTATTATACTTAAATATACAATTTAATTTTAATTAGTCATTAATTTATTTTTTGGGGTTTTAATCTTAATCACGCAATTCTTAATTGTTAAATATGTTTTTATTTATTTTGTAACCACTTAATGTATCTGAATACTTAATATTTATAAGGGAAAAGGGACAAATATACCCCCGAACTATCGTAAATGGTATATAAATACCCTATGTTATACTTTTAGGACGCTCATGTCCTTACCGTCCAAATTTTGAAGCGTATATACCCTTATGATAGACAGCGGGACACGTGGTATCATCTCAATGACTTGCCCAAAATTATTAAATTTTAACCCAAAAATTTAAATTTTCAATCCGGATAACTTAAAACCCCCTGACCCAAATTATAACCCATAGACACCCTGACCCAAATTATAACTCATAGACACCCTGACCCAAATGAAACAAAAAAAAGGCAACGACAACCATTGCCTCTTTCATCTATTCCTCACTTCTTCTTCAATGGCATCTTTTCAAATTTCATCTTCATCAATACAATCATTGATTACTATGTCAAATTTTGTCTTCTCCTCATCCACAATAGGAGCATTTGTTGCTGCTCTACCAGGGCGGCGGCGATAGCAGCGAGACTACCTTCTCTATGCTTCGATGGTGGCAAGAGGGAGAGCAAAAATTGCTCGGCGCTAATGGAGTTTGGGAATGCGAATGAGGTGTTCTAGGGTTTTAATAGGAAGGAAATTGAAGATTTTAAATGATTGAAGCTTGGGAAATGAAGAACTTGGCCAGCAGTTCTTGAGAAATCAAAAAATTCAGTATAACTAGAGAAAATGGAGAAGTATTTTGGTTATTATTTGGCGGTGATTTTTATTTTTCAAATAAAAATGTATAACAATCTTGTTTAACTTAAGAGGGAACCCCTGATCACAATTGGATTATAAATTTGCACCACCAAAGGAAATTATAAAAATTTCATTTCCCTATTTGCAGATTGTCGGTTGATATCAAACATCATCAAGATACATAATCAAGAAATGGTACCCACCATACTTAGTTTCCTTCTACCTGCATATCAGTATTGGGAATATCATGAACCATTAATTCAAGACCGAAAACCCTAGTCCCCAAAACACCGAATTCTCCTCCAATTGGGAAGAAAGAGAGAGTCGATCAACCCATATATCTCTGAATATGAAATGGGTAATTGTAGCTGAATCTCAAGTTAAAGCTAATGTAAACCATATCAATCTTGTTAGCATCATCTTCTCCTTCTTCAATTTGGGCATAGCTATTATGTTATTTGGGTGGGTCTTCAAAATTATGGGTCAAAATTAAATAATTTTGGGTAAGTCACTCAGATGATGACACGTGGCTCGCCGTCTATCACAAGGGTATATACGCACCAAAATTTGGACGGTAAGGACATGAGCATTCTAAAAGTATAACGGAGGGTATTTAGCTACCATTTACGATAGTTCGGAGATATATTTATCTTTTTTCCCTATTTATAATAACATATTAATGATAGCACTCAATTATCTTTTTTTTTATCTTTTCATATTTGTTAAATTCTCTTCTTGCTTGGCATCTATCAAATAATTATTGCTAATATTAATTTTGTGTTTCTTATTAAAGATTTTCTTTTAGAATTTTTTTTATGTTTAGTGTTCAAATGAAATTTGTATAGATACATTTTTTTGAAGGAAATTTAAAAATTAATAAGAAAAAAGAGTCAACCAAGTGAATTTGTAAAAGTACAAAATAATAGTAATATCAATACATTTTTTGCACTGAGAGATCATAAGACTACAAAAAAAAAAAACCATAGAAACATTGGTTAAGAAAATTGCACAGATAAAATAAAAAAGAGGTTTTCCAAAGAAAAAATGCAAAAGAATAAATGACTAAAATTTGAGAAAATGAAAGTGTGAGAGAGAAAGTATGATAATTAGGAAAGGGATCCACAAATACACTTATAAAAAAAATGATGTCCTTATATAACTATTGTTGATTGTGCTTAATCACCATAAAATTTTTCCTTAAATTTGGTTCCATATGATAATGGTAGATTCTACCTAGATATGTCCAAAACCCTAAACTGTACCTGCATTTTGTTGATTGATTGATAGAAGTAATTTCTCCATCTTTTAAAACAATTAAAGTAGAATATATATTTTTTTATTGTATTCTCTTCGTTCCAAAATATCATCATAGTGCAAATTGTGTCAATTAAGAAATTAATATGTAGTTTAATATCTCTTGAAAACTGAATATTATTATAAAAAAAAATGGAGTATAAGGGTATAATTAAAAAAAACATATTATTTTTGTCTTGAATTTTTAGTAGGTGTTCGGATATGCAATTCCATTTCGTGATTTGTAATCATAAGATGAAATCATCGTTTGACATGCGATTTCATTTCATGATTATAAAATATAAGATGAAATTTCAAATTTTCAAAAAAGCTTAATTTGATAATCTCATATCATGATTTCACATTTTTTAAATACAAAAATTAACCAACAAGTTTATATTTTGTAGTCCACCCCCCACCCCCACATACCCACCTTCCCACCATTTTATATCCACATAATTTTTTGCGATAATACCAAAGGATTGATGTCATATTCATGAAATGTGAATATGATGATATAGTTACTAATAATGTTGATCAATAAATGGCTCAACAAATATAGTACACTACAAATCATGTTTATTTATTCCTTTTTATTGAACTAAAGTTTGATCAATAAGTGTTGTATTTTTTTTAGAATAGTTTTGTGATAGTGTATTATACTTTTGTTATGATTTTTTGTTTATTTGGCAAGATTGTATAAAGAATTAGGACTATTTTGATTGTTTTTCACAACTTATAGAACTTTTATGTTTATAAACAAAAATAAAACATAAAATCCAAATTGCATGTCCAAACCAAATTTCAACTTAAAACATGTTTTACATTGTTGTTGGGAGGCCAAAAACACTTATTTTGAGAAAAAAAAACTGTTTTTTTTTTAAATCAAGATCTTTGGCCAATAATAAAACTACTTTTAAATCGAAATAGAAGCAATTTTTTTTTTGGAAGAAGCTAAAAGATTATGCTCTTAAAAAAGCATAAGAAAGAGTAGAAAATTATATTTTTCAAGACTAAAAACATTGAGGTCATGTTTATATATTTACCAATATATTTCTTATATTTATTTATTTATGTGGTAACTTCTTCATATGTAGTGATTTAATTTGTGGAATGATTTTTAAATCTATTTTGCTTGATATTTTTAATTATATTTAAAGCATTATGTTAATATTATATCAATAATTGATTTATATATTAATTGATCTTAAATAATTCTTTTAAAAATATAAATACTATAAAGTTTGTAAAAAAATCTTTGAATAATCATGGATAAAGCATATAAATAGTGTGCCATACTCTGAATGTGTTAAAGAATAAAAAATAAACGATAAAGGTTCAAAAATATCCTTAACATATTAAAAATGTCTTAAAAATGCTCTTTTCCCGCTATTGGATCAAATTTGTCTCTCCTTTCATTTATTGGATAAAAAATACCCCTAACCTATTAGAAACGGTTCAAATTTATGTTCGTTCTAGCGAAAATGTTTATCAACTATTAAATACTAGTTAATATGCCACGTTTTGCGGATTCTTAAAATACTTTATTAGAATTTAAAAAATAATATCTAAATATATATTTTTTTAAAAATTATCCTTCAAATTTAAATAAAGTATGTCTTAATTTTTTAATCCATTTTAGTACTATTAATATCTTAGTTTAATTCTATGATTAATATTTTTTATATAAATATTTGTTTGTTTTTTAAAAAGTGTCGCATGATATGAGTCTCTCTCAGCATAGGTTAGCATAACCTACGCCATCCATGGGAAAGAGAGCTCATACAGGGGAACACAACGAAAGGAACTCACACATTTAGGGCGAAAGCGGGAACAACAGAAGAAGGCGCGACACTATCGAAAAGCAACGAGGTTGATAAACCTAGTGATGAAGCAGGCAAATTGAAGGTGACAAATGTGAGCAAAAGTCTAAAATCAGTGAGGATGACGGTAGACAGCGGGCAACAAAATGGGCAGTCGGATGAAGCTCAACCCACACCAGAAACGGTAAAAAAGACTCAATCAAACCTGGAAGTGGAAAATTGCACTGATGTGAGGTAGTTGCAGGAAGAATGGTATGAATTATGTAGTTCAACTTCCAAAATGTTATGGGCTGATGAAGTAGAGGCCATGCCAGATCCAATGAAGAACCATTTATCTGGGATATTTTTGATATTACTAAGATCTCAAATGTGGGTTTCAAATGGATTATGTTGTACCAGAAATGCATGGTGAGATTCATGTATGTGAAATCAAAATTGAAGATATTGGTACTGCAATAGCCTATTAGAATCACTCTGTAATCTGCTATGTGTTTGGGGATCACCCCTCTTTTGTTGTGTTGTATGGCTTTGTCCAGCGATTGTGGGCAAAGTGAGGTATCAACAAGGTTGCAATGCTACAAAATGGCGTAGTCCTTGTTAAATTTGAAACTGCACCAAGTAAGAATGATGTCGTTCAATGAGGAATATACGACAACAGGGCGTTAATTGTAAAGGCATGGTCCTCATAGATGGAGCTCACAATGGATGAACTTCACTCAGTGTCAATATAGGTAAAACTACCTGGCCTAGATTTCAAGTACTGGAGCCCAATCGATTTGAGTACGATTAGAAGTCTCATCATGAAACCTTTTACGATAGACAGTCACACTAAAAAGATACGAGGGTTGAATTTTTCCAAACTCTTTATTAAAGTAGACATCGATACACACTTGCCAAAAAGGGTGATGTTTAAAAATGAAAGGGAAATCTGGTGGAGTAGAAAGTTCAATATAACTGGAGGCTAATAACATGTAAATTCTTCAAAAAAAAATGTATGGGCACACTATGAAGGGATGCAGGAAGAATAAACCACCAGGAGAGATGAAAGACTAGGGTCTGACCATGATCGAGAAAGGAAAGACTAAGGTAGATGAGGGAGTGCCACAACGTACACAATTTGGGGGTACAAAGACGGGAACTGAGAAGAGGACAATGACACCATCTCTAACAAAGCAGGGCACTACTGAATGGATTAATGCAACAAGGACACAGAGGGATAATAATGTACAACAGGAACACTACAAGCAAAGGAAGATGGGGCTGGTTAAGAATACCTTTTAAGTGTGGAACCATGAATCAATAAATACACATGAAGTGACAAGTCAATCCAGGAATATTGGAGGTAGTAATATCCCTATTATTGGGCATGGATATCATGTTATGCTAGAACGTTAGGGGTTTCAATTGCCCTAATAAGCAAAAGGAAGTTAATATCCTTTGCAATATAAAGAGGGTAGGACTAATTGGGATGATTGAAACAAAAATAAAAGCTGAGAAGATCAAGGAAAATATTTGGAGGATGGGAATTTATCATAAACTTATAACATCACTACAATGGAAGAATCTAGTTCACATGGAGGCCAGATGTTTTCCACGTAGTGGAAGAAAGTAGTAATGCTCAAGTAGTAAATAGACGGGTGATACATAATGGAGTAAGAATTTCATTCCTACTAACAGTGTTTGATTTTTTTAATACCAAAGAGGACAAGAAGGATTTGTGGAGGTATCTAGAGAGGTTAAGCATGTGATGTAACGATCCATGGCTCATTATGGGGGATTATACTCAATTCTCAATATAGATGATAGATGTGGTGGGAATCATATCTCGGTGGTCGAAGTACTATACATGCAGGCATGTATTGCAAAGTGTGGACTCGTAGAACTCCCTCCATATGGGGTAGATACACATGGAGTGATAAGCAAGGAAGTAGTAAGATTTTTTCAAAAGTTGACTAGGTGTTTGTAAACACAATATAGTTGAACATGATGCCAGATTATAGTGCTACTTTCATCAATAAGGTAATAAGTAATCATTGTCCAGCGAAGCTAGAGAGGATAAATGGTAGTAACAGAAGGTCTAAAAAATTTAAATAATGTAATGTATGGTCTAGCCACCCAAAGTTTATGAAAATAGTAGAAGCAATCTTGAAAGGAATTCCTGTTAGAGGATGTAAAATATTCCAGGTGGTGAAGAAACAAAAAATGTTGAAGGAGGAGATGAGGAAATTGAATAAGCAACACTTCCAAAATATAGTGGCAGAGGCAGATGAAGATAGAGAGGCATTGGATTTAGCACAGTCTGCTCTACATGTCAACCCCATGGATGTTACTCTCCAACAAAAAGAAAAAGAGCAATATCATAAATTCATAAAATCTTCTTATTTAGCAGATGCGTATCTAGAGAACCAAAGTAACTTGGATTCAATTAGGGGATGATAATTCCAGATACTTCTTTCTGTTATCAGGCACAAGAAGCCTCAACAAGCTATTATGCAATTGAAAGATAGCACTAAGTTCTTCAAACAGAATATGATCATATAGCTAAAGTATTTGTGGCAGTTTACCAAGAATTATTAGGTAAGGAATTTCTTGAGATATGATCATACATTAACATTCGTTCATCAGATTGAGTTAGTAAGTGAATATACTGAAAATGATGTAAAGAAAGCCATTTTTAGCATTGGCAGTAATAAGATCCCCGATACATATAGATATGAAAGTTATTTCTATAAAAAGTCTTGGAGTGTGGTGGGAAATGATGATACGGAGGCAGTTTTGCAATTCTTTAGGAATGGAGAACTTTTGAAGCAGTTAAATGCTATACTGATTTCTTTAATTCCCAAAGTACCTACCCCACAATTGGCTAGTCAATTTAGACCTAATTCATGTCTTAATGTCCTATATAAATGCATCTCCAAATTATTATGTGAAAGATTAAAGGGTGTACTTCGTAGCTTGGTGTCCGATAAACAAGCAACTTTTGTTAAAGGGATGTCCTTAGTACATAATGTATTGATATGTCATGATCTACTGAGGTACTACAACATGAAGGTTTCACCAAGGTTTATGATGGAGATCGACTTGAGAAAGGCATGTGACATGGTTAGTTAGGAGCTTGTTACAAAAAAACTAGGGGGGTATGGTTTTCCTAGCTCATTTATTCAAATGGTTATTGTGTGTATATCATCTACAGTTTTTTCTGTAAGGATAAAATGAGAGGGACATGACTACTTTAGCAGACAGAGAGGGATGAGGCAAGGGGATCCAATCTTTCCTTTGTTGTTTGTGTTGGTTACAAAATATCTCACTCGGACACTTAGCAAGATGAGTGAACTTCTAAGATATCAAATTTCATCCCTTGGAGATGTTCTGCAAAGGGGATATAAGGTCCATTCAAAGAGTCCAGAAAGCTTTGGAGCACTTTAGTGATACCACTGGTTTACTGGCTAATGTGGAGATATCCAATATTTTTCTAGCTGGGATCATTGATGAGTTAAAAGAGGAGATACTAACCATGCCAGGATACTCTATAAGTACTCTACCTATTAGGTATCTTGGGTTGTCACCATCCTCAAAGAAACAGGGTAAGATGGAATGTCACCAATTCGTGGAGAAGATTACGGATAGGGTAACTAATACTTATGCTAGGAAACTCTCTTATGAAGGAAGACTACAAATAGTCAATGTTGTCTTCTTTTCGATATTTAACTTTTGGGGTGCAATATTTATCTTACCTCATAGTGTACTTAAGGCAGTGAATAGAAAATGAAAAGATCTCGTATGAGAAAGTATTGTAGATCAGAGAAAGGCACTTTTGGTTGCTTGGAAAAGGTGTGCCTCCCAAAGAAATTTGGAGGACTAAATGTTAAGGGGTGCATAAATTAGAATGAAGCTTCATTTGACAATTTATTATGGCAGGTTTCAGAGAAAAAAGACATTCTCTGGATAAAATGGGTACATGGAGTGTATATAAAGCAACATAAAAATATATGGAATCACATGCCACCTACAGACTATATTTGGTACTTGAGGAAGTTAACAAACTAAGATGGAAGATTGGTACCAAAATGAAAAATGTAAGTTGATAAAATGTGGCACTTATTCAGCCACATGGAGCTATGATGCACTGATAGGGGCTCAAACCAGGCTTTGGAAAGCAAATCTTATATGGACAAAAATTATGCAGCCAAAACATAGATTTATCTTATGATTGGCAAACCAAAACAAGCTGCTCACCAAATCTAGAATGTTGAGACTAAACATTCATGTGGAAGATGCAAAGTATTGTCTCTAATTGGCAAGGGTGATAGAATCTCATCAACACTGGATTACTACAGTTTGACATGGTCTAGAAAACTGGACAGAGGTCCAAATGGTTCAGAAGGATGTCTCACAAAGTCTGAAATGGTTGAAACGAAGGAAATGGAAGCAAATATAAAAGGAAGTCTTTGTGGCAATATGGGGGCAATGATCTATCATACATGGAACCTAGAAATTAGAAGATTTTTCAAAGCATAGATGTGAGTATGACTTGTGCGATTGTACATATAGAGAAAGATGTGAGAGCTCGAATAGCCATTCCCAGAACACAACCGTTGTCATCAAATGTTAGATTCTGCTGAGAAGATTAACTAGAGAGTGAATAGTTTAGATCAACAAAATGAATTTGTTTATATTTGATAAGACCTTATTTTTTATTTTCCTAGAATGGTTTTGCTTGAGACCTGGATAGTCCTAAACCTTTTATTGGAGGCGGCTGGGACAAGAGGTACTCTTTAGGTTGTAAATTTGATGTTTTCATGTTGGAGTAATGGTAGTAGTTTATAGTTATTACCAAAAAAAAAAAAAATCTTAGTTATATATCTTTTTTTTTCATTACTTAATAAATTTAGTTTTTTTAAAGCTATTGAGATTTTTGTATAATTATGTTAAGTGATACTGTATTTACGCTCTTTCTCAAGAAACATCTTAAAAGAAAAAATATCAACAATAACTTATAACCAAAATTTATCTTTTGTGGGCATACATGCATAGTTAGATTCCTCTTCTATCCGACTAAATTAATATTTTTAAACAATATATATAGTCACATGTTAGTTAATATATATTTTGTTTATTTAAAACAAGTATTTCTAGCTAGGTAAGACAAACATTTAGAACAATCAAGAACTTTCAAAAAAGAAATTTTACAAATCAAACGAAACTAAATAATTGCCAAAATACAGTTAAAACAAATTATTGATATATATAAAATTAGAATTAGAAAGTAGTTTTGAGTCATTCCAAAACTGTTAAGGAACTTTTTATCTAATAGATCGAATAAGGAGCAAACTTGAATAAATTCTAATAGATTATAGAACATTTTTTTATCCAATAAGTGAAAGAAGAGAGAAATATTATGAACGAGTGAAAAAAAGAATATTTTAAGTTCATTTATAATATGAATACTTTTGAACCTTTTTGAAAAAAATATACTATTTTTTTTATCTCAATTTATGTGATACATTTTATTTTTTGAAAGTCAAATAAATATAAGTTTGATCTGAAATTTGCTTATGCAATATTCAATTTTTTAAAATGAAATATATATATTTATAAACTATGTAAAACGTATTATAAATCACAATAATTGATCATTCAAAATATTTAAAAGATATATAAAAAATATATTATTAAAAATTAATTTATTTAAATCTCAAAATTCTAAACATGTCACATAAATTGAGACCGATGAAATATTATTTTATATTTTTTATTTGTGGAATATGATAGTACATTGTATACACATTTTGTTGGTAGTGGATTTTTGTAGCTGTCTCCTTCACTAAAAACCCTGAGCTTGTTTGTCCTTCTCCAATGGCGACTATCTGCAAACCCTCCATCTCTCTGTTTTTGTCATTGTCATTGTTTGTTGTGAGTTGTGCTATGGATGAAGGTGATAATCTTCTAAGATTTAAAGACTCTATTAATGACCCTTTAAACCTTCTTTCAAGCTGATCTAAACACTCGACAAGTGAATGTAACTGGAGAGGTATCACTTGTACATCTTCTTCTTCCATATCTTCTATTAACCTTGTAAGTTTCAATCTTTCAGGTTCAATCTCATCTTCTATCTGTGAACTTCCTAATCTTGTTCATCTCAATCTTGCTAATAACCTCTTTAATCAGCCTATACCTCTGCATCTCTCACAGTGTGCTTCTTTACAGAGTCTTAATCTCAGTAACAATCTCATTTGGGGCACTATTCCTGACCAGATTTATCTGTTTCAGTCACTCAAAATTCTTGATTTCAGTAGAAACCATCTACAAGGAAGGATCCCACAAGGTATAGGCTCATTGAAACACCTTCAATTTCTCAACTTGGGAAGCAACTTGCTTTCAGGTCCTTTTCCTCTCATTCTTGCTAACTTAACTCAACTTATCATTCTTGATCTATCTCAAAATCCATTCTTCCTCACTCACATTCCTCCTGATATTGCTAAACTTACTAAGCTTCAGATGCTTTTCTTGCAAAGCTCTGGTTTTTATGGTGAAATAGTACCAAACTTGTTCCAGGGTTTAAAAAGTTTGGTCATTTTGGATTTATCAAACAATAATATCACTGCTACTTTACCAAAAGTTGGCTTTTCTCTACCAAACTTGGTATCTTTTGATGTTTCACGAAACAAGCTTTGTGGCCCATTTCCAAATGGTATATGTGAAGCCAAAGGTCTTGTCCATCTTGGTTTACATACAAACTTCTTCAATGGTTCAATACCTAATGACTTCATTAACAAGTGCATAAATCTTGAAAGGTTTCAAGTTCACGACAACTTGTTCTCCGGGGATTTTCCTTCATGGTTATGGTCATTGCCCCGAATAAAGCTCATCACAGCTGAAAACAACAACTTCTCTGGAGAAATTCCTGATTCCATATCAGGGGCTGCTCAGTTGGAGCAAGTTCAGATTGATAATAATAGGTTTACTAGTAAAATTCCGCAAGGTCTTGGGTTGATTAGAAGCTTGTACAGACTTTCTGCATCTGTCAACGGTTTGTATGGTGAGCTTCCTACAAACTTGTGTGATTCACCAGTAATGAGCATTTTAAATCTGTCACATAATTACCTCTCTGGAACAGTTCCTGAATTGATGAATTGCAAAAAGATAGTCTCCTACTCACTAGCTCATAACAATTTGATTGGTGATATACCAAAATCACTTGGTGCACTGCCTGTTTTAACATATCTTGATCTTTCCCAGAATAATCTTACTGGTCAAATTCCACAAGAGCTTCAGAACCTGAAGCTTGCTTTATTTAATGTCTCCTTCAATCAACTATCCGGTAGAGTTCCAGCTTCATTGATTTCTGGCCTTCCTGCTTCATTTTTGCAAGGAAATCCTGACCTCTGTGGTCCAGGATTCTCCAATTCTTGCTCACAAGAAAAAGCAATGCCTAAGGGTGTTAATCTTTCAAAATTAACATCCGCCTTGTTAATTTCAGCTGTTGCAATTTCTTCGATAATTGCTGCTGCTGTTGGATTTTATATTATAAGGTGGTGTAGGAAACAAAGATCCGAAATGAATGGTTGGAGATCAGTTTTTTTCTACCCTTTGAGAGTTGCTGAGAATGATGTGATGATGCAAATGTGTGATAAGAATGCTAGAGGAAATGGGGGAACCTTTGGAAGAGTTTATATTGTGAATTTACCAAGTGGGGAGCTGATAGCTGTGAAGAAGTTAATGAATTTCGGAACTCATTCTTCAAAATGTGAGATAAATACTTTAGCAAAGACGAGGCATAAGAACATCACAAAAATTCTTGGATTTTGTTACTCTAATAATGCGATATTCTTGATATATGAATATGTAGCAAGAGGAAGCCTAGGGGATCTGATTGGGAAACCTGATTTTGAATTACCATGGAGTGTTAGGTTGCGCATTGCCATTGGAGTAGCTCAAGGACTTGCATATCTTCATAAAGATTACCTCCCACATTTACTTCATCGAAACCTGAAATCAACTAATATTCTTCTTGATGCTGATTATGAACCAAAGATGACCGATTTTGCTCTAGACCGGATAATTGGAGAAGCTGCATTTAAGTCATCTTTGGGTTCAGATGCTTCCTGTTATTTGGCACCAGGTACTGAATTATGCTTTGAACAAAAGTTAATGGTTTGAGATGATTAATGAACATTGTTACGTATTTGCAGAATATGGATACACGAAAAGGGCTAGTGAGGAAATGGACACATACAGCCTTGGTGTAATCCTTCTAGAGCTTATAACAGGGCGGCAAGCAGACAAGGCAGAATGTGGTGATGTGGTAAAGTGGGTAAGAAGGAAAATCAACATTACAAATGGAGCACTTGAAATTATTGATCCCAAAATTTCAAGTGCTTCTCAACATGAGATGCTTGGAGCTCTCGACATTGCTCTGCGCTGCACGTCTGTAATGCCAGAGAAACGGCCTTCAATCTTCCAAGTTATGAGGATACTGCATTCTCTCCATTCAACATCCAACCTTCCATATATCCATCAACCATCCACTTCCACCTATACTCTTTCTTAATTCTGCTCATGTGCCCCTCCTATAAATGTTCAAATTCCCCATATATTTTACTATTTCGAAATGCCTTTAACTATCCAAATTCCCCACCATATATTATATTTGGTTCTAAACACCTCTTTCTTCTTTTGACTTCTTGTTTTTTAAATGAAGGAATGAGGAGTCTTTGTACTTGACTTGAATTGCAAGGACAGCATGACCTGCAAGACTTATGTATTAGACTTTTATCGTCAATAAAACTCTTTTATTACGACTTTGATAACTAAACACTTAAATTTAATGAAACACAATATTTTAAATCGTTTTGACTTTGCGTGCAATTCAAACACACAATGAAAATGACATGTCATCATCCACATCAAATTTTAGTGATGCATTACTTATTTGGTACTTTATTTTTCCTTTTCTTTCCACTTCTTCCTTACTATCTCTCTACCTACATTTTTTATTGCAATCTTACATCCTTATTGGTGACCACTGCCCTAAATAACTAATAAAAACCATCATTCATTTTCAAGTTTTCATTGTTCACAAAATTTTCACCATATTTTGTTTATCAATGTCTCTGTCCATCATTTAAACCACCGTGAACACGTTTCTTTCATTAATGTCAATGAATCACACGAAAATTTCTTAATATGCTATGTACCCAATTTTCACTTCGCCTAATTTTACAAAGACATAACAATCACTCTTCACTCTCCAAAATAATCAAATTTGTCACCTCGTCGCCGATAAATTATCCTTCCATGTTCCCCAATAGTTACTCTTCATATATTTTATCTCACAAACACTAAAACATTGAAGCAATTACCTTTAGAAAAGGATTCCCGAATTTTTTTTGTCAACATATTAAAGAAGATGAAAATGGGAAAGGGAGAAATAGAGAGATGGGGATTGGATGACGGAAGAATGATAGTAGGGGTGTCAAATGGACGGGTCGGATTGAAATTGAAGATATTAAAATGAGTTAAAATAAAAATCAGGTTGGATCATGGCCTGCCCAAATTTACTTTGGACTCAAATGCAGTGGTGTATGCAAAAAAATTTGTAAGCCGTGTCGATATCTAAAAAATAATAAACAATCAATAATTGATATAACAATATTATATTAATAAAAACTATTTAAAATGTACTGCTCTCTCTGTCCTAATTTATGTGACACTTTTAGTTTTTCGAGAGTCTAACAGTTTAAGTTTAACAGGAAATTTACGCATGGAATCTTCAATTTTTTTGAAATGAAACATATATATTTATAAACTATGTAAAAAGTATTATAAGTCACAATAATTGACAATTCATAATATTTAAAAGATATATGAACAATTTGTGGTAAAAAATAAACTTGTTTGAATCCTGAAATCTGAAAAGTGTCACAAAAAATGGGACAGAGGGAGTAATAAAATATGAATCAAGTAAACTAGTATAACTACTCCTCAAAGATAGTACTCCATTTGTCCCTAATTACTTGTCCACTTTTGAATTGACACATCTATTAAGAAAACAATTATTGACATAATAAGTTTACCATTTTACCCTTATTAATTATGCAGTGGATGAATTAAAAACTTAAGATTTCAAGAATTTCTACATTTTTCAAAGTAATTAATTGAGGGTATAATAGGTAAAAAAAAATGTTCATTCTTGATTTATCAAAATGGACAAGTAATTAGAGACAACTAAAAAAGGGAATGTAGACAAGTAATTAGGAACATAGGGAGTACTAAACATTCTAGTGCAATTGATTAATTTTAGCCTAATTTGACTATGAATAGGAGGTTGGAAGTTCAAATCCCTATGTTATTAAACTTTTCTCTTAAAATGACCCAAAATTAAAAGTTGTCATGGCTCGAACTCAGCCATGCTGGTAAGAATGACAATTCCATTCGCACTAAGGTCAATTGTTCAGTTTCAACAAAGCAGTGTCGGTTGGCAACTCTTCACATAGAGTGGATCTGTCCCTCCTAAAATGGGCTAAAACAAGCCAAAAAAGTCAATTGTTCAGATAGTGTCATTAATATTATATATAATACTAAAAAAATTCAACGAAGCTGTGTCGGTTGACAACTCGTCACATAGGGTGGATCTGCCCCTCCTCAAATGGGCTAAAAATTGGGTTGGGCGATGACCCGCCCAATTTGATCCGCTTAATATCAATAATGTTAACATATTGTTACCAACTTTTATAACCACAATTTGAATTTCAACTCAAGAAAATAAAATAAAAAGTTACAAATGCACTAAAAAATCCTAGAAGATATAAAATATATAATAATAATTCATACCTTCAATATGAGAGCATATATTACATCAATACAAATAAAAATGATTAAAACATATTGAAATTGAAGACTAAATTGGGCTCAATTTAAGATTTTTTAAAAATGGATTAAGGTTTAAATGAATTGAGATTGACCGAATTCAAACTATCTTGAGCCTAACGATAAAAATTTGGACGGATTGGACGGATTACCTGTATTTAGGCTTATCCCTAAACGATAGTGATAATGGGTAGAAAGAGAAAAAAAATTGAGAAAAAGAGAAAGATGTGATAAATTTTATATCTATTTATTTGTCTTCTTATTTATTTCTTTTAATAATTTTTAGTCTAAAATTTTCTATTTACGTTCCTTTAGAGAATGAAATTACGCATTTGTTCCAACTTGACTATTAAATAGCCGATCAAATGAGTTTGAAAAATTTGTGTTTTATTGAATTTAAGTATTGAGTTGACAATATTGTAAATAGAAAAGTTTAGTTGACAATTTGAGTCAAGTATAGAAACTTGTAAGGTCATTCAGCCTCTTTTATTAGTATAATAAAATGTTAACCCCCCAAACAATACCTAGGGATACTCAAAATCTATATATATATATATATATATATATATATATATAAAAGTTGAATCTAAGCAATCCTATGTGGCACCTCTCTATGGACATCATTCTTATTTATCTTTTTTCTCAATTTTTTGAATTTTTTTATTCGTTTCAATAATCTATTAAATACCTCTAATGCATCATTAACTTACAATTAAAGAGGATAATGAAAAGTTTTTAAAATAAAGAATATCTTTATTGTTGCAATAGAGAATGAAGAGTTGTAACGGTTGTCAGGAACTTATTGCAATCAACCAATTAAAAATATATTAAAAAAAAAAGGTAGAATAGCACATAATCTGAACCACATCATCTCACTACTAAAAAACTATGAAAAATGATGGACAGAAAAGCGATGGATGGCGTCGCTCCAAAAAGCGACACCATTTGTCACGCTGTCCGTCGCTTTTTAATAAAAATAATTATTTATAAAATTATTTTACAAAAAGCGACGGACGGCATCTCTTAGTTCGTCACTTTTTTTTTTGCGGAATTTTGCACCATATATATAATTAATAATCATTTATTTAATATGTATAGCGACGTCGTCCGTCACTTTTAATATATTTTATTTTATTAATTATTTTTTTATTATAGAGACGGACGACATCTTTAAGTCTGTCGCTTCTTGGTCAATAATATATGGTCAACACTTTAAATAAGTGACGGACAGTGTCGTTTAGTCCGTCGCTTTTTGGTCAAAATGTAGGTCAAACATTTTTAAAAAAGCGACGGACAAAGAGACGTTGTCCGTCGCTTTTCATTTAATTATGTTCAGCAGTGACGGGTTTCCCCCAAATTTCCCATTCTCTTTCTCTCTTTTCTCTCTCTTCTCTCCCTTCTCGCCCTGTTGCAGAACCATCGATTGTCGCCACCACCACCGTCCGTTGTTGGTGCCATCATCCTCCCTCCATCGTCTACTAACCCCAGCTGCCACCCTGCCCAAAAGAATTCCCCAACCGGGACTCCGGCTGGAAAGATGGTCCCAGTTCAGGTGATACATTACCTACCTCTCATTCCTAAGTTAAAGAGGTTGTATGCATCGATGAGGTCTACCCCCACATATAAGATGGCATCGTGAATATAGAAGGTCGTCGGGTGTCTGTCTCATCCATCTGATGGTGAAGCATGGAAACATTTTGATAATGCATATCCTGATTTTGCTAGTGAACCAAGAAATGTTAGATTGGGGATGTGTTCAGATAGCTTTACACCATTCTCTCATGCAGCTTCGCCTTATTCATGTTGGCCGATATTTCTTACTCCGTATAATCTTCCTCCTGAAATGTGCATGACCAGTCCCTACATCTTTCTAAGTTGTGTTTTTCCAGGTCCCCGTAATCCAAAAAGTTTGATTGATATCTATCTACAACCATTGATAGATGAGCTCAAACAATTGTGGTTTGAAGGCGTTTGGACT
The DNA here is from genome assembly GCA_029007595.1 of Solanum commersonii. Taxonomy (NCBI): domain Eukaryota; kingdom Viridiplantae; phylum Streptophyta; class Magnoliopsida; order Solanales; family Solanaceae; genus Solanum; species Solanum commersonii. Next base: position 3,030,275 of record JAJTWQ010000068.1, read on the forward strand.
TATGATATATCAACTAAGCAGAATTTTGTTATGCGTGCTTCTTTAATGTGGACTATTAATGATTTTCCTGCATACGGGATGCTTCTGGTTGGATGACAGCTGGAAAGCTAGCATGTCCGTATTGCATGGAAAATAGTAAGTCATTCACTTTAAAGCATGACAAAAAAAAAATACATGATTTGATTGTCATCACCAGTTTTTGCCAATGGACCATGAGTTTGGAAAGATGAAAAATGCATTTAGGAAAAATAAGGTTGAAAGTGACCTCCCACCTCCATTACTCACAGGGCATCAAATTTGGGAGAGAGTTTCTCAATTACCTAAAGTTACAGAAGTTTCACCTTCTAGACTTCCTGAATATGGTGTTGAACATAATTAGACCAAACAAAACATATTTTGGGAGTTGCTGTATTGGAAAGACAATCTGCTACGACATAATCTTGATGTGATGCACATTGAAAAAAATTATTTTGACAATTTGTTTAACATAATGATGGATGTTAAGGGTAAGACAAAAGACAATCCAAAAGCCAGAATGGACTTAAAGGAATATTGTAGGATAAAGGAGTTATGGCTATAGGAATTACCTTATGGTAGAATAGTTAAGCCCAAAGCTAGCTTTTCATTCACATTGGATGAGAAACGTGAAATTTGTGAGTGGGTTAAAAATCTGAGGATGCCGGAGGGCTATGCTTCGAATTTAGAAAAGCGGGCAGATATGAATGAAGGAAAATTGATAGGTATGAAAAGTCATAATTTCCATGTGTTTATGAAAACCTTAATTCCTATTGCTTTTAGCCATCTACCAGAAAGGATATGGAAACCAATCACAAAGGTAAGTCTTTTTTTTAAAGACTTGTGTTCTGGAAAGTTGTTGGAAAGTAGTTTTAGACAGGATGGAGGAAAATATTGTTGTTATTACTACTAAGTTGGAGAAGATATTTCCATGTGGTTTCTTTGATGTGATGGAGCATCTTCCAATTCACCTTGTACAAGAGGCTCAACTCGGAGGCCCGGTTCAAACAAGATGGATGTATCCATTTGAGAGGTATCCATTTGAAATATTCACTAAGTTATATATATCCTCTAAGTATTTTATTAACATATATATACATATATGCATGCAGAAAAATTGGCAGATCCAAGCAAACAATTAAGCAAAGGGGAAAGATCTAAGGATCATTTGTTCAAGGTCATATTGGGAGAGAAACTGATGATTTTTATTCTTATTACTTTAGTGATGATGTATCATGTAGGAGAAACAGGCCCAATCACAATGATGAAGGCGATATTGATCCTTCATTTCCACCGATATCAATTTTTAATCAAAATGGTTGAGGATCTAAAAAGCATGGAAAGCGAAGCTTCACTAATATGGAAATGAAATCAATTGTGACACATATTTTGGTTAATTGTCTAGTAATAAGTGTTCATTAACTAATAAGTAAGTGTTAAAAATATGTTATCAAATTAGATACTAATAAGTGTTCATTAACTAACGAAATACTTGAATCACTACAAAAAACACGCGCATTAGCCGCACCCAAAACCGTGGCTAATTCATACATAAACCGTAGCTAATACACTTTGTCCATAGTCAATTTGCCACGGTTTTTACACTCGTGGTAACATTTATTTAGCCAGGGTTGGTCTAAAATTTAGCCACGCTTTATTCGTAGGTAAAGTTATTTGTCTGAAAAATAAATTATATTTATAATTTCTAATTAGCCATGCCAGAAACCGTGGCTAATAAAATATAGGTACTTTGCGTATTTTTCAGATTTATTTTAAGATTAGCCAAGGCTGAACCGTGGCAACTGTGTACAGTTTTTTTTTAAAAAAAATGCAATTAATTCCCTGCAATGAACTGGTGCTAATACAGTGATAAATGCACAAGCATTACTTTAATGATCTATTCATCATACATATTAAAACAAAATGTGAGTTTCATCAATAAAGATAGCAAAAAGTACTGCTAGTGTAATCAAAATGCAAAAAGTTGAAGCAACACCATATGTGTGTGTGTGTGTATATATATATATATATATATATATATATATATATATAATATAAATTAAGAAGAATCTATGTTGAAACTAGGCAATTCATTATCAAATTTGGCTTGTAAGAACATATGAAGAGTTTTCAAGTGATTCTCATTTTGTGCAAGTCGTTTCTTGGTTTCCTCAAGCTTTTCCTTGGTCTCTTTATATCCAGTTAGTTTCTCTTCCAAAGTTTCTACATGTTTCTCTAGGTCTTCATGTCACGACCCAAGCCTAGGGCCTAGACGTGACATGGCGAATGGGGAACCCGAAGGAACCCCAAACAAGCCTCTCAAACTTGTCATCACACTTCATCGATCGCGGAAGTATATTCAACATCAAATAACGAGAAATAGGGACTAAGGGCAACCATTTCAAAATAACATCATAGAATAAGAGTCAAGCTCATTTACAAAATACTTGTCCAACGTACACCTCTACATACATAGATAGGATGGGGGCCATGACATATTACCGGCTCCCCTCATAGTCAAAATACAATGGCAAGCTAAAGTCTCAAAACATAAGAGTAAGAAACATAACGTAGCCCTCGAATCATTGAGGACTCACCAACAATCTTGGGTAAGCACCGTACTAGCCACGTGAATGGAGAGAAGGATTAAGATTAGCTCCGATCCCTACATGGTGACATCATGTAGGCAAAATATGCGTTAGTACTTTGGAATGTACTAAGTATGCGGGGTGCAATGCAACAATAGACAAGGACGCAATCGAAATGCAAGAGATAGTTCCATAGGCATAATAAATGATAATATGAGGATGCATGATCAAAGTGAAGTCAAAACATGTTTAAGTAAAACTATACTAATAGTAGATATCATATGTGTGTGCATAATCCGACCAATCGTAACCCCAACTTAGGATGGGGGATGCCGGGACACCCTGGTGGCAAGGTATAAACCCCTCACATGGTTGATGTTGGTCACACCCCAAGCATCCTAGGTGGCGAGATATAAACCTCTCACATGGTTGATGTTGGTCACACCCCAAACATCCTAGGTGGCGAGATATAAACCTCTCACATGGTTGATGTTGGTCACACCCCAAACATCCTAGGTGGCGAGATATAAACCTCTCACATGGTTGATGTTGGTCACACCCCAAGCATCCTAGGTGGCGAGATATAAACCTCTCACATGGTTGATGTTGGTCACACCCCAAACATCCTAGGTGGCGAGATATAAACCTCTCACATGGTTGTCCGGTTCTTTCCCCCCGGACCGGGCATGGTCATGCAACACTTTATATAGGAAATTCACCTTAGGCTCTAATGCAATCTCATGTATGGAATGAACATATACATAAGCTTAGTTTGCCATCAACACATTTCTGGAATGCCATATATCTCATAACTCAAGCCCTAAAGCATCAATTCATCAATTCTCCATAATTGGACATTTTGTCAAACACCTTGAAGGCATGTAATGGGATCAAAGAGCATGGAAAATAGGGTAGTAATTATGCAGCCAAACCAGTGAACAACCTACAACAACACATTTTAACACCCACAAGACCACATGAAAAATCTCCACATCCATTCCGAATTTAGATTCAAGTTCTAGAGTCACAACATGCTCAAAACAATCACTCTTCATGTTTAAAATTCACTTGTGCAGGAAATTTATACAAGGAACAAGACTAATTTATGAACCAGGAATTAAACCATGAATTAGTGAGTAGAATAGAGACTAGGCACTATGCGTGAAAGGACCCATGAGTTCAACACCACATACCTTGAGTTTTTATGAAGGCCTTGAGAGTGTCTTCAATGGAAGCTTGGAACTTGGGAGCAAGAGTCTCTTCAATCTTGATGAAGGTTTTGGATTAGGGTTCTTGAGAGAACTTTGAGAGAAAATGTGTCTAAGTATGGGAGAGGTGTTTTGGGAAATGTTTTAGAGATGGGAATTGAGTTAATGTTATATAGGAAATAACATATGCCCTTTGGAAAAAACGGAACAAACACTTAGAAAAAAAAATGAGGCGGGTGAACAGTAACTTTGGTTACTGGAAATTGCATTTTCTGCCCGGATAGGTTTTACGAAAATGGGCATAACTTCTTCGTCCGAACTCCGAATGAGGTGAAACGAAGTGCGTTGGGTAGCTAACTCAAAGGGCTTTTTATGGATATATTATGTCCACCAAAATTATTTGTGTTCTAGGAGATATGACCCTCCAAAGTAGACCCTCGAAAAAGGCTTCACTTGAAAATTTTGGATTTCGATACAGTTGCTCTAAAATTTGGGTGAGACCCATTCCCCACTCAATTTGACCCCCTAAACAAGAATATGATGTCGGATTTTCGAAAAACAAAACGGATTCTTAGATATAGCTAAAACAAGTTTCCGGTAACTTCCGAAGCACATTTTTAGGAACTTTTTGGGTCGTTTCACTTCAACACGTTGATGAGACATATTACTGAAACTACCAACATTTGCATGACTAATTGAATGTCTAGGCATCCCAAAAACAGTTGAAGGACAAACATTACCACCTATACCACGCACACAACTAGAATGTTCAACTCCATACACTTTTCCAATGACGTCATTGGGATGAGCCAATATCTTCAACGAAACACCTAAAGTAGCAGCATGTTCTTGATCTTCTAGATGCTCCAATATTTTATCCTACAAATAAAATAGAAGATATGCGAGAGACATACCAACATTGTTGTTAATGAATTGTTAATCAACTCATTAGCAAGTATTGCAAAACTAAAGCATCTCCTGTCCTGCACTTATTAGAACTAATAAAAAAAAATTAAGTGGTGAAATTTATTAAGGGGTGGACGACAATGGGACTGGATGATTCTATATGCCGAATTTTCCAGGAAACTACTGTGTTTAGCATGTCTAAATAGGAGTTGGACTTATTTGTGTCTAGCTTTTCCTAAACATTAGACTTTAAAATTCAATGATTTGTTAGGTATGTTTTAGGTTTTCCTATTGTTATTTTCTACACACCAAAGAAAATTGGAGAGCTTGAAATGTTGTCAATGGGTCATATATTGATACCACAGGTGTAGTCAGCAAGCAGATGTTGGTGTCACACATTTCAAAAGTGGAATGAGCCATGAAAAGGACACCTGCGTACAAAAAAGATGGAGAGAAGGCAAAAAATTTCTTATACTTACATGGTACTACTAAGATTCAAGCAACATGTTGCTATACCATAAACTTTGACATCTAATAAAATATATAATGCAACTATCAAATAGCTTTAGTCCAAAAACCTTTTTGAACCATGTGTAGGATAAAGTTACATAACTTAAAGAATATTTTTAAAAGTAATACATTCAAAACAGAACAAGACATATCATTTCTATATCAAGACTGTCACAAAAATAGACGTGTATTTGAAACTTACAGCTAAAATCTTCCCTTCTTCATTCACAAAATTACCATTCTTTTTTAGTAAAGTTGACAATACAACTTCACTTCGGCACACCGGCCTTCCCAATTTTTGCTCTTATCATTAATCAAGTATAGATAAAAATAAGTAACTAGCAACACATTTTATTCTGTATAATAGTGTGGTTCTCAAATAAACCTCAAGGTAAAGAAACCTAATTATGTAACTATGCCCACCTCATACAGAAAAGATCTTAATTATAGTCTGAGATACAACTAGATAAGTCACCAGCTTATACAACACAAGACTGCAAGACTTCCCCACAAATTGCAATGACATACACTAACAGCCATAAGAAGCTTGTATTTAGTTGCTTTGATATCCACATTACCATTTAAGAGCAATTATTGATGTTTGCAAGTAGTTACCAAAAAGCAAATAAATCACACACTTGCAATTACCAATTTCACTAACACAACAAACTGAAACAAAATAAAATCAATGAAAACAAAAGAATAGTAGAGAAGCTAGTTGACTAGTCCAAGTATAACTCTTTTTGAGCTTGAAATGTATCCGTGAGAGAATACAAAGCAATAAACTAATGGAAACCTCTAAGCAAAATCTAATGGAAAATCACGTTCAGTATAGGATAACATAAAAGAGTTAGACCCGTAAAACTTATCTCTTATAGAAAGGGAAAACCTCAACAGCTGACAAACCTATGGAAAAAGAATTTTGCTTTCCCAAAAAATCAGTCAAATTCCCCACAAAGTATAAGAAAATAATCCAGAGCTAGTTAATACACCAGATGAGGGGAAAACCTCAATTTTCTGAAGACCACCGAAATCCCTACACAAAGAGACCTTGCTCCACACAACAACAAAAACTTGAAAAACAGACCAACCTTCATTCCAAGTAAAAAAAAAAATCCCTCCAAAACAATCCATATAAAAGTGACAATATATGAAAGATATAGCTACTTAAGATAATGCATTTAAGCTATTATAGCAGTGGGACTTTATTACCTATAATGTTACTTGACCGAGGGTCTTTCAATAACAACGTCTCTACCTCCATGAGGTAGGAGTAAGGTCTATGTGTACTCTAACCTCTCCAGACCACACACTGTAGAATTACACGGAGTATGTTGTTATTGCTGACTTTACCTATAATGAACCATATGTTGTTCTTGTTTTCACAGTTTAGAAAGTTTCTTTGCATGACAATTTGTAAAGAAGTTTAACTGACCTACAAAGATATCTTCATAGGTTTATCATTTCCTTTAACGAGCCCACAAAACTCTAAGGCTATAGGAATCAACCTAATCTACATCTGATATGACCGAACATGATGAGATCCTATTTTCATGTATGAGTTCTTGTAAACTAAGAGAGAATTGTCTTTAATTTTACTTAGATTCTCATTTGTGACTGCTTAATCTCAATTTGGGGTTAATTTTACTTCTTTTATTCTTTCAGCAGGTTAATTCTACTTTAGAATTGCTAAATTATGACAAATCCTAATGTATATTGATTCTTGAAGTATTATCTTTCTCATCACTCACCTCATCAAAGTGGGAAAAACAGAGAGAAAAAGTTGTGATGTTTCATAGTAGGTTGCTCAATAAAAATTACAAAACTGATGTATTAATCCTTTTTGAGGAAAAGAATCACCTACGATGATTTTAGTTTCACGGATATGATTGATTAAAACTTTATCCTTGTTTAACCTGACTGCCTCTTTTATTCCCCACTGTCAGCCCAAATCTGAACTCGTAAGCTTTTTTTATTTTCAATTTGCAAGAACAATCAGGAGCAAATTTATAACAATTAACTAGCCAAAGAGCATGAGATAGAGACTTGTAAAAGTGCGAAAGTTGTTTTGAAAGTAAAATCTCAAAGAGTAAATCGTAATTGAAATTTGTATGCCATCCTTAAGAAGGAAAAAATTGCACCCGAGAAAATTGAAGCAAACAGATCTGTGTACCTGGACTCGAGGTTCGTACCTGAACTACGATGTGAAGCAATCATTTTCCTCTGCTGCTATTGTTTTTGGGAAAGATGAACAATCGTTTTCCTTTGCGATGCGAAACAAGCGGTTCTAATATTTTGGGGATATGGAGAGATGTGCTACTGCTGCTATGCTTTTCTTTTCTTCTTCTTTTTTGGTAAAAATTAAATTTATTGAAATTAATGGGGGGAATGGGAAAAAAGGGAGGGAGATTATACCGCGTGATTTTGCCATAATATTTTAGCGACAGTTCTTAATATGTGGAGAAAATTATATTTTTATGTTAATTTAGCCACGGTTTATTATACTGTGGCTAAATAACCGTGGCTAATAAGCGCGTTTTTGGTAGTGAATGTAAAATGATCAGCTTGTTCGTAAACACATGGAATAATGAAGCCATCTATACAGAATTTTCCAAATGGCTATACAACTATGTAAGTGTGAAATCACTAAGTATTTAATAATATATGCATGCTATACTAAATTATATTACTTGAAATAATAATCACGTAGGTTTACGATGAATATTCAAATGTCCAACATTTGCACTTAGTGAAAGAAGTAGCACTTGAATCGAAATCTCAAGTACTGACAATGAATAAGTATTGTGTCAATGGGTTTAAGTTTCAAACTGAAGAAGTTTCTAGGAACAAGAAAACAAATAATAGCGATGTCTACATATAAGGTGATGTTGATGGTACTGGCCAAACTATTGAATATTATGGTGTCATTCATGAGATTATTGAAGTGAGGTATTCAGGTTGGCCTACGAAGAAGATTGTATTGTTTCGGTGTGAGTGGTTTGACCCATCACATAGAGGCACAAAGGTGGACCGTCAACATAATATAATTGAAGTTAAGCACACCAAGAAATACAGAAGTTATGATCCTTTTATCATTGCACAAAATGCTAAACAAGTGTATTACGCTCCATATCCATTGCGTAGAGACAAAGCTAATTGGTGGGTTGTTATAAAAAGTAAACATGTGGGAAGAATTGAAATTGACATGTCTTAGATGTGGCGAATCAAAATGATGTTGCAATTGTTCAACAACAAGTTGATGTTGAATTGGAAACCACACTACAACATTCTCAACACATATTAGAAGAAGTATCTGATGATGAGATACTGAATGTTAAGGAAGAAATATCCGAGAATGAGAAAAATGAATCATTTGATGACGAAGAATAGGACGATAATGTAAATGAAACAATTGAGGAGGATGAATGGGAGAATGATGGAATTGAAACAAGCGAGGAGGAATAATGTAGCATGAAAGCTAGCTAGTATATATATGTAAGTTAGTGTATTTTGCTAATTTTATTAAATTTATGATTTTTATATATATTATACATATAAATTTGCATACATATGTCATCAGGCAGTGACGGTGATAGACATCGCGAGCATCTTGGAGTTAGCCTGACTAAACAGGCTAAAAAGAAGAAGTCTAGGAGACCTATAGATCCTGAGGATATTGCAAGATCTATTTCTTCTGCGCCACAGCGCATCAGCCATGATACTCATATACTTGTTGTTCCATTTGGTACGGCGTATTCTCGGCAATATTATCCTAATTACCGTCGACCAGTTAGTGCTTCCTCTACTTCACAGGTATTGCCTTCACTACGCTACGAGGACCTACCTTTATAGGCTATTCGTCGAGCATGACCCTTATCGGCAGGTACTCCATCTCCCACAGGTACATCTCCTCAGTTATCTGCCATGGGAATTAGAGATTCTAGTAGCGAGCAGTCAGATGTTATGTTTGGTACGCTTTCATTGACTCAGCGTTATGTGCATCCTGATGTATCACCCTTAACTACAGCTACACCTAGTGCTACTCCAGATGATGAGATGACTCTTCTAGTTCCTAACCAGAAGGACAGACTTGGTAGAGTCATGATTGAGCTGGATGGATCATCGTAAGTTTGTTTTGTTATCTATTTGTTAGTTTATTTTATTTATTTCTTATACTTTAATATATTATTCATGAACTAACATATTTATTATGTGTTTTATAGGTGTCATCCGGCAAAGGATGCTGCCCGAGCTTTAAAAGACTTTGTTAGAAGACTCTATACACAGGCTTATCACTCTTGGAGTGAGATCCCAAACTGTATACGCCATGCGATGTTTAATAACTTTAAGGCATATATTTTTTAGTTAAGTTTAGTATACTTTACTCTTTTTTACTATCGATCTAATTAACGTTATTCAATTTTTTTATTCAGACTATGTGTACTTGCCGAGGCACAATCATGTCTTTATGACCACATTTGAGAGGAAGGCATCTGCCAGACTGTCTGCCTGGCTAAAGAAAGTTCGAGATAGTGCTGAACGTCCGGATTGGATGCTGCCTCATGTTTTTGATGAACTAGGTCTGTATTTAAACACAGACAGGTTTAAGGCAATATCATACCAAGCTAAAAAGGATAGAGAAAGTCTTAAGGGTGGCTCGTTGCACACCGGAGGTGCAAAGTCTGTTGGAACAATTGCAAGAGAGATGGTAACTTCTAATTCAAACTTTTAAATAAATAATTAGTTGATTCATATATATAGTTATAAATTTCCGTTTTTATTTATAGGAAAAAGAATTGGGACGCACTCCCATTGAACCGAAGGTTTTCAAGAAGACTCGTGTCAGAAAGAAAGAAAATGAGTTGGATCCGAATGTGTGGGTGGAGGAAAGAGCCGAACAAACTTTTGTAAGTTATTTAATATGAATAATATATATTAATAGTGAATATATTTATGATATGTATAGATATTGATGTCAATTTTTATATTTAATATGCAAAATGACTTTCATCAGTATGTCGCTGAGAATCTAGATAGTTCGGTCCAATTGACACCTGAACTGTCCACTCAGATTTGGAAAGAAAAAGTGGTAGGGGGGACACACAAGGGTAGATGTTATGGTCTAGAATCTCAAAACGATGTAAGACGACTCTAGTCAGGCTTAGAAGGTATTGGATCGTCATGTCAAGCCGAGGCACTTGACGGTGTTCAAATTGCTGCTATGTCGGCTCAAATAGCACAACTTACATCGGCACTGGAAGAGTCGGAACAGAGAAGAGTAGCTGAACAACAAAGCATGAGCAAGACCGTTCAGCAAATCAAAGAACAAGTGATGAACCTCGTTCGTCGACCTACTACTTCGGCTCTTGAGGAAACCAACAACGATAGTACTGATGATGAGGATGATTGTGTAGAATCCACTCCCTAGTTTAGATCTCTGTACATTTATGAATTTTTTGAAATTTTGAAAGACTTTATAAGTCTTTAAATTTTGATGTAGATACTTTTGAATGTTACTTTAAGTTTCTTGTTTTATGTTTTGTGTAGATTATTTATAATTGTGTGTGTTTGATTGGGCTGAATAGTATAGAATTGAATTGAATTTGCAGGTGGGTAGCAGAAACTGCCAGCCGAAAAAGCAACGGACAACGTGCCTTTGTCCGTCGCTTTTCTGGGTTTTAATTTTTTTAAAACCCAGAATTGCGACGGACAGTGTGGTTCTGTCCGTCGCTTTTTTAGATTTTCCAAAAAATAAATTTCAGAAAAGCGACGGACAGGGTCCTTTTGTCCGTCGCTTTTTCTAGGATTTTCAAAAATAAATTTTCCACAAAAGCGACAGACTGCGTCTCCTTTTGCAAATAAAAAAAATGAAAATGAAAATTGAGCGACGGAGTCCGTCGCTTTTGTGAAAAAAAATTCAAAAAAAAAGAAATGTCAAATTGTGACGCAATCCGTCGCTTTTGAAAAAGCGTTGAGCCAAAAAGCGACGGAAGTGATTGCGTCATGTTTTCGTCGCTTTTGGCCAAAAAAGTGACGGACTGCGTCGCTTTTATCTGTCTCTTTTTGGCAGTTTTTTAGTAGTGTCTGAAGGTAAATTGACAAAATGGAAGAATCTTTGCAAGAGAAGATGTACAACTCAAGGTAAATTAAATTTTTAAAAGCTTCACTATCTCAGATAAATCAAATTTTTGATTTGTTTGTATATAAAATTAGGTAGGAAATCACATAAGCGGAAGGTAAATTAACAAAATGGAAGAATCATTGCAAGAGAAGATTTCTTACTCCAGGTAAATTAAATTTTGAAAAGCTTTATTACCTCAAATAAATAAATAAAATTGTTTTGTTTATACAAATGACATTAGGTAGAAGAGCACATAATGCAGGTAAATTAACAAAATAGAAGAATCGTTACAAGAGAAGATTTACTACTTCAGGTAAATTCATTTTTCTTTCTTTTATAAATAAAAATTATGCAAGAGATAAAATAAAGAACTCATAGCAAAAGAAGATTTTACTACCTTAGATAAATCGATTTTTTTTATTTGTTTGTATAAATGAATTCATTAGAATGTACATGTGTCGATTTGATCATTTTATGCCAGCAAGAATTATTATATACGAATCTAGCAAAACAAGAACGAAATTCTATTTAGGAATTCAATATACCGAAGATCTAAAGACATCAAAATATATTCTAACATTCAATTTGTGAACCGTGAAAATGATGCCCACCATGGAGTATTATTTCTCTCATTCTAATCTTTTTTATTTACAAATAATGAGTATAGAGAGTACTGAAATGATATGAAAAGTTATAAGGACAATAAATTTTTTATTCTTTTTTATGAGAGTAAAAAATATAGATAAAAGTAAGAAGATAGTAATAAATTGAGTAAAAAGTAAAAGGAAAGAAATTATTTTTAAAAAATTACCGTAAAAAGAAAACACAGAAAAGGAAAAGAAGTTAAAATAGTTACTTTTTATTTTACTTTATCTATAGTCACTTCTCTCTCTTTCTACTTTTTTTATTTAACATTTGAACTATGAAATTATAAAAATATATCAATTAAACTTAATATATATAACTACTTAAAAAGTAAATAAGATTATAGTTTATAGTATTTCTTGAATTTTTTTAACATAGAACATAAATAACAAAAAAATATATGAAGTCAAGAATAGGAGAAAAAAAACTAATTATAATATTTAGTCAAAGAGATAATTTTGGCAAATTTTATAGCTCAAAAGGAAAAAAAATAAGGAAATAATAGAAATTTCATGAATAATAATAAATTATGATAATAAGGAAGAGAGATGGATGCTATTATTTTTCTTTAAAAAAACTTTAAAAAATAGAAGATAGAAAGAGGAATTTAAGAAAAAAATGATAAATAGTAGTAATATGAGGAGAGAGAGATAAATAAGGTATTTTTTTTTTTTTAAATTAAACTGATTTTATAGATCAAAAGAAGAAATGTTTTCTGAATAATAATAATAAATCATGACAATAAGGATATGTTTAAAGAGGAGAGATAATAAGATTTTTCATTTTAAAAAAACTACTAAAAAAGGTTAAAAAAATGAAATTAAGAAAAAATAATAAATTGTAATAATGATGAGGAGGTATGAAAGGCAATAAATCATAGTAATGATAAGAAGTGAGATAAATAAGATAAATATATTTATCATAATATAATAATATAAAGGTGAGTATCATAATTATGTTAAAAAATATTATATTAAATAAGACACTATTTTATAACTTTTTTGAGTTTATGATAATAAGGTGGAGAGATAATAAGATTTTTGATTTTTTAAAAACTATAAAAATGGAAGGTTAGAAAACGAATTTAAGAAAATAATGAGTAAATTTTAGTAATGATAAGGAGAGATGAAAGACAATAAATTGTAGTAATTGTGAGAAGAGAGATAAATAAGGTAAATATATTTATCATAATAATAATATAAAGATGAGTATCATAATTAAGTCTTAAAAAAATATTAAGTTAGACACTATTTTATAACTTCTTTTGAGTTTTTTAACATAAAATATAAATTAAAAAATATTTAAAAAAACTCATGAAAAGGAGAACTATGATTTTTTGGTCAAAGAGATATTTTTTTTCTTTTTATATATATATTTTATAGGTCAAGAGAGAAAAATTAAGAAAAAAAAAAGAAATTTGGAGAATAATAATAATAATAATTTAATAGTTATGATAATAAGAATGAGAGATAAATAAGATTTTATTTAGAAAACCTTAGAAATAGAAGGTGGGAAGATGAATTAATTTTTTTTTTATTAATAATGAGAAGAAATAAAAAAAAATATAACAGGTTGCAGTAATATCACGAAAAAAGAAAAATAAAATATTTGAGATTTATTCTTTATTCAAATTTTATAAATCAAAGGAAAAAAACTTATTAAGGAAAAAGAAAATTTTGTGAATAAGAATAATTAATTATGGTAATAACCTGGAGAGATAAATAATATTTTTTTTTACGAATTATAAACATAGAAGGTAGAGAATGTAATAAATTGTAGTAGCAATGATGAGGAGAGATGAAAAATAAGATATTTTAAAAATATGTTTTCTTAAATTGAGACATTAATCTTCAGTTATAACTTTAAAATAATGATATCAACATATAATTATTTCTTTCATGTTCATGTCGTTGGTGTTTTCATGAATGAGTGCTTGAAGTTAAATTACATCCAGGGATATATTGAAAATCTTAGTAGTATTTTAATTAAATTTGTAAAAATCTTTTAAATTTCAAGATTTATGTAACGCCATATCATGGTCTAATATGTGTGGATTACTTTCTATACAATAACACCATACTAAGCAATTTTTGTCCACCTTTCCCTTTATTTATATAACAAATCAGCAACACAAGCAAGTGCGTACCTCATATTTTACCCTCTAACAAAGACTCTCAAGCTCTCTCGTGATACTTTCTACAGCTTTATCCAAATTAATTTAAAAAAATACAAAATTCAACCTTTCTGCCTATTCTTCCTCAAAATGTCTTACACTTATCTTTACATCAAAGATTTAACAATTTCATAAATAATCTCATTATTTAAAAGAATAAATGGAGATCACAACCAATGAAAAAAGTTGTAAAATATACTTATTTTTTAATTTCAAAATATTCACGTTGATTTACATGTTCAATGTGAAAACTTATCTATATATATTCCTCTACATCTTTTTATTTACTATATCTCCATAATAAATTCATACCATATCTTTCATAATAAATAAATAAAAATAATACGAATTCCCAACTTTCCTCCAATTATTTACAAAATTTTCACACTTACCTTTACACAAACATTTAACAAATCCAAATAATTAATTCATACAATTAAATGGTAGCACAACCAATGAAGGAAAAGAAGTGGTATAAATACCACAAACAAAATAATAAAGATCCACACACACCATTTATCTTCATAGTCACCATCGGCTCATAGTGATTAATTGAGGTTAGTTTTTCAATATTATTATATGGAACTTACCATTTATTGCAATATTCTATCTTTAGTTTGACTTTGACAAATACTTATACAGAAGTACTACAATGGATAAAAAATATAAGGATCGGCACCAAATAATTAGTTCAGATAATTGTCAAGGTAAAATATTAATGATATTATTCATGACTATATTAAATTGTTCTTCTAAATATTTATTTTTTAATACAGATACAACTAAACAATCAAGCAAATCCGTTAAAGTGATGTATGAAAATATTATGCAAGAGCGAATTGCATATTTCAAAAAGGAACAAGAGCAATTGAAAAAATATATATACAAAGGAGTTTTACAAGATCAAACAAACAAAAAATGATATGACGTTTTTCATGTATTGATTTCTATGTAATAGGGAGCTGAAAAAAATTATGATTAGAGAATATATTCCCTAAACATCAATCTAATAAAGAATGATGGGCCGTTGTTGATGTATTTATATATTTTAACAATGAAAATAAAGTATTTTTTTTAACAGAGTATATATTCTGACTTATTCATTAAGAATGTATTATTCACATTAAATAGATACTAAATTTGATAAGTTTCATTCTGTATCATCATTTCAAATGAAAAGATAATGATATGCTCAAATAATATAATGATATAATTAATCCAAAATAAAAAACATCCTAACACATATCTATTAATCCTCACGCGAAGTACGGACATGTTCCCTAATTAAGTATAATTCAGAAGAGGATCCGAGAAAAAAAAGCATCAAACTTTAGGTATTCTGCCTAAAGACTAATTATTGAAGAATTATGCATGACATTTCCTCAAGGAGTAGAAACCATATTTTTCCTCCAGAAGACAAGCTCCAATATAACCCCACAAGGTATTTTGACATTTAAGTACACACATGACACAACTAAGATATTGAAGAAGTCAACAACAAAGTCATTAATGATTTAGCAGGTCATAACTTGCAAAAACTACGCTATGAAGACTTGCAAACACCAGACCTTTATCCATAGGTTTTAACTGTTGACACAATTTGAGTCTCATACAATCCAAACACAAAACAACTTCTCACTTACTTTGCTTCTGCTTAAAAAAGAAAACAATCAAATTCTTTCTTTACTTTTTCTCAGATATGGATTTCAATATACACATAAGCTTTCTTGCTTATGAATTGGAACATGTAAGTAAAGCTCTCAATACTATTTACTGCTACCAAATGTTGCATTAACTTCCACTTCTCTTTCTTGCTCTATAACATGATCTTGGTATGAAAATTCACAAGTATAATTCTAAGTGGTCTCAATTATGCTGCCTTCCAAACCTCACGAAGAAGTCCATACCTCGTATTTGATCCAATTGAACCTGTTTCTTCCTTTTGTTTATCTTTTCCATTTTCTGCAGAAGCTGGTGATGATGCCATTTTATCAATAATACATGCAAGAGGAGAATTTATTTCCTCCAGTTCCTCATCGCTTGTGTATCCCTTCCTTTGTATAGCAGAAGCACTCCGAGATAGGTGAGACTTTCCCTCAATTTCTGCTACTTTTTCTGCAACGTCCACGGCAACAGGAGGTGTATAGACAACTGGGGCGGCAGGGTAGGGGAAGCTGTTTGAAGAGTCTCCTCCTGATAATCGACGTGCTATGATGCTCTGCACACATAAGTTATCTGAGATAAGATTCTTCACAACAGAAATACCTTTGCAAATGTTGTTTAATATCCAAGAAAGAAGTACTTGGTTGTATTGGTCAGTTGATCAAATTGTTTCCATTTTCATCATTATTGTTATCACGGTGTCTTTGTTTCAAAGTTGTAGTGATGATAATGTTTATAAACAGTCATAAAATCCAAAATTTGAACTAGCTAAGAGTAGACAAACCTCAGCATTGAGAGCTTCTAATACAGCACCAGGGACAGGATCAGGACAAAACTCATCTGGAGAGAAGTTGCAGAGTATTCGCTTAACCAATGGAAGACTGATAGATGGGCATACCTGGAGCAACATTTAAAATTTTCATTAAAGACAGAATGAAGTAGCACTATTGACCTCTAACATATTTGGCGAAACCAAAGGTTGTACCTCCATTCTGATTGTGCGGTCCATGAGCATGTCTTTGGGAAGCATGAGAAGATCACTTAAGGCATTGAGAAGATAGAAATGTTCTAGTTGATTTCCACCTTTTCTATGATCATCTCCAGAGCTGTCTTCATCATTTTTCCCAGAATCTTCAGCATCCATGCCAAACAAATCAGTAAGACATCTTGACCAATTGCCAACCTGCGAGAAAAGATGTACTATCAATACCAAGAGCATGAACCAATGAACATAAGATCATTAAGGCTTTCAGAGCACGTAGTGCATTGTTGACAATTTGGCAGAGAAAAAGTGCAGGTGCCAAGGACAGAGAAAAAGATTCCCATGAAGAGCAAGCAGCTTTACTTTGCCCAGAAGACAGAAACGAAAAGACCGTCCAAAAAATATTTACAGGAATTCGCAAACAAGTTAATAGTGACTAATACTTACCGAGATTTTCAGTTGTGCGCCGGACCCAAAACTCAAATCTCCGGCTGGAATAGGCAACACCTTGGAGTCAACTATTGGATCAGATATGGGATCAGTTGGGATCTCATGAGCTGACTCACGAAGAATTGCATTGAACATAGCAACATCCAGTCTGGCAACACAGTGTTCAATCACCTGAAAAGGTACATATATGGAGGTGTAAAGCTTTCAGACAAACAAGTGAAACTAAAACTTATCACAGGCAGCTTTAAAAAAATACAGATACAATGGAAGTGCAAGAATACTATGCGCTTTTCCTTGATCACCTGCATCTAAAACTCGGGGAGATGGAAGTGTGGTAAAAATACAGCAAATGAAAAGTAGAAACACTGGAGAATACTCACCCTTCTAGCCAAAACAGGCAAGCAACCACATTCATGGCTTTCAGCTCGTACAGGACATAGTCTCTTCAAAGCCTCCTGGAAAGCATGCTTCCATAGGTTAATGGAGAAGTTCCCTTGCTGCTGGTCACCCAAAGCGGGCCCTAATAACCTCCCAACAGATTTGCTTGTCATTAGATCATCCGTAGGAGATTGCATATTGGGAGTCAAGGTCTAAAGCCAAATTGATCAATCAGTTCCAAAAGGAGAATATATTAACGTACTTGAACTTAAGAGATTAATTACTTGAACACCTTTTTAATGATGGCATGTTTGGATAAATCATATAATTACCATGAAGAACAAGACATAAAAGGTTTACCTATTTGATGCAGTAAAATAGGATTTGCACTTAATTAGTGTTCTATACACGTCAAGTCCTAATTGAGAACATTGGTATAACAGGCAGCAAAGTACAGTTGATTACCTGCCACCATATTGATTCAATGATCCGTGAGAAAATCCAGGATTCTACTCTTTCTAAAGCAGCTGTAAAAGTTCTTGTTTCTTGCCAATCATCAAAAAACTTCAAGAGGTCATTTTTACTTGACTGTTTGCTTCCTGGATGTGTCTTCCATTTTAAAGAGGAAACCTCTGATTCAGTTTTATTTCCTCGTCCATTTGGCTCGGTAATTGTCACCAATGAGCTTGAGCTACAGGAACTTCCAAATGCTTGATAAATGATTACCCTCAGAACAACAGCATTTGACAGCCAAAATGTTAACCTTCATGAGAAGGGAATAAAAACGTTAGGTTCATAAGAAGTACAAAAGTAACACATGATCCAATAAATGAAAGTATTAACATACCTTGCCACATCGTTACCACATGACTTGGCAACTAATACAAGGCCGGAAACAGTGTTTTTAGCAACTGTAGCTCGTTTGTCCTGAGACCAGTATTTACATGCATGAAGATAGAGTCTAGAAAGGCGCCTGGCAGGTGTGTGCAGCTTATGTGCAGAACTTCCATGCTCAGATACCACAGAGTAAAGAGCAATTTCAAGGGCAGCAACTTCTCTCAACTCTTCCTCAAGTTTCTCAAGCCTTGATTCCATTTCTCCAATCTTTTGTTCTAAAACTGCTTTATCTTCTTGCTCACAGATATCCTCGGTGTTGACTATTTCATCATCACTTCCAACACTTTGAGCACTAACTGAAGTCTCATCCAAAATGTCTGCTTGTTCTACCTCTTTAACAAGTTTTTCATCACCTTCTTCTGAGGAATCTGATAGAGATTTGGGATGGACTTTCATATTTTTAGAGTTATCATTGACACTCTTGGATGTCATTTTGGATGGATCCTTTTTAGGTGCTTTGGCTTTGTTTGCTGTACTTTTTGATGCCTTACCCTGGGAATTGTTTGCTTTCCGATCAGATTTAGCTCGTTGTACCTGGGAAGAATTATTCCCTTCAGTTTTTGCAAGCTTTCTAGAGACCTTTACAGTCAAAGCTCTTTCTACATTTTCATCTTCAGCTATTTGTGGATCTCCTTGAGATGAAACTGAATCATTTATTGTCTCAATATCTGATTCCTCTTCCACTCCCTCTTTGGGTTCACTCTCCATATCACTAGAACGATCATTGATTTTATCCTTGCCATGTTTGTCAACCATTTTACGTGTTTTTGGTTGCTGAGTTGCTTCCTCAGACCTGTAGACATCATCGACATAATCTATAACCACATTTTCATAAACTTCAGTGGGCTCTGTGCCCGTGTTTGGATCACTTGCTAAGACACTGGACTCTGGTCTAGGAAGTGAAGCTTTATGATCAGTCTCTTTTGCTTTCGATGTTTTGCCAGTACTCTTTTCCTGCTGTTTGTAGTCTTTTTTCTCTGTCTTTACTGCACGTTTTGCTTGCTTAGTGTTTAGACCCTGCTTCCGTTCGATTTCCTTCATGCTCAATATACTTCACCTATTAATCTGTAGTTAAAAAAAAAAAAAAAACCATAATAAGCTAGGAAACAGATAATCCATCATCACTATAAAATTGAGAAGACAATACATTGTGAATACACCAGACAGCGACTACAAACTACGCTTGATATAAGAGCTTTTAATTATAAGACTTTGTGAGCCTAATAGCAAAACAAATTCATGGAAAAGCACCGTCAAAAGCTAAATAGTTTCTATTAGAAATACAGCATCCTAGAAATAGAGAATCGTGATTACTATGATATTTCTACATAAGCCTAACCACAAATATAGAATTTAAACTATTAACAGAATGGGGTTGCTGGTAATGAAGGTCATACATGTGTTCATAATCATAACAGGCATTTTCAGATCAACAATGCTGAATTATCGTGACACTTGTAATTAAAAGCATTTCTGTAAGACGGAAAGCAGCTTGTATGTTTTAGTTGACTGTCTAGAAATAAGAGAGACAAAGGAGTAGGATTGAAGGTGAATCAACCATCTTTTTAGTATCTTGACAGTAGAGAATTAATGCACATTTTTTTTTCTTTCAAATGTAACACAAGAATGACATTCAAAGAGAGGCCAGTCAAGAGGTAAGACTCCAGTCAAATCTAAAGAAATCTTTGAGTAATTTTAGGATCTTGAAAACAAAAGGCATGAATCTGATATGGTAGCCAACACTAGTTATAAAAAAATCCACAAGTCTAATTCTATTAGTAGTAGTGATTGCCTTTCTTTCAATTTCAATTTGAATTTGAAGATATGAAAAACGGCAAGAGACAGAAGTGTAACGGAAGGAAGCATTAGAGAAGGTGAAATCGAGAACATTTGCAGAAGCATTTAAGTGTTTTATTTATCAACAAACAAAGAGAGGAAAAAAAGACAACTTTAGGGGCAAGACGGTTACAGGATCGTGGAGCAGGAGGGGTAACTGTCCCACGATCTCCAAATATATTTATTTTCATTCATATTCATATATACAAAGAAAAGAAAAAATTCAAGAAGAAGAAGATCTAATTAAGCAATCAGAGATCTATCTAAACAATGCACATATATATATCATTTATGCATTCAAACTACAATTTTATTTGGACAAAACAGCGGGAATGAAAATTGCAAAACAGCGACAAGCCATCACCTTCACGGATTGATGACAAAATTACTGGAAAACAGAATGCGCAAAATGAAAACAGAGAATTAACTTACCCAACTCTATTAAGTATTTGATATTCAATGAGACTGGACAAGTGCAAGAATGTGAAGACAAGTGGGGATAATGTGAAGCTTCTAATTAATAATAATAATTTGGTTGATTAATTAAGATTACAGGAATAAACTTAGGGGTTGTCGGTGGAGGGAAAGTGACCGGTCGTTCCCGGTTACGTTACGCCTCCCGCCATCATTACAATCCATTTGAGGCAAAAATCATAAAAATTACTCCCATATGTCCCTAATTTACTTATCTATTTTTTTTTTAATAATTATTCTTAATTATTTGTCCATTTTGATAGATCAAGAAAGAACAATATTTTTTGATTTATTATACCCTCAATTAATTATTTTGAAATTTTTTTAAGTTTTTAATTCATCCACATCATAATTAATAGGGATAAAATGATAAAATCACTATGTCAATTATTGTTTTTTTAATAGGTGTGTCAATACAAAAGTGAACAAGTAATTAGAGATAAAGGGAGTACTACTATTTCCTTGGAACTAATTACTTCTCTACTTTATTTGTACATTTTCACAAATCAAGAAATAATAATTTATTTGGTTATTATATTCTTAATTAATTAAATTTGAAAAAAAAAAGTAGAACTTCTTGAAAATCTTAAAATTTTAATTTATCCACTTTATAATCAATAGAGGTAAAATGGTAAACTTACTATGTCAATTATTATTTTCTTAATAGGTGTGTTAATTTAAAAGTGAAGAACTAATTAGAGACAGAGAAGCATTATCTTATTTGCTTTACATATTAAGTCTTTTAAGGAAAAAAAATTGTGAAATTTAGACAAACGTTGATTAGAAGATGTACGGGGTAGAAAAATTATTTCTGCCCCTTAAATTGTTGTTAGATTTCGTGTTATGTTCAATTAAGATTTTTAAAATTTTAAATGCATTACTATAATTACTTATTCATGTTGTTGAATAGGATGATACGAGTAACTACTCTCTTTGATTTCAACTTCTTTTCACTATAATATTCATATATCTGGTAAAAAATGTTACTCTCTCAGTTTCCAATTTATAAATTTGGGTAATGCTAAATTTTTAGAAAATTTAGCTAGAAATTTAAAAAATCAAAAAAAAAAAATTTTGAAATATACTAATCTTTTTTCCATTTTTAATTAAAAGATATTAAAGTTAAAAAGGTAAAAATGTTCAAAAGGTAAAATAACATAGGTAAAATATTGTTTTGGCCAAAAGGATTTTTCCTATAAATTTTACATTTTTTTATGTCGGTTAAAAAAATAACATTTAATTTTAAAATATTTATTTTATTCTTAACTAAAATGATTTATATCACACAAATATCTATCAATTATTTTAGATAAAAAATTTAAAAGAGTTTCTTTTCTTAATTTTCGTGTTAAGTCAAACTAACTTATATAAAATTAAATTGAAGAATAGTTATTTATTTGGGATTCTGCAATGAAAGAATATCTTGTCATTTTGCTTTTTTTAAAAATAGGAATATTTTAGCTTTAAAACATAATTAAAAAAGATTAACAAACTATATTTACGCATACAAAACAATATATTATATGACTTCAACATCACTGTTCAACCACATTTTCATTTCTACGACAACTATTAAATTTAAAACAATATATTATAAAGACTTAAACTAACGCTAAACTTAAGCGGAAGAAATATATTACTCATATCATATTTAGCAAAAAAATTGGTTATGTGAATTTGGGGAATTTAAAATTAGTTGACTACATTGGGTTGAGCAATTCTTTCATGTTTTTTTGGCTTTATCTATTGTAAGACTAATGAACTTCAAGCTATGAATGCTCATTTTATAAATTTATTATTTTTTCCGTCCCTAATTACTTGTTTATTTTGACAAATCAAGAAAGAATAAATTTTTTTATCTATGATATCCCCAATTAATTAATTTTGAAAAAGGTAATTTTTCTTGATTTTTTTTTTAAATTCATTCACTTCATAATTAATAGAGGTAAAATGATAAACTCACTATATCAATCATTATTTTCTTAATATGTGTGTAGACAATAAAATTCACGTCGAGAAAACAATAATCAAGAACAGAAAAATTATGCAACAATCGTTTTATTATTTCAAGTGTGAGTGTTACAATCTCTATGATTCCTCTTAATTCGTCTTTTCAAATATAATTCAAGGGCTCTTGAGCTTGATCTTGAACTTGAACTTGAACTTGGACTTGATCTTGACTTGAACTTTTTCTTGATCTTGACTTTCTAGTTGAATTCAAAGGCTTCGAGCTTGATCTTGAATCTGGTGGTCTTGATCTTGATCATTCTTGATCTTGATCTTGACTTGAACTTTATCTTGATCTTGACTTCTAGTTGAATTCAAGGGTTTCGAGCTTGATCTTGAATATGGCGATCTTGATCGTTCTTGAACTTGAACTTTATCTTGATCTTGACTTCTAGTTGAATCCAAGGGCTTCGAGTTTGATCTTGAATCCGACGGTCTTGATCTTGATTGTTCTTGAACTTGAACTTTATCTTGATAGACTTCTAGTTGAATCTAAGGGCTTCAAGCTTGATCTTGAATCCGGCGGTCTTGATCTTGATCGTTCTTGAACTTGAGCGCTTGAATTCTTCAATTCTTCAATTCTTAAACTTGAACACTTGAATTCTTGAATTCTTGAACTCTTGAGTTTTTGAATTCTCAAATTCTTGAACTCTTGAGTTCTTGAATTCTTAAATTCTTGAACTCTTGAGTTCTTGAATTCTTAAACTTGTAGCTTGTAGAGAATTTTGTAGCTTTTAATCCACGAGCTTTCTCTAGCTTTTTGATAGAATTCTTGGTCCTTTTACTGAATTATGAGGACCCCTATTTATAGTTTTAGAATAGATGAGTTGTGATAGGAATAGGATTCCCTTCGGCCAATCAGATTTAAGTGACATGACATATGGACTTTATGGAGCGGGCTTTAATTAAATTTATATTTATCAGATTTAAATAATTAAATCAATTATATTAATCCATAATATTTATTTGGACTAATATATTCATGAATTTAATATAATCCGAATCACTTTATAAATTTATATTTAATAAATTTTAAGTGACTACAAATGCCCCCTTCTTCAAGTCTTGTCGAGATATTTTATCTTTCAAAGACTAGGCTTGAAGAATTTGAAGACTTCAACTTGCAAACTTTGAGAATTTGAAGACTTCAACTTGCAGACTTGAAGAATTTGAAGATTTCAACTTGAAGAATTTGAAGACTTCAACTTACATACTTGGAGATTTTGGAAGACTTCATCTAGAAACAACTTTTATTCATAGGGGTTTGCTCCCATCGAATCACCATCATTTGGTGCAAGTCTGAAGTTCGATGGAAGACAACTCATAGCTTTAACTGTCGTGTGACAGATCAAGTGGGAACAAGTGATTTTTGACACTCATGCAACGGAACTTAGGATATATTCTAAGTGCCTACGTACCTCAGTGAAGAAGATCAAGTCACAACGTAGTTCTGGGATTGAGTTGTTTTTTTGTTTTTTTTTTGCTGTGCTGTACACAGTTTATACTTTTGCAGGCTAGGAGTGACATGCAGTTTAGGCTCATACCTTAAGGAGAATTTTAACTTGAAGATTTAGCTCAAATTTAAAGAGCTTTATAATATACAGTTTAGGCTCGCGTCTCAAGGAGCATTTCAACTTGAAGATTTAACTCAAACTTGAACATTTAAGTGACATACAGTTTAAGCTCGTGTTCGAGGATCATTTCAGCTTGAAGATTTAAATCAAATTTGAAGAGATTTATGATATACAGTTTAGTCTCATGCGTCTAGGAGCGCTTCAACTTGAAGATTTAGCTCAAATTTGAAGAGTTTTGTGATATGCAGCTTAGCCTCATGCGTCTAGGAGCGTTTAGATATACATTGACTCTTCAAAGTCATCTTCGGATGCAGACTTGCCCCCACTTTGGAGTTCTTCTATATCTTCATCTTCATGAGGTCCACAGACAGGAGATTGTTGATCTACTCTTAAAGTCATGCTTAATTTCATGTCATGTGCACAAGTTGCCAACTCTTCAAATGTATTGGACTTTAATCCCTGCAAAATGTAGCGAAGACCCCAATTCATACCTTGGATGCACATTTCAATACTAGAAGTTTACTAAGGCGATCTTTGCAGTTGAGGCTCAGACTTCTCCAGCGATTGATAAAGTCAACAACTAGCTCATCTTCACCCTGACAAAGCCTTTGTCAGTTCAATCATACTAACGACACGTCTCGTGCTGTAGAAACGATTAAGAAACTCTTGCTCTAACCACTCCCAACTATCTATAGAATTAGGTTCGAGATCTGTGTACCAATCAAAGGCATTTTCTCCAAGAGATCAAACGAATTCTTTAACAAGATGATCACCATACGTCCCAGCATCATTGCAAGTCTCAATAAAGTGCGTTATATGTTGTTTGGGATTTTCTTTTGCTATTAAATTGTTGAAACTTAGGAGGTTGATAACCCTTAGTCATTTTCAAGTTATCAATCTTTTGTGTATATGGATTTACATATGTGGGAGAAAATTTGGATGAAGACTTAGATTTGTCTTCGATAGCCTCTATGATAAAGTCCTTCAATTGATCAATTGGAATCAAACCTTCAGCAAATATATGAATTTCTTGGATCTTTATTTGCTCAATGCAAGACTCTCTTTCGACTTGAACTTTAGGAAGCTTCAGAGGTGCTTGAATCGATCTTCTCTCAATCATGCTATCCATCTTATTTGTTAGCTTGAAAAGTTTAGCATCTTGTTCGTGTGCGCACTTGGCCAGGCCTTCAATTGCTTTAGTTAAGCTTGCTAGTTGCTCTTCTATTGTGAAAGACATTTTGATATTTTGTGATGCTTGAAATGTTGAGATGAGAGGTAGAGATTGTCCTATTGGGTGTGCCAGAATTTGTAGACAATAGAATTCGCATTGAGAAAATAATAATCAAAAACGGAAAAATTATGCAACCATCGTTTTATTATTTCAAGTGCGAGTGTTACAATCTCTATGATTTCTCTGAATTCGCCTTTTCAAATATAATTCAAGGGCTCTTGAGCTTGATCTTGAACTTGAACTTGGTCTTGATCTTGACTTTCTAGTTGAATTTAAGGGCTTCGAGCTTGATCTTGATCTTGATCTTGACTTGAACTTTATCTTGATCTTGACTTCTAGTTGAATTCAAGGGCTTCGAGCTTGATCTTGAATATAACGATCTTGATCTTGATCGTTCTTAAACTTGAACTTTATCTTGATTTTGACTTCTAATTGAATCCAAGGGCTTCGAGTTTGATCTTGAATCCGGCGGTCTTGATCTTGATTGTTCTTGAACTTGAACTTTATCTTGATAGACTTCTAGTTGAATCCAAGGTCTTCAAGCTTGATCTTGAATCCAGTGGTCATTATCTTGATCGTTCTTGAACTTGAACGCTTAAATTCTTCAATTCTTCAACTCTTAAACTTGAACACTTGAATTCTTGAACTCTTGAGTTATTGAATTCTTGAACTCCTGAGTTCTTGAATTCTTAAATTCTTGAACTCTTAAGCTCTTGAGTTCTTGAATTCTTAAATTCTTGAACTCTTGAGTTCTTGAATTCTTAAACTTGTAGCTTGTAGAGAATTTTGTAGCTTTTAATCCATGAGCTATCTCTAGCTTTTTGTTAGAATTTTTGGTTCTTTTCTGAATTATGTGGACCCCTATTTATAGTTTTAGAATAGAGGAGTTGTGATAGAAATAGGATTCCCTTCGGCCAATCAGATTTAAGTGACATGACATATGGACTTTATGGAGCGGGCTTTAATTAAATTTATATTTATCAGATTTAAATAATTAAATCAATTATATTAATCCATAATATTTATTTGGACTAATATATTCATTAATTTAATATATTATGAATCACTTTAATAAATTTATATTTAATAAATTTTAAGTGACTACAAATGCCCCCTTCTTCAAGTCTTGTCGAGATATTTCATCTTTCAAAGACTAGGCTTGAAGAATTTGAAGACTTCAACTTGCAGACTTGAAGAATTTGAAGATTTCAACTTGCAAACTTGAAGAATTTGAAGACTTCAACTTACATACTTGGAGATTTTGAAGACTTCATCTTGACACAACCTTTATTTATAGGGGTTTCCCCCATCGAGTCACCACCATTTCATAGTAATCATAAAAATTAATATTATTCCCTTTCTTCTTAATTACTTGTCTAATTTTTATTTTTTACTTATCTATTTTTACAAATCAAGAAACAACAATTTTTTTTATCTATTATATCCTTAGTTAATTAATTTTGAAAAAAATAAAACTTATTGAAAATTTTAAAATTTTAATTTATCCTCTTTATAATCAATATGAATATAATGGTAAACTTATTATGTCAATAATTATTTTCTTAATAGGTGTGCTAATTCTAAAGTAAACGTAATTAGAGACAGAGAAAGCATTATCTTCTTTGCTTTTAATTTTAAGGGGAAAAAAATCGTGAAATTCAGACAAACGTTGATTAGAAGATGAACGGGCTAAAAAAATTATTTCTCCACTTAAATTGTTGTTACATTTCGTGTTATGTGCAAATAAGATTTTTAATATTTTAAATGCATTAATATAATTACTTATCGGGATAAGAGAGAAAAAAGTTCATTCATATATTGTTTAATAGAATAATACTCTCTCCGTTTCCATTACCATTTTTTATTTCATGTCCTTTAAAAAATTAAGTAAATTTACCATTCTATTTTTATTTAACTTTTTTTGAAATCGTTTCAATCAATGAATATGAAATTATTTATTTTGATTAATTAATTTGACCAATCAATATGAATATTTGATTTAGTTTTTCTATGTCAGTCAAATGTAAATTTTCAAGGCTAATAACTCACAAAGGTAATAAGAAGGTGTAATGGTAAATGATCAGAAAATTTGGCCAGAAATTCAAAAAGTCTATAATGTCCTTTTTATTTTAAAATAAACTGATATTTTTTTTTTCATTTTTTAATTAAAAGGTATTAAAGTTAAAGGGTAAAAATGTTCAAAAAGGTAAAATAACATAGTGTAAAATATGCTATTTTACCATTCTGGCCAAATTTAATGGTCAAAAGGATTTTTCGAATAAGAAAAATATTGTAATTATTGCATTGATTTTATGAAATGATAAATATTATGAACCAACTATTTATAGTAAGGATGACATATAAAAAGGAACGAAGCGAATATGAGTAACTCTCTTTGATTTCAAGTTCTTTCCACTATCATATTCATATATCTGGTAAAAAAATGTTACTCTTTCTATCCCAATTTATAAATTTTACGTACTTTTTTAAAGTCAGTTAAGAAAGAATAACATTTAATTTTTAAATGTTCATTTTATTCTTAATATGATTTATAGTCACACAAACATCTATCACTTATTTTAGACAAAAAATTTAAAAGACTTTTTTTCTTAAACTTCATGTCAAATGAAACTAACTCATATAAAATAAAATAGAGAAGTAGTTATTTATTTGGGATTCCGCAATGAAAGAATATCTTGTCATTTTACTTTTTTAAAATAGGAATATTTTAGCTTTAATACATACTTAAAAAAGATTAACAAACTATATTTACGCATACAAAACAATATATTATATGACTTCAACATCACTGTTCAACACTTCAACCATACTTTCATTTCCGCGACAACTATTAAATTTAAAACAATAGATAAGAGATTTAAAATAACTTTAAACGTAAGCGGAAGAAATGTATTACTGATATTATATTTACCAAAAAAAATGGTTCTTAAAGAGAGGTTGGGGAATTTAAAATTAGTTGACTACATTGGATTGAGCAATTTTTTCATGTTTTTTCGGCTTTATCTATTTAAGACTAATGAACCTATGGATGCTCATTTTATAAATTTATTACTCCATCTGTCCTAATTACTTATCCATTTTAACAAATCAAGAAAGAATAATTTTTTTATCTATTATACTCTCAATTAATTAATTTTGAAAAAGGAAGAACTTCTTGAAAATAATAAATTTTTAATTCATCCACTTCATAATTAATAGATGTAAAATTGTAAATTCACTATGTCAATTATTGTTTTTTTAATAAGTGTGTCTATTCAAAAGTGGACAGGTAATTAGAGACAAATGAAGTATTATTTTAAAAAGTCAACATATTTATTACTATAATTTCTAAGCAATTAATTACTCCTCCGTCTTTTTTAACTTGTCAAATTTTTGATTCGACACACCTATTAATATAACAATAATTGGTATAGTTTGTTTACCATTTTACTCGTATTAATTGATAAAAGTCTTATACATATTTACTCACTACAATTAACTTATAGCCTGTTAGACATTACTGCTAAAAACTGCTTATTTTTAGAAGCGCGTTTTTAAAATAACTTTTCAGAAAAGTGTTTTTCAAAAAAAGTAATGTGTTTGACAAATTTATTTGAAAAGTGATTTTGATAAGCAATTTGTGTTTGACTAATTTTCTTTAAAAAATGCTTTTGATAGTCAAATTACAAAAAAATGACAAATATCAATGTACTTTTAATATTAAAATTATTTTATAGAGAGAATCTATTAGTAACATCTAATACAGAAACTTTAATTACATTTTAAATTTAATTATTTAAAATATACTATTCAAATTTTCAATCAACATTGTTGAAAAATATTGAAAAGAGGAACCTTTTTGATATTTGTTACCTTTTTTTTATTCAACCTTAGCTATTATTTTTTTTTTGTTATAATACTCGAAACCTTTAAAAAAAATTCAAATTAAAATAAAATAATAAGTAAATTAAGATTTATTTTTTTTTGTTATTTGTTATATTTTGGGGGAGGATCTAAATCTTTAATTGTTACTTTTTCTCTTTTTTTAATCCTACAAAAATATCGTTGTTACTTTTATTTTTAATTCTGTAAATTAATACATAAAGTAATATATACATAATAATATAAGACATAAATAAAATAAAAAATTTATTATATATATAAAAAAAAATCATCAATAAAATCATAAGATATGTTAATTAATTAATAAGGGATGTATTGATAAATATGTTCATATGTAAGGGATATTTTGATCTTAAAAAAATTAATTTTGTTTTTTTTCTGCTTTTTTAAAAAAGAAGAAATTTTTAGTTTCTTTCCAACAACAGAAAAACTGTTTCTGCTTTTATTTAAAAGCAGTTTTAAAAATTTGTCAAACACTTAATTTCTCAAAATAAGTGTTTTTTTTCTCAAAAAAATACTTTTGACCTCCCAAAAGCAATGCCAAACATGCTCTTAATATTAATAAATTGAGGATATAAGAGGAAGGAAAAATTGTTCTTCCTTGATTTGTGAAAAAGGAAAAATAAAAAGAAAAGTCAATTAAGAAATATTTGACAAGTATATAGGGACGGAGGAAGTATAAAAAATATTGCTAGTTCTATTAGTTTTCATACATCTCCTAAATAAACGTAAATATGTTTCACTACTAGAATTTTTAAGCACTAAACTATAATAAATATTGCGAGCTTATTAGTTTTCATGCATCTTCTAGATAAATGTTAACATGTTCGATAAAAAAAACAGAGTTCAATAATCAAATCTATGTTCAATGAAATTTTAATATGTTAAAGGTAGAACAAAGGTATTTGGATGAGTTATAAACTCTATATAATGATATTAGTGATAGTGATTTGGTTGATAGGTTAAGAGTTTGTTTGACATTTTTGTTAAAAACTGTTTATTTTTAGAAATACTTTTTTAACATGACTTTTTAGAAAACTGCTTTTGAAAATAAGTAATTTGTGTTTGACTATTTCATTTGTAAAGTGTTTTTGATAAACAAATTATGTTTGACTAATCCTTTTTAAAAAGTACTTTTGAGAGTCAAATTACGAAAAAAGGGTAAGTATCAATTAATTTTTAATATTAAGATTATTTTATAGAGAGAAACTATTTTAAATATCTATTTTCAGAAAAAGGGAAGAACTTGTTTGACATTGCTGCTAAAAACAACTTATTTTCAGAAGAATTTTTTTTAAATACTCCCTCTGTCCCAATTTATATGACTCACTTTCCTTTTTAGTCAGTCCCAAAAAGAATGACACATTTCTATATTTAGTAACAATTTAACTATAAAATATCTATTTTACCCTTAATGAAATGATTTACAGCCACACAAATTTCTATCATTCATTTTGAACCACAAGTTTTAAAAGTCTTCCTTTCTTTCTTAAACTCCGTGCCGAGTCAAACTACATCACATAAAATGGGACGGAGGGAGTAGTTTTTTTTAAGCTTGATGAAATGATTTATAGTCACACAAATATCTATTACTTACTTTTTTAGATCAATATTTTAAAAAAAATCTTTTTTTTTAAAATTTTTTTTTACCCTTGATGAAATGATTTATAATCACACAAATATCTATTACTTACTTTTTTAGATAAATATTTTTAAAAATATCTTTTTTTTTTAGATAGTTTTTTTTACCCTTGATGAAATGATTTATCGTCACACAAATATCTATTACTTACTTTTTTAGATCAATATTTTAAAAAAAAGATCTCTTAATTTCATATCAGGTCAAACCAGTTCATATAAAATAGAACGAAGAGAGTGGTTATTTATTTGAGATTCCGCGATGAAAGAATATCTTTATATTTTACTTACTTTTTTTTAACATGAATATTTTAGCTTTAAAACATAATTAAAAAAGATTAAAATAATATCTTCACGCATACAAAATAATATATTATATGACTTCAACATCACTGTTCAACCACACTTTCATTTTGCGAGAACTATCAAATTTAAAACAATAGATAAAAACATATAATAACGCTGGAAATTATTAAAAAAGCTCTCTACTGATACATCGTCGCCGCTGCGCACCACTTTTAACCTAATATTGTGAATGGTCGTTCCGGCCACTGGTTAGTCTAATCTTTGGGCTGGCCAGACAAATCTGCTATTAAACAGTAAATTTCCACCGCAAAAACATAATAACACAGATGAAAGTTCTCGAGTGGACAATATTAATTTGCATATCACGCCTAAATTGTTGCCTAACGATACTTATCCTGTGGTTAATAATTATGCTACCGTTCTAATGAATCATAGCAACACTCAGCAGGGCGGAGCTACAACCCAGTAAGGGTGGTCAGCTGACCACCTTTCGCCAGAAAATTAGACGATGTATATAGGCAAAATATTCTTTATTATTTGAATATATAGATAAATGAACACACTTGAACACAATGATTGGTGTTGGTCCAGCGATAAGCTCGCCTAGTTGAGTGCTTGAGATCTTGAGTTCGATTCTTGCTGCAACACACATTTTTTTCAAAAAAGAAGAAGTAAAGGAACAAAAGTAGTTGTCTTTATCTTTCTATTTCTAGCCTTGAATTAATAGTACTAAGAAATTACATTTAAAGATATACTCAAATGTCACTTTCTACTTTTATTCTTTTGATTATTTCTGAATTATTTTTTAAAAATAGTTAAGAATTTCAATAAAAGAAAAGGTAAATATATAGAAAAAAGTCTCGACAATTCTTTTGAACTACAAAAAATTCACGAAAAAATTCCCAACAATTCATTTGATATGAACCAAAGGGAGTAATTCAATTAGCAGCTAAAATTGTTTTTCTTAATTTCTCTCCGTTGGTTTTGATTTATACCACTGATAGTTTTATAATTTCAGTTTTTGTATGATTTAGTTAAATGATATATAATTTAATTTTAAATTTGGATGCACTCACTCATTAGTAAAAAATATATTTTGTGCACCCACTTCGCTAAAAAAAAATTCCACTCTTTTAAAATTTGAACACCCTTGACGAAATTCCTAGCTCCGCCACTGACACTCAGGTCCAGAAAGCTGGAATTGAACCTATTCCGTTGAAGAAACTCCAATATAATAATGGGATTCCAAGGATTGTGTGGACATAAGAGGAAGTTAATAGAATGAATATTTTGGAGAACCTTCAATACGCCGTGGTTGGAAAATTTTTCTATGGTTGGCCGAAGTCGGAAGAACTCCGCACTAGTATTCCACGACAGTGATTAAAGGAGGGGGGGGGGGGGGGGTTAAATAGGCCTATTAAGGAATAGCAGATTTCACAAACTTGATGTCAAAAGGCATATACTATATTTTGGCTAAGGACAAATATTCATATACTATGAAGCCACTAATATATGAATGCTAAATTTAAGGTTGACGAAGAGACTACACAAGCTATGACATGGATTTCTTTTTCGGATCTAAAACCCACATACTTTGTGAAAGAACCTTTGTTTTCATTAGCTACGGCTGTTAGAAAACCATTACATTTAGATATGGCTATAATTAATAAAACTAGGCCTAATTGTGCAAGGGTCAAGGTGCAAGTGGACCTGTTAGGTGATTTTCCTAAACATGTGGAAATAGAGGTCATTAACAAAAAGACAACCGAGTCTAGAATATAAAGAGTTAAAGATCCAATATGATATACTTCCCAAATATTGTAAACAATGTAAAGTACAAGGTCACGAGGAGGAAATGTGCAGAAGCTTCCCTCCTGAACTGAGGCAAATTGAGATAAATAAGGATAAGGATGCATAACAAGGGCATAAAGGTAGCAACAATGAAGAACAAGGCAATGAATTTGCAACAAGAGGGAGAAGAGTAATTCAGAAATACTGAAAACCTGTCAATGTAAAAGGCCCAAGAGATAGCGCTGATAATGCTTTTGCTTCTCTGTTTGAGAAGAATGAAGAGATGCATCCTGAGGAATCTACTAGGGTAAATGATAGCACTGATAAACCTGGTGAAGTCAGAAGCCAGGGAAAAATTAGTAAATGACACCATCATTCATCTACAAAGGAGTTAATAACAAATGATTTTGCCAATTATCAAGGAAAGAGAGGGGAATCAACAAGCAGCAGTAATAGAACCACAAAGCAAGAAAATATTAATAAAGTAGCCACACATCATAATGGGGAAATAAGGGAGTTGCTGGGTCAAAAATCTCAACATCAACAAGTAAGAATAGATGCAGAGACTGGAGAAGGTGAGAGGCAGCTGAGGGTTGTATCTGCAGAGCAAAATCCATCCAAATGTTAGTAGTTTCAAGCATCCTAATATACAGGAATATGGTGCTATTGTAGTAGTACAGGCATATCAAAAAGAAGAGGAAGATATATTAATCTTCAAAGAGTTAGCTGAGGCAGAATATCAAGTACCCCTTCAAATTGCAGATGCATCAGCACTAGTTCTTGATATATCAACAACAACAAAGCTTAACAGGTCAGCAGTAATGGTTAGTAGTGCAAAGTCAGCCGCTGTGGAGAAATTACACGCATCAAAGTCAAGAAGATAAAGAGGTGGAGAGCAAGGATACGAATGGTATAGAATTCATAGGAGTTAAGGATGAAGTAAATAGTGATCAAAAAGCAGTTGAGGTATGTAAAGATGCTGGACTCTCTCCTTTACTGTTATTTTTTTTTTTTTTTGATAACCGAGAAATCCATCTATGACCCGCCCTTTGGACCAATCACAGCCTTCTAAACTCGGTGGATAATGGGCCCGCCCCTCTACCCTTCTTCACTTAAATACCGGGCTTCGCTTTGCATGGTGTGGGGCTTGAACCTACGACCTAAGCCACAAATCCTCCACCTTTTGCCACTTGAGCTAGGCCTTGGGGGCTCTCCTTTACTGTTATCTAAATCTTAATTGCGCGGACTCTTCACTTTTGATGCCGCACCCGTCTCGGATTCTTCAAAAATACACTACTTTTGGCGAATCCGACACGCACCCGTTGGCATTTTTGAAGAGTCCGAGCAACATAGATCTAAATGCAAAAAATGTAAATCTAAAAGGAGGTTGATGTTCAACCAACATGAATACATGCCATAAGGTCTGTGAGAATTCAAAATGCATTTTACAGAGTTCAAATGTTACACAAACACCATAAATTCTTCCTAATTGCTTTGCTGGAACCATTTCAAGATACTAGACAAATACAAAACTTCAAGAGGAGGTTAGGAATGAAGTATGTGAATTAAAACTCAAATGGACAAATTTGGGTATTTGTGAAGGACCACATTCAAGTAGGGGTGATCTTAGATACTAACCAGAAAATCACCCTTCAACTCACTTTGGAAGATGGAAAACAAATGCTAACTACTATGATATATGCCAAATGTTCTGTAGAGGAGAGAATAGAACTTTGGAATGATTTATATTTTAATAGTGATCATTATTCAGAGCCTTGGATGGTAGGGGAGATTTCAATGTAATTTTAGGGAATGATGAAAAGATAGGAGGTCTTCCTGTATATATCCAAGGATATGAGGATTTTGCTTTCTGTATCAACTCTTGTGATCTGTTTGATATAAATTTCTCTGGAAGTCCCTTTACTTAGTGGAATGGAAGAGCAGATGTCAAATGCATTTTTAAATGATTAGATAGAGTTTTAATTAATCAGAAGTTGCATGATCTGATTAGCAACATGGAACTACAACAGCTAGAAAGGACAGAGTCTGCCCATGCACCTTTGCTACTAACTTGTCGTGGTCTGGTACAAAATTGTATAAAACCATTTAGGTTTTCAAAATTTTAGACTGACAGGACTGGTTTTAAAGATGTGGTGAAGGCTAGCTGGAGTGAAGACTGAAGACCAATATGAAGATATGTTTATACAATGGAAGTTGAGATTAAAAAGAACAAAACTGGCACTAGCCAAATGGAGCAGGGAACAGTTGCTGACATATTCAAGCAACTATTGATAAAAGAAGAAATAGTTAGGATGAAGGAGAATCTCCTACTTCATATAATAGAGCTATGCTACACCAATGTCATGTTGAATATTAGTTGTATCTACACTATGAGAAGGAGTTTTGGATACATAAGGCAAACATCAAGTGGTATTCGGAGGGAGATAAGAATACGAAATATTTTCATGGCCTGGTCAGAGGCAAGAAGAGGAGATTGAATATTCAGATAATAATGAAAGTAGATAGTCAATGGGCTTAAGGAGAAGATGAAGTGGAAGATGAAACAATAAGTTTCTTTCAGAATCAATTTTCTGGAACCAACTTTAATAGTGATTTTTCTTTATCATAGAATATCCAGCATCTTGTGACTGCAGAAGAAAATGAACTCTTGCATGCAATTTCTGAAGAGAGTGAGATTAAAAAAATGATTTTTGAGCTTAATGGGTAGATGGGGTCCTGATGGTTTTATAAGACACTTCTTTCAGGACTGTTGGGAGATAGTAGGGGCTGATATTGCAGTTAGGGGTGTACATAAGTCGGTTTGGTTTGGTTTTTCATTAAAAAAAAACTAAACCAATTATGTTGGTTTATTAAATCTAAAAGCGAAATCAAACCACATAAAATTGGTTTTTTCGGTTTCGGCTTTAGTCGGTTCTTTCGATTTTTTTTCAGTTTTTTACAACTATATGGTATTTGAAAAAGAGATCAAATATATTTTCACTTACCTGTGTGATAAGCTAAACTTAAAAAATGTTAAATGAATAGAAATTTTCGAAAAGACGGTAA
This sequence comes from Solanum commersonii, assembly GCA_029007595.1. Taxonomy (NCBI): domain Eukaryota; kingdom Viridiplantae; phylum Streptophyta; class Magnoliopsida; order Solanales; family Solanaceae; genus Solanum; species Solanum commersonii. The sequence goes on from JAJTWQ010000068.1 coordinate 3,066,636, forward strand.
AATTCACATGAGTACAAAATGTTTTTTTTTGAAATATCAACGTTCATTATGTTAAATTAATAAGATTAAAGGCTAGAGGCAAACTGAATACAAAATAAAATATTTACAAAGTAAATTGTTCACTTCGAATTTGAAAAACTATAACAATATAATTGTAACTTCGGATCTTAATACAAAACAAAATATTTACAAATTTTACAAGCTCAATTTTGAAATAAAATATATAAACATTGAAAACTATAAACTAACTAAAAATATATTAACAAAGTAGATTATAAATAATATTTTTTATCTTTAAATGAAATAAAATTATATATATATACAAAATTTTATAAGCCCAAATTGAAACAAAATATATAAACATTGAAAACTATAAACTAACTAAAAATATATTAACAAAGTAGATTATAAATAATATTTTTTATCTATAAATAATAAATATATTATGTCGGTTTGGTTTGACCTTTTTTCTTTTAATACCAAACCAAACCAAACCAAGAGTGGTCAGTTTTTTTTTCAACCGCCAAACCAACCAAACTAAACCACAAATCGATTTTGTTTTTCGGTATGATTTGGTTCGTCGGTTTGGTTTGACTTTATGGTTTGGCTTGTACACCCCTAATTGCAGGTATTGTTCAATCTTTTTTCGGGGAAAAACCCTTCCTAAATTTGTTACTCACACTAATTTGGTTTTGTTGCCTAAGAAGGAGACCATTTAGACCTTCTCAGACTTAAGGCCTATTATTCCAAGTAATTTCATAAATAAGGTGATTTTTAGAACAATACATTATAGACTGGAAGGCTTATTATCAAGGATAATTTCTGTGAACCAAGCTGATTTTGTGAAGGGTAGAAGCATTTTTGGAAATGTACTACTAGCTCAGGAAATTTTCACAGATATTATGAAAAGAGGAAAGCCATCCACTGTTGTGATAAAGTTGGTACGGCTAAATCCTAAGAAAGGGTGAATTGGAGTTTCTTAGTTAAAGTACTTAAACATGTGGACTTTAATTAAGTGGTGGTTGATGTGATTTGGAGACTGATTGCCAATAACTGGTACTCTATACTAATTAATGGGCAAGTACGTGGTTTCTTTCACTCTTCTAGAGGGTGAAGCAGGGGTATCCTTTATCCCCTGCTTTATTTATTATCATTGTGCTCACTAGAGCTCTAAACCAGTTGTTTTCTAAGGCTGACTTCAAAGGCTATGGGATGCCAAAATGGAGTGAGAAATTAATCATCTTACTTATTTAGATGATACAATCATATTTGTTGATTTTGAGTAGAAATCAATTGCTCTTATTATGAATACCTTGAAAGAGTATGAAAATCAGTCAGGGCAGATGATCAATAAGAATAAGAATTACTTCCACATGTTTAATAAAGCTGGTAATACCATGATAAAAGAGGTAGAGGAAGATACTGGTTTTGTGAGAGGTAAGTTCCCCATAATCTACTTAGGTTGCCCTATTAGCCATGCAAAGATGAAGAAATCTAATTTTAATGAATTGATTAAGAAAGTTCAAAATAAGATGCAGGTCTAGAAAGGTAAACTCCTATCTTTTGGGGATAAAGTTGTGCTTATAAATCATGTGTTGCAAAGTATCCCCATATACTTGCTATCAGTTTTAGTACCACTAAAATGTGTAATCAAGGATCTTCATAGGATGTTTGCAAAGTTACTTATGAACTTCAAGGAAAATGGCAGAGGAAAGCACTGGATAACTTGAGATGATATTTTCTTGCCTAAAGAGGAAGGGGGGTCTTGGTTTTAGATCTCTTTTTGATGTGTCCAAAACTGTTTTTGCAAAACTTAGGTGGAATTTTAGAACAAAAAATTCACTATGGTCCCAATTTATGTGGAATAAGTACTACAAGAGGTATATGCCTCAAGTAGTAGAATGGAGCAGTGGATCTCAAGTTTGGAAGATGGTGTTACTGGCCAGAGATAGCTTTGATCAAGAAATATGGTGGGAACAAGATAGAAATCTCATAATTCCGCTCAATGTCGCTCTCTTCAAGAGATGAAAAAGAAGAGGTGTATGGTAAAGTATTTTTCTACTTGCTCAATTCAAGCGGAGAAAAGGTAAAGGAAAAACTTTTTACCTAGTATTTTCATGAATAAAGTGATACTACTTTTCATGAAAAAAATGATATTTAAATTCTTGAAATAGCGAGGGCACATTAAATGAGGGAAAAAAAGTCATTGGGAAAAATAAATAAATTTACATCTTTGAGAAATGCTCTAAAAAAGAGTATTACAAATGCATATATTTATTGTGGAATAAATCACATGTTATTGTTTGGCTATAATGTAATGACTTTTGGCTCTAACATGAGAGTTATAAATATATTATGAAAACCATGTTGAGTAGTCATTTAACATGAAATGTTTTGGTGAGATAAATTTCATTCTTGGAATAAAAAAATACCATAAAACATGTGATGAAAATTTTCTTATCAAGTCACATAATATTCAAATAATTGTGAAATACAATTTTGTTGGTTGTGTGAGTCTTGCAACTCCTATTCATTCAATTGTGTGAGAAGGTTGTGACAAAAAAAAAGGAGTTTGCTAGGCTAATAAAAATATGAACTATCTGACTAACCTGACTTGATATTATGTTTGTAGAAAAAGTACTTAGCAGGTACAAACAAATAAGATAAGAAAATTGATGTTATTTGTTGGAAGTGAGAAAAGCAAATTATATTGCTTACTTATCTACTATAGAGGTAGACGCAAAAAAAATTAAGCTTCAACAAGTGGAAAACTGAATTTATTACTATATCAAACACTTAGTTTTGAAAAATTATTTTTTCTAATTTTGACTAATTGTGATGGCACCAATATAATGGTTGAATACAAAATCGTTATTATAACGGTAAATTCAAACCCATGAAAAGAAAACGCATTATTGGGAGATCATATTGATCATTGATATACCATCAATATTAATTGTGTTAAAATTATTTGTGATAATCTTGCAGATTCATGAACTAAGGCATTTGCAAGAAAAAGAGTTTGAAGCACATCGATGGGGATGAAATTGAAGCTCATAAATTTCTGAGTCATATGAGGAAACCCAACCTGGGGACTAGAGATCCTATAACCAGGTTCAATAGGAAGAACGAATCATATGATGGCTTGTTGTGAAATGCACTAATATTAATTTGATTCAATCCCTATGATGTAAGTGCATTTATCCTATAATGATTTGTGGAGGTTGAGTCTTTTGAACTCTTAATGAAAGTCTGTATCTCGTATGAGTGGGGTGTCAAATTATAGGAGCACCCTTGACAGATTTCACCTATATGAGTATGAAAGTAGGCCGCATTCTATAAGAATGAGCTTGTTCTCAAAAACACTCATGAAAATCGGGATAGCACAAAGCCGTAATGTGCTAGCTAAAAAAGCTTATGTCAACACCTTGATTATTGTGTGTAAGCAGTAATACTTTATTTCCCTCAAGTAGTCATAGTTCAAGTGTGAGACCACTACTGACTCTGGAGTAAATGTTATTGTTTTACTAAGTGAAGGTTCAATGCAGAGCACACCTTCATTATGCATAATAGTCTACCTTCAACTAAATTGTGAAACACTCTCTTATTTTAATATTGAAATGAGTGGGGGAATGTTGGTGTTTATGCATTTTAATATTAAAATTAAAATATTAAGTGCATATGTTAGTGGGTATAAGTTGATAAGAATGTTGTCATTTTTGTGGTGTAACTCTTGTAACCACTATTGCCATGATCTACCACTAAATTCACTCATTATTCTACCACATTATACATTGTAACTTATGTAACATTTAGGTCATTCATTTACCTACATTATTATCCACATTATTCTTATTCAATACAAAGAAGAACTCTTCCCCTATAAATAGTGGTGTTTCTTCCTTTGTGAAATATGTCAAAAAAAGAAGAAGATGAAAAGTGTGGAAAAATATTGTAGTATGTAGTGAAAGAGAGAGTTGAGACAAAGAAAATATTCTAAGTCTTCAACTATATTCACTATACAAAAGAGAATATTTGTATGTTGAAGGAAGGTGTTTTTATGTGGAGCTTTGGTCTCTTTAACTAATTCAAAGTTGCTTGAGTTGTACGATGTTGTTGGGATGTTGTATCCTGGAGGGGACAAGTCAAGAGTATTACTGTTGGATTGGTGTAGATTATGCCGCAGTGGGCTTGCATCTCTTTAGAGAGTGAGATATCCGTGCCTCAGCCTAAAGATTTGTTTATTCATTTTTTGCTATTTTATTTTCAACTGTAATATTTTGTATATGTGGTATAATATACCAACATCTACCACTCATGTAGAATTTCACTGTCATTTTAACACTTTTTGCTTACATGGCATAATGAGTGTAATACACTCATTGATAGGCGCGTGAAAGGGTTATTTAGTTAATTTTTAATTATTTTTTTCATCTTCTTCCCCATTTTGCCCAAGTTAAATTTCATCCATTGTGAATGAAGGTTTTTCAACAAAAATGATGAAAAATATTTTTAAAATTTACGAATAAACTCATTCATAAAATTCTTTCATAAGAATCTAATATTCACAACAAAGTGAATTTAAAAAGATTGATAAAAGCTTATTTCGATAATTTGCGGGGAGTGAATTCAACGAAGCGCTGCTGCAGATGTGAGTGGGGGATTTGTTTGTTTGGAGGGTTTTGGAGAAGGCGATCGAGGGTTGGGAGGAAGTGTGTTTGGAGAAGGTGATCGGGGGTTGTGGGTCTGGGTGGTTTGGAGAAGATGATCGGGGGTAGGGGGGCTTTGGAGAAGACAGTCAAGGGTGGGGTGTTTTTTTTTGGGGGGGGGGGGGGGTTCTTTTAGTTGGCTTAAATTTTATTTTATTTTTATTTGGGGAAAAGTATCAAGTGTCATCAATTTATTGGTCAGTTTTTATTTTTACTCAATATTAATTATTTAAAAATTATTTTTGACACATGACAAATGTCATCGTTTAATTTGTCACTTTACACATCATTCGTGAGTGTAATCCACACATTATATGTTTTTGCTGATATTAAAAAGGTGTCAAAATAACACAACAAGACCCTACATGAGGTGTCTAAAATAAACATTGTTCAATTAAGATGTCTAAGTGAAACATTGTGTCAACTTTAGGGGACTACCGATGGGTTAAAATATATTTATTCAGATTCCTCAAAAGTGTCAAATTCTTTAAAATTAGTATAATTTAAAAAAATCCAATACAAGATTGCAGTATCAAAAGTGAGAAGTTGCGCAACGTAATATATCACTAGATCAAACAAATATAAAAAAATCAACTTTAATATATATAAAAGAATCGAACTTAAAGAAGAGAACAAAACCAAACCTTGTGTTTCAAAAGAATCACTGTTTCTATGATATGTTATGGGTCAGCAACAGTTGGTTAATATAGTTAACAAGTTCACAGTTAACTATATTGACCCTTTATCTTATTTTATCGTCTTTACATATTAGTCCTTGTACTTTTAGTTTTTGCATCAATACCTAAGATTGTTATAACCATCAGTTCACGTAAGAAAGGCAGTCAATGAGAATTATATCGTCTTCTTCTTTTCATAGCTTATATTCTTAGTTGTTCTCTTTGTATTTCGATTGGAATTATCTCAATACATATCAGTGGTATCAGAGCACTTTCGGGATCTATGGAAATCAACTATGGCCGCTGAAATTCGGGAAGTTCTTACACGTCTAAATCGAATGGCCATTGACATTGCTAATGTTGCTGCGCGACAAAATCAGTTGGAAACAGTGAATGAGTAGTCATTTTTGGAGCCGAAAAAGGCAATTGAGAATGGCCATGGAAAGCGACCAGCAACACCTAGATTCTCTGAGGAAATCTACTCTCCCACTAGCGGACCTCTAGGAATACCAGGTATTATGAACTCAATTCCTTCTCCTCCATTGTTTAACAGAACCACGACGAGTAATCCGACATCCGGGGGACACCTACCCATCAAACGAACCCAGTCATTTCTAGCCAGAATCCACTTCATCCTACCCAATTTAACCCTACTCCATCCACACAATTTTAGTTCACTACGCGATTCCCATTACCCCAAAGTCCCCAATTGCAGACTCCCTTCGATCCCAATTTTGTCAACCACACTCCACATATGACCCAAAAGCCACCCAACCTCTATACCCCTTACCCCCAATATTCCCTCAATCAACATAACCCCTCACTCTTACGTCTATCTAGAGTGGATTTTCCTTGATTTAATGGCAAGGTTTTTCAGGATTGGTGGTATAAGGTAGAGCAATTCTTCTCCTTCGATGAGGTTCAGTCTCAATAGAAAGTGACCATTGCAGCTCTGTATTTTGATGACCTTGCACTGCAATGGCACCAGGCCTACATGAGGAGTCGTAATCATCTTTGATATTCCAACATGGGAAAAATACATCTATGCTTTGTCTGATAGGTTTGGGGGCTGAATTCGATGACCCCATGGGTGAGTTGGTGAGTCTAAGGCAAACTGGCAGTGTTATTAGTTACCAAGAGGTGTTAGATAGAGCCATGACCCGGTTGACATTAGATCCCAATCATGCCATTAGTGTATTTTTGAATGGGCTGAAACCAGAGTTAGGGGATGCTGTAAGTATTGATAGACCATACTCATTACCTCATGCGTATCACTTAGCTCGGTTACAAGAGTCTATTTTCTCGAAACAGTGGAGGGAAACAAAGAAAAATCAACCATACTCTTATGCTAAGCCCCAAACTACACCTATTTTACACTTGCCTAAACCTCCTCCACCTATTGTTGCAGAAAGACCTAGGAGGAGAAGGCTTACTCCTGTAGAGTTAAGTGACAAGAGAGCCAAAAGACTGCTATATCTGTGATGAGAAGTATGAGCATGGACATGTCTGTAAGACCAAAGCTTAATTGTTCTTGTTAGAATTGGAGGAATAGGGTGTAGCGTTGGAGGAAGAAGGTGAGTTATTGCAGTTACCTGAAGTGGTTGAGACCTGTGAGATCTCCATTCATGCCATGACTGGAATCAAGGGATATAGAACCTTGAGATTGACTGGACATTGTCATAAGAAGGCCCACAATATACTCATTGATACAGGTTCAACACACAACTTCATGGAAAGTGGATTAGTGGCTCGGATGGGCTGGAAGGTGAGCCCTTGTAATTGGGGAGATGCTAGCTTAGCTGATGGAAATTATGTTCCTATCAGTGGCATGTGTCATGGGGTTGAATGGTTACTACAAGGAAGTGTCTTCAGGGCAGATTTCCTTTGTTTACCCCTTGGTACTTGTGATGTGGTGTTGGCGGTTCAGTGGCTAACTGACTTGGGAGACATTATTTTTAATTTCAAACAGATGACTATGAAGTTTGAATATGAAGGAAAAACATTGTGCTTGCCTGGTAACATACCTAAGATGAAATGAGTTGAATCAGAATCTCTTACCAATATTAAGCAGGAGGAGATTCAGTTGTTTATGATCAAAGTTACTCCTAAAGAAGAGAAGTTTACACAAGATTCAAAACCCACACCTTTAGTTGAGGTGCCAGGAGAAGTACAACGGTTCTACATGAGTTTACTTCTGTGTTTGGGGAACCGAAGGGATTACCACCTTCTAGGGGATCCTTTGATCACCATATTCCCTTGAAGGAAGGATCAAATCCGGTGAATGCAAGACCTTACAGATACTCACCAGTTCAAAAGGATGTTATCGAGAACATGGTGAAAGAGTTGAAGGACCAAGGACTCATACGACATAGTTGCAGTCCCTTTAAATCACCAGTTAGCTTATTGGGGAAGAAAGATGGAAATTGGAGACTTTGTGTAGATTACAAGGCTTTGAATCAGATTACTATCAAAGACAAATACCCTATTCCTATTATTGAAGAACTTCTGGATGAAATTGGGGGTGCACAATGGTTTTCCAAGGTTGATCTCAGGTCTGGGTACCATCAGATCAGAATGGCCGCACCTGATATCCACAAAACTGCCTTTAGGACACATTCGGGTCACTATGAGTTCCTAGCGATGCTGTTTGGATTGACTAACGCCCCTTCCTATTTTCAGGGTTTAATGAATCAAGTGTTTCAAAAGCACCTAAGGAGATTTATCTTGGTGTTCTTTGATGATATCCTTATTTTTAGTAAATGTTTGGAGGATCATGTAGCTCACTTGCGGATCACGTTGCAGCTATTACAGCAACACAACTTGTATGCTAGACTCTCCAAATGCCAGTTTGCTACAAACATTATAGAGTACTTAGGGCACTACATATCGGCTGTCGGAGTAGCCACTGATCCAAAGAAGATCCTAGCAGTTCAGCAATGGCCAAAACCTATAACCCTTAAGCAAATCAGGGGGTTCCTTGGTCTTACATGTTATTACAGAAGGTTTATCCAAGGTTATGGTCAGATTAGTATACCATTGACTGATCTATTAAAGAAGGAAGGTTTCAAATGGACGGAAGGAGCAACTAAAGCATTTCAGAATTTGAAAGATGCAATAACATCTGCTCTTGTGTTAGCTCTTCCGAATTTTAACTTGAGTTTCACTGTGGAAACTGATGCTTGTGATGTTGGTATAAGAGATGTTATTATGCAGCTAGGACAACCTATTACCTACTTGAGCAAGGGACTTTCTCTACACCACCAAGCTATGTCTGTTTATGACAAAGAGTTGTTTGCGTTGGTAATGGTTGTGTCTAGGTGGGGCCAGATCTCACTGGTAGGCACTTCATTGTTATAACAGATCAAAAGGCCTTAAAGTTCCTGTTAGAACAAAAACTTCATACTGGGTCCTAACTGAAATGGATTATTAAGCTGATGCAATTTGATTTTACTATTGAATACAAGAAGGGTAAGCAGAACAAAGTTGCTGATGCTTTGTCTAGGGTTCCTGCAGTGAAGTTAGCTTCACTTACATTAGGTGTTGTTAGGTCCGACTTGCTGCAAACCATCATGAGCAGTTGGGATTCTGATACGGAATTGAGAAAGTTGATCCACAAGCTGAGTATCCTGAAGGAAGACATTAAAGGGTTCTCTTTTATCAACCAGCAGTTGAAATGGAAAGGTCGATTGGTTATAGGAGGTGATACCTCCCTAAGAGCTGAAATCATTACGTTGTGGCATGCTTCAGTTCATGGAGGCCATTCTGGAATTGACCATACTTATAGGAGGATTACTTCTCTTTTCTATTGGAAGGGACTAAGAAGAGATGTAGAAGACTATATCAAAGGTTGCGAGATATGCCAGAAGTGTAAATATGACAAGGCTACATATCTAGGATTGTTTCAACATCTAGCTATTCCTTCTTTAGCTTGGGCTAGTGTGAGCATGGATTTCATTGAGGGGTTGCCTAAGTCTAAAGGCAAAGAGGTCATATGGGTTGTGGTAGACCGACTCAATAAATATGTACACTTTGTTGCCCTTTCTCATCCTTACACTGCGTTGGATATTGCTAATCTATTCATGGAGCATGTATTTAAACTACACGGTTTTCCTAAAGACATTGTTAGCAACTGGGATCCCATTTTTACTAGCAAGGTGCGGCGGGAGTTATTTGCTATGCAAGGTGTGACACTGAAGACTTCCACAGTAGACCGACGGACAAACTGAGGTTGTGAACAGATGTTTAGAGACTTATCTCAGGTGCAATTGTGCAGATTCTCCAAAGGACTGGGCTCATTATTTGGTATTTGCTTAGTGGTGGTACAACACTACTTTCCTCAGTTCCACACAGACCACTCCTTATGAGGCATTGTATGGACAACCTCGCCCCTTGCATTTGCCTTACTAACAAGGTGATTCTGAGGTCATTGAGGTGGATAGGAGCTTGGTTACCAGAGAGTTCAAGCTGCAGATGCTCAAATTTCACCTCAGTAGGGCACAACAACGAATGGTTGATCAGGCTAACAAGAAGAGATCAAACAGAAAATTTCAACCTGGAGATTGGGCCTTCCTAAAGGTCCAACCTTATAGGCAGATCACACTGTCCAACAAACATTTTTCCAAACTCTCTTACAAGTATTATGGCCCTTATCAAGTCCTTCGTGTGGTAGGCACTGAAGCCTATACACTTTCTCTTCCCTCCCAACTTCTATTGCATCCCACTTTTCATGTTTCATTGCTCAAACCTTGCAGCAAGGTCCCAGCTACTGTGAGCCACCCTCCTGTCCTTGGCTTGTCCAGTCCTTATTGCCCTGCTCCCTCTAAGGTCCTTGATAGACGTATGGTGCAGTGTAGTTGTTGATTCAGTGGGATAATCTTCCAGTTGATCAAGCCACATGGGAGAATATTCATACACTGAAGATCAGATTTCCAACATTTTCTCTTCCATGAGGTCAATGAAGTATTTCAGAGGGGAGTATTGATATGTTATGGGTTAGCAGCAGTTGGTTAATATAGTTAACAAGTTCACAGTTAACTATATTGGCGCTTTATCTTATTTTATTGTCTTTACATATTAGTCCTTGTACTTTTAGTTTTTGCATCAGTACCTAGGGTTGTTATAACCATCAGTTCACGTAAGAAAGGCAGTCAATGAGAATTCTATCGTCCTCTTCTTCTTTTCATAGCTTATATTCTTAGTTGTTCTCTTTGTATTTCGATTGGAATTATCTCAATACATATCATTCTACGTCTTGAAAATCTTAGATTTCTTAGAAGAAAAAAAAGATACTTGTTGATGAGGTGGTGCAAAGAATGGGAATTAGTCTGCCTTCTAGATGTCATTGCTGCCAACATCCTAAAAGAGAGACTATGTCTCATGGTTTTCTAATCTCCTATACTGCTGAAAGGTTGTGGAGAACGTTTTCAATGTGTGCAGGTATCAATCATGATGGAATGCAATTATCACAACTCATAATTAAATGGTGGACATGGCCTGTCTCAACACAACTAAGACAAGTCATGAAGGCAGTACCTAGTATCATCATATGGGAATTATGGAAAAGAAGAAATAACTTGAAGCATGGAGGAACAATCAATTTCAACAGATTAGTGCATCAGGTAAACACTAATATATGACAATTGGCAAAGTTTAAGTTCCCAAAGGTGAGGAATCTACCAACCCAATGGCCAAATATAGTGGAAGTCCTAGCTAGCTTCAAAACTATAGTGCACTACAAGATGGTCCAGTGGCATCCACCTCCTATTGGCACAATCAAGTTCAACACTAATGGTGCAAGTAGGGGAAACCCAGGAAGAAGCTCATACGCCTTTTGTATCAGAAGTAGTACAGGTGCCTTTTTTTTGCACAATCAGACATAATACCTGACACTACCAATACAGAGGTAGAGGCAATTGCAATTAGGGAGGCTATAGCATATGGTGTCGCAGAGGGATATGCAAGATGCATAATAGAGACAGACTCTCTATTACTGAAGAAAATTCTAGAGGGTGAATGGGAGACGCCTTGGCAGATCAACACAAAAATTGAGGATACCAAGGAATTTATGAATTACTGTGACACAGAAGTACATCACATATATAGAGAAGGTAACAAACTAGCAGATTACATGGACAATTTAGTATTAGATTGGAATGGAAAACAAAAATTCAGGGGATTCAAAGAACTAACAAGCAAAGGAAAGTGTATAGTCAACATGGACAAAGCTCTAGTTCCTAACTTCATATTCAACACAAGGAAAACACAAACAGAGAGAACATAATGACGTGAACTCAACAATCACATTCCAGCCTAGTAAAGGAAAAATCAACAACTTCAAACACGAGTACATCGAAAGAAAAAAAAAAAAAAAAAAAACGTCACCAAAAACAACTTATTCTCAATCACTTCGACAAAATCTCAGAACGGAAACAGATGCAACAATGCAGAGGGTCTCAAGAATAATATTGTCAATAAATTAGAGAGACGAGAAATCTTACATGAACCATACAAGAAAGATGAAGAAGGAGTCAATGGACGAAGAAAGATAGAAAAATGGAGATCCGCGAGTCAAGCAGAAACAAATTTGAAATTCGAATAAGACAAAAATAGCAACACTCAAATGAAAAACAAATTGATAAGGAACGAATGGTGGGAGAGTGATTCTTACCGAGATAAAGTGCAAATCCACCATGTACACAAGGAAGAAGATGAGGCCATTAACGGTGAAAGAAAATCGAAGAGCTCTGTTGGAGACTCTTCCTTTTCCTCTTTTGACTTTTTTTTTAATTTTATTTTTAGTTTAGTTGCTAAAAAAAAAAAGGTGCAAGGTTTGGCGGTAAAAAAGTCGGGAAGTCTGCATATTCCCGCCAATCTTAATTTTTTTTTCTTGAAAATATTAGCTACGGTGCACCTAATTGTTTTATTTAATAGTTTTAAAAGTTAAAAATAGTTGACGGCTTTGTTGTTTTTATTATTATGATGAGTATATAAAATTAAATGGATCTCAACCATAAATTATTATACAGTACACATGATATGAGCTAGACCCGTTGGGCCGGCCTGGCCTAGCCCATGATTTAATAGGGTTGGACTATGATTTTAGAACCCATTTAAGAAAAAGGCTTTTTAGCCCGGCCTGAATAAGTCTGCCGATTTGTGGAATTTGAGAAATATGGATAGAGCCGGCCTGTGGGCCAAATAAAAATTAATTAAAAATAAAATAGAGTATTAAAAATATCAAGAGTTTAAACTCAAAATCAGTTTAAACTTTGAAATATTATAATTTAAATACAAATTATATTTATAAAATATGTATTACATAAAATAAAAAATCCCTAAAATTTTTAGGAATCACTACGTACATAGGTCGTAGCCTATGAAATATTGTTATAGTTTTTGTATTTTATTATGATCATTGAAAAACAATTAGGTTAATATTTTTATTTAGCTATTTATGATTTTACTTTAAATCAAACTTAATAAATATTATAAAGATAATTTTATTTGTGGATTTGATTAACAAGTAGTAACACTAACACCATATAATATTATCTTGTCGATATTTATGATAATATTTTTAAATTATAATTTAATTTAAAAAATTATAAAAATATATTTTTATGAAAAGAGGGTTGGCCCGGCAAGCCCGTATCCCACGTACTTGTGGGCTGGGCCGACCATTTTCTGGCCCACACCAAAAATGGGCTAGCCCGACCTGACCCGTCAAATTTCAAAGCATGTATGGGTTAGCCCGGATGAGGTGGGCTAGCCCATATTGACAGCTCTAGGTATGAATCTACAAGGCCATTGAACATTACTTGATCGGATTTTTATCCCGTACAGTACAGTTTTCCAAACATTGCATGGAAGGGTCGGTCTCCATTTATTTGAGCCACCAAATTTTTTGCTTGTTGAAGCAGTGTTTCTACTTGTACTCTGTTGCCATTTACAGAGTAGAAGCTCAATAATGTTTGTGAAAATGTGCACACTGAAACCAAACAACCTGGTTTGGATAACCAATGATCATCTGTCTGATGCTACCAGTGCAGGCATCTTCAATCAAACACTTTGAAGAGTTGATCACTTCACAATTAGAAGAAAACCTACGAGTTGCTCCATCAGAAAACTCTACCCCATTATATACAAGAAGAAATATCAAGTTCTCTTACAAAAATATGCTTTATTCCATTTTGGAGCAAGACTTCACCAATAGTTTCCATGTGAATAAATCATCAAACTGAGCTGTGTTTGAGCTCTACCTTGGGAACAATGGAGTAGCGTTTTCTTTTTTCGCTGCTCATCCATATTAAGCAAGCTCTGATGAGGAATATAAGTCCTCTTTCCATTATGTTTTTCTGTGTCATGGATAAAATCAGGACCAATCCAGCTTTTTCCAGATTCCTTTACCATGGCTCTTGCATTTATCAACTCTCTTACTCTTCTAGCATCTTCCCACCTTCCTGCCGATGCATACGTGTTTGAAAGAATTACATAAGTTCCAGCATTTTCTGGCTCTATCTCCAAAAGTTGTCTGGCTACAATTTCACCAATATCAACATACAGGTGAGCCCAGCAAGCACCTAAAAGTGAACCCAGAATTGCAGCAGTTGGTTCAAAAGGCATCTCTTTGATGAACTGAAAGGCCCTTTCTACTTGGCCAGATCGACTTAGCAAATCAACCACACAACCACAGTGCTCAATGCTAACCTCAACCCTATCTTTTCCACTACTTAAATCGTTAAAAATCTCTACACCTTTATCCTCCATTCCTCCATGGCTGCAACCAGATAACACAGCTAAAAGAGTTATCTCATCAGGCTTAATTTTGTCTTCTTCTCTCATCATTTTGAAGAGCTCAACTACCTCCTTTCCCATCCCATGTTTACTGTAACCAACAAGCATCGCATTCCATGAGCTCACAGTTCTTTCGGACATTTGATTAAATATCATCCTTGAATAAGTGAATTTTCCACACTTGGAGTACATATCAATGAGAGAATTATGAAGCACCGCATAGAAAGGCAGTTCCAATCGAATAATACGGGCATGCAGTTGTCTACCTTGTTCAACTGCAGTAAGTCCTGATAAGGCTGTTAATATACTAGTATATGTAACATAGTTGAAAGACATTCTCTCTGCCTGGAACTTGCAAAAAAGCTCTAGTGCCTCTTCAAATAGTCCCTGTTGAGCGTAGCCTGAGATTGTAGCAGTGCAAGAGACAACATCTCTTTCTGGCAAGTTTTCGAAAACATATCGAGCTTCATGAACTTTGCCAGCTTTGGCATACATATTAAGGAGTGAGCTTCCCACATATACGTGTGATTCGAAAGGGCTCTTTACTAAGAGACAGTGAATTTGTCTCCCAAATTGAAACCCAATGGCACTAGTACATAATGTAAGCACTGTTGCAAAAGTGAACTCATTTGGCGCAGTACCTGCAACAATATTTTTTTTACAGTCTAGTCAAAAGAGGACAAATGAAATTCAATTTCAAGGGTGAATCCGATGCATTACACTATTTTTTCAACATAAAGAAGGTCAATAAAATGTACTTCCTCCATATCAATTTGATTGTCTTACTTTTCTTTTCAATATATATAAAAAAGAATGTCTCTTTTCTTTATTGACAACTTTTTAATTCTAGCTTGTTTTTTTTTTTGAGAATAAGGGTCAAAATTGCTCTTGAGACCTGAACTATGCGAAGTAGACCACTTATACCCTTTATTACATTTTGGAATAAAAAAAATGTCCCAGTTAACAACCCAATTTTTTTGTGATGTGGCAAGTCACGTGGGACTAATCCCTCCACCCAAGCGTTGCCAACTAGGATTCCCACTAAACTATGGATCATTAATTCTGACGCCCAAAACCCATTCTTGCTAACGACCCAACCCGCTAAATTTAAGAGGCAAACATCGATCTTGGATTCAAGTTGGTAGTGTTGTTCAATATGGAAAGATAAATCCACCTTTAGGACACAAAGCAGTCGGCCAGTCCCTTGTTTATAATCAACTTTATCCATTTGAACGACTTAAGAACTACACTTCTGGAATCATACACCATGGCCAACTTACAGGTATGGTAGCTGAAACTTGATAGCTCTTTCTTTGTCCTAGCTGACTTTTCATTGCGCTATGTTCGGTGTTCAGCAGAAAGTCTCTGAGATTGTCAACTGGAGTGATAAACTTGCTACTTATGAAGGAGTATAAAGAGACCATTCGTTAGTCTTACTGAAATTTCAGATTGTGAGAACTTGAATTCAAGACTGATGTTTGCCTCTTAAGTTTAGCAGATCGGGCCAGGAGCAATGGGTTAGAGTTTGGGTTATAAATTGGGTTAGAATTAATGCCTCATAATTTAGTGGGAATCCTAGTTGGCAACTCTTAGGTGGAGGGATTGTCCCACGTGGCATGTAACGTCACTAAAAATTTGAGTTGTAAACTTTTGAGGGTATTTGTGATCTCTTTGGATAACAGTGGGGTATTTTTTATTCCAAAATGTAACGGAGGATATAAGTGGTCTATTTCGCATAGTTCAAGGACAATTTTGACCCTTTTATGTTTTTTTTTATAGATGATGAGGTGGGTGAGGCGTAGCTTGAGGTTTTCTCAGCTGCAGGAACAGGGAATGAATCCTCCAAAAATGGGATGAGTTGGCAATTAATACCACAAGAAAGCCGCCATCCTCTCCCTTTAGATGTAGGGGCACAACAAAAGGTAATCAAAAAGGGCTGCAGGCCTCAAAGACCACAAGATTAAAAGACAGTTTGGTACATTTTATATATCTTTAATTTAAGAACACAAGAAGCGGCAATCTTCTTTACTTTCTTAAACTCTATATCAATTCAAAACCAATCAAACAAATTAAAACAGAGGGAGTATGTAATTAACACTTTGTATGTCACAACAGATGCAAATAAATGATTGAAAGGAATATGTTTATGTGTGTGTGTCTCCGCTGCAATGCTGCATTGATATATAGGTAAAGTGTATGTAATGGGTAAAGAAATATAAGTACCTGATGTCAACATCTGAAGAAAAAGATGGATAGCTTGAGATATATGCCCTTTTTGAGAATAGCCAGATATGAGGGCAGTCCAAGAAACAACATTCCTTTCAGGCATTTCATCGAACACCCACCTAGCATCACCTAAAAGGCCACATTTTATGTAGAAAACAATAAGCCTTGTCCTGAGGTACACTGGAGGTTGATAGTGAGTTTTGATCATGTTGGCATGTACCCTTTGACCTTCTCTTATAGCCCTTTGGTTTATACATTCGTTTAATAGAGTATCATATTCCTTGAATTTCACTTGGAGGCCTTGTTTCGCCATTTCGAACAAGGCCTCGGAGAGTGAACCATTGCAACTTAGACAACCGTACAAGAGTTGTCTCTGTTCGTAAAAATATGGTTTTTTTATCATGGAGGAAAATACATGCTTACTTGTATACAAAAATAGACTCATCTTGTTCATGGGGTTAACCATATTTAGTATACTCTACTCCAACCTTTGCTTTTATTTCTACTCAATGACAAAATATATAAGTTATTTTTCAAATTTACTACGTATATATCATTTTGAACCTCCTAAACAAGAGATTTAAAGGTTAACCTACTGAACTATACTTTGATTTTTCAAATCCGCCAACACCAAGTTAACAGGATTGGGCTGCTTATGCCGAAATACAAACAAAACAGCCACCATGTTGAACGGATGTTGCTTATTTTTTCAACTCAACTTGCAATATTTATTTCTTTTCCACCTTCAACTTGAACATTATCCAAACACCACTTAGCAAAATTTGAACTCGATAGCAAACCAGAGTATATTAGGTAAAATATCTTTATGGCACACTGGTGTAACATTCTAACAATCACCAATATTCGTAGATCATCCGAGAAAGCAAAACAGAGTAGCTAAAAGGTAACCATTCCGAATAGGTAACAGAATTGGTTAACAACTTTGGTCAAATCAGCCATGGGGAAACATAGAATGGGCGCTCAACTGGGACGAGCTCAAATCAATATCGCTTTGCATTCATCATGAGCACATATTTGCAGCTTTATTTTTCTATAGAACAATTTTTTTTTTTACTTGCAGCTTCCTGTTTATCCCCTCATCCTTACTGTTCTTGGTAGGATCTGGAGTAGAAATTGAGCAAAGAAATATTATTTACAGTAGATGGCCTGAAATCCAATGGATTATTCCATCTCATTGATTCATCACTAGACCATTTCATGACTACATCTTCAACAACCAGACCATCAATATGCTCCATCATGAATCCCGCAGGTTGATGCTTTACAAGTTCTTGGCATCCTGGCCTGTAATCTACCAACCCATCTGGGAACTTTGTCCATCTCTTGTACGTCAGGTTCATGTTTAAGAACTTTAGATTGCTCAGGACTCCACCTCCCGACCCCGATAAGAAGATGCCGTTTTCAGAAGTTGCTGTGATGTTCACAAATAGCAAATTGGAAATTGAACCTGCTTTTGAACTAGCATCCCTTGGACAGGTTGTCACATAGATAGGCTCTGCTCTTCCCCACCATGATGGGTGGTAGTATCTTGTGCTGATGTTTATGTTTGAGAAGATCATGTCACTAACATTTCCTGCTCGGTAAATGATCAAATAAGACAAAGCAAACTGAAATTTGAAAAAGCAAGATACGAAAGTAGAGGTAGATGCATGAGAATAAGATAAGAATCTTGAGACTTAGCTTAACAATTAGTCTTTTATTCAGCAGATCAAAGAAAAGAGTAAAAAGAGAGGTTTAAAAGCATTGTACTATCTAATTCTTACATTTCAAGCATGTAGAACAATCATTTCAAGTATGTCGAACAAACGAATAAATACAAGAAAACTAATGTTGAGCTAAGAACCATGAATTAGGAGAGCTATATGAGTTATGAGCTAGGCTAACAATATGAAGTTTTGATGATTAACAAATGATTAGCGAAACATAACAAACATATGCAAGAATAAGATTTCATACATCTCTCAAATACAAACTGCTCGTGATTATAACAAAAAAATACTGAAATACCAGTTAACATGTCTACTACAAGAGCTGCTATCAAGAGTACACTGTGGAGAAGTAAGGAACCAGGTCCTTCACAGTAGACTGTAACAAGACAGTTGATCGAGGCAAAACAGATCCCAATAGAAAGATTCTTTGAGGAATTATGATTATGACTAACCCAATGATGCAAAAATCAAGGAAGAATATGGAAACATTATCATATTTGGATACATGGAAGAAGCTTTCGAAATAGGAGAGCAAACAGTGGCCAAAAGCATGTCAAACTTGGATTTAGAATCTTGGGGTTCTTGATCAAATCCATGTTGAATTGGGAGAACAAGAAGCGGCCATCTACTCCTATATAAAGTGTTACTTTGATGTTTTCTAGGACATCAAAACATAAAGAGAAGAAAGCGCACAAAGAAGAAGAATCAACTGTGTCTTCGTGTGAGAGAGAATCAATTGATAACAGTCAGAAGAACCTTATTCCTATCAAGTGCAGCGGCGTATATATATGTCAAATTCTACATTTAAAGGATATATATTTAAAGTTGGACACCGTTGACAAAAGTTATGCCTTTGGTGCAGTGGTAATGGGTGTCCATTTGAATGAAGGAGTTTCGGGTTCGAACCTCAAATTTCACAATATTTTTTTTTTATTGACAGCCACACACCATTATTCTTGGACACGTAAAAACTTGTGTCGATTTACTTTATTCTGCAATTACTTCTTGCATAGTTACTGAAGAACCATGTTCGTCAGTACATAAGGGGCAACATAAAATAACAAGTAAGAACTTAAACTGAAATAGGATCATATTACGTGCCATAAATAACATAAAATCCAATTGATCATGTTAGTTCAACAAAGTTGAGCAATCAGAATCTCCAAGTTCTTAATTTAGGTGCACCAAGCTGTTTGGCATTGCAATGACTAGTTCCTGGCAACTACAACAAGCAACATTGAGGCTTGTAGGTAATAAACGAAAATGGGATAATCAAAACATCAGAACAGTATAAGATTTAAGTTTTAATTCTGCACGAGTAAAATGTATTCATGAAATGCTAGTGTGAAGCAAGGAGCAAAGATAGAAAGGTGTAAATCTTGCAATTTAATACTATATCAATTGTCATTCTAGCAGAAAAATCCAAAGTGGAATACCTCCATCTCGAATTTGTAGAGCGAGGCCTCTATGAGATTCAACAATTGTAATGTTGTCAAACAAGAAATTCTTGAACGTGTAAAAGCTAGCGCTTCCAAGTTTGATGGCAGAAGATTTTGTTCGAATCCAGCAATCTGTTGCTGTGAGGTTGTAGACAGGTCCATTTGATGACTTTAGACAGATAGCATCGTCTCCTGTGTTGATGTTGCATCTAGTGATAACTGTATTGTTAGAGTCCTCTATGTCTATACCATCGTTGTTGGGTGAATTGAAGTTCCCATATATGGTTACATCACAGATTGATGTCTTATCACTTCGTACAACATGCAAACTGCAACAACATCATACCATTAAATGGCTTCTTGAAATAATTGCACAACACTGAACGGAATAGAGAATAATGTTTGAAAACAACAGAATTTAAGAGATTGCCCTTTAAAGGGGAAAAAAGAAGATTAAAGCTCAATATCTATGAACACCAATCTATATCTATGATCATACTTGGACTAAACTAGTAGTAAGAAAAATAAGAAATATAATATGAATAAGGAAATCCTTTTTTATTACCCCTTCAATTCCATTTAAATATGAAACTTTCTATTTTGAAACATTTTAAAATGTTTGACACCATTTATCTTTACGCAACTTCACAACATTTTAAAAATTATTCACGCTTTCACTTTGATGTGAAGTGTGATATTAGCTTTTTTACAAACATTACATTACATCATATAGGTAAAATGTTATAACAAAATACACTTTCAACTTCAAAAATTTCAAATAAAGTGAAAAATATTTATAATAGTATGTAGTAGCTCGTATATGAAAGCTAATCTATAACATTATGTGACTATATTTTTGAGATATTACTCTTTTAGAGCAAATTTGATTATTTGTATGATGTAATTAGTCAAGTTGGGTGATACGCTAGTTTTTAAAAATTAGAGTATATATCATAATAGAAAAAATACATTCACATTCTAAATATTCTTAGTAAAAAGTATGACCAAACACAACTCCAACTTTGAAAATTCCAAATAACGTTACTCCCTCTGTCCCAATTTATATGACTTACTATCCTTTTTAATCAATCTTAAAAAGAATGACATATTTCTTTATAACAATTTAACTTTAAAATGTCATTTTTACCCTTGATAAAATGATTTCTAGCCACACAAATATCTGACTTATTTTAGACCATAAGTTTCAAAAGTCTTTCTTCTTTCTTAAACCTGCGTCAAGTCAAACTAACTCATATAAATTGGAACGGAGGAGTGATACTTTTCTATTTTCATGACCAAACGTTGACTTAGTAAAAAAAGTGAAAACAGGGTTTGGTTGTTTTCCAAATTTCAAATTCATTCATTTTCATGGCCAAACGGTGACTTAGTAAAAAAAAGTGTAAACATGGTTTGGTTGTTTTCCAAATTTCAAATACAACTTCATTTTCATGGCCAAATATTTGTTTTGATGACAAGGAAAACCCTTGGCCCGCTACCCTTTGGGTGCACGGGTAAAACCCCGCTCCTATGCAATAGCTCGCAAACCACATAGGAGAGGTAACCCGCACTAGGCAAGTCCGGTGCGACGAGCTCGAGCCAGAAGGCAAACTCCTTGCTTTCGCTGGCAAGGGGTTTCAAACTTGAGACCTCCAACATGGAAATCCCAAGCCCAAACCACTAGGCCACCCCGAAGGATCTGTCATGGCCAAACATAATTTTCAAATAAAGTGAAAATATTCCGAAAAAAGTGAAAAATTCTCATGGTAAAACGATTTCTTAATATCTTAAATTCTATATCCAATCACACACAATCACAACAAATAAATGGATGAAGTGAAATGCAAATTGAATTTTGTCTATAAATTAAAGAGACCCTAGTGTGAACATTCATTAAGAGTTAATTGTTTTATATATTATTTAAAAACTAGCAAGTATAAAGTGCGTGCATTAACTTAGGAAAGATCACAAATTGTCTACTATTTTAGCCCATACTACACTAAAACTAAATGCATAAATATTTTTACACTATCAATTATAGTTTTTATTCTTTTAGATATAGAGATTAGTTTTTTCAATTCCACAAACTCTTGAATGAAGATAGGGACAGAGACATTGTGTGAGTTGGAGCCCTCCGAAGACATCAGGATTTTGGGTACAATAGGCGTTTTTAGGTTGAGGAAGTGAAGCGGCTATTAGTAGGATGAGCAAGGAAAAGCGACAGGTCCAAATGAGATCGCAATGGAGTTTTGGAAGATCATGGATACAACAAGTTGGAATGGCTGACTAGCTTATTTAATGTCATTTTTAAGATAGCTAAGATGCCCGAGGAATGGAGGTGGAGTACGATGGTTCCGTTGTACAAGAACAAGGATAATATCCAAAATTGCAACAACTATAAGGGTATTAAGTTGTTAAGCCACACTATGAAAGTTTGGGAGAGAGTGATGGAGATGAGGGTGAGGAGGGATGTGTCTATTTCTGAGAATCAGTTTGGGTTCATGACAGGGCCGTCAACCACAGAAGCTATCCATCTGGTGAGGGGACTGATGGAGAAATATCGAGAAAGGAAGAGGGACTTGCAAAAGATGTTTATTGACCTCGAGAAGGCCTACGACAAAGTCTCAAGGAGGTCTTATGGCGATGCCCGAAAGCAAGAGGTGTATCGATGGCCTACATTAGAGCGATAAAGGCCATGCACAAAGGAGCTAAAACGTGGATAAGAACGGTTAAAGGAGATTCAGAGCACTTCCATGTGGAGATGGGGTTGCACCAGGGATTATCACTCAGCCTGTTTCTATTTGTCGTGGTGATGGATGAATTGAGGTGCCTTGGTGCATGTTATTTGTGGATGATATAGTATTGATTGATAAGACGTGCAATGGAGTTAATTCTAAGGTAGAGGCAAGGAAACTTTGGAAACTAGAGGATCCAGATTAAGCAAGACTAAGCCAGAGTATGTAAAGTGCAAAGTCATTGATTCGATGCTTAAGGTAGGCACAAAAATGAGGCTCGACACACGAAATATCCCCAAGAGCGATAGATTTAAGTATATTGGGTCTATCACCCGGGGGAGCAGGGACATCGACGATGATATCACACATCATGCTGGTGCGGCATGAATGAAGTGAAGGCTCACCTCTAGAGTCTGTGTGATAAAAAGGCACCCCTAAAACTCAAAGGTAAGTTCTATAGAGTGGTCGTTAGGCCGACTTTGTTGTACGGGGTGGAGTGTTGGTCAATTAAAAACTCTTATGTCCAGAAGATGCATGTTGCACAAATGAGGATGTTGAAGTGGATGTGTGATCATACTAGGAGCAATAAAGTTAGAAATGAGGATATTCGTAATAAGGTGGGAGTGGTCTCCGTGGTGGACAAGATGAGGGAAGCGAGAATGAGATGGTTTAGACTTGTGAAAAGGAGATGCACATATGCACCAGTGAGGAGGTGTGAGAGGTAGGTTATACAGGGTACGGGGACAAGCTACACTGAAGAAGTATTGGGAAAAGGTAATAAGATAGGATATGACCCAGCTTCAAATTACCAAGGACATGACCCTAGATAAGAGAGTGTAGAGGACATTAGGGTAGAAGGTTAGTAGATTGTGTAGTGTTGTCTTGTTTAGGGTAGTCGGTGTTTTTCATTGTCGTTATACTAGTATTGTTGTAGTTCTTGTTTTGATATTTCAATTATCGTACTAATTTTGGTGTCATTGTCTCTGTCTAATTTGTACCTAGATTTGTTGCACTTAAGTCGAGGATTTTTCAAAAATCTCTTTATCTCCTCGAGGTAGTGGTAATGTCTGCATACATTCTACCCTCTCCAGACCTCACTTGTGAGATTTCACTTAGTATGTTGTTGTTCTGTCGTTGTATTTTCTTTTGGATCAAATTTGTAAAAGATACTTCATTAAAACTATTTTCTTTTTACTTCATCAAAAAATTAGAACTTTTTCTTTTTAAGCCTAATGCAAAGTTTTACCGAGAATAATAAACTCCGAACTCTATAAAAAAAAAAAATCTTCTTTAAATATAATACATATTTTGTTTAACTGTTATTGTTTATTAGGGTCAAATCTGTAAAAGAACATTTGACCAAATTAATCAAACAAAAATATTTAGCATAAAGATGTAGTTCCAACCAAAACTTTTACTAAGTTGACCCGGGATAGATGGTCTAAAAAATTGATAAATTTTAAGAAGTAAGAAATATATTTTACTTGGAAATTATCATGTGAAAAAAAAAATACGTGGTAAAAGTATGTATGTTACTTCTTTGGGATGAGATCATACATTAACAACTTGATCGTTGTTACATATTGAATTATATTATGTTGTTTGATTTAAATACAATGTTTGTTGTGATTGTTTTTTATTTTAATGTATCATAACGTTAAGTAACGACGAAAAGCCTCATTTTGCATAACCAACAATTTGGTGTGCTCACATTGATACTTTTTTTCCTCATTTTGTCATTACTTATTATTTAATAATCCTATTCTATTATTTACACTAATTTTTTATAGTAGCTCTACCTTATATCCTACTTTTCTTGTAGGTTTATCTTTCAAGTTATTGATGTTTAATACCATATAACAACGAAAAACGATATAATCTATCAAAATGTTATATCATTTCAACAATACAATTTG
The DNA here is from genome assembly GCA_029007595.1 of Solanum commersonii. Taxonomy (NCBI): domain Eukaryota; kingdom Viridiplantae; phylum Streptophyta; class Magnoliopsida; order Solanales; family Solanaceae; genus Solanum; species Solanum commersonii. The sequence continues at coordinate 3,090,858 of JAJTWQ010000068.1, forward strand.
GGAATCAAACAATATATAACAACCATCCAAACAAAATGCAAGGTAAAATATAAAATATTCAAATTCAAAGGAGTAACTCTGGAAGTTTCTAATAATTCATATCAAATTGAGTAGGAATTTTTTTGGCAAATAAATTCCCTCAATCAAATGAACCTTTTGGTTCTCCAATCCCCAAAAAAAGAAGTTGAAGAGCACGTACCACCAATAAGCAGGTTCAATGAGTCTAACATCGGAGACTTTAATATCCCGGCAGCTGATGAACCCTACCAACCTCGGCCTACACTCATCTCCAAGGCAAGCTCCAGTATGGTTCCAGCTTACCATCACATTCTTCTTGTCATCAAATCTCTCTACAAACTTCGATCCCTGTCCATTGATTTCTCCTCCTCCGATGATCCTAACATCCACTTTGCATCCTCCGCCAGTACCACATACCACCTGCTCTGCTCCTTCGGGTAATCCTCTAACTTTGATCCTCCCAAAATTGTTGCCTTCTGGTGAATATCCAATACGACGCCTGATTTCACGAATATTGTTGCCGTTAGGTACTTTCCCGGGGGGAAGATAACGTGGCATGGACGACGATGTTTGGATACGATGGTCGAGCATGCATCTATAGCTTTCTGGATCGGAATGGTGTCGTATTTGACGCCATCGCCAGAAGCACCAAACTCGGTGACAGAGATGGATAAGAGGTTGGATTTAGGGTGATGATTGGATTGGAGAATGGAGAATTGCGACGTGGAAGAATATGATTGGGCAGCAAAGGACAAAGTGAGAATTGAGAGGAGTAATTGAAGTTGAAACATAATTTGAGAATGAAATAAATGATTTGATTGGAAAATGGAAATAAGAAAATGGAGGTTTTTAGTCATTGACTTTTCTCCCTTTTTTCTGACCAAATAGCTTAAGAGACCCTTGAATTGAAAATTGGACACTAGTACTTGACAAGGTTTCATCCAAATCCCTGAATATGTATAAAATAAATATTTTAGACCTCTCTGATTATTGGTCGAGCTTACATGGCCCAATCGGGAATGCAAGGATAGAAATTTCAAGTCCAAGATGGACTCACTCTCGGAATCACTTGTAGGCAAATAAAAATAGGAATTAATAGTTTGCTTCATTATTCCAAACATAAGATAGAAGGAGCAGTTGGGAATTAAAACCAAATAGTCGTGAATTATGCACTAACAGAAGCAAGTCATATAAGAAAAATCAAATTGAAATAAGTTATTATAACCATTAAATGCTAAACTAAAACATCTATTACGTTGTTCATGTACAGATAAAATGGATGATTCCTAAGCCATTAGTCATCCTATTCTAAATGAACTAAGCTCAATCTAAATAATAAACCAGTAAGACTAGATCCAAAAGAGAAAGAGAAACACTTTTCGGATAAAGGATCTGGAAGTATCAAAAGAAATAAGGAAGCATCATGTGAAAAAATTGAGATTCTATCTTTTGGGATCTTATTCTAGAACAGAAGAACTCATTTACATTTAAAGAAGACATTGGCATATACATTGACTGATTACATTTTGAAAGATAACAATTACACGGCAAGTAATTGTATTCATATTAACCACTGGGACTAAATTCTAATGTAGAACTTGAATGCACAGAAGGCATGAAATTTATTTATATCAACAATCAATAGAGTAGGGCAGTAGGCCATGAAAAGAACAGCAACAGAAGATAGATCAAGATAGAACAATTGAACTAATAATTCAAAGCTTAGATAGGTACAAAATTTAAACAGCTGCGAACTTGAGATAAATTTCATCTTGAAATCTAAACTTAAACCAGAATAAGAATAAGTTTGAGACTATACGAGATGAGACTTGAGATCAAAACAACAAAAGAAAAGGGGGGTAAATCATTTTTTATCGAACAAGGATTTAAACCATTCCAAAATAACATCACACTATGCTAAACGAGGCACCATCAAACTGATTCAGACAAATATTAGCTATGGAGAACACCTGAACATAGAATATCAGGTTTAAAAAAAATAAGAGACTAAACACAAATCTTGAAACCACAATTTCAATAGAGATTCCAGGCCAACAACATACTTAGGAAATACATTCCACACTTAAACAACTAAATACATAAACATGAACCAAAATGTCTAGTACTAAGACAATAAGAGGCATTGGAAATGAATAAAATCGACAGAAAAGAGATTCAAAAGGGAAAACTGAAACTGCATCCTATTCATGAACACAGTAAGCAAAATTAACTAAAACTAATTAAGATTGGAAGGAAATCTACCAGCTTGACAGTGAAACTTCAGAAGCTAGAAACAGCCGAAGAAGAAAACGCTCTTCTAAAAATTCTTAAACTTGGAGTGGCTATCTGAAAAACTCCTTTCTTTGATGAAAAATTCTGCTCGTGAATCCTGAGAAAATTCGAAATTCCTCCATGGATAAGGACCAGCTGTTGTACGGATTAGTACCATCCGAACGGATTCTCACAGGGAAATACAAAGGAGGAATCGATAGGGGAAGAGTGAAGAAAGGGTGGGTAGGGTGTATAGCGTTCTTTTGGCGATTAAGGAAAGAAAGTGGGTGTACGCGCCACGCGGGGTTAAAGGATAAAGGGGAAAATCTATATTTATATCTATACTATCTTGAGAAAATTAAATGAAAGGTGTTAATTGAGTCTCGGTTTGATTTTTGGTGACACTTTGATCAAGAAATGGTCAAATTCACTTTAAAATGTAACCAAGTTAATTTGGGATTAAATTAGTATTTTAAAAATTTTCTAATCTTTTATAAAAGGCGAAATAGTATGATGGACTCTTGTATTTGTATGAGTTTGTATTCTCAACTCTTCTACTTGATTGTTTGTCAACAGGACCCTTAAACTCAATAAAACTCAATATTTTAAGTCATTCTCATCATTGACCAAGCTTATGTGACAATTTAATTATTGAGTTGGCACCAACACGTGATTTCACGCGTAGAAAGAGTGTGAACTCCAAATTTAGACAAAAAATGTTATTTTTTAAAAAAAACACCAAAATAAAAGAAAATTAAAAAAAATTACTTCTTTCTTCTTTCCCTCCCAACCTACCCCATTTCTCTTTCTTTCTCTAATTACTATTACCTTCTTCCCCATCCAACCCCCATTACTTTCTTTTTTTCTCCCCTTCCCAACCATCTAAAAGTTCTCTTTTCTTTCCTTTTTTTCATATTTTCTTTCTTCCTAGAGAAACGAAAATGTGTTGTTATGGTAGATTTGTTTTCCTTTCCTTTTTTTGGGCTATTTACAATCTATAAGGTGACAAAGATTCAATAGTCTTGAAGGATGAAAAGTGATTGTTGAATGTCTTTGTGAAATTAGGTGAAACGTGTTATGTAAAATTATGTACAAATATTGTGATTTATTGTGATATTTTAATGGTGATTTATTGGCATTAATGGGAAAAAGAAATTTATGGTGATTCAAATAGATGATGTAAACGTTGGTAAAAAAATACTATTAGAGTTACGAATGTTAGAAACTTCGAGAAAAAATTGAATTATAATTTTTAAGAACTTGAAGAGTCAGGTTATAGTTATAGACAATGGCCTTGAAGAAGAAGAAAAAAAGGTTAATGAAGATGGTGTTAATGGTGGTTGTGGGTTGAGGGGGGTGGAGGAGAGGTGAGAGAAATAACTATTTTATTTTATTTTATTTTTGTAAATAGAAAATTTATTATTTTTGTCTTTTATGGAATAACATTTTTGGTTAATAATTTAAAAATATTTATGAAATAATTTTGACATGGCATTATTATATCTGATGTGGATATGACATGTCATTTATGTAAGAGAGAGTGAGCTATACACATGGTTGGAGGGTTTAAAAGTCTCATTTTAATTAAGGGTTCAGTTGACAATGGGTCAAGTAGAAAGATTTAGAATACAACTTCATACAAGTACAAGAGTCCATCAGACTATTTCGCCTTTATAAAATACAAAAAAATCACTATATTTGTCATCTACTTTAATTCTATTCAAACTATTTTTTTTTAAAAAAATAGTAAAAGAAAATAGAATTTTCTCTCTTCTTCTTCTTCTTCTTCTCTCTAACGTTCTTCTCTTCTTCTTAGAAAATTATCTCCCATTATCTTCCTCCTCATCTCTGGCCGTCACTCTCTCTCTCTCTCTTTTTGAAGTGAAGGTCGTGTTTGACTTAAAACAGGTAAGTCATTTTTTTGAAAGATTTTACAATTTCAAACAACACACTCTTGATACTAAGTTCTTTTCTTGGGTTAATGAACAAGAAATCGTTCTATAGACTATTTTTTTTAATACTAGTGTAATGGTACCTGTTATTTTTGTTTTTGAAAGAATATCGACAAACCCAAAAAAAAAATCCTAATTTTTTGGAAATGTATATGTGAAGAGTCATTTTTGTTTGTTGTTTAGTGAAGAGTCATTTTTGTTGCTTTTGTTCTTCTTTTTGTGACCATTTTGTTCATATGATTGTAGAAATTTAGTTTTGTTAAGTTGTCCAACATTTTGTTCATCTTGTATCGTATGTTGCAACATATTAGTGATATGTTCGTACATATTCCAACATAGTTGTCATATGTTGGAACATGTCACATATGTGTTAGAGCAACATAAGGGAAAATACATAAAATCCCCCCTGAACTTGGCAGCATAACTTACTTTAGTACTTTAACTTTACAGATAATTATCTACCCCCCTAATCTTATTGCAAGTGTATTTAATAGAACCTTACATATACAATATCAGTCTCATATTCATGGGTGAAGTGCACCCGCGCCACCTAAGTGACACCTCGATGCCACATCGATGACATGTTAGATAGTTGAAAAAAAATAAAATTTCTTTATTTTACTTTCCCAGATCTTTAAAAAAAATTATTTTCACTCTTCAACTACCCTCTTCATTATTTCATTTGGGTCAATTTCTTTAACATTCAAAATTTCACATTGATTGATTCATTTTATTTTTCATTGCTTTGTAATTATTCACTATTACTTCCATCAATACGTATATCAATCACCGTACTTTTTTTTCCCAACTAGGTGAAACTATCAACTTATATCAACAATGACGATTTTAAATTTATGCAAAATCGAACGGCTAATTTTTTAGATTTGCTGTTACTTTTCTTGTTTCACTTTGTAATGCATATTCAGGTATAGAATAAGTAACATTTAAAGTTAGACGAATAATTATTTTTTAAGAAAAATCGAATTTCAAAAGTAAAGAATAAAGAAAATTATGTGGGTCTTGAATGCGATTTTCTATTTTTGTTTAACGAAAAAATGTATAGGATGTAGAGTTTGATGAAGGAGAAAGATGATGGGTCAGGGTTGGGGTAGGATGCGGTGGGAGTTTGAGGAAGAAGAGACAAGCAGGGGAGGTGGGGTTTTGAGAAAGGGGTGGAGGGGTTTGAAGAAGAAGAAGAATGAGGTAGGTGGGGTTTTTTTTTTTTTTTCATTATATATATATATATATATATATATATATATAATGCTAGTGGGACCATTATTTTTCTAAAAATTTTTTTTACGCACCTTTAACTTTTTTGCTTTTCTTTTTTTGCCACGTCATCTGTTAAGGAGGTATTAAATTCACACGAAATGAAATTAGGGGGGTAAATAAACATATGTGTAGTTTAAGTGCTAAAGTAAGTTATGCTGCCAAGTTCAGGGTTTTTTTTATGTATTTTCTCGCAATATAATGATCATTTGTAGTAATAGGTTACCCATATAGTGAAACATAAGATTCATCTGTGTCAACAAAAGGTACAACTGTGGCAACAAAATGTTCATCTGTATCAATATAAGTATAAATTGTTACCCTTATTATTATAATCAGTTGTAAACTCTCAACCTTTTTTTATTTACCCGATAGATAAAATGTCACAAGGAGCTTCATTTGTGGCAACAACTCAATCTTTTATTAGTGATGCTTCATCATTTAACATCAAATGTTCTTCTTGTCGATGCAAAGGATGTGAGCAGCAACATGAATATTTTATTAGTCGTGTTAAAGAACTCACTAATATTTTTAAGAAAACGACATATAATATTGATGTCCATACATCCAAGAAGATTTCACAGCCTTTGAAGTGTAGGAGGTTGAAAAAAACAATTTTTCGATCACTATCTATAATTAGTAAAAGAAAAAATCAATGAATACTGCTCCAGTATCTTCCTCAATCGCAAAAGGCAAGGGGAGAGAAAGAGAAAAAAGAGAAAGAGGAAGAGAAAGAGAAGAAAGTCGTCAGTTGTGATGTGAAGAAGCAATAATATCCATTTGAAGGTTTTATTATTAATTTTTTATTTATTTTGTTGGAACAAATGTAAATTATGTTGGAAAGGAAGAAATGTGGTATCTGTGGCAACATATATAGTCTTTGTTGTAAAAAAATCATACAATTATCTGTATGTGCCCCAACAGAAAGGTGATATGTGACAACATATATAACCTCTGTTGTAAAAAAATCACAGAATTATCTACATGTACCCCAACAGAAAGGAGATATGTGACAACATATGTCACTTTGAATTATCATATGTTGCAACATTATATTGTCAAAATTCAAAAAAAAAAAGAAGGTAGAAAACAACCTTCAATTTCCCTTTCTCTTCTATAAAAGGTCGCTTCATATTCCAAATTTAATTTACTTTTACTAATTCCATTTTGTTTTCTTCTTTCCTTTCATCTCTCTTGTTTGTTTCTCCATTATTCTTTTTCACAGATTCAGTTGTTGTGAAATTTCTACAACATAAGTTAAATCTATTGTGATATTTTTTACAACAAGTCGTCGTTGTCCTCATCATTCCTAATTTATCGTCAATGATAATGTTTGTAATTAATGATAATGTTTTATTTTATCTATTATGTTATGTTATATTGAGAACAAGTACATCGTATGTGATGTTATGTTGCTCCAACCAATTTCCTTTTAACACTATCTATCCACTACAGGGTCAATTGTTGCTACATAAGGGTGATATGATGCAACATTTGAGACATTTATAGCAACAAATGAGTCATCGCTACAGATAAGTCATATGTAGCAACATATGCCTCTTATGTTGCATTTTTTGACTCATATGTTGCAACACATAGGGCTTCTGTAGCAACATATATCTCATCTGTTGCAACATTTTTGACTCATATGTTGCAACATTTGACTCATATATTGCAAAACGTTGTCATCTATAGCAACATATGCCTCATTTGTTATAGCATTTGACTCATATGTAACAACACATGGATCATCTGTAGCAACATATGCCTCATTTATTGTAACATATGCCTCATATGTTGCAACATCTGTGTAGCGACCCTTTCGAAAGGATACTACCACTTAAGAAAGAAAACTACTTAAATACTTGCGACATTTAAAAGAGATTTACTATGGCCATATTGATTATAGTTTAGTTGAGGGATTAGGTTCATTAAGGAAAAAAAAAAGATAAGGATGTGCATCTTGACCATTTAAACATTTGTGTGATGTCAAAATTGATATGGCACGAAATTTCAACATATGACGGAAAAATCCTCCCAAAAATAATTTAAGCAAATAACCAATGAGCTTTTCATGCATAATTATCTTCACACTTAAGGATGAAATAACAAGAATATTACCCATTTTTGAGTACTGAAATCAGCTCGTTCATGCTTCACACAAATATTCAAAACAAATAGTAAATTTAGTATATTGCAATACTTGGGCTTACACACCCCAAAAGAACAAAACATATAGCCATACTTATTTTACAATGCATGGTGGCATGATCACATTAGTCCTCAAAATTTCATGTAAATATACAACACATAGATCATGTACAAGCCCCAAGGTTTATATAAAATATAGATGCCTATATGCAAATGTGATCTTCCTTAAGACTCTCAAAATTTCTATCTCCAATGGCCAACTTCATGCATCCACTCAATCATACCCCTACGATAGAAACAACTATCGCTAAGCATATAGCTTAGTGGTGCAAAACTATAGGTTCGGAGCCATTAGATTCACCAAATTAACTTTCTCAAATCATGGGCAAAATACTCGAACATAATAAATAAATCAAGTAAACAATATATTTAGAGTATCAAGTTCAATATTTAAAGTTTCAAATGTCAAGAACGCTCATAGTACAAATTTCCAAGAGATTCAATAACAAGGCTCACCCAATATGTACATCATGTCTTCACACCAAGCACAAGCAAGTATCAAGAAGGGCTAACGCCCTGTATCAAGAAGGGCTAACGCCCTGTATCAAGAAGGGTCAAAACCTAATAATCAAGAGAATCAAGAACCATATTAAAAATGGCTTCCTAGGTCGTACTTAAAAATAGACAACTTTCATTCTTAAGACGGACTAAAAATTCAGAGGCAAGATGGCAAATGACCCGAATTAAGAGGCATGCCAATAGTGACAAAGTCACAGCCACAAGAAGGACAAGGTCCCAACAAAAATGCCAGGTGATCAAACAATCCATACAAGTGGGCGAGTTACACAAGCGTCTTTAACTTCTCAAAGGATACCAATACAACAATGCAAAGTGACAAGAGTAGCCAAGGTACCAAGATCAAATTTCAGATATACTAGCAGTTAAAAGAGTGCAAATACAAGTTTATACACAAACCTCAGTGCTTTAGCAAAGAAACAGTCCAATACAACTTCAAGAGTTCAAACTGTAGACCACAACGTATCAAGGTCCTCAACTTGTTCACGAGTATATACAACCTTAAATAATACAATTAAATAACTTCTTTAATTCCCAGCAGCTCAATAATATTGGTGTAAAACAGAATTATCATCACAAGTAAGCTTAGCCTGTACAAACACAACTATTCTCCCAAAACAGTGATTCTGGTCAGCCTAGTACCTTATGTCGCAACTTAGATTTGAAAAGGAAAACGGCAAAACTAGACTTTATAACCTTCATGAAAGATATAACTACACCTCTTAATATTGCAAAAAAAACAAGAATCACCGCAATATCTATTTTGTACAACAAGATATACCCAAAAACTAACAGTTGTTCATACAGAATTTAGATTTTCAAAATCTGGACAGAACTTGTCCTATGTTGCGTCCCATATTTCGAATCCATAACTACTAAATTAGAGTTTGACCTAAACATAAAAGTTGTAGGTCTACGAATTAGCTTTCCAAATTATATTTATTCACTGTAAACTAAGTTCTATAGAAAGATATATGCATAAAATACCAAACATTACCCAGCTCAGAAACAGATTTCGTCACTTACCAAAAAGAAGTGTGTGTTCTCGAATTCCAGCCAAAAGGGCCAAGTTTTCTCTTGTGATTTTGAAGAACAATCTGTTAAGCTAAGGTTCTAATGTTCTTAGACTTGAGAAAAACGAAATTAATTATAGGAGGTGTGAAAATATATAGTTACAAAGGTGATACTTATCACCTGTACAAATGTCACCAAAAGGGACTGCCCAAACAAAAAGTTGGCTGCCCAAAAAGCATACATATATACCTATATGTATATCCCTCATATCCTTTTAAAATTATACATAATTCTAATTAGAATATTACCTAAATACCCCATCACAATTCCTTAAATTACGATCACAATTTATGTTAAGCAAGTTAGCAATTATCACAATATTTCAAGTTCCCAAAATGAAACTAAAATATATTCTAGTAATTAAGCAACGGTAAATTGACATGTGAGTCTTGGTTAATATTTAGGGGTGTTATAATCTGACTCATATGTAGTAATACATGGGTCATCTGTAGCAATATATGCCTCATATGTTGCAACATTTGACTCATATATTGCAACATATGGGGCATCTGTAGCAACATAGGTGTCATTGTAGCAACAATAACTTACTGATGTTATGTTATGTTAAGAACAAGTAAAAATGTTGGAACAAAAGTGGAAAATTATGTTTATTTATTTTGACCACTATAATAATTTTCTTTTTGGCTGTACACAACTACATAAGAATTTTTCATCTTTCACAGTATTCTTCTTGGTAATGCTTAAAAATAAAAAAAAGTCCACAACAATCAACACGAATATTAGCTTTCAGTTGTTACAATATTTGATCTTCTTCTTCTCCTTCATCACCCATTTATTACTTCTTTTAAGACTTTCATCATCAATTTCCAACTCCTTAATTATCTTCGCCAATCTCAGAATAACGAACTTGAATAGTATATCAACATCTTCACGATCCCTCCATCTAAAAGGTTGCATGCATTCACCTAAAATACACCACACATCACAAAGAATTTAAATTAAACAAAAATCAAAATAAAGACAAACAATAGATCTCCAGACCAAGATGTAGAAATGTACATAGACGATAGCGTGGACAAGACCAAAATCTTCGACCTGAATTGTCCTTCGACCATGAAGTTTGCATTGAAAGTAAGTCTCCATGGTTGCGGCAAATTTTCACACCTAACATGAGATCATTTTCATCATTACAAATTCGATTTAATATTGCATTTGACATTATATCAAAAGTAACAAAAACAAACAAAACTCATTGATGAGATCTCTAGTACTTAGCTATATTTAAAGAAATTCATTCTTACCCAACGACTATATTGCAAAATTAATGATATCATTGATTTGACAAAACATGACAGACGAATCTCTTATTTAATGATTTAGTTTAACCAAACCAATTAATTAGTTGTGTGTTAAAAAAAAGAACAGAACAGGCTAATAAAATAAATAACATCATTATATCTCATGAAAACCCTATCTTATCTTAAAATGAAAATGAAAACCCTAATTTATATCCCTTCTAGAAATGAAATAATGGGCCGGTTGGATCAGTTTTAGAGGTTGCAAAAGATGACAATTTGATGGATGGGTTAATCGATAAATTAAGCAATTTAGCAATTAAAAATATCAAATTGGACCCTATTAAAGTACTTTGGATAATAATTAAGAATTAAAAATATGTTATAACACTTTGAACAATGATTTTCAAAGGTGTTATATAACTATCATATCAAATTACTTAGTCATTGTATAATAAACTAATGGTATAATAATATTTGTAAAAATAATTGATAGAATTGATGAAAATTGTTGTATAAAATCATAATTTTGTACTTAGACATGTTATAGGACTATATATTAGTGTTACATGTTGTATAAGATCAGAATTTAATTGAATTAATACAAAAAATCACATGTTAGGTTATCCATATGTTGCAACATATGACAGATCTGCTGCAATTTCAACACAAAATTCAACATATTATCCAATAGAATGTACATATGTTGCCATATATAACAATTTGATGGATGAGTTAATCTATAAATTAAGAAATTTAGTAATGAAAAATTTCAAATTGGACCATATTTTAGTACTTTGGACCATAATTAAGCAATAAAAAGATGCTATAACACTTTGAACAACAATTTCCAATGGTGTTATATAACTATCATATGCAATTACTTAGTCATTGTATGATGAACTAGTGATATAATAGTAGTTATAAAAATAATTGATAGAATTGATGAAGGTTATTGTATTAGACTATAATTTTGTACTTAGACATGTTATGAGACTATATATTAGTGCTACATGTTGTATTATGTCATAATTTAATTTGAATTAATACAAAAAACCACATGTTAGGTTGTACATATGTTACAACATATGACAGATTTGTTGCAATTTCAACACAAAATTCAACAGATTATCCAATAGAATATACATCTGTTGCCACAGATAACAACGTGATGAATGAGTTTATCTATAAATTAAGCAATTTAGCAATGAAAAATGTCAAATTGAACCATACGTTAGTACTTTGGACCATAATTAAGCAATAAAAAGATGCTATAACATTTTGAACAACAATTCCCTATGGTGTTATATAACTATCATATGGAATTACTTAGTCATTGTATGATGAACTAGTGGTATAATAATATTTGTAAAAGTAATTGATAGAATTGATGAAGGTTGTTGTATTAGCCATAATTTTGTACTTAGACATGTTATATGACTATATATTAGTTCTACATGTTGTATTAGGTCACAATTTAATTGAATTAATACAAAAAACCACATGTTAGGTTATCCATATGTTGCATCATATGTTAGATCTGTTGCAATTTCAACATAATGTACCTCTGTTGCCACATATGACAATTTGATGGATGTGTTAATTGATAAATTAAGCAATTTAATAATAAAAAAGTTAAATTGGACCATATTTTAGTACTTTAGACCGTAATTAAGCAATAAAAAGATGATATAACACTCTGAACAACGATTTCCAAAGGTGTTATTTAACTATCATACGGAATTACTTAGTCATTGTATGATTAACTAGTGGTATAATAGTATTTGTAAAAATAATTGATAGAATTGATGAAGGTTGTTGTATTAAAGCATAATTTTATACTTAGACATGTTATAGGACTATATATTCGTGCTACATGTTGTATTAGGTCACAATTTAATTGAATTAATTCCAAAAATCACATGTTAGGTTATTCATGTGTTGCAACATATGGCATATTTGTTGCAATTTCAACACAAAATTCAACAGATTATCCAACAAAATGTACATCTGTTGCCACATATGACAATTTGATGGATGAGTTAATCAATAAATTAAGCAATTTAATAATGAAAAATATCAAATTGGACCATATTTTAGTACTTTGAACCATAATTGAGCAATAAAAAGACATTATAACACTTTGAACAATGATTTTCAAAGGTGTTATATAACTGTCATATGGAATTACTTAGTCATTGTATAATGAACTAGTGGTATAGTAGTATTTTTAAGAATAATTAATAGAATTGATAAAGGGTTTTTGTATTAGATCATAATTTTGTACTTAGACGTGCTACATGTTGTATTAGGTCACAATTTAATTGAATTAATACAAAAAATCACATGTTATGTTATCCATATGTTGCAACATATGACAAATCTATTGCAATTTCAACACAAAATTCAATAGATTATCCAACATAATGTACATCTGTTGCCACATATGACAATTTAATAAATGTGTTAAGCAATAAATTAAGCAATTTAATAATGTAAAATGTCAAACTGAACCATATTTTAGTACTTCGGACCATAATTGAGCAATAAAAAAATGCTATAACACTTTGAACAACAATTTTATAAGGCAAATATGTTGCAATTTCAACACAAAAATCAACTGATTATCCAACAGAATGTACATATGTTACCACAACTTAATTGAATTAATACCAAATAGTGGTATGAGGCAAAAATTTAACTACATAATCTAGTTCTAAATCACAACTACATAATTCACAACGAATATCATTTCATCGTCACTTTCCTTGGGTCAGTCATTCTTGCGATGGCTTTGCTCATGTTGATGAACAGTGCAACAAATGTGTCTTTCTCCTAACACATGAGGTTCTAGCACCCACATTCTATCTAAAACTTGTCGTAACTTATGTCGACATGTCCTGATTTTTTGTGGCTTTATTTGTTTCATTTTGGCAATGAATATTAAGTTTTATATCATGAATTCACCGTCCTTGAAGATTGAAATTATGGCAAGCGCATATGATGCATCATTGTGGCCTCCGTCTGCTACTTGATTAATCATTCCCAATGCATTTGAATAGTTATTGTTGAAAAACTCAAACTACAGAAGAAATAACACATTTAAAAGACAAAATACATTGATGAAAACGTGAATACATACGAAAAACAATAAAAATTACCACGCCTTTTCTGTATAAGGAATGTAAATTCCCCGATGCTCTGCAAATATCCAGGAAAATTAAGTTATATGTTGCAACATATGACTATTTTGTTGCGACATGTAAGTCATATGTTGCTACATATAACTATTCTGTTGAGACACATAAACCACATGTTGCAACATGTGTAAGTTAAATATTGCAACATATGACTATTCTGTTGCGACATATAAGTCATATGTTGCTACATATAACTATTTTGTTGTGACACATAAATCACATATTGCAATATGCGTAAGTTATATGTTACAACATATGATTACTTTGTTGCGACATATAAGTCATATGTTACTACATATAACTATTCTCATTGCGACACATAAATCACATGTTGTAACAAGATGTGTAAGTTATATGTTGCAACATATGACTATTTTGTTGCGACATGTAAGTCATATATTGCTCCATATAACTATTCTGTTGTGCCAAATTTACATGTTGCGACACATAAATCACATGTTGCAACATGTGTAAGTTATATGTTTTAACATATGACTATTCTATGGCGACATATAAGTCATATGTTGATATATATAACTATTTTGTTGCGATACATAAATTACACGTTGTAACAAAATGTGTAAGTTATATGTTGCAACATATGACTATTCTATTGGGATATGTAAGTCATATGTTGCTACATATAATTATTCTGTTGTGACAAATAAATCACATGTTGCAACATATGACTATTTTGTTGCAACATATAAGTCATATGTTGCTACACATAACTATTTTGTTGCGACACATAAATTATGTGTTACAACATGTGTAAGTTATATGTTGCAACATATGACTATTCTGTTGCGATTGAAATAATCTTTCTGCTGCAACATAAGACTATCATTTGTTTCAATAGTCAACTGTTGCAATATATATAACCATTTGTTGGAAACGTGAATGCAAATTATTGAAAAAATTGTAGGTTATACCCAGATGATGATGAATGATTCAAAGAACTATTAATCTTACTTGCCAAATAATGGTGTGTGAACACAATCACTTATGAAGAAATTTCAATTGATACAGAACGAAATCTGATCCACTGATTAGTTAAATTTGATTCAAAAGGAAGATAAGAAGAAGAAAAAGCATAAGGACTAGCAGCCAAAATCAACAATGTACGAACAATAAGAAGAAGAAGAAGATGATGATGATGATGAAGAGAATGGGAAGAAAGCAAACAAGCAAGAATGAAGCGAAGAAGAAGAAGAAGGAGGGAGGAGAAGAAGAAGAAGAGGAGGAGGAGGAGGAGGAGGAATGCAACGGGAAGCGGGGAAAAGAGCTTTTATTTCCCTTTTGGTTTGGTTTGGTTCGCTGGCTTCCTACCAAAATTGGTTAAATTAGGTTTTAGTCATTTACCCTTTTACCCCTCGTTTAATACAATGGATCAAACTGTCAACTTAAAAACTTGAGGGCAACTCCCACAGTCCTTAATCCTTAATTATATAATTGTCACCTACACTCAATAATTAAGACTTATGTCACCACCATTTTATTTCGACTCCTTATTGTCACTCTTAATTCAAAGTCCCTACTATCTTGATGGACGCTTAGTAGCAGTATTTATGGAAAAACTACATGATAAGGCATACTTTACTGCCATATATACTTAATTTACCTATACTTTACAAAAATTACACATAATACCACTTTTAATATTTATATCACATATTTTAAAATATTTAATCAAATACCCAAATCTCTTAATTATGGTATTGAATAATTATCTCAAAATTTAAACTCTTTAATTAATTGTTAATCAATTTAAATTATTTTCTCTCACATATGCCTTTCTCCTTGTATTTTCTCTCACACATGCCTTTCCCTCCCCCAATCCATCTCTATCTCTCACCCCGCCCCCCCCCTCCAACGGTCTTCTCTCACCCCACATCTTCAAAAACTTCCACTATCTCCCTCTCTTCCTTAATCCTCTCAATACATGTTTGCATATCCCAAATTTTAAACTAAATCTTGATAATCAGAAGTATACAAAGAGGTAAAAAATAATTTCATTATTATAATGTATCTTGATTTACATGTATTTGTCAATTATACACATATATCTAAGTAAATATCCATCATTATTTTTGTCAATTTTGAATCTTTATCACTGTTTTAGAGTAAATCTTTGTCAATTATACACATGTATCTGAGTGTAAGATTTTTTGAATAGGCTTCAATTATGTATCTGAGTTATAACCCACAAGTTTTGAGGAATCCGAATGTTTATGTATCTTCTTAAGAAACAATGATATAGGCCATTGCTGGAAAAAAACTCGAAGTTTTTTAAAAAGAAGAAGAAAGGTATAGCTGGGTGAATTTTCTAAAACAAATGGAAGGGCTTATACTTTTTTGAATATTTTTACATGTTATAATGCATCAACATATTGCCAAGTTATTGCAAGCATGATTTTCTCCATAATTCATGACTTTCGATTACATCCCTTAATCAGTTAGACTTAATAAATATGTATCGAACTACTATGTTTCTCGGATACATGTATCTAAAAGCGACATATACATGTATCGGAAGTGGAAAATATGGTACGATATGTAATTATACAAACTAGAGGGAAATGAAGTAATTAGATACTAAACTCGTGGGATTTGTGTTGTTTATCCAAAAATAAGTCTTATCCATATATTAGAATTAGAGCCGTCAAAATAGGTTTGGCTCACGGGGCTGTCCAACTCAACCCCTTATTGGGATAGGATTGAGATATAATTTGGAATTTTTTTCAAAATATCAATACTTTGACATTTAATAGGATCTTTTAGCTACATTTTTAATATTTATTTAAAATGTCAATATTTTAGTTAGTTATGTATCTGATTTATGTATTTTTTTATTTGTTTGATTTGCAAGAATATAATTGTTTAATAACAGATAGGAGAAAATCAAGAGAGATACTATTTTAAAAAAATGAGCATATCACTTAAAATTCTCACCGTTTCAATTACAAAAAAATCCCCTTTCTTATTCGATTGGATCAACTTTCTTTTTATCATGTTTTCATCGTAATTGTATACTTATAATTTTTACATTTTATGTGTTTACTTTACCATTCAAATTAAAATTGACATTATACTTTCATAGTGAAAACTACAAATTGTATCCCAAGTGATCAAAATTGTATACATGACTGTCAAATATATTTTTATTTTATTTGTAATACAAAAATATTACTGATTGTTCCTAATCTAATCTAATTGTTACATATGAATATGATTATGAAAAAAATACAAGATTCTAAAAAAAAGAATAACATACATGGTGGAAATAATACAATCTGTTGAGGATTGATACAATATTCTAAAAACAATAATAGAAATTGACTATATAAGAAGTAGGTATACCAGATTCGGAAACAAATAGCATACATAGTGAAAATAATACAATCTGTTGAGGAATGATACAATATTCTAAAAAATACAAATTATTTGTGAAAAAAATAGGATACATCTATGCTTAAGGAATATAAATCTATTTGACATACCTATTTGAATGACTACAAACTAAAAAAGAAATATAATAAATACAAATTCTGAGTGAAAGAAAAACAATTCACAAACAAAAATTAATATGAATACAATTTGCAACATTCTTCTCTAACTCTCTATTTTCTTCGTCTTCTTCTTCTTCTTCTTCTTCTTCGTCTGCTATGTTCTTTCAAGCCCATTTGAAACCGGGGCTTATAGGGGCTTATATGCCCAACCCATATAAGCCCTTGGCCCTTGAGGCTTGATGAGGGTCGGTTCGGGAAGGGCTTATGGTACAAAGCTATTTATTTAAGGGTAACTTACAACAATCTCACTAGTATATGAGTTAATTACTTAAATGCACATTATGTTGTAAAATTACGAATCTTACTAGATTTTGGTACTTCCAAATACATGTATATCGAGATACATGTGCTCAAAATTAGGTTAATTTGTTCTAGATACACTATATCCAAGTGGATTCACATGTATCTAGGATACATAGACAAATCCCTCACCCTCGTCTCCCTCTCATCTCGCTCGTGTATCTGGGATTCATCACACTAGATACATGTATCTCGCGTATCTAGTATCCTAGATACATGGTAATTACACTAGATTTTTTGCTAGTCTTATTGAAACAACACCATTATTTGTCATATTTGATTTGAAAATATTCTTATTTTTTTATGTTATAGAATTTTAAGTTTGAAAAGAAAAGAAGAAGGGCCAGCCCGCCCAAGTCCTCAACCCTTTGAGGGTTAGGTTGGGTTGAGCATTTTCACGCTCTTCCAAATGAAGGGCCAGTTCTCCCTAGCCCATCAAATTTCTTGGCCCATGAGGCTTGGGCGGGTGGAGTTTGGACCAGCCCTTTTGACAATTTTAATTAGAGTTGGTATAACTTATATAATGTTTGGTAGATCGATAAGAAAAAAATTATTTATATATAAATTTAATATGATGTTGGATTGACAATTTTGAAATTCGCATAATTAATACATTTATAAGTTATGATAAAATTTGTGTTATTTATGCGGAGTACAAGAGAATAATTAATACCTATATAACTAATATATGGATAAAAAAATTTAAATATGTTATAAAATCAAGCTCATAATAATATAATTATCAAGAGAGGAAGGCAAGAAATGTAGATGAAAGAGAGAACTTTTCTTCTTATTCAAGTGTATCTTCCAAATGGTGAGTGATATATCTATTTATAGTGTTGAGATATCATTCCCAAAGGTCACAAACTAGCAGATACATAGTTATCCAAAGAGTTCTTTTCACCTTGGAAGCATATATACATGAAGACAATTAGTCTTCAATATATCTAATGGACAATCCACACAATTCAATCGGATTTATAACACTCTCCCTTGGATGTCCATAGATAATGTGTCTCGTTAAACCTTACTAGGAAAAATTTGAGGGAAAAAAATCCTAGTGAAGGAAAAAGAGTACACAAATCTTTTGATACGCATTATTTGTTGCCTCATTAAAAACCTTGCCAGGAAAATAAGTGGGACAAAACCTCGGTCAAGAAAAAAAGAGTGCAACACGTATTATACTCCCCTGATCAAAATATCACTCAATTTCTCGTGATGATGTTCCCAATCGTATATACCAACGTTTCAAATGTTGACAATGTCTTTGTGATCAAATCATATTCACGAAGATGTTACATGATTGAAGTCATTTATGATATATCATTTTCTGATTTCATGGATATAATGAGGCTTTGAGGGTATTTGTGATCTCTTTGGATAACAGTGGGGTATTTTTTATTCCAAAATGTAACGGAGGATATAAGTGGTCTATTTCGCATAGTTCAAGGACAATTTTGACCCTTTTATGTTTTTTTTTTTATAGATGATGAGGTGGGTGAGGCGTAGCTTGAGGTTTTCTCAGCTGCAGGAACAGGAATGAATCCTCCAAAAATGGGATGAGTTGGCAATTAATACCACAAGAAAGCCGCCATCCTCTCCCTTTAGATGTAGGGGCACAACAAAAGGTAATCAAAAAGGGGCTGCAGGCCTCAAAGACCACAAGATTAAAAGACGGTTTGGTACATTTTATATATCTTTAATTTAAGAACACAAGAAGCGGCAATCTTCTTTACTTTCTTAAACTCTATATCAATTCAAAACCAATCAAACAAATTAAAACAGAGGAGTATGTAATTAACACTTTGTATGTCACAACAGATGCAAATAAATGATTGAAAGGAATATGTTTATGTGTGTGTGTCTCCGCTGCAATGCTGCATTGATATATAGGTAAAGTGTATGTAATGGGTAAAGAAATATAAGTACCTGATGTCAACATCTGAAGAAAAAGATGGATAGCTTGAGATATATGCCCTTTTTGAGAATAGCCAGATATGAGGGCAGTCCAAGAAACAACATTCCTTTCAGGCATTTCATCGAACACCCACCTAGCATCACCTAAAAGGCCACATTTTATGTAGAAAACAATAAGCCTTGTCCTGAGGTACACTGGAGGTTGATAGTGAGTTTTGATCATGTTGGCATGTACCCTTTGACCTTCTCTTATAGCCCTTTGGTTTATACATTCGTTTAATAGAGTATCATATTCCTTGAATTTCACTTGGAGGCCTTGTTTCGCCATTTCGAACAAGGCCTCGGAGAGTGAACCATTGCAACTTAGACAACCGTACAAGAGTTGTCTCTGTTCGTAAAAATATGGTTTTTTTATCATGGAGGAAAATACATGCTTACTTGTATACAAAAATAGACTCATCTTGTTCATGGGGTTAACCATATTTAGTATACTCTACTCCAACCTTTGCTTTTATTTCTACTCAATGACAAAATATATAAGTTATTTTTCAAATTTACTACGTATATATCATTTTGAACCTCCTAAACAAGAGATTTAAAGGTTAACCTACTGAACTATACTTTGATTTTTCAAATCCGCCAACACCAAGTTAACAGGATTGGGCTGCTTATGCCGAAATACAAACAAAACAGCCACCATGTTGAACGGATGTTGCTTATTTTTTCAACTCAACTTGCAATATTTATTTCTTTTCCACCTTCAACTTGAACATTATCCAAACACCACTTAGCAAAATTTGAACTCGATAGCAAACCAGAGTATATTAGGTAAAATATCTTTATGGCACACTGGTGTAACATTCTAACAATCACCAATATTCGTAGATCATCCGAGAAAGCAAAACAGAGTAGCTAAAAGGTAACCATTCCGAATAGGTAACAGAATTGGTTAACAACTTTGGTCAAATCAGCCATGGGGAAACATAGAATGGGCGCTCAACTGGGACGAGCTCAAATCAATATCGCTTTGCATTCATCATGAGCACATATTTGCAGCTTTATTTTTCTATAGAACAATTTTTTTTTACTTGCAGCTTCCTGTTTATCCCCTCATCCTTACTGTTCTTGGTAGGATCTGGAGTAGAAATTGAGCAAAGAAATATTATTTACAGTAGATGGCCTGAAATCCAATGGATTATTCCATCTCATTGATTCATCACTAGACCATTTCATGACTACATCTTCAACAACCAGACCATCAATATGCTCCATCATGAATCCCGCAGGTTGATGCTTTACAAGTTCTTGGCATCCTGGCCTGTAATCTACCAACCCATCTGGGAACTTTGTCCATCTCTTGTACGTCAGGTTCATGTTTAAGAACTTTAGATTGCTCAGGACTCCACCTCCCGACCCCGATAAGAAGATGCCGTTTTCAGAAGTTGCTGTGATGTTCACAAATAGCAAATTGGAAATTGAACCTGCTTTTGAACTAGCATCCCTTGGACAGGTTGTCACATAGATAGGCTCTGCTCTTCCCCACCATGATGGGTGGTAGTATCTTGTGCTGATGTTTATGTTTGAGAAGATCATGTCACTAACATTTCCTGCTCGGTAAATGATCAAATAAGACAAAGCAAACTGAAATTTGAAAAAGCAAGATACGAAAGTAGAGGTAGATGCATGAGAATAAGATAAGAATCTTGAGACTTAGCTTAACAATTAGTCTTTTATTCAGCAGATCAAAGAAAAGAGTAAAAAGAGAGGTTTAAAAGCATTGTACTATCTAATTCTTACATTTCAAGCATGTAGAACAATCATTTCAAGTATGTCGAACAAACGAATAAATACAAGAAAACTAATGTTGAGCTAAGAACCATGAATTAGGGAGAGCTATATGAGTTATGAGCTAGGCTAACAATATGAAGTTTTGATGATTAACAAATGATTAGCGAAACATAACAAACATATGCAAGAATAAGATTTCATACATCTCTCAAATACAAACTGCTCGTGATTATAACAAAAAAATACTGAAATACCAGTTAACATGTCTACTACAAGAGCTGCTATCAAGAGTACACTGTGGAGAAGTAAGGAACCAGGTCCTTCACAGTAGACTGTAACAAGACAGTTGATCGAGGCAAAACAGATCCCAATAGAAAGATTCTTTGAGGAATTATGATTATGACTAACCCAATGATGCAAAAATCAAGGAAGAATATGGAAACATTATCATATTTGGATACATGGAAGAAGCTTTCGAAATAGGAGAGCAAACAGTGGCCAAAAGCATGTCAAACTTGGATTTAGAATCTTGGGGTTCTTGATCAAATCCATGTTGAATTGGGAGAACAAGAAGCGGCCATCTACTCCTATATAAAGTGTTACTTTGATGTTTTCTAGGACATCAAAACATAAAGAGAAGAAAGCGCACAAAGAAGAAGAATCAACTGTGTCTTCGTGTGAGAGAGAATCAATTGATAACAGTCAGAAGAACCTTATTCCTATCAAGTGCAGCGGCGTATATATATGTCAAATTCTACATTTAAAGGATATATATTTAAAGTTGGACACCGTTGACAAAAGTTATGCCTTTGGTGCAGTGGTAATGGGTGTCCATTTGAATGAAGGAGTTTCGGGTTCGAACCTCAAATTTCACAATATTTTTTTTTTATTGACAGCCACACACCATTATTCTTGGACACGTAAAAACTTGTGTCGATTTACTTTATTCTGCAATTACTTCTTGCATAGTTACTGAAGAACCATGTTCGTCAGTACATAAGGGGCAACATAAAATAACAAGTAAGAACTTAAACTGAAATAGGATCATATTACGTGCCATAAATAACATAAAATCCAATTGATCATGTTAGTTCAACAAAGTTGAGCAATCAGAATCTCCAAGTTCTTAATTTAGGTGCACCAAGCTGTTTGGCATTGCAATGACTAGTTCCTGGCAACTACAACAAGCAACATTGAGGCTTGTAGGTAATAAACGAAAATGGGATAATCAAAACATCAGAACAGTATAAGATTTAAGTTTTAATTCTGCACGAGTAAAATGTATTCATGAAATGCTAGTGTGAAGCAAGGAGCAAAGATAGAAAGGTGTAAATCTTGCAATTTAATACTATATCAATTGTCATTCTAGCAGAAAAATCCAAAGTGGAATACCTCCATCTCGAATTTGTAGAGCGAGGCCTCTATGAGATTCAACAATTGTAATGTTGTCAAACAAGAAATTCTTGAACGTGTAAAAGCTAGCGCTTCCAAGTTTGATGGCAGAAGATTTT
This sequence comes from Solanum commersonii, assembly GCA_029007595.1. Taxonomy (NCBI): domain Eukaryota; kingdom Viridiplantae; phylum Streptophyta; class Magnoliopsida; order Solanales; family Solanaceae; genus Solanum; species Solanum commersonii. The sequence continues at coordinate 3,113,713 of JAJTWQ010000068.1, forward strand.
GTTCGAATCCAGCAATCTGTTGCTGTGAGGTTGTAGACAGGTCCATTTGATGACTTTAGACAGATAGCATCGTCTCCTGTGTTGATGTTGCATCTAGTGATAACTGTATTGTTAGAGTCCTCTATGTCTATACCATCGTTGTTGGGTGAATTGAAGTTCCCATATATGGTTACATCACAGATTGATGTCTTATCACTTCGTACAACATGCAAACTGCAACAACATCATACCATTAAATGGCTTCTTGAAATAATTGCACAACACTGAACGGAATAGAGAATAATGTTTGAAAACAACAGAATTTAAGAGATTGCCCTTTAAAGGGGAAAAAAGAAGATTAAAGCTCAATATCTATGAACACCAATCTATATCTATGATCATACTTGGACTAAACTAGTAGTAAGAAAAATAAGAAATATAATATGAATAAGGAAATCCTTTTTTATTACCCCTTCAATTCCATTTAAATATGAAACTTTCTATTTTGAAACATTTTAAAATGTTTGACACCATTTATCTTTACGCAACTTCACAACATTTTAAAAATTATTCACGCTTTCACTTTGATGTGAAGTGTGATATTAGCTTTTTTACAAACATTACATTACATCATATAGGTAAAATGTTATAACAAAATACACTTTCAACTTCAAAAATTTCAAATAAAGTGAAAAATATTTATAATAGTATGTAGTAGCTCGTATATGAAAGCTAATCTATAACATTATGTGACTATATTTTTGAGATATTACTCTTTTAGAGCAAATTTGATTATTTGTATGATGTAATTAGTCAAGTTGGGTGATACGCTAGTTTTTAAAAATTAGAGTATATATCATAATAGAAAAAATACATTCACATTCTAAATATTCTTAGTAAAAAGTATGACCAAACACAACTCCAACTTTGAAAATTCCAAATAACGTTACTCCCTCTGTCCCAATTTATATGACTTACTATCCTTTTTAATCAATCTTAAAAAGAATGACATATTTCTTTATAACAATTTAACTTTAAAATGTCATTTTTACCCTTGATAAAATGATTTCTAGCCACACAAATATCTCGACTTATTTTAGACCATAAGTTTCAAAAGTCTTTCTTCTTTCTTAAACCTGCGTCAAGTCAAACTAACTCATATAAATTGGAACGGAGGAGTGATACTTTTCTATTTTCATGACCAAACGTTGACTTAGTAAAAAAAGTGAAAACAGGGTTTGGTTGTTTTCCAAATTTCAAATTCATTCATTTTCATGGCCAAACGGTGACTTAGTAAAAAAAAGTGTAAACATGGTTTGGTTGTTTTCCAAATTTCAAATACAACTTCATTTTCATGGCCAAATATTTGTTTTGATGACAAGGAAAACCCGCAGCCGCTACCCTTTGGGTGCACACAGGTAAAACCCCCGCTCCTATGCAATAGCTCGCAAACCACATAGGAGAGGTAACCCGCACTAGGCAAGTCCGGTGCGACGAGCTCGAGCCAGAAGGCAAACTCCTTGCTTTCGCTGGCAAGGGGTTTCAAACTTGAGACCTCCAACATGGAAATCCCAAGCCCAAACCACTAGGCCACCCCGAAGGATCTCGTTATGGCCAAACATAATTTTCAAATAAAGTGAAAATATTAGAAAAAAGTGAAAAATTCTCATGGTAAAACGGTTTCTTAATATCTTAAATTCTATATCCAATCACACACAATCACAACAAATAAATGGATGAAGTGAAATGCAAATTGAATTTTGTCTATAAATTAAAGAGACCCTAGTGTGAACATTCATTAAGAGTTAATTGTTTTATATATTATTTAAAAACTAGCAAGTATAAAGTGCGTGCATTAACTTAGGAAAGATCACAAATTGTCTACTATTTTAGCCCATACTACACTAAAACTAAATGCATAAATATTTTTACACTATCAATTATAGTTTTTATTCTTTTAGATATAGAGATTAGTTTTTTCAATTCCACAAACTCTTGAATGAAGATAGGGACAGAGACATTGTGTGAGTTGGAGCCCTCCGAAGACATCAGGATTTTGGGTACAATAGGCGTTTTTAGGTTGAGGAAGTGAAGCGGCTATTAGTAGGATGAGCAAGGAAAAGCGACAGGTCCAAATGAGATCGCAATGGAGTTTTGGAAGATCATGGATACAACAAGTTGGAATGGCTGACTAGCTTATTTAATGTCATTTTTAAGATAGCTAAGATGCCCGAGGAATGGAGGTGGAGTACGATGGTTCCGTTGTACAAGAACAAGGATAATATCCAAAATTGCAACAACTATAAGGGTATTAAGTTAGTTTGGGTTCATGACAGGGCCGTCAACCACAGAAGCTATCCATCTGGTGAGGGGACTGATGGAGAAATATCGAGAAAGGAAGAGGGACTTGCAAAAGATGTTTATTGACCTCGAGAAGGCCTACGACAAAGTCTCAAGGGAGGTCTTATGGCGATGCCCGAAAGCAAGAGGTGTATCGATGGCCTACATTAGAGCGATAAAGGCCATGCACAAAGGAGCTAAAACGTGGATAAGAACGGTTAAAGGAGATTCAGAGCACTTCCATGTGGAGATGGGGTTGCACCAGGGATTATCACTCAGTCTGTTTCTATTTGTCGTGGTGATGGATGAATTGAGGTGCCTTGGTGCATGTTATTTGTGGATGATATAGTATTGATTGATAAGACGTGCAATGGAGTTAATTCTAAGGTAGAGGCAAGGAAACTTTGGAAACTAGAGGATCCAGATTAAGCAAGACTAAGCCGTGAGTATGTAAAGTGCAAAGTCATTGATTCGATGCTTAAGGTAGGCACAAAAATGAGGCTCGACACACGAAATATCCCCAAGAGCGATAGATTTAAGTATATTGGGTCTATCACAGGGGGGAGCAGTGGACATCGACGATGATATCACACATCATGCCGTGCGGCATGAATGAAGTGAAGGCTCACCTCTAGAGTCTGTGTGATAAAAAGGCACCCCTAAAACTCAAAGGTAAGTTCTATAGAGTGGTCGTTAGGCCGACTTTGTTGTACGGGGTGGAGTGTTGGTCAATTAAAAACTCTTATGTCCAGAAGATGCATGTTGCACAAATGAGGATGTTGAAGTGGATGTGTGATCATACTAGGAGCAATAAAGTTAGAAATGAGGATATTCGTAATAAGGTGGGAGTGGTCTCCGTGGTGGACAAGATGAGGGAAGCGAGAATGAGATGGTTTAGACTTGCTGTCTAATTTGTACCTAGATTTGTTGCACTTAAGTCGAGGATTTTTCAAAAATCTCTTTATCTCCTCGAGGTAGTGGTAATGTCTGCATACATTCTACCCTCTCCAGACCTCACTTGTGAGATTTCACTTAGTATGTTGTTGTTCTGTCGTTGTATTTTCTTTTGGATCAAATTTGTAAAAGATACTTCATTAAAACTATTTTCTTTTTACTTCATCAAAAAATTAGAACTTTTTCTTTTTAAGCCTAATGCAAAGTTTTACCGAGAATAATAAACTCCGAACTCTATAAAAAAAAAAATCTTCTTTAAATATAATACATATTTTGTTTAACTGTTATTGTTTATTAGGGTCAAATCTGTAAAAGAACATTTGACCAAATTAATCAAACAAAAATATTTAGCATAAAGATGTAGTTCCAACCAAAACTTTTACTAAGTTGACCCGGGATAGATGGTCTAAAAAATTGATAAATTTTAAGAAGTAAGAAATATATTTTACTTGGAAATTATCATGTGAAAAAAAAATACGTGGTAAAAGTATGTATGTTACTTCTTTGGGATGAGATCATACATTAACAACTTGATCGTTGTTACATATTGAATTATATTATGTTGTTTGATTTAAATACAATGTTTGTTGTGATTGTTTTTTATTTTAATGTATCATAACGTTAAGTAACGACGAAAAGCCTCATTTTGCATAACCAACAATTTGGTGTGCTCACATTGATACTTTTTTTCCTCATTTTGTCATTACTTATTATTTAATAATCCTATTCTATTATTTACACTAATTTTTTATAGTAGCTCTACCTTATATCCTACTTTTCTTGTAGGTTTATCTTTCAAGTTATTGATGTTTAATACCATATAACAACGAAAAACGATATAATCTATCAAAATGTTATATCATTTCAACAATACAATTTGGTAATGAAACAATATATAACAACCATCCAAACAAAATGCAAGGTAAAATATAAAATATTCAAATTCAAAGGAGTAACTGGAAGTATCTAATAATTCATATCAAATTGAGTAGGAATTTTTTTGGCAAATAAATTCCCTCAATCAAATGAACCTTTTGGTTCTCCAATCCCCAAAAAAAGAAGTTGAAGAGCACGTACCACCAATAAGCAGGTTCAATGAGTCTAACATCGGAGACTTTAATATCCCGGCAGCTGATGAACCCTACCAACCTCGGCCTACACTCATCTCCAAGGCAAGCTCCAGTATGGTTCCAGCTTACCATCACATTCTTCTTGTCATCAAATCTCTCTACAAACTTCGATCCCTGTCCATTGATTTCTCCTCCTCCGATGATCCTAACATCCACTGCATCCTCCGCCAGTACCACATACCACCTGCTCTGCTCCTTCGGGTAATCCTCTAACTTTGATCCTCCCAAAATTGTTGCCTTCTGGTGAATATCCAATACGACGCCTGATTTCACGAATATTGTTGCCGTTAGGTACTTTCCCGGGGGGAAGATAACGTGGCATGGACGACGATGTTTGGATACGATGGTCGAGCATGCATCTATAGCTTTCTGGATCGGAATGGTGTCGTATTTGACGCCATCGCCAGAAGCACCAAACTCGGTGTGAGAGATGGATAAGAGGTTGGATTTAGGGTGATGATTGGATTGGAGAATGGAGAATTGCGACGTGGAAGAATATGATTGGGCAGCAAAGGACAAAGTGAGAATTGAGAGGAGTAATTGAAGTTGAAACATAATTTGAGAATGAAATAAATGATTTGATTGGAAAATGGAAATAAGAAAATGGAGGTTTTTAGTCATTGACTTTTCTCCCTTTTTTTCTGACCAAATAGCTTAAGAGACCCTTGAATTGAAAATTGGACACTAGTACTTGACAAGGTTTCATCCAAATCCCTGAATATGTATAAAATAAATATTTTAGACCTCTCTCGATTATTGGTCGAGCTTACATGGCCCAATCGGGAATGCAAGGATAGAAATTTCAAGTCCAAGATGGACTCACTCTCGGAATCACTTGTAGGCAAATAAAAATAGGAATTAATAGTTTGCTTCATTATTCCAAACATAAGATAGAAGGAGCAGTTGGGAATTAAAACCAAATAGTCGTGAATTATGCACTAACAGAAGCAAGTCATATAAGAAAAATCAAATTGAAATAAGTTATTATAACCATTAAATGCTAAACTAAAACATCTATTACGTTGTTCATGTACAGATAAAATGGATGATTCCTAAGCCATTAGTCATCCTATTCTAAATGAACTAAGCTCAATCTAAATAATAAACCAGTAAGACTAGATCCAAAAGAGAAAGAGAAACACTTTTCGGATAAAGGATCTGGAAGTATCAAAAGAAATAAGGAAGCATCATGTGAAAAAATTGAGATTCTATCTTTTGGGATCTTATTCTAGAACAGAAGAACTCATTTACATTTAAAGAAGACATTGGCATATACATTGACTGATTACATTTTGAAAGATAACAATTACACGGCAAGTAATTGTATTCATATTAACCACTGGGACTAAATTCTAATGTAGAACTTGAATGCACAGAAGGCATGAAATTTATTTATATCAACAATCAATAGAGTAGGGCAGTAGGCCATGAAAAGAACAGCAACAGAAGATAGATCAAGATAGAACAATTGAACTAATAATTCAAAGCTTAGATAGGTACAAAATTTAAACAGCTGCGAACTTGAGATAAATTTCATCTTGAAATCTAAACTTAAACCAGAATAAGAATAAGTTTGAGACTATACGAGATGAGACTTGAGATCAAAACAACAAAAGAAAAGGGGGGTAAATCATTTTTTATCGAACAAGGATTTAAACCATTCCAAAATAACATCACACTATGCTAAACGAGGCACCATCAAACTGATTCAGACAAATATTAGCTATGGAGAACACCTGAACATAGAATATCAGGTTTAAAAAAAAAATAAGAGACTAAACACAAATCTTGAAACCACAATTTCAATAGAGATTCCAGGCCAACAACATACTTAGGAAATACATTCCACACTTAAACAACTAAATACATAAACATGAACCAAAATGTCTAGTACTAAGACAATAAGAGGCATTGGAAATGAATAAAATCGACAGAAAAGAGATTCAAAAGGGAAAACTGAAACTGCATCCTATTCATGAACACAGTAAGCAAAATTAACTAAAACTAATTAAGATTGGAAGGAAATCTACCAGCTTGACAGTGAAACTTCAGAAGCTAGAAACAGCCGAAGAAGAAAACGCTCTTCTAAAAATTCTTAAACTTGGAGTGGCTATCTGAAAAACTCCTTTCTTTGATGAAAAATTCTGCTCGTGAATCCTGAGAAAATTCGAAATTCCTCCATGGATAAGGACCAGCTGTTGTACGGATTAGTACCATCCGAACGGATTCTCACAGGGAAATACAAAGGAGGAATCGATAGGGGAAGAGTGAAGAAAGGGTGGGTAGGGTGTATAGCGTTCTTTTGGCGATTAAGGAAAGAAAGTGGGTGTACGCGCCACGCGGGGTTAAAGGATAAAGGGGAAAATCTATATTTATATCTATACTATCTTGAGAAAATTAAATGAAAGGTGTTAATTGAGTCTCGGTTTGATTTTTGGTGACACTTTGATCAAGAAATGGTCAAATTCACTTTAAAATGTAACCAAGTTAATTTGGGATTAAATTAGTATTTTAAAAATTTTCTAATCTTTTATAAAAGGCGAAATAGTATGATGGACTCTTGTATTTGTATGAGTTTGTATTCTCAACTCTTCTACTTGATTGTTTGTCAACTGGACCCTTAAACTCAATAAAACTCAATATTTTAAGTCATTCTCATCATTGACCAAGCTTATGTGACAATTTAATTATTGAGTTGGCACCAACACGTGATTTCACGCGTAGAAAGAGTGTGAACTCCAAATTTAGACAAAAAATGTTATTTTTTAAAAAAAACACCAAAATAAAAGAAAATTAAAAAAAATTACTTCTTTCTTCTTTCCCTCCCAACCTACCCCATTTCTCTTTCTTTCTCTAATTACTATTACCTTCTTCCCCATCCAACCCCCATTACTGAACCATATTTTAGTACTTCGGACCATAATTGAGCAATAAAAAAATGCTATAACACTTTGAACAACAATTTTATAAGGCAAATATGTTGCAATTTCAACACAAAAATCAACTGATTATCCAACAGAATGTACATATGTTACCACAACTTAATTGAATTAATACCAAATAGTGGTATGAGGCAAAAATTTAACTACATAATCTAGTTCTAAATCACAACTACATAATTCACAACGAATATCATTTCATCGTCACTTTCCTTGGGTCAGTCATTCTTGCGATGGCTTTGCTCATGTTGATGAACAAGTGCAACAAATGTGTCTTTCTCCTAACACATGAGGTTCTAGCACCCACATTCTATCTAAAACTTGTCGTAACTTATGTCGACATGTCCCGATTTTTGTGGCTTTATTTGTTTCATTTTGGCAATGAATATTAAGTTTTATATCATGAATTCACCGTCCTTGAAGATTGAAATTATGGCAAGCGCATATGATGCATCATTGTGGCCTCCGTGCGCTACTTGATTAATCATTCCCAATGCATTTGAATAGTTATTGTTGAAAAACTCAAACTACGAAGAAATAACACATTTAAAAGACAAAATACATTGATGAAAACGTGAATACATACGAAAAACAATAAAAATTACCACGCGTTGCGACATATAAGTCATATGTTGCTACATATAACTATTTTGTTGTGACACATAAATCACATATTGCAATATGCGTAAGTTATATGTTACAACATATGATTACTTTGTTGCGACATATAAGTCATATGTTACTACATATAACTATTCTGTTGCGACACATAAATCACATGTTGTAACAAAATGTGTAAGTTATATGTTGCAACATATGACTATTTTGTTGCGACATGTAAGTCATATATTGCTCCATATAACTATTCTGTTGTGCCAAATTTACATGTTGCGACACATAAATCACATGTTGCAACATGTGTAAGTTATATGTTTTAACATATGACTATTCTATGGCGACATATAAGTCATATGTTGATATATATAACTATTTTGTTGCGATACATAAATTACACGTTGTAACAAAATGTGTAAGTTATATGTTGCAACATATGACTATTCTATTGGGATATGTAAGTCATATGTTGCTACATATATTACTATGACAAATAAATTGTTGCAACATATGACTATTTTGTTACAACATATGTCATATGTTGCTACACATAACTATTTTGTTGCGAACATAAATTATGTGTTACAACATGTGTAAGTTATATGTTGCACATATGACTATTCTGTTGCGATTGAAATAATCTTTCTGCTGCAACATAAGACTATCATTTGTTTCAATAGTCAACTGTTGCAATATATATAACCATTTGTTGGAAACGTGAATGCAAATTATTGAAAAAATTGTAGGTTATACCCAGATGATGATGAATGATTCAAAGAACTATTAATCTTACTTGCCAAATAATGGTGTGTGAACACAATCACTTATGAAGAAATTTCAATTGATACAGAACGAAATCTGATCCACTGATTAGTTAAATTTGATTCAAAAGGAAGATAAGAAGAAGAAAAAGCATAAGGACTAGCAGCCAAAATCAACAATGTACGAACAATAAGAAGAAGAAGAAGATGATGATGATGATGAAGAGAATGGGAAGAAAGCAAACAAGCAAGAATGAAGCAGAAGAAGAAGAAGGAGGAGGAGAAGAAGAAGAAGAGGAGGAGGAGGAGGAGGAGGAATGCAACGGGAAGCGGGGAAAAAGAGCTTTTATTTCCCCTTTTGGTTTGGTTTGGTTCGCTGGCTTCCTACCAAAATTGGTTAAATTAGGTTTTAGTCATTTACCCTTTTACCCCTCGTTTAATACAATGGATCAAACTGTCAACTTAAAAACTTGAGGGCAACTCCCACAGTCCTTAATCCTTAATTATATAATTGTCACCTACACTCAATAATTAAGACTTATGTCACCACCATTTTATTTCGACTCCTTATTGTCACTCTTAATTCAAAGTCCCTACTATCTTGATGGACGCTTAGTAGCAGTATTTATGGAAAAACTACATGATAAGGCATACTTTACTGCCATATATACTTAATTTACCTATACTTTACAAAAATTACACATAATACCACTTTTAATATTTATATCACATATTTTAAAATATTTAATCAAATACCCAAATCTCTTAATTATGGTATTGAATAATTATCTCAAAATTTAAACTCTTTAATTAATTGTTAATCAATTTAAATTATTTTCTCTCACATATGCCTTTCTCCTTGTATTTTCTCTCACACATGCCTTTCCCTCCCCCAATCCATCTCTATCTCTCACCCTGCCCCCTCCCCTCCAACGGTCTTCTCTCACCCCACATCTTCAAAAACTTCCACTATCTCCCTCTCTTCCTTAATCCTCTCAATACATGTTTGCATATCCCAAATTTTAAACTAAATCTTGATAATCAGAAGTATACAAAGAGGTAAAAAATAATTTCATTATTATAATGTATCTTGATTTACATGTATTTGTCAATTATACACATATATCTAAGTAAATATCCATCATTATTTTTGTCAATTTTGAATCTTTATCACTGTTTTAGAGTAAATCTTTGTCAATTATACACATGTATCTGAGTGTAAGATTTTTTGAATAGGCTTCAATTATGTATCTGAGTTATAACCCACAAGTTTTGAGGAATCCGAATGTTTATGTATCTTCTTAAGAAACAATGATATAGGCCATTGCTGGAAAAAAACTCGAAGTTTTTTAAAAAGAAGAAGAAAGGTATAGCTGGGTGAATTTTCTAAAACAAATGGAAGGGCTTATACTTTTTTGAATATTTTTACATGTTATAATGCATCAACATATTGCCAAGTTATTGCAAGCATGATTTTCTCCATAATTCATGACTTTCAGTTACATCCCTTAATCAGTTAGACTTAATAAATATGTATCGAACTACTATGTTTCTCGGATACATGTATCTAAAAGCGACATATACATGTATCGGAAGTGGAAAATATGGTACGATATGTAATTATACAAACTAGAGGGAAATGAAGTAATTAGATACTAAACTCGTGGGATTTGTGTTGTTTATCCAAAAATAAGTCTTATCCATATATTAGAATTAGAGCCGTCAAAATAGGTTTGGCTCACGGGGCCTGTCCAACTCAACCCCTTATTGGGATAGGATTGAGATATAATTTGGAATTTTTTTCAAAATATCAATACTTTGACATTTAATAGGATCTTTTAGCTACATTTTTAATATTTATTTAAAATGTCAATATTTTAGTTAGTTATGTATCTGATTTATGTATTTTTTTATTTGTTTGATTTGCAAGAATATAATTGTTTAATAACAGATAGGAGAAAATCAAGAGAGATACTATTTTAAAAAAATGAGCATATCACTTAAAATTCTCATCAGTTTCAATTACAAAAAAATCCCCTTTCTTATTCGATTGGATCAACTTTCTTTTTATCATGTTTTCATCGTAATTGTATACTTATAATTTTTACATTTTATGTGTTTACTTTACCATTCAAATTAAAATTGACATTATACTTTCATAGTGAAAACTACAAATTGTATCCCAGTGATCAAAATTGTATACATGACTGTCAAATATATTTTTATTTTATTTGTAATACAAAAATATTACTGATTGTTCCTAATCTAATCTAATTGTTACATATGAATATGATTATGAAAAAAATACAAGATTCTAAAAAAAAGAATAACATACATGGTGGAAATAATACAATCTATTGAGGATTGATACAATATTCTAAAAACAATAATAGAAATTGACTATATAAGAAGTAGGTATACCAGATTCTGGAAACAAATAGCATACATAGTGAAAATAATACAATCTGTTGAGGAATGATACAATATTCTAAAAAAATACAAATTGACTGTGAAAAAAATAGGATACATCTATGCTTAAGGAATATAAATCTATTTGACATACCTATTTGAATGACTACAAACTAAAAAAGAAATATAATAAATACAAATTCTGAGTGAAAGAAAAACAATTCACAAACAAAAATTAATATGAATACAATTTGCAACATTCTTCTCTAACTCTCTATTTTCTTCGTCTTCTTCTTCTTCTTCTTCTTCGTCTGCTATGTTCTTTCAAGCCCATTTGAAACCGGGGCTTATAGGGGCTTATATGCCTAACCCATATAAGCCCTTGGCCCTTGAGGCTTGATGAGGGTCGGTTCGGGAAGGGCTTATGGTACAAAGCTATTTATTTAAGGGTAACTTACAACAATCTCACTAGTATATGAGTTAATTACTTAAATGCACATTATGTTGTAAAATTACGAATCTTACTAGATTTTGGTACTTCCAAATACATGTATATCGAGATACATGTGCTCAAAATTAGGTTAATTTGTTCTAGATACACTATATCCAAGTGGATTCACATGTATCTAGGATACATAGACAAATCCCTCACCCTCGTCTCCCTCTCATCTCGCTCGTGTATCTGGGATTCATCACACTAGATACATGTATCTCGCGTATCTAGTATCCTAGATACATGGTAATTACACTAGATTTTTTGCTAGTCTTATTGAAACAACACCATTATTTGTCATATTTGATTTGAAAATATTCTTATTTTTTTATGTTATAGAATTTTAAGTTTGAAAAGAAAAGAAGAAGGGCCAGCCCGCCCAAGTCCTCAACCCTTTGAGGGTTAGGTTGGGTTGAGCATTTTCACGCTCTTCCATATGAAGGGCCAGTTCTCCCTAGCCCATCAAATTTCTTGGCCCATGAGGCTTGGGCCGGGTGGAGCTGGACCAGCCCTTTTGACAATTTTAATTAGAGTTGGTATAACTTATATAATGTTTGGTAGATCGATAAGAAAAAAATTATTTATATATAAATTTAATATGATGTTGGATTGACAATTTTGAAATTCGCATAATTAATACATTTATAAGTTATGATAAAATTTGTGTTATTTATGCGGAGTACAAGAGAATAATTAATACCTATATAACTAATATATGGATAAAAAAATTTAAATATGTTATAAAATCAAGCTCATAATAATATAATTATCAAGAGAGGAAGGCAAGAAATGTAGATGAAAGAGAGAACTTTTCTTCTTATTCAAGTGTATCTTCCAAATGGTGAGTGATATATCTATTTATAGTGTTGAGATATCATTCCCAAAGGTCACAAACTAGCAGATACATAGTTATCCAAAGAGTTCTTTTCACCTTGGAAGCATATATACATGAAGACAATTAGTCTTCAATATATCTAATGGACAATCCACACAATTCACTGGATTTATAACACTCTCCCTTGGATGTCCATAGATAATGTGTCTCGTTAAACCTTACTAGGAAAAATTTGAGGGAAAAAAATCCTAGTGAAGGAAAAAGAGTACACAAATCTTTTGATACGCATTATTTGTTGCCTCATTAAAAACCTTGCCAGGAAAATAAGTGGGACAAAACCTCGGTCAAGAAAAAAAGAGTGCAACACGTATTATACTCCCCTGATCAAAATATCACTCAATTTCTCGTGATGATGTTCCCAATCGTATATACCAACGTTTCAAATGTTGACAATGTCTTTGTGATCAAATCATATTCACGAAGATGTTACATGATTGAAGTCATTTATGATATATCATTTTCTGATTTCATGGATATAATGAGGCTTTGAGCTTAGCCGAATATATTCTTGAAAATCACTCTATTCGTGACATCGTTACTACAAGTAAATTCCTCATTCAACTTGTTCATAACAACAATCATCTTATGGACACATTCATTTGCAGTTAATTATCTTGGTACATTGTGGTTGGTATATTCTTTTTTTTCAAAGAAAAACCACACGTTTTATGAATATGGTGTGTCATTGATCTCAATCAGACGCACTCTCGACTTGCTTCATGAAGGGCTTTTATTTCTACATGGTTTGAAGAAGTGATTACCAACGTTTGCTTCATTAATCGCGAAGATATTATTGTGCCTCCAAATGTAAGCAAATAACATGTTTGAGACCGATCTTTATGCGGATCTGCATATGCATAACCAATCAACTCTGACTTGAATTCCTCAAAATAGAACAAACCCATGTATATGGTCCTTCGAAGATATTTAAGTATGTGCTTAACACCATTTCAATTTCCTTTTGTTCGGGAGGAACTGAATCTTGCTAGTAAATTTACTGTGAAACAGATATCTGGTCGAGTATTGTTAGCAAGGTGCATTAGTGCCCTGATTGGACTAAGGTATGGAGTTTCATCACCAAGAAGCTCTTCATCATTCTTTTGACATCGCAGTGAATCTTTATTTATGTCAAGCGATCTCACAATCATTGGGGCACTCAATAAACGTGATTTATCCATATAAAATCGCATCAAAACTTTCTATGTATGCCGATTGATGAACAAATATTTCATTCGTTAAATTCTCAATCTGTAGGTTAAGACAACAATTTGTCTTTCTAGGATCTTTTCATTTTAGATTCTCTTCTCAAACACTCAACAACTTTTGAAAGTTCTTTATGAGTGCTAATAATGTTCAAGTCATCAACATACAAAACTATTATAACAAATTCAAATCTTGACCTTTTCATAAAAATGCAAGGGTAATTAGGGTCTTTTTGTACCCTTTCTTCCTTGATTATTTCAATCCATATAAGGATTCTTGAAGTTTTATTGAAAAAGTTTCTTTCAAGCTTTTATATGTTTCAGACACCTTGATTGCTTCAAGGATTTCATATAACCTTCAATATCGTCTAGCTAGACATGATAATTATTCATTATATGCATTCGTTTTTATATGTTGCCAGATCAAAAACAAATCTTATTGCATCCACCATAGGAGAAAACGTCTCTAATAATGTTATGATTTTTGCGACAAACCTTTATGCCCCAAGGCACAAGCCGTACTTGATATCTTACGGTTATACCATCGCATAATAGTTTATTTGTACCCCACTGACATTATACCTTGATTTATGGACTATCAATCCAAAACATCACTTTTCTAAGTGAAACAAAATATACTTGACATAACTTATCGAGATCTCTTCATTTTTCAGGTACCTGAACCTTTTCCAAGGTTCTATGAAGTGTTATGTCGTGGTGCTCTCTTATAGCACTTGCCTCATTATCATGACCATATTGATCATTTGCTCCTCTCCTTCTTCAAGGAATTTTACATTTGGAACCAATTGGTCTATTACGCTTCAGGCGTATCATAGACTCTGTCCTTCAAGGACTTCTCATTGGAACATTTGCAACTGAATTATATCATAGGGTCAGTAAATTCATCTGACAATAGATTTGCAACATTATGCCAAAGAGTTATCCCTTCAATTTCAAATTTTCTTTTAACAAGGATCTAGATAATTCATAATTAACCTCATATATAATTTTTGGCTATCAATCATCTCTCTCCCTAATGTTAGGAAATCTAACATTCATCCCAACATCATTTGGAGAAATTAAATCATAACCGCACATTCAATGTTTTAGATGAAAATCATTTGGTTCCTGACCTTGAACCAATTTTGATAGGGGACCTTTGTTGGATTGATGCGTACAATTCTTGCTACATGTAAAATAAATTCATCTCATACAAATTTCTTTTTTGGGAGATTTGTTCTCATAATTAATGGTTTAGCTATAATTAGAGGCATATAATTTCTGCTAAACCAACCAGCATTATATATCAACATAATTTTATAATTTGGAACTATGCTCTTAATTTAACAATTCGAGCAAACAACCTTCCTAACACCAATTTGTAAGTTGACAACAAAACACATGTGACCATCGCATAGAGGCAGCTATCATATAGTTGCAAATGGTCCACATGGCAGGTGAATGAGCCCATATTCACCTTCTTATATGTTCCAAAAATCTGAGGGAGTACAATCTCAACCTTAGCTGGTAAAATGATACAATGATCAAATTATCAGCGAACAAGCAACATAAGAGAATTCTTGAAGATTTTTTTTTTATTTCTTCATCATATAAGCCACATGAATTATCAATTACTTTTGCATCACATTTAAACCAGAATGGTCAACCGGTCATGTCAACTGATCTTTATTTCAGTACACTTATAGTTTACTTTTGCATGTGATTCTATCAGCATGCCCATGTTTGTGTGCAACAAAGAAAAGGAAAAAATGGATAATCGTTTACATAAATATTTATAACCCGCTTTGATTGTAGTAATCTAAAGATATAAAATATTTTCATAATTTATAGTCACAATATTTCTTGTCAATTAATTTGAAACTTTAAAAATTTCTTTTGAGACTTGCTACAATTCCAATATTATTCCTCTGGTAATAACACAACTCGTTAGAGCTTGCAATTAATTTTGTGTACTATCACATATTCCATGACACCATCCATACTTTTGTTGTACCATAGGTACACAACCAATGACAAATTTATATTGCCACAGAATAATATTATTTTGGTCATGGCCACAACCTTTATAGGCAAGAATTATTTCTTTCTTTTACCCTTTCGGTGGTTCACAATAAACATACCATAATATTTATGACGTATAAACGTACACGACCATTGGCCATTTTTACCAAATAAAATTTATTTATTTCTCTCAAACCTTCCGTAGAGGTGAGTTGTGACATATTTTCAACCATAGGTGAATATGTTCTTATTCATAGTTTTCTTCATATTTTGACACATTCACTTTAAAGAATGGACAAACATTCATGATGCTTATTACAAGTTACAATCTCTTCATGAGTTGACCATAAACATTTATATAAGTCATACCTTTATATTTGACATATTTACATGAATCACTTCAACGCCACTTTGAAAGATAAAGTGCACCATCACTTTATATTTTTTCTTTTGATGGAGAATTTACAAACTTATCAAATTAAGTCGCACGATAACCGCGTGTCCAATAATCTTCATACCATTTTGATGATAAATTATTTTCATAGTTTGAAGACTATTTGAAGAACTCATATGATTCTTCCTTTTATAATTACCACAATGATGACTATTATAATTTTGTCCCTCCATGCCCTTATTCAAACATTCAATCATTTGTCGTCTTTCAGACTTATTATTCATTGCTATCGCATTCATACGATAGAATTGAGCAAATCAAATGGCGGGTTTCAAAGTTATCATACATTGCTATCACATTCTTTTCAAGGAATGGAGGAAATTCAATGGGATGAATTTCAAGACTTTTCATCAAAAATACATTATTTTTGTTTGTCATCATTTTATCATCACTATGGTGCATTAAGACTCAAATTCAATGTCTTATCCATATAAGGCGTGTTAGGTCATGATTCTATGAGATTAGAACCCAATTTCTTATCATCATGGGGCATGAAAACACAAATTGATATCTTACCTCTTGATGCGATAAAACTTGAATCTACCATGTTACCCTTAAATATTTTTCATTAAGGTGCATCATGTCTTTAACCAGATGTCTAATCCTTTTAGTGCGATGCAACTTGAATCCATCGTCTTACCCTCAATCATTGACATTATAGGCTAAAGTGCAGCAAACACACCTTTAAGCCTTTAAAATTTCATCCCTTTCGATATTACTGCTTCATTGATTTTTAAAAAAAAACGTTAATATCTTTAATTACAAAAATTACTAATCATATTCAATAAAAGTGAACCAGTAGAAGTAGTTCATCAAAACTTCTGATTTGACTAACCAACTCATGGATTTATCACAAGATCAACTTCAACAAAGTTTTTTTTTTTAATATACTAGATTAGTTTATCCAATTCAAAAAGAAACTTCCATCGTGTATGACTAAGAAACTAAGACAACAATTATACAGATGAAACCATGGCAAAAGAAGTACTGTTTAATTGTTAGAATATAATTGAAATATATGTTAGATGTGCATACCTGCATACCTTATCCATAAAGAACTATTTTCAATAGTTGGACAAACAAAGGCGTTAACAAAATAAACACAAGCTTGGCACTTGGCCGTATCAGTAAATTACCTTATTCCAACAAACAGAATAAACAAACCTCGTGCTGATAACGTGTTATAAAATCAAACTCATAATAATATAATTATCAAGAGAAGAAGGCAAGAAATGTAGATGAAAGAGAGAACTTTTCTTCTTATTCAAGTGTATCTTCTAAATGGTGAGTGATATCTCTATTTATAATATTGAGATATCACTCCCAAAGGTCACAAACTAGCAGACACATGGAGGCATATATACATGAAGACAATTAAGTCTTGAATATATCTAATGGACAATCTACACAATTCAATGGATTTATAACAAAACAATAATATTATCTTTATCACTCCCCCTTGACTACTTTCTTGTACATAAACAACATATCTTTCTAACTTAAGAATGAATGCTCTTCTTCCCAGTGATAAAATTAGTGAAAAACTTTCAATTTAGTCTTCTTGAGATTAAAATTCTTGAAACCCTAAACTTTGCTTTTCTTTTTCCTCCTCCTCTTGAATTTTCTTGTTAATCCGGTGAGAAACGAGCCAAATCCTAGATTTTCTCTACAAAAAAATTAAGCAAACTTCAAGTTTTGAGTGTTTTTTTAACGGGCGAAAAAGTTTGATGTGAGTTTTGTTTTGTTTATTATTTTTTTTTCTTTTTAATAAAAGAGGATTTTTTTAATTTTTTTTTTATTTTCTTTAGCTTCAGAAAGTGCAATGGTGGAACTTATCTTCAGAGACTTAATTTTTTTTAAAATTATTTCAATAAGTAATTTTAAGTTAAATATTTTGTTTTATAGTGTAGGAGTTTGATTAAAATCAAAGAATAATTATTTAATCATGTTCTCGCTACTTTCTTTTTAAATTATTTTTTTGGTTATTTTTATTGATTATCTACCTTTTTTTTCTTATCCTTTTCTTTATTGTTTTTCATTTTTATAATTTTTTGTTCACGTAATCCTACCCAACTTTTATATTTATTCTAACATTATTTCTCAATTCTTCCTTATAAAAAAAAAATAGATGAAACACACCAAATCAATAATTCAAGTTGATTTTTTAAAATCAAACACCCTAGAAATAGAAATAATTATCCAAAACAGCCTTACAAATTTAGAGAGTCGAAAACATCAAAATCTTGTTGGATTTAAGATTTTTTCCCCCCCTTCCTATGTGGATAAATAAAAGTCTTATTAGGACCAGCACACTTTAGCCCATAACCCAAATATTATGTGACATATGTAAGGCTTATTTGGTCTTATTTTTCAGAAACACAAGAGAGAAAAATCAAGAGAGTTTCGTTTTAGAGATTGAGAGAAAAAGAGAAAAATCTCGTTTTTGCTTCTGGAAATTGTCTGCTCAGGCAGTCTGCTTCAGACAGAGTTTTCTGCTTCGTTAACCGTTGGATCGTGCTCAAATTTGAACAGGAAGTTCTCAGCATTTGGTTATTGCAATTCAACGGTGGAGATCGGATTTGGAGGTCTGTAGCTTCTGATTTTGGGGCGTGAACAGTAGCGCATTTTGGGTGAAATCTCTTCTTTAATTCTCTAGTTTTGATGCAATCTTGTTTTGTTGTTGCTCGTTGTTTGGAGCTTGTTTTGTGGCCAATTTGGAGAACAATTTTGTAACTCTTGGTGTTTATAGTGGAGCTTTTGGTCCTGTGGTTTTTTACTCTTCACATCGAAGGGTTTTTCACGTAAATTGCTGTGTCTTGTGTGATTGGGTTATTCTTATCTTGTTGCTTTTGTTTGGTTGATATACTTGCTGTCCGTTCTTCATATTGCTTGATTTGGTTTGTCTTCTCTTGGTTCAAATTGAAAGGGAAAGTTTAAATTTGAGTATTATTCCGCTGCTATCCTGTCTGACATTCTTGTTAGTGCCTTGCCTTTTCCAACAAAGTGGTATCAGAGCATTGGTTATTGATTTATTGTTGATAATTGATTTGAGTGATGGAGACAAATATGAGAAAGATGATTTGTTTGAATGGTAGTAACTATCATATTTGGAGAGGCAAGATGAAAGATCTTCTATTTGTCAAGAAAATGTATTTACCTGTGTTTACATCTAATAAACTCCAATCCATGACAGATGAGGAATGAGAATTTGAGCACTTGCAGGTTTGTGGCTATATTAGACAATGGGTTGAAGATAATGTTCGAAATCACATTGTGAATGAGACACATGCCAGAAGTGTGTGGGATAAGCTTGAGACGCTATATGCTTCGAAAACTGGCAACAATAAGTTGTTTCTATTGAAACAATTGATGAATATCAAGTATAAAGAGGGCACTCATATTTTTGATCATATTAATGATTTTTAGGGTGTTCTTGACCAGCTATCTGGAATGAATGTAAAATTCAATGAAGAAATACAGGGACTATGGCTTCTTAATACTCTGCCAGACTCTTTTGAAACTCTTCGAGTTTCTTTGACTAATTCTGCTCCCAGTGGTGTTGTGACCATAGAATATGCTAAGAGTGGTGGCTTGAATGAAGAGATGAGAAGAAGATCTCAAGGCTCAACTTCTACCACTACACACTCTGATGTTTTGGTAACTGAAGATAGGGGGAGAAACAAGTTCAGAGGTCAGAGTTACAGAGATAAAAGTAGAGGTAAGTCAAAGTCTAAATACAAGAATGTTACATGCGACTATCGGCACAAGAATGGGCATATCAAGAAATTTTGTTTTAAGTACAAAAGAGATATGAGACAACAAAAGAAAGAAGGTGACAATGAAAATTGTGTTGCTGTTGTTGCTAATGATGATCTTCTTGTTTCTTGTGATGAAAATGCTGTCAATCTTGTTCGTGATGAGTCTAGCTGGTTTGTGAATTCTGGTGCTACTTCTCATGTCACGCCCAAGAAGGAATTATTTTCTTCTTATACTCCAGGTAATTTTGGAATGTTGAAAATGGATAATAATCATGAGGTTGCAGTTTTTGGTATTGGGACAGTTTATTTGGAAAGTAACAATGGTTCCAAACTAGTTCTCAATAATGTCAAACATGCTCCAGATGTTCGCTTGAATTTGATTTCTATGGGATACCTTGATGATGAGGGTTATGTTAATACCCTTGGTGTTGGCCAGTGAAAGCTTTTTAGAGGTTCGATGATTGTAGTTTGTGGTGATAAGTTGTCTAACTTGTATATTTTTCAGGGCTCCATTTTTAGAGGCTCAGTAAATTTGGTGGAGAATGATACTTCATCATTATTATGGCATAGAAGAATGAGTCATATGAGCGAGAAGGGGATGAACAATTTGACTAAGAGGAATTTGCTTTCTGGAGTGAAACAAGCAAAGTTGAACAAGTGTGTTTATTGCTTAGCAGGTAAATAGAAGAGAGTTTCTTTTCAAAGTCATCTGCCTTCAAGAAAGCTTGATTTGCTGGAGTTGGTACATTCTGATTTGTGTGATCCTTTTAAGGTAAGGTCTCATGGTGGTGCACTTTATTTTGTGACTTTTATTGATGATTATTCTCGCAAACTTTAGGTATTCTCTTTGAAGTCCAAGGATCAGGTACTTGATGTGTTTAAGAGATTTTAGGCCTTGGTTGAGAGACAGAGAGGGAAGAAATTGAAATGCATTCGTTCTGATAATGGTGGTGAGTATATTGGCCCCTTTGATAGATATTGCAGAGAGCAGGGTATTCGGCATCAGAAAAATCCTCCAAAGACTCCTCAGTTAAATGGTTTGGCGGAGAGGATGAATAGAACTCTTGTTGAGAGAGTTAGATGTATGCTTTCGGATGCTAAGCTACCAGATTCCTTTTGGGCAGAAGCACTTAATACTGCTGCATATGTTATCAATTTATCTCCTACTATTGCTTTGAATGGTGATGTCACTGACAGAGTTTGGTCTGGTAAGAATGTTTCTTATGATCATCTTAAAGTTTTTGGGTGTAAAGCCTTTGTGCATGTTCCTAAGGATGAAAGGTCAAAGTTAGATGTTAAAACTAGGCAATGTATCTTTGTTGGTTATGGTCAAGATGAATTTGGCTATCATTTCTTTGATCCAGTTGAGAAGAAACTTGTTAGAAGTCGTGATGTTGTGTTCTTTGAAGACCAAACAATTGAAGATCTTGACAAAGTTGATTCTCAGAGTAGTGATAGCCTAGTTGATGTTGATCCAGTGCCTTTGACTATTCCACCAAGTGAAAATTTTCAAAATGATGAAAATTAAGTAGATATTAAAGATGGTGATCATATTCAGAATGACCAGTATGTCGCTAATGCTCCAGTGCAAGACGATGTAGTTGGTCAGCAACCAACTATTATTGATGCTCCAGAGAGTTCTCTCAGAAGATCTACTAGAGAGAAAATACCTTCATCTCGTTATTCTTCTAATGAGTAAGTACTCTTGACTGATGGGGGAGAACCAAAGAGTCTTGATGAGGCCATGGAAAGTGAAGAAAAAGAAAAGTGGTTTGATGCTATATAGGATGAAATGAAGTCTCTACATGATAATCATACCTTCGATTTGGTTATGTTATCTAAAGATCGAAAAGCTTTGAAAAGTAGGTGGGTTTTTTGGGTGAAACATGAAGATGGTAATCCAGTTCCATGGTACAAGGCTAGATTAGTTGTGAAGGGTTTTTACTAGAAAAAAGGGATTGATTTTGATGAGCTATTCTCTCCAGTTGTGAAGATGTCATCCATTCGTGTGGTTCTAGGCTTGGTTGTAAGTCTGAATTTAGAGGTTGAACAGATGGATGTTAAAACTGCTTTTCTCCATGGTGACTTGGATGAAGAAATTTATATGGAGCAGCCGGAAGGTTTTGAAGTCAAGGGAAAAGAGAATTATGTTTGCAAATTAAAGAAGAGCTTGTATTGCCTAAAACAAGCTCCCAGGCAATGGTACAAGAAGTTTGGTTCTTTTATGAGTCAGCAGGGCTTCAAGAAGACTTCTTCGGACCATTGTGTTTTTGTGCAAAAATTCTCTGATGGTGACTTTATTATCGTTTTGCTTTATGTTGATGACATGCTTGTTGTTGGTCATAATGCTTGCAGGATTAAAGAGTTGAAGCAAGAGTTGAATAAGTCTTTTGCTATGAAAGACTTGGGACCAACAAAGATGCATTCTTGGCATGCAGATTGTCCGTGATAGAGATGCCAAGAAGTTGTGGTTGTCACAAGAGAAGTATATTCAGAAAGTACTTCGTAGATTCAACATGGACAAAACTAAGGTTGTCAATACACCTTTAGCTATGCACTTCAAATTGAGTACTAGACATTGTCCTTCCAGTGATGGTGAGAAGGAAGATATGAAGAAAGTTCCTTATGCTTCAATTTGTTGGTAGTTTGATGTATGCAATGGTGTGTACAAAACCAGATATTGCTTATGCTGTTAGTATTGTTAGCCGTTTTCTTTCTAATCCGGGAAAAGAGCATTGGAATGCTGTTAAGTGGATTATGAAATATCTTTGTTGCACTTCTAGTTTGAGTTTGTGTTTTGGTACAGGAAGCCTATTCTTTGTGGTTACACTGATTCAGACATGGCTGGTGATGTTGATACTCGTAAGTCTACTTCAGGCTACTTGATTACTTTTGCAGGGGGCTGTGTCTTGGCAATCTAGGTTGCAAAAATGTGTTGTTTTATCTACTACAGAAGCTGAGCTTATTGCTGCTGTTGGAGCTTGCAAAAAGTTGATCTGGATGAAGAGATTTTTGGCGGAACTTGGTTGTGCTCAAGAGAGGTATGTGCTTTATTGCGATAGTCAAAGTGCTATTCATCTTGGCAAGAATTCTACATTTCATGGTTGGTCTAAACACATTGATCTGAGGTATCATTGGATTCGAGATGTGTTGGATTCTAAGTTGCTTGAACTTGAAAAGATCCATACCAATGATAATGGTTCCGACATGATGACTAAAGCTTTGCCAAAAGGGAAGTTTGAGGATTGTTGCATGATCGCCGGGATAGCGATCTCCTCCACATAGTTGTGAGGGGGAGAATTGTTGGGCTTAGGATTTTTTTTTCCCCTTCCTATGTGAATAAATAAAAGTCTTATTAGGACCAGCCCACTTTAGCCCATAACCCAAATATTATGTGGCATATATAAGGCTTATTTGATCTTATTTTTCAGAAACACAAGAGAGAAAAATCAAGAGAGTTTCGTTTTAGATATTGAGAGAAAAAGAGAAAAATCCCGTTTTTGCTTCTGGAAATTGTCTGCTCAGGGAATCTGCTTCAAACAGAGTTTTCTGCTTCGTTAACCGTTGGATCATGCTCAAATTTGAACTGGGAGTTCTCAGCATCTGGTTCTTGTAATTCAATGGTGGAGATCGGATTTGGAGGTCTGTAGCTTCTGATTTTGGAGCGTGAACAGTAGTGCATTTTGGGTGAAATCTCTTCTTTAATTCTCTAGTTTTGATGCAATCTTGTTTTGTTGTTGCTCGTTGTTTGGCGCTTGTTTTGTTGCCAATTTGGAGAACAATTTTGTAACTCTAGGTGTTTATAGTGGAGCTTTTGGTCCTGTGGTTTTTTACTCTTCACATCGAAGGGTTTTCCACGTAAATTATTGTCTTGTGTGATTGGGTTATTCTTATCTTGTTGCTTTTGTTTGGTTGATATACTTGCTGTCCATTCTTCATATTGCTTGATTTGGTTTGTCTTCTCTTGGTTCAAATTGAAAGGAAAAGTTTAAATTTGGGTATTATTCAGCTGCTATCCTGTCTGACATTTTTGTTAGTGCCTTGCCTTTCCCAACAAATCTGACTATCCTCCTTATCCATCCAACAAATATTTTGAAAGCCTTTAATTTATTGAAGTTCAAATGGGGTTAATGCATTTTTCTTTTCTTGTTTCATCTTTTTAAGTAACCAGATCAATTCTCTTTCACTTCTTACTAATTTTATGGAACATCTAAAATTTGTTTTCTATCTTAACTATTTTTTATTTAATATTATTTATCATATTTAAATAAATTAAAAACTTTTAATATCAAGAATTCATTCAAAAGATTAAAGATTCTTCTCAAAGAAAAGAAAAATAAAGATTCCTTTCTCGGGTAAGAAAGTGAATAAAGACAAACAAACAACTTTACATAAATGTGTCATCTTATCTAGTCATTTATGTTTTTTTTAAAAAAAAAAAATTATAAGCTCAAGAATTCACACCAATAAACTGTAATAATGATATATGAGAATTGAAAAAATGGGAGAACATCAATTTAGCCTATCATAAATAATTGTCTTATGAATTGAAACGTATATCGAAAACTACAAACGAAGTTATATTCTAAAAAATAGTTAACTAAGAAAGTATAACCGTTACTTATTTAAAGAATGATCTAATTATAGATTGAAGAGAAAAGAAGAATTACCACGTTACTTATTTAAAGAATGATCTAACTATAGATTGAAGAGAAAAGAAGAATTACCATACTATATTATAGATGAATAATTTCTCTCAAAGGAATTGCAGCTAATGATAGTTAGAATATATTATTTACATGTGAATTTCTTATTGAGAGCATAAGAAAAGGATTGTTTCCTGAAATGGAAAAAGCGAAAAGAGAAAAAATGGTTACTAAAGAAGAATCATATATACAAAGCTAGATAAAAAAGAAGTGATGTGACACCTCTTAATGATCAATGATCTTATTTGTCTTTTTTTTTTTTTTTGTAGTTTTTTTGACATTTTTTCTAATTTTTCTCAATTATTTTATTTTATAAAATCATCTTCTAAATTCATACCTCTTCAATTACATAAATTTAAATCTTAATTAATTTAGTAATGTCTATAACTTCTAACCTTTCATATTCATAACCTTCATATTATTTAATATATAAATTTATAACTTCTTAAAATGACACTTATAAAAACTTATCTTGAGACATGTATGATGATTTGCTTTATTTTCATTCTTTCTATTCTTCATCTTGTGTTTCTTTGTTTGGTCATTTTTTTGTCTTCTTTGATCTGATTTTGCACGAGAGATATGTATAATGAAGAATGTTTTATATAGTTGAATTTTATGAGGTAAAATGATTTGGATATGCATAATGTAATTATCATTTTTTTCTACTATAATTATATATTTACATTTTTTTATTCTTATTATACAAATCATGAGGTTTTTTTTTTAGACAATATTAATGCTAGACATCCTTGCTTAGTTTGATTTTGACATGTCTAATACTTATAATTATCACTTTTTATATTGTAATTATATATTTAATATTATTTTTTGGATTCTAGATGATACAAATCATGGTTTTTTTTTAAGAAAATTATGTGATTTTTTTTTCCTTTGCTTTTCTTTGTGGTTTCTTAAGTTTTTTTTTTTACTTATTTTTGTACTTTCTAAAGAATCTAATTATTTTTACTCTCTTCTTCTCTTTGTAGGTTTTGGAGAATTGAATTATGTTATGTTGAGAACATGGTCCTTCTTTCCTCTTCAACTCATAATTGTATATTCTTTAAAGTTTTTACTTGATTAGTTAATTTTATTTTTATGTATTTTTTGTTGTTGTTGTTGTTGTGTTGTTGTTGTGTTGTTGTGGTTAACTTATCGTATTTTCAAGTCAAGATATTTTTGAAAATAAAAGTAGAAAAGGGAGTTAACATATACATGTATGCTACTCAAGAAAGTATGTAGATAATTTTGTAGTTATGTGGATCAGTTTTTATTAATTATAATTAAAGAACATGAGAATGTAAAGTTAATTTGTAATTTTCAAGATACATTTTAATTCATAGAAAAATTGATTATTAATATGTAACTTTGCAATCTACATATTTTATTTATTATTATTATTGTTAGAAGTTTTCAAGTTTTGAGATTTTTAGAGGTCACTATTATGATTTGTTGGGTCCGAACTCAAAATGTAAAAGTATTTGGTTAGGATAAAAATAATTTAGTAAAATTGTTTGTCTCTCTCAATCTACGTACTTTCTTTACCAACATATAAAATATCTAGAAGAAAAGTGATATGTCACTTTCTTTTTGCCAAGAATCATATTTATCTTTTTTTATTATTTTCTTGAGTATTTTTTTGTTTATATATTTCTTATTATTGTACAAAAATGAATATGTCAATTACTATTACTTCATTTATTCATATTCTTTAATAGAAAATTTTACTTGCCTTTATTTTCCTTTCTTTCGTAACATTTGATGATTATATAACTTCTAAATTATATTAATATAGTCATGTTCATAAAATTATTTGATATTTAATTGTATTTATTTTCCTTACTTTCATGATTTTTAATGATCACAAATCCTAAATTAAGTTAATAGTCATGTTCATGATATCATTTAATATTTCATATTGTTATCTTATAATTAGAGGCATTATAAAATTTTAATATAAAAATAATAAAACTTATATGTATACTAAAATTAGAGATCATATATATATATATATATATATATATATATATATATATATATATATATATAAATATGAAGTCTAGGATGACCAAGGGCAAACCTGTAAATATACCCATTATTCAAGGGTAAAATGAATTAGAGCAAACGACAAACTCTTGTTTCTTTCCCACTCCAGATTCATTACACTTGGTAACTGTTCTTGCTCACAATATATTTGTATTGATGTGTCACAAGAATGCTTAATCTTTTTAATACCACAATGCCACCCACTCTGACCGTATGGAAATAACAATGGATATTGCAAAAGGTCATAACAACCATAATAATAATTTACCAATTGACTTCTATCACTTTTTGTATATATTCGAATATGTGGCGTAGGAATAGAATTAATAATATCTTGTTCTACCCATATTCCTGCAACTTCATATACAGTTGGTAAGTTATATACACATTATTCTAATCCAGAATCAGACTTAAGTGCAATATAAAAATAAGATAGTTGTGGGACATTTATCAAAGATTTTAGAAACATAGAGTATGGATTAATTTTTAATATGTCCATTAGAGTTCTCACTATTTTCATTTAGTTTATTTGAACATGCCATTCGATTTCTTAATTCATTTTCACTGTCAAAAAAATAATAATTGGAGGTTTTTTCCTTTTTGATTAGTAGGAATCATGTCATTTATGAAATGGTACATCTTTCCTTGAACTCGAAATGTTTAAATACCATTATTTCTTTTAGCTAAATCTTTATCATAAGTTACTCCAAGGGAAGTGAACGCAAATATGTTATTATATGTTCTTATGTAAGTTCTAAAGTGTTACACCTTAGAATTTTTTTTGAACTAAGACTCGAACCGTTCTTCGTAGTGAGTGAGATTTTACCAAGGAATGAAAAAATTCTTAGGTGTTAAGGTCACTAGATGTAGCACCTTGAGTTCCAAAAAGAACAAAATTAGAAAGAGCAAAATCTGAAATTTTGCAAGTTATGCTTAAGTTATGAGTTTTGGGTCAACTTAAAATGATTATAACCTTTAGTACAAGATGATTTCGATGACCCATAAGATATCTAATGAAAGGTTTTCAAATTATCTTTCCAACTCCACCGAGTTTGATAAATTTTGAGCTAGGATGTGGGAGATATGCCTGTTTGAAGTCGGGCTGTCCAATAAAGGAAAGTTACCCGAAAATATGAGGGGTATCTTTTCCTTACCCAATCAAATTTAAGCGTTTTTAGTAAGGTTTTAGGAGTCTAAACTGATTAGAATTAGTTTCATTCATCCCCAAAAGCGTTTAGGGTTTTAGAGAGAAGATTCAAGAGGAGAAAAACTTCAAAGTTTCAAGCGTTCGTTTAAGAAATTCAAGATTTCGCCAAGAACCTAGTTCTTTGAGGTATGTAAGCTTCCATAGTGTTGGGTTCGTTCAACCACACGCAAATCATGAGTTTCTTTTGCGAATCTATCCATAAATATTGAGCAAATTAATTTCTTTATGAGTTCTTGATAAGAGTTCTTGAGGTTTCCTTATCGATTAAGTTTTGATGTAAGATTCTACTTGGGTCAACTTCAAACGACCATATCTCTTAGAATATAAATAGTTACATAAGCCATAACCTATTAAATTAAACGTATTTGAATCTACTTTCCAATGCCACCAATTTCGCGTCAATCCAATTTCTGAGTAAAAAATTATGACTATTTTAGTAACCTATATAGTGCTGTCACGAATTTTAGCCGATGGGAAAACATTAAAAAGGGTTGTTTTTGTTTTTTTACCTCCAAGAAAACCCTAAACGAATTTCTTGACTAATAAAAGGCTCAAAACAATCAAATTTTCATCTTTTAATCCATCATTCTCCTCTCTCAAACCCTAGGGCTAAGCCCTAAGGAAAAATCAAAGTAGAAGACTCCATTCAAGATTCTTCTTCAAGGTAAATCTTTCTCCAATAATTCCATTTTTTTCAACTCAAAATCCTCCATACAATTATGAATCACTAATGAAAATCATAATTCTTGGCCATAGAGATTTCAAGAAACTAATTCAAGAATCTCAAAAAAGGTTTTCTTGATCGTTTACCTTCAAGCTAGGGTTTCACGGCTTTTAATCAAGTTCTTCTTCAAGATTCTTCAAGAACCTTGCTCTTCCAGGTATGTAATGCTATCATAGTGTTGTACTAGTTCTTCCTCACACCCTACATCTACTTTCAGAACAACAAAAGTGTAATCTAGGATACTTTCCCTAGGTTTGAGTATTCTTGAGATAAGTAGATTTTGAGTTCTTGAGTTCATGTTTCTTTTAAAAGTTCTAGTCCTAATTATCAAATTTCTATATTGCTATTGAGATCCTCCATATCATGAATGATAACTCTTGAATTCATAATTCAAATTCAAGAAAGGGTTAAGAGTAGAGTTCAAGAAAGTCTTTGAGTTCAATTGTGAATCCTTTGAGATCAACTATCGATTTGAGCTAAGTTTTGAGGAAGTAAGTATGAGAATGAGAAGAGTCGTATACCTAAGTTCCATATTGTTATATAGGCCCTTGAGTCGAGTTGTTCATGCTCATAAATTCTGCATGAACTCCATCAGTTGAGTATCTTTGAGAGGAGTAGTATCTTCAAGTTCTAAGTCTTGAGTATTGAGTTTCTAATCATTTTGGGATTATATTCCTAATCATGGGGCTACCACATGTTACCCATGAAGGTCCATGAGTTGAGTAGTTCATGCCCATAATTCCGCATGAACCCTATGAGTTGAGCAGTCTTGAGATGAGATGTATCATTAACATTCTTGAGTTGAGTCATTCATGCCCATAATTCCGCATGAACCCTATGATTTGAGTTATAAATTTTGAAAAGTTTTTTAAAGCCAATAGTTGAGTTCTTAAACTGAGTTTTGAGAAAGTAAAGATGAGTTTGGAGAAAAGAGTTTCTAAAGCATAATTAGTATGACAATCGAGTATGTCATCAATGTATGAGTAGTATGGTATTATATATACCATCAATGTTTATGCAGTATGACTTCCCGAGTCATAAATGATCATATTATAATATGATTTTGAAATGTTTTTAAGAAAGAGTTTTCAAGTATAAGTATAAAGGGACTATGTATTCCTAGAGACATTAATATTTACATTGATAAAAGAGAAACTGAGATTTCTAAATGAGTTATGAGTTCAAAAATTATTTCAAGAGTAGTTACCTCTTTTAAGAGGGTAGTTTGAGCAAATATTTCAAACCAGAGGAAGAGTTATGTTTTTAAACATATGAGCTGAGTATATTTTTGGGAGTATTATTGAGCATCGATATGGGGACGGGTTCAGATAAACTCAAGTCTCCATAAACCATGTAGCTAAACATGGGTAGAAAGGGTCATACTTTTTAGATGATTCCTTAATGCTTTTTAGCATAAAATAGTGGATCCACTTAGCTCAGAGGTTCTATACCCCAGAAAAGTATAGGACAGTTCTAGCAGCGTGGGTGAGACGCCGTATCATCACATAGCTCATAGTGATGGTTGTTGGTTAGAGAAACTTCCATAGAGTTATATTGTATTTTTATATATACAAACTGAGTTATTATTGTATACTTCAATACATTGATATTGCATCTTTTACTGTTGCTTTATCATTGAGTATCATGAGTTGAGTATCTTGAGTTGTGTACCTTTGAGTTGAGTATCATATCTTTGATATGAGTATCTTATTCTTGAGTTGAGTTAAGTTGAGTGAGTTCAGAAGTGGTAAGTATGTTTCCTTTTAATCAAGTTCAAACCTATGTTTATACTCTAAAATTCCAATTACATGCTCGTACATTCCACGTGCTGATCCATTTGGTCTGCATAGTTTCATGATGCAAATACAAGTATTCAGGGTCATCAACAAGAACTTCGTTGATACCACATGGAGTTCGAGTTAGCTATGGTGAGCCTCCTTGCTTTTGGAGGGTTCCGCATGTACTTTCAGTTATATCAGTTGTTAGGATGTCGTGGGTCTTGTTCCGACTTCCATCTTTGTCACTTAGAGACTTCATAGATAGACAATAGAGTTTTAGAAGTTTGTTTCATTTATCTTGTTAAATATTTTAAAGGCTTGAGTTGCATAGTTTTGGCTAGTTGAATATAAGATTATATTCTGAGTTAATTATTTGAGTTTCAATGAATTTTATTATGTTTTAAGCTTTGTATGCTCAAGTTAGTCTTCTGCTTGTAGTCAGCCAGGATGAGGGTTCGCTTGGGGACCAGTAATGGTTCTCGAGTGCCGGCCATGTCCAGGGTGTAGGCTCGGGTTGTGACAAAAAGTGTTTTGGTTCATTAGTATTGTCACGACCTGAGTCTACACCCTGGACATGGCCGACACTCAAGAACCATTGCTGGTCCCCAAGCGAACCCTCATCCTGGCTGACTACAAGCGGAAAACTGATTCAAGCATACAAAACTTAAAAATTGAACAAAATCAATAACTTAATTACAAAATTTTAACTTACAATATTAACTCTGAATAAAAATAATATATTGAAATTGCCATAAAATAGGCAACTTAAGTCTCGATGGTCTACATAACTATATGGAACTCATGTATACGACTCTTCTTATTCTCTGACTTACTTCCTCAAAACTTCATTCAAATCGATAGTTGATCTCAAAGGATTCACAATTGAACTCAAAGGCTTTCTTGAACTCTATTTTTAACTCTCTTTTGAATGTGAATTATGAATTCAAAAGTTATGGTTCATGATATGAAAGATCTCATGATGACAAAATAGACTCATGAATACATTCTCCCCACTCTCATGCTCACTTACTCGAGTCTTGAAACAAGCTACTAGAAGTTGTAGAAGACTCCATAAAATGACTCAAAGGGACTTTCTTAGAATGTTTGAAAGAATTCTCAAAACTTAACTCTCATCTCTACCTTGAATTTGAATTATGAATTCAAGGTTATGATTCATGTTTCTAGATGATTTCTAGATGTTTAGAAGTCATTTAGAGTAGTTAGAATCAATAGGAAGTGCTAAAACACTTTATAAAGACTTAAACGGACTGAATGACGAAAAATTGGTGAAAAACAACGATCTGGGCGCATACCTGGCGCGCCGCACCAGCCCTAACTTACTGGGGCTCAAATCTGGTGCACTGCCCCAACCTTCCTAGTGCTATGGGGGTGCATCGTGCCACCTGTTCCTTAGGCAAAAATCTGACAAACTTTTGGTCTCGTTTTCTGATCTTAAATCGATTTAAATCGATTTCTTCTCTCAAATTTTCCTTAGATTCAATCACCCAACCTAAGTACACACTAATCCACTCAAAACAACACTCAAAACAATCACTTTAATCTCAAAATATCATCAAAGCCCCAACAGAACAAGATTTAGAATGAACTTCAAGAACACCTATCAAGAACTTAAATCCTTCAACTTTTTGAGAGTGAAACTTCGCTGAAAATAATATGTTTGGCGTGTGGGTGAAGAAACCCAAAACTACGGAAGCTTACATATCTCTTAGGGATCAAACCCATGGCAACAATCCGCAACAACTCTCAAGAATTTCGACGAATGCTTCGATCCTTTCTCTTTTATTCTCTTTTCTCTTCTTGAACTCTCAACTAAAGCCCTAGGCGTAAACTAGGATTATAAAACTGAACCTAATCAGATTATACCCCTAAAATATTACTAAAAATGAATTAAATCTGATTGGGTAAGGAAAATACCAAAATACCCCTCTAAAATCCAGTTTTGCCTTTCGTTATCTAGACAACCCAACTTCGAATGGACATATCTTCCTCATACGAACTCAAACTGAGCAAACTCAATGGCGTTGGAAAGATAATTGAAAGATCTATCCTACGGTATATGGTAGAAAACCTAAATCATCTTGAGCTATGAGTTATGGTAGTTTGAAGTCGACCCAAAAATCATACTTAGCTTAACTAGCAAAATTTCAGAGTTTGCTATTTCCAATTTAATTCTTTTTGGAACTCAAGGTGCTACATCTAGTGACCTTAACACTTAAGAAATTTTTTATTCCTTGGTAAAATCTCACTTACTACTAAGAACGATTTGAGTCTTAGTTCACAAATTTTCTGGGGTGTTACAATATCTCCCCCTTGGGATCATTCGTCCTCGAATGACGACTGGACTGGGTATGGAACAAGGTTACTCTTACTAAGGTCTGAGTATAATGGTATACTCTTACTATTTCAATCTTAACCTAAATCCTTAGGTTCAGGTTCTATACCATTCTATAAGGAATCTTATCCTAAGACTAATACTCTTTACTACCGCATTGGGATCATATCAAGAGCCACCTAATATTTAACAACACCACATTCAAGCTTAGTACTCTAACAACTCCATGGACTTCTACTAACTAACTCCTTCAGAACCAACTAAGGGCTCTCATTTAACTATTTCTCACAGCAAAATCTCATCTTCTTCTTCCTCCTCATTAATAACCTTAGCAGAATTATCACACCATCATTATCACGATAGGATCATTAACCTTTTCTTTCTAATATTACTACATCACTAAAAGGACCTTTGAAAAGATATCTCCCATAACCTTTGGAACTCATTACTATCTTATTATCAACATTTGACTTGATTTTCAGTTTTATCATCTCCCCATTAGGTCTAAAGCTGACACTTGAAAGCTATGGACCTATCCCGTTATCTCTAAACTGGTCTACATCCTCTTTTACTCTAACACTCGAGAGAAGTTCATCTCATGACTACGAAACTCTCCATAAGCAGGTACTAAGACCTCTTTCTATGTGTTTCTCTTAACCTCTTCTGATTACATACCTTCTCGGTACACCTCTTAATGCTCTAGTTACTCTTGTGACTTAGCCACACTTCATTGCCCTTATCTAAAGGTTAGGGTCTCCCACTTGTCCTACTTATATCTATTCCAGCTAACATCTCAATTCCTCACTTACTCTATGTCAAGTCTACCAGATCAAATATCAAGACTAACATCATCACCCTCATGTTCCCATTCTTTTGATCATGACACTCATCTCAAATTCAAGCTTAATGTTCATTACTAAACCCGATTATCAATATAGTTGCTTGCCTACCATACCATACCATACCTCATTACTTGATCAGTTCTATAACCTTCTGAACATCATGACCCTCTCAAACAAATCATAAGCCTAGCTTAGATCTATCATTTTATAAATACTCTGCTCTCTTATTCAATACATGAAGTTAGTCTCCTCTAATACGATGGCACATCGACACCAACTCTATTCTGGTTAACAAACATATACTTTATCTCATCTCGATTAGCAACTTTTACTCTACTCATAAGGGAAAACTCCTCATCAATAACTTACTGGGTGCATGGCTATAGTAATATAGCTCTTCAAAACATTATCTCCATTTCTTAAATCACTAAACCTCTGAATACTTTCCTCTAACTCTGGGATCTTTCACTATTACTATTCATGATCTCGTAACTCATGTTACCTTTTGGGGTGGAAATATTACCTAAGCTCTAAATATACCTCCTCATAAGGATCTCAACTAAAACATTGCTTAAGGAAAAGAGTACAACTTACTTTTAGCTTAAACACACGATTCATATGAATATGAGTGCATTCCTATGAAACTGAACACTTAACTTACTCTTAGGCTTCTCTCAAGCCCCTTTGGAATCTTATGACTTCCTCAAGACTCTTGCTAAGAACAACTCATCGACAAAGATCTGACTCTGTTTTTCAACCACCTCTAGTATGATGGGTAGTTGAATGATTCTGAGAAACACACGAGTTAAAATAAGTCTCTATGACATAGCTCTATTGCACGATTCAGAGTATGAAAGAAGGGAAACTTTTCTTAAATGTCTGCAGTCCCTCATTTATAGAAGTGGGACCCTCACAACCATAAACAAGATCCTACTTAACACGACTTCATAGACACCTTAGGACACTTAAATTATGTGCTCTGATACCAAGTTTGTCACGATTCGAGTCTACACCCTGGACGTGGCCGACACTCAAGAACCATTGCTGGTCCCCAACCGAACCTTCATCCTGGCTGACTACAAGCGGAAAACTGATTCAAGCATACAAAGCTTAAAAACTGAACAAAATCAATAACTTAAATACAAAGTTTTAACTTAAAATATTAACTTTGAATAAAAATAATATATTCAACTCGCCATAAAATAGACAACTTAAGTCTTTAAAACATTTAATAAAATAAAGAATAATACAGACTTCTCAATTATACTAATTACCTATGAAGCCTCTAACCGATAAAGATGGAAGTCAGGACAAGACCCACGACATCATGACTAAACTGAAAAGTAAATGAAATTTTCTGAATATAAGGAGGCTCACCATAACTAACTCGAACTCCCGAATGTATCAATAAATCTCTTATTAATGATCCCGAATACCTGTGTCTACATCATTAAAAGATGCAGGCCAAATGGCTCGGTACGTGGAATGTACGAGCATGTAAGGGGAATTCTAAAGCATAACATAATCTTGAAAGAATCTGAAAGAAATTGAAGAACTTACCTGGCTCAACTTAACTCAACATAACTGAACTAATTTCAATATAAAGCATTTTAAAACAAGTGCAATATAAAGAAAAAGGAAAACTGTTTAAAACATGATGTTAACTCATAATCATAATATCATAAAAGACATACCATGCTCCCTCTCAAAGTTTACTTGTGCAATGCTTGAATGAAGTCCCATACACCCATTCATATAAAGAGGAAAACCCCTTGAGGAACCATGCAAATATTGTTGTGGGAGTTTCTCTAACCGACAACCATCACATAAGAGCTATTGTGATGATACAACGATCTTCCGCACGCTGCCAAGACATCCTATACCTGGCCAAATGTATAGGACTTGAATTACTAAGTGGATCCACTAGTCTATGTGAAAAAGGTTCATTTAAAACGTATGACTCTTTTCTACCTATGATGGCTACATGGTTTAAGGTGTTGATAGTTGTATGAACTCTTCCCCATCGGTGCTTAATACTACTCCCAAAAATATTACATTATATTATCTCTTTATGTTTAAAAACATACTTCTTCTGTGATTTGAGATTAGTTCTTAAAAAATTAGCTCAAAGGCTATCTTGGAAATCAAAGTTTTCCCTCTTACTTCATTTAGAAAGCGATTACTCTTTTCTGAAAACTAGCCCAAAGGCTATTTGGAAATCTCAGTTTCCGTTCTTATTTAAATGTGAAGGCATTTTAAATCTCTTTGGGAATACTTAGTCCCCATATACTTTTTGAATAAAAGAACTCCAACTTTACTCTTTACTGAACACAAAACTTAAGTCTTAAAACAAAGTTAAAACGTTTGTAAAAGACTTTTTAAAATATGGTTCATGCCGAATTATGGACATGAACGACTCAATGCAAGGTTTTCAATAACCATAGATAGAACTCAAATACTTGGAACTCAAGAACTTCAATGATACTACTCTTTTCAAGAATGCTCAACTCAGAGTTCATGCAAAATTATGAGCATGAACTACTCAACTCAATGACTCAAAGATACTTCTCATCTCAAGACTGTTCGACTTATAATATTCATGCGGAATTATGAGCATGAAATATTCAACTCAAGGACTCAAAGATACTTCTAAAAAGGGATTAGGAACTCAACACTTAAAGGCTTAGAACTTGAAGATACCACTTTTCTGAAAGATGCTCAACTTTCAAAGTTCATGTGAAATTGTGGGCATGAAACAACTCGACTCAATGGTATACATAACTATATGGAACTCATGTATACGACTCTTCTTATTCTCTGACTTACTTCCTCAAAACTTAGTTCAAATCGATAATTGATCTCAAAGGATTCACAATTGAACTCAAAGGCTTTCTTGAACTCTACTTTTAACTCTCTCTTGAATGTGAATTATGAATTCAAGAGTTATGGTTCATGGTATGAAAGATCTCATGATGACAAAATAGACTCATGAATACATTCTCCTCACTCTCATGCTCACTTACTCGAGTCTTGAAACAAGTTACTAGAAGTTGTAAAAGACTTCAAAGAATGACTCAAAGGGACTTCCTTAGAATGTTCGAAAGAATTCTCAAAATTTAACTCTCAACTCTACCTTGAATTTGAATTATGAATTCAAGGTTATGATTCATGTTTCTGGATGATTTCTAGATGTTTAGAAGTCATTTAGAGTAGTTAGAATTAATAGAAAGTGCTAAAACACTTTAGAAAGACTTAAACAGACTGAATGATGAAAAATTGGTGAAAAAAGATAATCTGGGCTCATCCCCGGCGGGCCGCGCTAGCCACAACTTACTGGGGCTCAAATCTGGCACACTGCTGGCACGCCACCCAAGCCTTCCTGGCACTATGGGGGCGCATCGCGCCACCTGTTCCTTAGGCAAAAATCTGACGAACTTTTGGTCTCATTTTCTGATCTTAAATCGATTTAAATCGATTTCTTCTCTGAAGTTTTCCTTAGATTCAATCACCCAACCTAAGTACACACTAATCCACTCAAAACAATCACTTTAATCTCAAGTTATCATCAAAACCCCAACAGAACAAGATTTAGAATGAACTTCAAGAACTTAAATCCTTCAACTTTTTGAGAACGAAACTTCGCTGAAAATAATATGTTTGGAGTGTGGGTGAACAAACCCAAAACTATGGAAGTTTACATACCTCTTAGGGATCAAACCCATGGCGACAATCCGCAACAACTCTCAAGAATTTTGATGAACGCTTCGATCCTTTCTCTTTTTTCCTCTTTTCTCTTCTTCTTTTCTCTTCTTGAACTCTCAACTAAAACCCTAGGCGTAAACTAGGATTATAAAACTGATCCCAATCAGATTATACCCCTAAAATATTACTAAAAATGAATCAAAACTGATTGGGTAAGGAAAAGACCAAAATATCCCTCTAAAATCCAGTTTTGCCTTTCCTTATCTAGACAGCCCAACTTCGAATGGACATATCTCCATCATACGAACTCGAAATTGAGCAAACTCGATGGAGTTGGAAATATAATTCAATGATATTTCCTACGGTATATGGTAGAACACCTAACTCATCCTAAGCTATGAGTTATGGTCGTTTGAAGTCAAACCAAAACTCTTTTTAAAAAAAAATTAAATGAGGGCACAAAGGCCCATTTATTGACTAATAAGAAAACAAAAAGACATCCGGTCCAAACAAAGATAAAAAGATGCAAAAGGGTAACAACAAAAAAAAAAAATACAAAAGAAAAGAGGTAAAAAAGGAAAGAGATGAAGAGACACACATTTATAAATCTGCAGAGACAAGAATTTCAGCCTTCACACTCCAGATCTATACACTCCTTGATGTATTTTCCATCCACAACAACACCAATCGATAGCCATCTTCGTTGAGCTCGATCATAGCTCGGAAAATTTCATCTAGCATTTGAGGATCATCAACTATCAAATTTGATACTTCAACATCCGTGGCTGCCCACATTTATCCGATTTCATCACCTCTAATTCAAAGTGAGTGGATCTATCTTTATTATAGTTCATGCTATTGAGATGTCTGCCTTTGATTAAGCTGAGTACACTTTATCTTTCTATTAAAAATCATGATTTCTTTCCCCTCTCTATATCTCACTTATATTTAGCTTAACTTGCAAAATTTCAGATTTTTCTATATTACCAATTTAATTCTTTTTGGAACTCAAGGTGCTACATCTAGTGACCTTAATACTTAAGAAATTTTTTATTCCTTGGTAAAATCTCAGTCACTACAAAGAACGTTTTGGGTCTTAGTTCGAAAATATTTCTGGGGTGTTACAAGTATGACCTAGATAAAGATTTTTTAATTGTGTTGGAATTGCATGTGAAGTTGGTAGAATAGAACCATTGCCACTACAAAATGCAGGTGGTTCAAATTCAATTTTTTTAGCCTTGCAAAATAAACATGCTGGTACATAATTTAACTTGACATAATTATTTTTTAAAGGCGTAGCACTTGAACTACAGGGTAATGTGATATCAGACCCTGCATATGATATTTCAGTATAAGTACATTTAGTAATTATTAATATTAATTATATAATATTTAAACAAGTAATAATATTATATTACTTTTAATTGTCAGTTGAGTTGTATACATATATCGGAAAGGAGTATTGGATCTCTCATAAGAAAAGTATTGTGTACAGAAGATGATGTAGTAGCCAAATTATTATTTGTTGAACTTATAGATAAACATTATCTTTTCAATTCAGCTCTTTTTTCTTGACGACGTGCCAATAGGGCCTCTTTTTTCTCAGATGGCATTAATCTATACAACTCATGTCTCCGAGCATTTTTCTCAGAATTTGATTTTTCAAAAGAATGTGCATTTTTATGATTTATACTGCTCGGTATTTTTGTGGTTCAAATATTTTATGAAGTCTTATAGAAAATAACATATAACAAGATAAAATTTCATATTGGTAAGTAATGTATTCATACAAAAATGCATGTAATTAAAATTTCATAGCTATAAAAAGAAGAATTAGAAGAGCAGTACTACTTACCACACACTAAAATTGTAACACCCAGAAATTTTTTCTAAGTAAGAGTCGAACCATTCTTCATAGTAAGTGAGATTTTATCAATGAATTAAAAAATTCTTAAGTTTTAAGGTCACTAGATGTAGAACCTTGAGTTCCAAAAAGAACTGAATTGGAAATAGCAAAATTTGAAATTTTGCAAGTTATGCTTAAGTTATGAGTTTTGGGTCAAATTCAAACAACCATAACTCTCAGTACATGATGATTTAGGTGAGCTAAAAGATATCTAATGAAATTTATTTGAATTATATTTCCAACGCCACTGAATTTTCTAAGTGTCGAGTTCGGATGAGTGAGATATGCCCTTTTGAAGTCAAACTGTCGAAATAAGGAAAGTTACCCGAAATAATGAGGGATATTTTGATCTTTTCCCTACCCAATCAGATTTAATTTTTTTTTGTAATGTTTTAAGGGTCTAATCCTATTAGGTTCATTTTTATAATCCTAATATACGCCTAGGGTTTTAGTTGAGATTTCAAGAAGAGAATAGAGGAGAAAAGAGGAGAGGATCAAAGCGTTCGTCGAGAGTCTTGCATTTTGTTGCGGATTTTCTCCATGGGTTTGATACCTAAGAGGTATATAAGCTTCCATAGTGTTGGTTTCATTAACCCACGCGCCAAACATGATTTTCATATTCGAATTCGTCCATAAAGATTGAAAGATTTAAGTTCTTGAATAGTATTCTTGAAGTTTCATTCTAAATCTTGTTTTGTTGGGGTTTTGATGATTTTTTGAGATTAAATTTAGTGATTTGAGTGTTTTTTTGAGTATATTAGAGTGTACTTATGTTAAGTAATCGAATCCAAGTGATTGAGGAAGAAACCGTTCGATTCTAGGCGAGTTAGGGTGAGAAAACGAGCAAAGAAAGTCGTTGGGTTTTCTGGGCAGTGTTTGGGGAGATGCGCCACCATCACATCAGGGGTGGATGGCGCGCCATGCCAGTTAGTACACCAAGAATTATTCTCTGAATTTTAGGGGCTGGCGCCCCACGCCACTCCATGCGCCAGGGTCGCTTGCCCCCACCCGTTCTTCATCGTATCGTCCATTTGAGTTCTTTCAAAGGGTACCTTTACTCCGCTTTGATTCTAAACATTCTAAACTACTTATAAACACATAGAAATAATTCATAACATGTATCATAACCTTGAATTCATAATTCAAATTCAAGGTAGAGTAAGAGTTAAGTCTTGAGAGTTTATTCAAACTTTTCCAGAGAGTCCCTTTGAATCTTTTGTGGAGTCCTCTAAAATTTCTAATAACTTGTTTCAAGACTCAAGTAAGAGGGAATGAGAGTGAGGATAATGTATTCATGAGTCTACACTATCACCTATATCCTTCATATCATTAACCACAACTCTTGAATTCATAATTCACATTCAAGAGAGAGTTAAGAGTAGAGTCAAAGAAAATATTTGAGTTCAATTGTGAATCCTTTGAGATCAACTATCAATTTAAGCTAAGTTTTGAGGAAGTAAGTATGAGAATGAGAAGATTCATTTACATGAGTTCCATATTGTTATGTAGACCTTTGAGTCGAGTCGTTCATGCCCATAAATTTCACATGAACTCCATAAATTGAGCATCATTGAGAGAAGTGGTATCTTCAAGTTCTAAGTCTTGAGTATCGAGTTTCTAACCTTTTCGAGATTATATTCCTAATCATGGGACTATTACATGTTACCCATGAAGTCCTTGAATTGAGTAGTTCATGCCCACAATTTCGCATGAACCCTATAAATCGAGTAGTCTTGAGATGAGAAGTATCTTTTAGTCCTTGAGTTAAGTAGTCCATGCCCATAATTTCGCATGAAACCTTATGAGCTGAGCATTCTTGATATGAGTAGTATCATTGAAGTTCTTGAGTTCTGAGTTGTTGGGTTTCGGGTATCGATTTCTTTGTATGGTTATTGAAAACCTTGAATTGATTCGTTCACGTCCATCATTCGGCATGAACCCTATTTTGAGAAGTCTTTATAACTTTTTCTAAACTTGTTTTAAGACTGGAGAACTTTAGTTGAGAAAGAGTAGAGTCGAGTTCATTTTCTCTAATATGATATATAGGAACTAAGTATTCCCAAGAATAAATGTTTTCATATTTAAAAGAGGAGGAAACTAAGATTTCCAAAAGAGTTTTGAGCATTTGAGTAACATCTCTTTTCAGAAAAAGATTCTTAGTAATAATCTCAAACCACAGAAAGAGTTATGTTTTTAAACATATGAGCTGAGTATATTTTTGGAGTAGTATTGAGCACCGGTATGGGGACAAGTTCAGATAACTAAAGTCTCCATAAACCATGTAGCCGACGTAGGTAGAAAGGGTCATACTTTTTAGATGATTCCTTTATGCTTTTTAGCATAGACTAGTCGATCCACTTAGTTGAGAGGTATCATGGAAAAGTATAGGACACTTCTAGCAGCGTGGGCGAGACATTGTATCATCACATAACTCATAGTGATGGTTGTCAGTTAGAGAAACTCCCACAGAGTTATATTATATTCTATTATATACAAATTGAGTTGTTATTGTATTCTTCAATACTTTGAGTTGTTTTCTACTATCTTAAAAGTTTTCCATCTATTGCATCTTTTATTGTTGCTTATTATTGAGTATGTTGAATTAAGTATCTTGAGTTGAACTGTGCTTCATTGAGTCGAGTACCTTATTGTTGAGTTGATCCCCATTTCACTAAGTTGAGAACCTTATTACTGAGTTGAGTATCTTATCCTTGAGTACTTCTGTGTTGAGTAAGGTTGAGTAGTTTTATGTATCCTTGAGTATTCCTTGAGTTGAGTAAGTTTGTGAAGAGGTAAATATGTTTCTTTGCTACTAGTTCAAGCTTATGTTTATGATTTAGATTTCCCCTTGCATGCTCATACATTCCACGTATTGAGCCATTTGGCCTGCATCGTTTCATGATACAGATAGAGGTATTCAAGATTATCAACGGGAGCTTCGTTGTTACCACATTAAGTTTGAGTTAGCTATGGTGAGCCTCCTTGCTTCTAGAGGGTTCCACTTTTACTTTCAGTTATATCAGTTTTTAGGAGGTAGTAGGTCTTGTCCCGACTTCCATCTTTGTCATTTAGAGGCTTCATAGATAGACAATAGAGTTTCAGAAGTCTGTTCATTTATTTTGTTAAATGTTTTAAAGACTTAAGTTGCCTATATTAGGGCAAGTTGAATATATTATTTTTATTCAGAGTTTTTCATTTGAGTTAAAGCTTTCTATTTTAGTTTCATGAATTATATTCAGTTCTTAAGCTTTTGCATGCTTAAGTTAGTCTTTCGCTTGTAGTCAGCCAGGATGAGGGTTCACTTGGGGGACCAGCAATGGTTCTTGAATGCCGGCCACGTCCAGGGTGTAGGGTCAGGTTGTGACAAACTTGGTACCTGTCATAACCCATGGGTACACCCTAGATGTAACATGGCGTACTTGACCCTGAAGGGGTCTTATATATGCCCTTAGCATATCATGAACATAATATAATAGAAAAGTACGTATTTTTTTTAAAAAACTTTATCCATACAATCAAAGTCTTTCTAAAAGCAAGCGGAAGTTTTACTACACTTTGTCTCAACCATCTAGACTCAACTTTTGAATTGAACCTTTTGGACACAGCCCATACAATAACATGAAAATAGAAGACATAAACAAAATAGTGGGTTTGTCCTCGAAGCTATGAGGACTCACCAAATCTTTAACTCATTTGCTCCTTAGAAACTGATCTCCAAGAATAGAACTGAAGTCTCCAAACCCTACATTTGATTAGAATGTAAGCAAAGTATGCGTTAGTACAAAAGTACTAAATATGTTAGCTGGCACAATATCATAATATCTTAATATCATAAGGGTTAGTCAACGTAAGACATAATCCATAAGAATAATCAAATACTTCATAAAACATAAAATATGAGCATAATAGGCAATATCATAATCACAAGTAAAGTCTCTAATTATAAGCATCATATAAGCTTTATTCAACTCTTAGTCTTTTATATCATAAGAGAACTACTTCTCAATTAACCTCAAAGCATACTTGTGCAATTCATGAATGGCATCCATAATACTATCCAAGCTAAGTATCCCTTTTTGTTTATCTTAAACATAGTCTCTATACCTAGTCAAGTCTTAGGCTTTCATAAGTAGCTTCAAGTCATACTTGTGCAATGCATGAGTAAGACCCCATAATTCTACTCACACTAAGTACCACCTTAGGCCCTTATACTAATCACCTTAGGAACTCATCCTTTTGCTTAACTCTCATAAACCAAGGAAATCTCTCACATTTAGTCAATTATAACAAGGAAGGCAACTATAGCACAATCCTATCTCAAGATACATCACACAAGAGAACACTTACTTGAATAACCTTAAGTCATACTTGTGCAATGCATGAATATCATCCCATAATACCATTCATGCTAACTACCACTTTTAGGTCCTCATACTCATACTTCTTGGTTGGAAACTAGTTCCTCTCTTTAGACCCTAGAACACTATAAGGTACGCTCTTAAGCACATCTTCATTCATTATTAGGTTGAACCCTATGAGATACTTCTTTAAGTATGTCTAAGTTCCTTATTAAGATGACCTTATGAGATACTTACTTAAGCATGTCTAAGTCCATTTATGCTTTTGAACACTATGAGGTACTTGTTTAAGTAAGTCTTAGTTCATTGGATACGAAGATTGCTAATAGAAACCTTAACCTTACTTTGTGAAGGCTTCCATCTCATGAGACCTAACTTTGGGAAAACCCACACTCTACTACGTAAGAGTCCCCCCTTTTAACTTGGATAGTCCTCACATCAACTAGGTGTGGTTCTCTTTTCAACTTGGAGCCTGGACCCTATCTTGTGTGACACTCCATCTCATTGTCAATATCCACTTGGAGCCAAGCATACACCCTAAGATTTACTTTTAAGCCTTGCTTAACATTCATGTCTCATGGAAGGATGTCCTTGACGATCAATCCATGTTCAAGTGATTCTATCACATTATACATTCAAGCATTTATA
Source organism: Solanum commersonii (assembly GCA_029007595.1). Lineage (NCBI taxonomy): Eukaryota > Viridiplantae > Streptophyta > Magnoliopsida > Solanales > Solanaceae > Solanum > Solanum commersonii. Next base: position 3,157,934 of record JAJTWQ010000068.1, read on the forward strand.
AGGTAGGTTAGGTGAGTATAGGACTTTCACCACAACTCTTTCCATTAAGCTCCTATTCTCATTTAGACTTTACTCTCAAAGCCTTAACATACTTAGTTTATCACATTGGATTTACTCTCAAAACCCTAGTGATAAACATTCATGACTACAAGCCTTACACTCAAAGCTTTACTTCTTATAATCATCATTCACACTTAGATTTCAAGGCATTTTAACCACATTCTTTATTATCAAGTGATTCTAGTTATAATTCACCATAAATGTTCAACCTCAAGCTTTACTAGTCATGATCCATCATATATACTATAATCTAGTTAAATTCATGTTTACAAGTTTCTATCCTTGAGCAATTACTATAAGCATCATCAATTTTAGAAGATCAACTCTAAGTCTTCACTTTTACCTTTCATGGCATAAACCCACAAAGTATCAAATTCATCAATTAGACTAGGGTTAACCATGGAAAATACATAATCCATTATAATACCACAATTCAATACTAAATCAATCATAAACAAGTACTATCCACTCAATTGGAATCATACTCAATCACTACCCACAATGTAGAAAGAAACCCTAGCTAGAATTAAGGCTGGCAGGGGGACCGGGTCGGCCCGCCCCGGCCCGCGACCAGTTCGAGAACCGGCTCGCCGGACCCGGTCCCGTTAGATTTCGGGGGATTGGGGGGATGCGGGATAGGGGACCGGTTAGGGGCCGGTTCACCCCCTGGGCCCGGTCGACCCGGCCCGGATGAGCCAGCCGGTTCGCGGGATCCCCTATATATATTTTTTTAATTTTTTTTTTATATTCGTTGGGCAACGGCTAGTGGGCCCCACCCAACAAATTTATTTGCAGTTTTTGCCCTTTCCCAACACCCCCTACCACCCCTATTTTTAATACTTTACTTTAAACCCTCAAGCTATCATAAATACACTTTAACCCACTTTTAATATTATAAATACCCCTCTATCCCTTATTATTTCTTACAAAATTATATATTCTCTCATCTATTTTTTATATCTCTCAAGTCTCAATCTTTTATTCCATTTAAGTCTCATATTATATCATAATACATATATTTCAATTCTAAGTTTTCATATTATATATCATAATATATATAATTCTCATATTTACTATCAAAAATTGGAGTTCCAAATTACAAATTACAACAAACTACAAGCTTCAAGAATCGGTTATAACGTCTGCTATTAACGCAGACGTTTGGTACATTCGTTTCATAATATTTATATTTTATTTTTTGTCATTAATTTTTGTGTTATTATTATTTTTATATTATACTTTACATATAATTAAATATGAGTTCTAACAAAAAAAATACCGGTAAAGGAAAAGAGAAAGAAACAAGTGGCATTAGTAGATTATTTAATTTTATTAAAAAAAGTAGTAAGGGAAAAAATAAAAGTAAATGTGGTGGTACTTCTAGAGTTAGATTTAATACAAATGATTCTACTTATGTTGATGATACTTCTTATGATATTGATTCAAATGCTCAACTCGATCGTGAACTTTTACAACAAATTTATGGTGATATTAATCCTTATCTTGATGAAAATTCAGGTGAAGAAGTAGAAGTTGGTTCGGGAGAAGATGAATTAGAAGATACACCTACTAGTCCGGTGACAAATGTTCCAAATGAAACTACAAATTCAACGGAGCAAAATTCTGGATGCCCACCCCTTATACCTCCTATGAGGGAGAAGGTGAAGTATCAACGCCCTAAAACTTCTGTTGTGTGGCAATTTATGACTTTAAATAAGGAAAATTCTATTGCTATTTGTAATAAATGTAAGCAACCTTTTAAACATAAACAAGGTGGAGGTCAAGGTGGGACGGGGGGCTTAAATAGACATTTGTTATCTTGTGTGCCGATTCAATTTAAAGAAGCTAAATCATTAGCCGATAGAAAAAAAGGAATTCAAGTTAATGATTTTGATATTGATGTTAATGAATCGGTAGGGGCTTCTAACATGGTTCAAGGAACATTAGATCCTTCTAACCCCGGTGGTCCACTAACACAACGTAAATATAATAAGGAAAGAGATCGCGAAAATTTAGCTAAAATGGTTTCTGTTTGTGGTTTACCTTATAGTTTTCCTTCACATCCCAATTTTATTGAATATATTTAACAAACTTATAATCCTAATTATAGAGGTTTTTCAAGAAATACTGTTAAATCTAATATTTTTGTATATCAAGGTAAACATTGTCAATATCTTCGTTGTATGTTTAGCATATTAGATTGTAGAGTGTCTATAACTTCGGACATGGATCGTAGTGTTAATGGACGTGATTATTTAACTGTTACAGCACATTGGATTGATTATAACTGAAATTTGCAAAAAAGAATCTTAAGTTATAAAGAATGTGTAGAGAAAAAAACTGATGCATATTTAGCTTCAAATATTTTGAGTGTTATAGATTATTACATGCTTATAGATAAAGTAATGTCTGTCGCATTAGATAATGCATCTAATAATGTAAACGCTAGTATGTTAAAAACTAGATTATGTCCAATTGATGTTAATTCTTTTCATGTTAGATGTGTTGCACTTGTTTTAAATTTAGTTGTACAAGATGGTATTTCATTATTTGAATGTGGTTGTATGAAAATTGAATATGCTGTTGCCTGAATTTTTTATGCTAATAGAGCTGCTAGAATTAGGGAATTTAATGAGCTTTGTGTACTATGTGATTTGCCACCAAGAAAAATTCCAAGACATATTAAAACAAGGTGGAATTCTTTTTACGAAATGTTTTCTGTTGCTTACGAATATAGAGGACCCATACAAATGGTATTTAATACTGATAATGCTGACCCATTAGATAGAATTTGTGAAGAAAATTGGGAAGAAACTAATGAACTATTAGAATTTTTAAGACTTTTTTATGATGCTACAACCATGTTTTCTGGAATTTATTATCCTACTATTTCATCAGTATTAATAAATATTTGTGCTATTTCAATTCAATTTTCTAAATACAAAAAAAATAAAAAATTTAGAGTTGCAATTGAAGGTATGATTGAAAAATTTTAAAAATACTTTTTTCCTATTCGTCAAATTTTTTTAACTGCTACTTTATTTCATCCTGACTATAAATTACAAGGTGTGCAAGGACTTGTTGACACTTTTTATGATACCTTAGAAATTTTACTGGAAATAAATCCAACTTGTGAAATGTGTAAGTCTAGCATAAAAATAGAAGCAAAAATTTTGTATGAAAATTATAGAACTACAGGAAATACTCAAGAAGTTGGTCAAACTTCTAATCCTCAGAGTAAAGCTCGAATTTCAAGTTATATGCGAGATTTTCTTGGTCTTAATTCTACTAACCGTGATGATTTTGAAGAATATCTTAAGCAATCTTTAGAAACAGTGGAAGACGAAGATGACAATGAAGAATTATTAGCATGGTGGAGGAGGCGGAGCGTTGCATTTCCAATTTTGAGCAAAATAGTTCGTGATGTTCTAGCTATTCAAGCTTCATCAGTTGCATCAGAGGCTGCTTTTAGTGCGGCAAGGTTTCAACTTGGCGATCATAGACATTCATTGGTGGAAGACAGTTTGGAAATATCAGTTTTATTTAGAGGCGGGTCAACGCCGAGAGGAGAAATTATAATTTGCCAAAGTTAAGTTCCAAACAAGAAGCTTGGATTAATGCGGTAATTGGATCTAGTGATGATGAATTAGAGTCACAAGAGTTTCTAGCAAGTTTGCCAACACCGGAGGATGTTACCATCGATATGATGCGACAATTAGAATTAAATTTTAAAGGAGAATACAAATATTAGATTACATCCGAGAACTAATCGAAATAGAACCCTTCCTAGAAGGTGGCTGCGTAAATTAGTTACTCATCTAATATTTGTAACAAATATTAGTTTTACATATGAGAACTTATTGAAACAGAACCCTTCCTAGAAGGTGGCTGCGTAAATTAGTTACTCCACTAATATTTGTAAATTGTAACTTCTAAGTTCTAAGTTGCAATTAGATTTTATTGAATAAATTTGAAGGCTTTATTAAGTTTTTTTAATATAACTATTGTCTTTCATTTTAATTTTAATATATTCAATTATTCATACATATTTACATATATACTAAACTAACTTTAAAATACTTAATTTAAAAATCAAAATTTCAAGTTTAAATTACTTTAAAATATTTAAAATACAAATTTGAACTTCTCAAATTTGAAATTTGAAAATTGAAAATTGAAGTTTGAAATTTGAAAGTTGAATTTGAAATTTGAAATTTGAAGTTTGAAGTTTGAAATTGAAATTTGAAGTTTGAAATTGAATTTTGAATTTTGAAACTTAAGCATTATTTATTAGCTAAAAATGTTATTGAAAAAAAAATCTAATATTTGACCCATTAGAAATGTTCTTTTTAGGATTGGTATGAGAAATTTTAGAAGTTATTAATTGTGTGAATAGTATTAAAGTTATTAATTAATTGTGTCTTTCTTAGACTTATAAAATGACACACAAACCAATAAATCTAAATCGTTAATTAAGTTCATATTTAATAAAAATAAATAATATTTATTATATCTTGAATTTTGGCATAATCCAAAACCATTCTACAAATTTAAATAATCAAATACTTTCATACAACATTCTACACACTTATATAAATAAAATATAAATTGCTTAGCCAAAGTGTACGGTAATGATGGCGTACTTGGTTATTAATTGTGTGAATAGTATTAAAGTTATTAATTAATTGTGTCTTTCTTAATGTTTAATTTGAATGGACTTTTTTAATTAATTGTGTAAAGATATCTAAGATCATATTTACTTGCACTTAATAATTAATATATATATATATATATATATATATATATATATATATAGTAATTTAAGCTTTAATCATTAAATGTATTTATTTTTATTTCATGATATTAATAAATTTGAATGATTAAGACTTAGCAAAATATTATAATATTATTAAGATGTTATTCATTCAAGATAAATAAGTATATAAAAAATAAAAAATCCCCCGTCCCGTCCCCCCAAAACCCGTCCCATCCCGTATATATAGTGGGACGGGATGGGATGGATTTTTGTCCCCCCAATCCCGGTCCCGGCCAAATCCCCCCAACCGCGTCCCCCGTCCCGTCCCCCTTCGTCCTGTCCCCCAGTCCCCGTTCCCATCCCCCTGCCAGCCCTAGCTAGAATTGGATTTTGTCTTCACAATTGGGGAAAATCTAGGGGGCTCTATGGGTGGAATAACCCATAGATGAATAGCTAACATACCTTGATTCAAAGCCCTCACAAAATCTTGAAACAATGAAGAAATTCTGCCCTAGCTTCCTTCTTTTCTTTTTCTTCTTCACTTCTAGAGAGAGGATTCTTTGGAGGGAATTTGGGTTCTTTTGTGAATCTAAAATAATGATTTGAAAGTCATATAATTAAGGGTCTATTAGGTATATATAGGTGGCCTAATTACTAATAAAATGACCCTACTTAATAACTAACTAACTATAGAACCTTCCCTTAACCCCTCACTTAAAAACTAAAAATCCAAAACTTCCCCAACCCACAAGACCTCCACCCACGGACCGTGGGTGGGTCTACAGGACCGTAATGGCCCTTCATGGGTGGATTACTGAAGCTCAACATGTAGGGAAACTAGGGTCCTTGACCCACGACCCCTTCCAACGGGGCGTGGGTCCATCTACTCTCCGTAGATGCCCTTCGTGGGAGGGTTGTTTTTTGACAGATTTTGGGGTTGTTTTTGGGTCCTCCTCAAGGACCCCTTGGTTGGTCCTTGGGGGGTTGTACCTTGACGTTTAGCCCCTAAACCCCGCATTCTAAGTACGGGAATTCTTTATTACGATTCTAACCCTCACATTGAACTCTAGATCCCTCACTTAAGGCTCTAGTTTAGATTACTAGTTTCTAGGTATTACAAAATCTCCTCCTTGGGATCATTCGTCCTCGAATGACAATTCTAAACACTTCTTAAAGGAAAAGACTCTAGACTATTAGCCCATCATGCATGCATCTCATCTAAATGCACATAATCAAAGGAAGAAAACTTCAATTCCAAGTTAAAACATATTCAATGCAACGTAAGGGAGTAGGAACTACTTATAACAACCCAAAATGCATGAAATTCTATATTTACTCATTTTCAAGGAGGAACTACCATCTCCTAACTAAAACATGCTCAACACACACTCATGTAGCCTAAATGCAATTTACTCTAAAAAAACATTTATTCAAGAAGGAATCTTTCAACTCCAACTAAGGCATGTTCATTAATTCATCTCATGAAGTCTATATGCAACTCTACTCAAATGCACTACAACATGAGGTAAAACAATGTATATAAGTCATTTCTATCAAGACGTAAACTTTTTCATGAACATGCATATAAGGAAATCATGGCAACATACAAATCACACATGGCTTCACATAAAAAGAAAATCAAGAGGAACTTATCATTTCAAGATCTTAATGATAGAGGAGGAATACAAGAAAAAGGGATGAGGATATCGGGACTTTTCATTGGCCCTAGGCCTCCCAAGTAACACCCTTAACTAAAACCCTTACTAAAAGATCACTCTTCAATATTTTCATGGAAACCATTTCCTCATTCTTCTTTTTCATAACTTGCCGGTCTAAGATTCTAACCGGTACTTCTAATTTAGAGAGGTTGTCATTAAGCAACTCTAGCTCACAAGCAACCTTACTAACACCACTCAAGATCTCATATGAGCCTACCAAACTGGGACTAAACTTCTCATATTCACTACACCTCTCAAGGTGAGAATTGCAAGCAAACCTAACTCATGACCATCAAGGACACTCAATGACCTTGCCATCTAAGCACATTATCTCCCCCTTGGGAGCAAGCCTATACAAACTCTTTTAAGCATCACTTCTTTCAATTCTATGGTCGGAGCAAATCATCGCTAAGCTTTCACATCCATCACACAAGATGATTCTAAACCAAGGTGAATTACACTTCTACCCCTCTTAGAGGAGTCTACTCACTCAACACATCTAGGCATTACTAAATCTTTCAAGTCACATAGCCATAATTGGCATCACAACCAAACTTTCTCCCTCGTTCCTTGTAGTATGAGCCCTTCGAGTAGTCATATCCTAAAAACCATTAGATAAGGGATAAGAGAGAGTCCTTATAAAGTTAACTCTATGGCACAACTTAGAGAATGAAGAAGTGAGATTTCCTAAGCATCCAATAGCCTTCTATTCATTAATGTTGAGAACTTCACACTATGAACAAGAATCTATTAGACGTGGTTTGAGACATCCTAGAACCATCCCAAAATCTTGTGCTCTAATACCAAGTTTGTTACGACTTAGGTGTACACCCTAGATGTAACACACCATACTTGACCCTGAAGGGGTCTCATACAAGCCCTTAGCATATCATGAACATAAGATAATAGAAAAGTACGGAAATTTTAAAAAACTTTATCCATACAATCGAAGTCTTTATAAAAGCAAGCGAAAGTCTTTACTACACTTTGTGTCACACCCCGAGCCTACACCCTGGAGGGGACTGGCACTCGATAACCATTGTTGGCCCCAAGTGAATCCTGGCCTGACTTACTTACTTAGTGGAAGACTTAACTTAACAAAGATAAACCCAAATAAAACTTAGAATGTTATGAAGAAAACATTCAACTAGACAATATGGAAAACTCAAGTCTCAACATAAGATAATTAAGATGAAAAGACTAAAGAACTAACATCTGACTGTCTATGAAGCCTATAAACAACTGAGATGGATACTGGGAAAAGACCCATGACATCCTATTGGACTAAAACTACTGAAAGCAATAAAAGGGACCCTCCGGAAGCAAGGACGCTCACCAAAAAAACTCTGGAGCTCAACTAGAATCAACGATGTGCTGGATGTTAATCCTGTTTACCTGTATATGCTTCAATAAAAGATGCAGGACAAATTGCATTAGGACATTAAATGTACGAGTATGCAAGGGGAATTCTAAAACAAGACATAAGCTTGAAAGGAACTGAAAGAACTTCTTGGATCAACTCAACTCAACTCATGTCAATATAAGGCAGTATAAATAAGTGCAATATAAAGAAAAACTTTTAAAACATGGATAACAACTCTATGTATTTAGAAATAAAATGATAACTCTATATGTATGCAATGATACAATATAAACTCAGGATGTATATAAAAATACAAAATACTTCTATGGGAGTTTCTCTAACCGACAACACTCACTCAAAAGCTATTGTGATGACACAACATTTTGCCTCACACTACTTAGGCTGTCTGATACCTTGCCGAGGGTATAAACCCTGACTACTAAGTGGATTCACTAGTATATGCTTAAAAGAACTATGGAATAATCTAAAAAGTATGATCCTTTTCTATCCATGGTGGCTATATAGTTTATAGGGGCTGTGAGTTGTCTGAACTCTCCCCCATATCAACGCTCAATACTACTCCCAAAATATGATACTAGCTCTTATGTTTGAAAAGATACTTCTTTCTTTGATTTGAGATAATTGCTCAAAAACTTAGCTCAAGGGCTATCTTGGAAATCAAAGTTTTCTCTCTTGCTTAATTGTGAAAGCATTTACTCTTTTTTGAAAACTAGCTCAAAGGCTCTTTGGAAATCTCAATTTCCTTTCTTGTTTAAATGTGAAAACGTTTTAAATGCTTTAGGAATACATAGTCCCCATATACTCTTTGAAGAAATGAACTTCAATATTTACTCTTTACTCTTTACTCAACTTGAACTTTAAGTCTTAAAACAAAGTTTAAAACATTTGCAAAAGACTTCTTGAAAAGGCTCTAAGAACTCTCTAGACTTGGCTCTTAACTTTTCTTGAATTTGAATTTATGGATTCAAAGTTATGATTCATGTTTGTGGATGATTTCTAGATGTTTAGAAGTCACTTAGAGTAGTTATAATCAATAGGAAGTGTTATTACACTTTGGAAGGACTTAAATAGGATAAACGATGAAAAATGGGTTGGGGTGGACAACCCTGGTGCATTACTGGTGCACCACGCCATCCCCCAAAGTTCATAGGCTCATTTTGAGCGAACTGCTAGCGCGCCACCCCATCCTCTCTAACGCAGATGGGGCACGCAGCGCCAGGCCCTCCCAGGTGAATTCCTGACGAATTTTCTTCTCGTTTTCTCACCTTTATTAGATTAAACTCGATTCCTTTTCCCAATATCTTCTTAGATTCAGATACCCAAAACATGTACACTAGAATCTAACTCGAAACAACTCTTAAATCGATAAAACATCTCAAGAAAACTCATCAATCCCATATAAGTTCAAGAATGAAAGCAATCCAAGAACACAACTCAAGAACTTCAAATCCTAAATCTTTTAGGATGAAAATTACACTAAATTAAGAATGTTTTGTGCGTGGATGAACGAACCCAATGCTATGTGAACTCCATGCCTTGTAGGATCGAATCCTCGATGAAATCCGCCATTAATTCCTCACGAACACAACGAAATCTTGATTTTTTTTTTCTTGAGTTCTTCTCTCTAAAATCCTAGCATAAATATCTAATTGTGTAAAGTGAACCAAATCAGTTTAGATCCCAACTTAACTACCAAAAACGAAAGTAATTAATTGGGCAGTGAAAAGACCATAATGCCCTTCTAAAATCCGGTTTTTACTTTTCTTAACTAGACAATCCAACTTCAAATGGACATATCTCACTGATACGAACTTGAAATCGAGTAAACTCGGTGGCATTAGAAAGAAAATTCCAAGATATTTCCTACGCTATTTGGAAGGACACCTAAATCATCTTGAGCTAGTAGTTATGGTCGTTTTAAGTTGACTCAAAACTCATACTTAACTTAATTTAGCCAATTTGCCAGATTTTCATTCTTTTCAAAAATAACTCTTTCTAATTCTAGCTCTTTCTAGTTACGGCGTGTTACAATATCTCTCCCTTGGGAATATTTGTTCTTGAATGAGCTCACTCTTAGTAGGCTAAGGGCGTAACATCAAACATGCAATTCAAACACCCAACAAGCACAATGCAATTACAATATGACAACTTATAAATAAAATGCCAAGAAGGATTAGTACCTTAATTTGGAACTTCTCTGGATTCGAAGAGATGTCGATACCTCTTCTTCATATCCTCATTAGCTTCCCAAGTGGCTTCATCAACAAACTGATTCGTCCAAAGAACCTTGACTGATGTTACCTCCTTTGTTCTCAACTTGTGAACTTGGCGATATAGAATCTGGACAAGAATCTCCTCATAAGATAAGCTATCCTTGATTCCAATATCTTCAGTTGGTATGATCAATGAAGGATCTCCCATGCACTTCTTCAACATGGAGATGTGAAATACCGGATGAACCGCTGCTAACTCTTGGGGTAGCTCCAACTTATAAGCTACATTGCCAATCCTCTTGGATATTTTGTAAGGACCAATATACCGAGAACTAAGTTTCCCCTTCTTATCAAATCTCATAACACCCTTCATGTGTGAAACTTTCAAGTAGACCCAATCATCTATTTCAAACTCTAACTCCCTTCTCCTAACATCAGTGTAGGATTTCTGATGACTCTGTGCTATTTTCAAACTTCCTTGAATCACTTTCACTTTCTCCATAGCTTGATGAACTAAGTCTGGTCCTATCAACCCAGCTTTACCAACTTCAAACCATCCAATAGGAGATCTGCATCTTCTCCCATAAAGAGCTATATAAGAAGCCATCTGGATGCTAGAGTGGTAACTATTAGTGTAAGCGAACTCAATGAGAGGTAGGTAATTATCCTAATTACCCTTGAAATCAATCACGCATGCCCTCAAAATATCCTCTAAGGTCTGAATAGTGTGCTCTGCTGTCCCATCTGTCTGAGGATGAAAAGCAGTACTTAAGTACCTTTGAACCCAAACCTTTTTAGAATGACTTTTGAAACTATGTAGTAAATTGTGCACCTCTGTCCGAAATAATGGAGACCGGAACTCCATGAAGTCTAAATACTTCTTGAACATTGTTAACACCCAATTTTGACCGACCTCTAATCATTTTTGGGAAGGCTATTCGATTTAATACGTATTTTAAAACATATTTTGAGTTTAAAATTTTAGTCAATTTTGTCTTAAAATTACATATTTTAGTATGCATGATTTTTATTTTTATTTAAAAATTAAATTAAATTAAAAAAATAAAAAATTAGCGTAATTGTCATCAAATTATGTTATTAAATTATATTTATCAATAGTTAAAACTCAAAATAATTGTCTTACTAAAATGTTTTAAAATTAAGTCTGTATGAGATTTTTATAAAATACGTGGTATTTTATTAATCGAATAGCATTTCCTTAAATTTCCTCTTAATTATTTAATTCTTAGCCTATTCTATGCTAATTTTATTTCAATTCTAGCCTATGCAATTCCAATTTCATTTCAATTATAGCCATCTTCTCATTGCAATTCTAGCCGAAATTTATTGCAATTTTAGCCATTCCATATCCAATCCAATCTGATTTGTAGATTTCATCTCTTAATCCTAACCGTCCATCCTTTAAATTAAATCGTAGCCGCTCATCTAAATAGATCCAATGGTCCAGATTTATTAAACTCTCCATTCCTATTTTAACACTAAGACCCCTAAACCCTAAAATTCATTGACTCTTTTCTCTCCTCTCCCAAAAAAATCAGCGCCTCCCTCCCCTTCACCATCTCCCTCTCCGGTGAAACCCCCATCCCTCATCTCCTCGCTGCTCTCTTCTTCCTCCTTCTTTGCTTGTGTTCCTCATCTGCCAGCATCCGGCAGCCAGGCGAGAACCAACAGCCTGGCGAGACGGAGCAGCCAGCTCCACCAGCGAGCAGCCAGCCGGCGTGGACAGCAGCAGTAGCCAGAGGTGGCGATGCCTCCTCCTCTCTCTCTCCCGTCTCTTTCTCCCTCTCCCCTCTCTCGTAGCTCCAGCAACCTCCATCTCCGGTGAGCGACCAGACGAGAGAAGCGGCAGCCAGGCGAAGGACACCGACCAGCAGCACCGGACAACAATGGAGGAAGCAAGTTCTAACCAAGGATTTCGATCAAGATTTGGGTCAACTTGATAGTTGAAATTTCGGCTTGTTAAAAGACGGATCTCAACAGATCCGTCCAGGTTATTCTCTTGTCCGATTTATCATGCAAATTCTCAATGAACTAGTGAATTTATGACCTACTATTGTTTGCTTGCATTGTGACATATTTGTTGGCTGCTATAAAAATGTTATTTAAGTATGTTTTATGTGTGATTTGTTAAAATTCATAGGTTTGCTCATACCCGACATATCAACATATCCTTATAGTCTAAATTAGGCCCAGAATTTCATCATGTTTGCTTATATGTTTGAATATGTTGTCACTGTTAAACTTGATAATGTGCGAGTTAATTCATTCACGTGTACTTTCTTGACATTTCGAGACCCTAATTTGGTGTGGATTGTTGGTTTTGGATGATTCATGCTCGAATTAATGTGTATAATTAGAATCTTGTGCTTATATATTACAGTGATCAATTGCTATGATTTTTATCTTAACAAGCTGCTACTTTGGGATTGTATGAATCATACTACTGGCGGAATTATTATCCTTGATATAAGTTGTTGAATAATGCTGAAATCTTGTTCAACCCTTGCCTTATTTATGTTATTGATATTATTTCTCTCTCTTTGTTTAGTTTATTAGTAATGAAAGTTTAGAATGGTAAGCTTCAATCGATATAACCTAATAATTGTTGATTTGAGTGATCTGTATCAAGAGGATTGATTCTGTTATCATATATGCATGTTTAATATTGCAAATTGATTTCTTTTAGGCCATAAATGATTCTTGTCTAACTTTTACTTGTCTAATAATTATGGTAAAAACATTATTACTTGACTTATGTTTTTCCTTAATATGGTCATTTTATTTGACATGTTGTGGATTAATTTATACTAAGTTGATTTTTTATGTCCAAATTTTCGGCTCTTGGTAAGGTAAAATTAGTTTTATTTATTTTGTTTGATTTTAGTTGCCATAATTAAGGTTGATTTGATATTGTTTGTTATATTTTAGTAAAGTTTCGGTGGAACTAGAATAATGCTACTAATTTAGTTCTTCTTTAAATACGGTAAAATTTGTGGTTTATTCCTTTTATCTTAATTAAAATTGACAGGTTTCTTACTTGCGTATATTTGGTAAAAGTTTTTAAAATAATTCTGATTTGGTTCTTCCTTTTCCTTAAGGAAAATAATATTTCTTGATTGATGCTTACTTGTTTACTTATGGTAATTTAATATTAGGTAAATTTTTGATTTAGATATTTATTTCCAATTGATTCTTGCACTATTGAAAACTTTTAATTATTTCTTTGCCATATTTAGTTGTTCATTATTTGGTAATAATAACTTAATTAAAATCTAATTTTGGCTCTCCCTTTAAAATAAGGAAAACTTTTTATAATTGTCTTCTTAATTATTCCTTTCCTTATATTTTATGCCCTCCCTTTCACTATAAAAGAGACACCCTTTCATTATTTTTAGAACAGACTCTTATTCGGGCATCTCTACATATTCATACATTGCTATCACATTGATAGGAATACTTTAAAATATATTTTGCTCTCTATTCTTAAAAAATATAAGTTTAGTTTTCCGGTAAACAAAAAGCTTCTCTATACTTGCTATCTTGCTGTGTACGGGTCGAAAGTTCGATTAAGGGATCTTCACTGCTGATTAATATTCTGCATAATTGGTTAGCTCCCTTTCGTTAGGTTAAATCTCATTTTGCATTATTACCTTGAATATTGTGATATGTTGGGTATTAATAAGTAAAAGAAAGCATCTGGGTTAGTTTTCTTATCCTTTCTTTCTCAATGGGTGTTCTTGTATGACATGTTTGCAATTTGTGTTGTTTTGCTGTGAATACCTTTTGTTGTTCTATCTATGTAGTTATTATTATTCTGTGATCTTGTCTTTGGTATATTCTATTTAGCAGGGTTGAATTTAGATTTCAAGACTTGAAGAGTCGCCATGGGAAAGAATGTCGATTTGAAGCTATACCTTATTTTATTTTGTTTATATTCGTATTTGGAGCATTGATTCGGTTTGTAATAATTTGTAAAACTCTAACTCTATATATGTGATATAACTTGGGGATCGTCTAAGGGGAGAGGGATTTTACGTGCTACTTGTTTATTTATTTATCGTAATTTATTTGTGCATGCTTATAGGATTGTGTTTTGTTTGATAGTTCCTAATTAATAAATCGGTTTTAGATCTAATAAAATAAAATTTATTTGTTTAATCTTGTCTAATCAAGGTTTAAAACTAAACCATGTCTAAATACTAATCAATTGTCCTTTGCATGTCACATTTAGCATGTAACGCTAATAAATAAAATCAATTAGTTTTAAATACCGATTCTGTAAATTTGAGATTCATGCATATTAAGAGGCTAACAATTAGTAGAGATTATGTTTTTTTTTTAGTTTTGATTATAATGATATTGAAATCACGTTTATAAAAAATTAGTTTTATTTTACATGACATTTGGGGTTAGAAAAGCATGCCTATAGGAGTGTGATTATCTACTAGATTACTTGGTGATTTCTCACTATAGAACCTTTTCAAAAAAAAAAAAAGATTTGATCATTCGCTTGCATGATTTAATCGATCATTTGCTTATGTTAATCACATAATAAAGTAAATCTCTATTCTACCTAATAATCAGTTTTATAATAATAATAATAATAGTGATGTATAACCTTTTACGTGCTTATCACTATGTTTTATTTCCATCATTAATTTTCTTTTTTATACAAAATAAATGATTGACTGAATAATGTGTTTTGATATCAGAATTAACCTAGATATTGCTTATAGGGTCTAAATAAGTCTTGATATATTTGAAAGTAGAAATCACGTCTATAGAGTTTAATGAATAAGATCGGCATTTTAAGTTATTGAGTCTTGAATTAATGATAACGTGTTAATAACCTAGATCTTAACTTTTATAGGCTTAATTTTTCAGCATGTGAATAAATCTAAAGAGAAGCTTGACTTTTGTTTAGCATGGATTTTGTCATAATTGTTAATGTGAGCTTTACTAATTCATTTCGGTCGACACAAAGAAATCTTGCCTATAGGATCTCTAATAAATTTGACATACTTTATCACTTAGAAATCATGTGAATAGGATCCAACAAATATGATTAGTGTTAATTAATTAGTTTAATTAATTCCATTGTGTCAAAATTAGATTTTAGTAATCATAGCATGTTTAACAAATAAAATCTGTAATAAATGTTCATATTAAAACTGACCTGCATGCTGAATTTCCGCTATTAAATAACAATTGCTAACATACTCATTTTTCTGCCATTTAAAATAATCAAAAAATAACTATTTCTAGCATGCTAGAGTTTCTTAGGCTAATCTGCCAATCAAATGGTTGAAATAGTATTTCTCTGCATTATAATTAATTGTTTTGACACTTGAAATCAGTTACTGATTAATTTTTTTACATTTAATAAATTGTTTGTTATTTAAAAATCGGCTTTAACAATCTGATCAATTATGATTCTAAATTTTCTGTCATGCATCTGGGACAATTTTCTGTTTTTTAAGATTAGTTTATGACTGATTAATTATTTTCTGCATTTGTGAATATTTCTGCCACTTTCAATAATTAATAAATTATTTCCTACATGCGCAATAATTTTTCTGTCCTCTAAAATCAGTTAAATAATTATCTGCATGCTAAAAATGACTGTAAATAATTATGATGTTTGTTTTTATGTTCACACACTTTAGCATAAGTACCTTTCACTTTATTTGTGTGTGCTAGCATGTTAATAAAATTTAGAGGCCAACATGAGACTTTACGTGCTAAATGATCGTCCAATTTGTTTGACTTGGTGTCTAGGTGGGCCTATTAAGAATTTTATTTTGTCTAAAACCACCTTATTAGTAGTCCAACGCCTCTTGGACCTTAAGCGGGGACGCTAGGCACCTTTTAGAGACAAAAAGCATGTGGTGGTGGGGTAGGGGTAGTTTAGGCCCTATGGATATGATGACATCGACTCGGTCTTAAAGATAAACCTTGGTTTTGTCTGTCCCTACAAGAAATCGACCGAAATAAAGAAAAGTTGAGTGTTGATCCTAAAGTCCTTCAGAGTCTCCCTGTCCTTTTATCCCTTTATGTGTTTATAATTATTTTGGGTAGCTTAAATAAAATAAAATAAAATTGGTTTGCCTATTTACTTGTGCAATTTCTGTCCCCTCGCTCATCTTTTATTAATTGTGTAATATTTATTTAGTATTATGTTATCACTTAGTCTTGCATGCTTAACTAAATTAAAATAATTTAAGTATCTTAATTATTAATGATAGTTATCACCTAGCTTTGCATGCTTAATTAACTAAATAACCGAATGAAATAACCTTAAATGCTACTTGTAATCCCCACATATTGCATGAGATGCAGCCGGGACCCACATTTGTGGACCTCGAGGGATGCCTAACACCTTCCCCTCGAGGTAACTTGAACCCTTACCCTGATCTCTGGTTTGTTGACCTTAGCTAGACTTAGTTAGGTTAGATAGGTGCCCTAATGCGCCTTAATTCGTTAGGTGGCGACTCTTCAATCACCCAAAAGCCCAAAAGAGTTGTTAGGTCGTGCACCGAAACCCGTTTTGCAAAAAATGGGGCGCGACAAACATTTTCCTTCAATTCAAGCGAAATTGGGTCTTGGTCTTGTTTCTCTTTAACATCAGAAACTAAAGATGATTCAGCCCCATTCATCACCACTACTTCTCATTCTGTGGAATCTATTAGTCGAACTCCTAAGCGTGCAAGTCTATGCACATCTCTTGCTAGATCTTTCTTATCTTTCTCAAAATGGGCGGTACTATCCATAGACAACCTGCTCAAGGCATTAGCAACAACATTAGCCTTACTTGGGTGATAAAGAATACTCATGTCGTAATTCTTGAGTAATTCCAACCATCTCCTTTGTCTGAGATTAAGTTCTTTCTGACTAAACACATATTGAAAACTCTTGTGATCGGTGAATACATCCACATGAGCACCATAAAGATAATGGCACCATATTTTCAAAGCAAAAACTACGGCAGCCAACTCTAGATCATGGGTTGGGTAATTCTTCTCATGAACTTTTAATTGTCTTGAGGCATAAGCTATAACTTTGCCATTCTGGATCAACACGCAACCCAAACCAACTCTAGATGCATCACAATACACAACAAAACCTTGAGTACCTTCTGGTAAAGTCAAAACTGGGGCAGTAGTCAACCTCTTTTTCAATTCTTGAAAGCTTTTCTCACAAGCTTCAGACCATTGAAACTTCATTGTCTTCTGAGTCAACTTGGTCAAAGGGGATGAAATAGATGAGAATTCCTTTATGAACCTTCTATAATATCCAGCCAACTCCAAGAAACTCTTAATATTAGTTGGAGATGTGGGTTTAGGCCAATTCTGCACTGCCTCTATTTCTGAGTATCAACCCTAATTCCCTCTCTAGACATAATGTGGCCTAAGAATGCCACAGACTCAAGCCAAAACTCACACTTAGAGAACTTGGCATATAACTCTCTATCCTTTAGAGTTTGGAGAACTATTCTGAGATGGCTAGCATGATCTTCCTCGTTCTTCGAATAGATTAGTATGTCATCAATGAACATGATAAAAAACATATCTAAATAAGGCTCGAATACTCTATTCATAAGATCCATTAATGTTGTAGGCGCATTCGTTAAATTGGACGACATGACCAGAAACTCATAATGACTATAACGGGTCCTGAAAGTTGTCTTTGCAATATCACATTTCCGTACTCTTCACTGATGGTAGCCAGATATGAGGTCTATTTTAGAGAAACAAGTATCACCCTGAAGTTGATTGTAAAGATCATCAATCCTTGGAAGAGGATACTTATTCTTGATGGTAACCTTGTTCAACTGACGGTAATCTATACACATACTAAGAGAACCATCTTTCTTTCTCACAAATAAGACCAGAGCACCCAAGGTGAGACACTTGGTCGAATAAAGCCCTTATCAAAGAGATCTTTCAACTGCTCATTTAACTCATTTAACTCTGCTGGTGCCATTCTATATGGCGGAATAGATATGGGACGAGTATCAGGAAGAATATTTATACCGAAGTCTATTTCTTTCTCAGGAGGGACTCTGAGAAGATCATCTGGAAATACTTCTAGAAACTCTTTTACTACTAACTGAATATGAGGTATCTCAACACTAGATTCATTAACTCGGACTAAATGATAGACACACTCCTTGGAAACTAACTTTCTCACCTTAAGGTACAAAATAAAATAACCCTTAGGCACTACTAAACTACTTTTCCACTCTAACACTGACTCATTTGGAAACTGGAACTTGACAACTCAAGTTCTATAATCAACTGAGGCATAACAGGCATGAAGCCAGTCCATACCGAGAATGACATCAAAATCTACCATGTCTAACTCAACTAAATCAGTCATGGTGCTCTTGTGATTGACGAAAAGGTGACATTCACGATAGACTCTCTCTGCTAAATAGACTCACCAACAGGTGTAGAAACACTGAAGGGCTCACTAAGTTGCTCAGGAAGAACATTAAAATTCATCGCAACATAAGGAGTTACAAAGGATAAACTCACTCCTGGATCTAGCAAAGCATAAACATTAAAGTTAAAGACTTGGATCGTACCAGTGAAAACATTTGGAGAATCCTCTTGCTCTTGCTGACTAGTGATAGCATAAAGAAGGTTTCCTCCTCTGCCTGCCCCTGAAGTAGCTCCTCTAGATGCAGCTCTGTCTGGTGGATCAACTGAAGAAGATTGGGCTCTATTTCCCTATTATCGTTACCCTTCTTGTTCTTTGGACACTCTCTCATAAAATGACTATTCTGGCCACACTTGAAGCAACCTGTGGAGCCTATCACAACACATATCTGAGTGGCTCCTACCACACTTAGAACATGCAGGACGCTTACTACCCCCTTGTGCCATACTGCCCTGAGAATATGTAGGTTTGGCTCTAAAATTCTGACTATTGTACTCAACTTTATTCTTTCGTACAGGTGCACTAGCAGATAATGGAGCAGGTCCCTTCTGTTTCTGTTGGAAAGATAATCGGTTGGCATTACTCTTCCGCTGCCCAAACTCATTCCCTGTTTTAGCTCTCTTATTCTTAAACTCTTCTCTATCCCTTAGATTATCCTCCTGAACTTGTTGCACATAGATCATTAGCCTTGCTATGTCCATATCCCCTATTAGCATAGTTGCCTTGCCTTTCTTATTAACGGATGAGACAACCCAGCAACAAATAAACTCATTCTGCTCCTCATGTCAGCAACCATCTCCGGAGCATACTGAGAAAGTTATGTGAACCTTAGACTATACTCATGAACACTTAGTGAATCCTTCTTAAGAGTGAGGAACTTTCGTACATTAGCGTCTCTCAGTTCTCGAGGAGAAGAAACTCCCCAAGAAGGCTTCCTCAAAACAAGCCCAACTCACATGTGGTGCTCCCTCAGCTCTACCCTTCTTCCACTGGTCAAACCAAGTCCCAGCAACATTCTTCAGTTGAAATACAACTAGTTCCACTCGCTCAGCATCAACAACGTGCATAACCTCAAATACCTTTTCTAGTCCCTCAACAGAACTCTTTGGATCCTCAGTAGTGCTTGAACCAGTGAAGCTTGGAGGATTCATCCTTAAGAACTCACGAATCCTTGAAGTGTCAACCACTTCCCTCTCTATTGCTGAGCTTGGTTAGTCACAAATTGGCTCAACATCTGAATAGCTTCACGAAATTCGGCATTGGTGACCTCTCCTTAGGGTTGCACTTCTTGTGCATTAGGTACCCCTTGTTCCTGTGGCTCAACATTACTTTAAGCCGGACGACCTCTGACAGCTCTTCGTGGAGGCATGATCTAAAAGACACGCGTAAACACGAGTTAGAAGAAACTTTTTAGCGATCAAACTCTAACGCACGAAATGAGTATGAAAGAAGTGAGATAATTTCCTAACTCTTACAACCTCCTAATTAGAGATGTGGCGCACTTCACACCGGTAACTAGGACTCTACAAACACAACTTCATAGACTCCCTAGGACTCTTGCACTCTGTGCTTTGATACCAAGTTTGTCATGCCTCGAGCATGCACCTTGGAGGGATTGGCACTCGAGAACCATTGCTGGCCCCAAACGAACCCTGGCCTGGCTTACTTACTCAGCGGAAAACTTAACTTAACAAAGATAAACCCAAATAAAACTTAGAATGTTATGAAGAAACATTCAACTAGTGAATAAGGAAAAATCAAGTCTCAACATAAAATAATGAAAATGAAAAGACTAAAGAACTAACATCTGACTAACTATGAAGCCTCTAAACAATTGAGATGGATGTCGGGATAAGACCCACAACATCCTACTGAACTAAAACTACTGAAAATACTAAAAGGGACCCTCCAGAAGCAAGGAGGCTCACCAACAAACTCTGGAGTTCCACTAGAATCAACGATACGCTGGATGCTGATCCTGGTTACCTGTATCTGTATCAATAAAAGATGTAGGCCAAATGGCATCAGTACATTAAATGTACGAGTATGCGAACAAAATTGTAAAACAAGACATAAGCTTGAAAGGAACAGAAAGAACTTACCTAGCTCAACGCAACTCAACTTAACTGAACTCATTTAAATATAAGGCAATATAAATAAGTGCAATATCAAGAAAAGCTTTTAAAACATGGATCACAACTCTGTGTATTTTGAAGTACAATGATAACTCTGTATGTATGCAAAGATAAAATATAAACTCAGGATGTATATAAAAAATACAAAATACTTCTATGGGAGTTTCTCTAACCGACAACTATCACTCAAGAGCTATTATGATGATACAACATTTTACCTCACACTGCCAGGGCCGTCCTATACCTTGCCAAGGGTATAGAACCTGAATACCAAGTGGATCCACTAGTCTATGCTTAAAAGCCTTAAGGAATCATCTAAAATTATGGCCCTTTTCTACCCATGATAGTTATATGATTTATGGGGGCTGTGAGTTGTTTGAACTCTCCCCCATATCGATGCTCAATACTACTCCCAAAATATGATACTACCTCTTATGTTTAAAAATATACTTCTTTCTATGATTTGAGATAATTGCTCAAAAATTTAACTCAAGAGCTATCTTGGAAATCAAAGTTTCCTATCTTGCTTAATTGTGAAAGCATTTACTCTTTTATGAAAACTACCTCAAAGGCTCTTTGGAAATCTCAGTTTCCTTTCTTGTTTAAATGTGAAAACGTTTTAAATTCTTTGGGAATACATAGTCCCCATATACTCTTTGAAGAAATAAACTTCAATCTTTACTCTTTACTCTTTACTCAACTTGAACTTTAAGTCTTAAAACAAAGTTTAAAACATTTGCAAAAGACTTCTTGAAAAGGCTCTAAGAAATCTCTAGACTTGGCTTTTAACTTTTCTTGAATTTGAATTTATGGATTCAAGGTTATGATTCATGTTTGTGGATGATTTCTAGATGTTTAGAAGTCATTTAGAGTAGTTATAATTAATAAGAAGTGTTAGTACAATTTGAAAGGACTTAAATGGGATAAACGATGAAAAATGGGTTGGGCCGGACGGCCCTAGTGCATTACTAGCGCACCACGCCATCCCCCAAAGTTCATAGGCTCATTTTGGGTGAACTGCTTGCGCGCTGCCCCAGCCGCTCTGGCGCAGATGGCGTGCGTCCTACGAGGCCCTCCCCAGGTGAATTCCTACCAAGTTTTCTTCTCATTTTCTGACCTTAATTCGATTAAACTCGATTCCTTTTCCCAATATCTTCTTAGATTCAGATACCCAAAACATGTACACTAGAATCTAACTAGAAACAACTCTTAAAATAGATAAAATATCTCAAGAAAACTCATCAATCCCATATAAGTTCAAGAATGAAAGCAATTCAAGAACACAAATCAAGAACATCAAATCCTCAATCTTTTAGGACAAAAATTACACTGAATTAGGCATGTTTGACGCGTGGGTGAATGAACCCAACGCTATGTGAACTCACATACCTTGTAAGATCAAATCCTCGACAAAATCCACAATCAATTCCTCACGAACACGGCGAAATCTTGATTTCCTTCTTCTCTTGTCTCTCTAAAACCCTAGCATAAATTTCTAACCGTGTAAACTGAACCAATTTAGTTTAGACCCCAACTTAATTACCAAAAAGGAAATTAATTAATTGAGTGGTGAAAAGATCATAATGCCCTTCTAAAATCCGGTTTTGACTTTCCTTAACTAGACGACCCAACTTCAATTGGGCATATTTCACTCATACAAACTCAAAATTGAGCAAACTTCGAGGCGTTGGAAAGAAAATTCCAAGATATTTCCTACGGTATCTAGAAGAACACCTAACTCATCTTGATCTAGGAGTTATGGTCATTTGAAGTTGGCCCAAAACTCATACTTAACTTCATTTAACCAATTTTCCAGATTTTCATTCTTTCCAAAAATGACTCTTTCTAATTCTAGCTCTTTCTAGTTACATGGTGTTACACTTTGTCTCAACCATCTAGACTCCACTTTTGAATTGAACCTTTGGGACACAACCCATACAATAAAATGAAAATAAAAGACATAAAGGAAATAGTGGGTTTTCCCTTGAAGCTATGAGGACTCACCAAACCTTCAACTCCTTTGCTCCTTAGAAACCTATCTACAAGAATATAACTCAAGTCTCCAAACCCTACATTTGATTAGAATGTAGGCAAAGTATGCATTAGTATAAAAGTACTAAATATGTTAGCTAGCATAACATCATAAGAGCATAATATCATAGGGTTAGTCAACATAAGACATAAGACATAAGCATAATCAAATACTTCATGAAACATAAACTATGAGCATAATAGGCAATATCATAATCACAAGTAAAGTCTCTAATTATAAGCATCATATAAGCATTATTCAACTCTTAGTCTTTTATATCATAACAGAACTACTTCTCAATTAACCTCAAATCATACTTGTGCAATGCAAGAATGGCATCCCATAATACCATCCAAGCTAAGTATCCCTTTTTGGTTATCTTAAACATAGTCTCTATACCTAGTCAAGTCTTAGGCTTTCATAAGTAGCTTCAAGTCATACTTGTATAGTGCATGAGTAAGACCCCATAATCCTAATCACACTAAGTACCACCTTAGGCCATTATACTAATCACCTTAAGATCTCATCCTTTTTCTTAACTCTCATAACCAAGGGAATCTCTCACCTTTAGTCAATTATAACAAGGAAGGCAACTACAAGACAATCCTATCTCAAGATACATCACACAAGAGAACACTTACTTGAATAACCTTAAGTCATACTTGTGCAATGCATGAATAGCATCCCATAATACCATTCATGTGAAGTACCACTTTTTGGTCCTCATACTCATACTTCTTGGTTGGAAACTAGTTCCTCTCTTTAGACCCTAGAACACTATAAGGTACTCTCTTAAGCACATCTTAGTTCATTATTAGGTTGAACCCTATGAGATACGTCTTTAAGCATGTCTAAGTTCCTTATTAAGATGGACCCTATGAGATACTTACTTAAGCATGTTTGTCACACCCCGAGCCTACACCCAAGGAGGGACTGGCACTCGAGAACCATTGTTGGCCCCAAGAGAACCCTAGCATGGCTTACTTACTCAGCGAAAGACTTAACTTAACAAAGATAAACCCAAATAAAACTTAGAATGTTATGAATAAAACATTCAATTAGCCAATAAATGCAAATTCAAGCCTCAACATAAGATAATGAAAATAAAGAAATTAAAGAACTAACATCTGACTGTTTATGAAGCCTCTAAACAACTGAGATGTATATCGAGACAAGACCCACGACATCCTACTGAACTAAAACTATTGAAAGCAATAAAAGGGACCCTTCGGAAGCAAGGAGGCTCACCAACACACTTTGGAGCTCAACTAGAATCAATGGTGTGCTGGATGGTGATCTTGGTTACCTGTATCTGCATCAATAAATGATGCAAGCCAAATGGAATCAGTATATTAAATATACGAGTATGCGAGCGAAATTCTAAAACAAGACATAAGCTTGAAAGTAATCGAAAGAACTTATCTGGCTCAGCTAAACTCAACTTAACTGAACTCATTTCAATATAAGGCAATATAAATAAGTGCAATATAAAGAAAAACTTTTAAAACATGGATAACAACTCTGTGTATTTAGAAATACAATGATAATTCTGTATGTATGCAAAGATACAATATAAACTAAGGATGTATATAAAAATACAAAATACTTTTGTGGGAGTTTCTCTGACTGACAACCATCACTCAAGAGATATTATGATGATACAATAATTTGTCTCACACTGCCAGGGCTGTCTTATACCTTGCCGAGGGTATAGACCCTGACTACTAAGTGAATCCACAAGTCTATGCTTAAAAGCACTAAGGAATAATCTAAAAAGTATAACCCATTTCTACCTATGGTGGCTACATGGTTTATAGAGGTTGTGAGTTGTCTAAACTCTTCTCCATAGCGGTGCTCAATACTACTCCCAAAATATGATACTAGCTGTTATGTTTAAAAACATATTTCTTTCTGTGATTTGAGATAATAGCTCAAAAACATAGCTCAAGGGCTATCTTGGAAATCAAAGTTTCCTCTCTTGCTTAATTGTGAAAGCATTTACTCTTTTCTGAAAACTAGCTCAAAGGCTCTTTGGAAATCTCAGTTTTCTTTCTTGTTTAAATGTGAAAACGTTTTAAACTCTTTGGAAATACATAGTCCCCATATACTCTTTGACTAAATGAACTTCAATCTTTACTCTTTACTCTTTACTCAACTTGAAATTTAAGTCTTAAAACAAAGTTTAAAACATTTGCGAAAGACTTCTTGAAAAGGCTCTAAGAACTCTCTAGACTTGGCTCTTAACTTTCCTTTAATTTGAATTTATGGATTCAAGGTTATGACTCATGTTTCTAGATGATTTATAGATGTTTATAAGTCATTTAGAGTAGTTAGAATCAATAGGAAGTGTTAGTACACTTTGGAAGGACTTAAACGGGCTAAACGATGAAAAATGGGTTGGGGCGGACAGCCCTGGCGCACTGCTGGTGCGCCACGCCATCCCCCAAAGTTTAGAAACTCATTTTGGGTGCACTACTGGGGCGCCGCCCTAGCATCCCTGGCGCAGATGGGGTGCGCCGCGCCAGGACCTCCCCAAGTGAATTCCTGATGAATTTTCTTCTCGTTTTCTGACCTTAATTCGATTAAACTCGATTCCTTTTCCCAATATCTTCTTAGATTCATATACCCAAAACATGTACACTAGAATCTAACTTGAAAAAACTCTTAAAATCCATAAAACTTCTCAAGAAAACTCATCAATCCCATATGATTTCAAGATTGAAAGCAATTCAATAACACAACTCAAGAACATCAAATCCTTAATCTTTTAGGATGAAAATTACACTGAATTAGGCATGTTTGATGCGTAGGTTGAACCCAATGCTATGTGAACTCATATACCTTGTAGGATCAAATCCTCGATGAAATCCGCAATCAATCCCTCACGAAGACGATGAATTTTTGATTTCCTTCTTCTCATTTCTCTTGAGTTCTTCTCTCTAAAACCCTAGCATAAATTTCTAATTGTGTAAACTGAACCAATTCAATTTAGACCCTAACTTAATTACCAAAACTGAAATTAATTAATTGGGCGGTGAAAAAACCGTAATGCCCTTCTAAAATCCAGTTTTGACTTTCCTTAACCAGACATTCCAACTTCAAATGCACATATCTCAATCATACGAATTCATAATTGAGCAAACTCAGCGACGTTGGAAAGAAAATTCCAAGATATTTCCTACGGTATCAGGAAGCACACCTAACTCATCTTGATCTAGGATTTATAGTCATTTGAAGTTGTCCCAAAACTCATATTTAACTGAATTTAACCAATTTTCCATATTTTCATTCTTTCCAAAAATGACTCTTTCTAATTCTAGATCTTTCTAGTTACGGGGTGTTACAATGTCTAATTCCATTTATTCTTTTGAACACTATGAGGTACTTCTTTAAGTACGTCTTAGTTCATTGGATACGGAGATTGCTACTAGAAACCTTAACTCCACTATGTGAAGGCTTCCATCTCATGAGACCTAACTTTGGGAAAACACACACTCTACTACGTAAGAGTTCCCCCTTTTAACTTGGATAGTCCTCACATTAACTAGGTGTGGTTCTCCTTTCAACTTGGAGCCTGGACCATATCTTGTTTGACACTCCATCTCATTGTCAATATCCACTTGGAGCCAAGCATACACCCCAAGATATACTTTTAAGCCTTGCTTAACATTAATGTCTCATGGAAGGATGTCCTTGACAATCAATCCATGTTCAAGTGATTCTATTACTTTATACATTCAAGCATTTATAAGGTAGGTTAGGTGAGTATAGGACTTTCACCACAACTCTATCCATTAAGCTCCTATTCTTATTTAGACTTTACTCTCAAAGCCTTAACATACTTAGTTTATCACATTGGCTTTACTCTCAAAACCCTAGTGATCAAAATTCATGACTACAAGCCTTACACTCAAAGGTTTACTTCTTATAATCATCATTCACACCTAGATTTCAAGACATTTTAACCACATTCTTTATTATCAAGTGATTCTAGTCATAATTCACCATAAAGGTTCAACTTTAAGCTTTACTAGTCATGATCCATCATATATATTATAATCTAGTTAAATTCATGTTTACAAGTTTCTATACTTGAACAATTACTATAAGCTTCATCAATTTTAGATGATCAACTCTAAGTCTTCAATTTTACCTTTCATGTCATAAACCCACAAAATATCAAATTCATCAATTAGTCTAGGGTTAAATATGGAAAACACATAATCCATCATAATATCACAATTCAATACTAAATCAATCATAAACAAGTACTATCCACTCAATTGGAATCATACTCAATCACTACCCACAATGTAGAAAGAAACCCTAGCTAGAATTGGATTTTGTCTTCACAATTGGGAGGGCTGTGTTTTTACAGCTTTTGGGGATGTTTTGGGGTCCTCCTCAAGGATCCCTTGGTTGTCCTTGGGGAGTCGTACCTTGACGCTTATCTCCTTAACCCTTCATTCTAAGTACAGGAAGTCTTTATTACAATTCTAACCCTCACATTGAACTCTAGATCCCTCACTTAAGGCTCTAGTTTAGATTACTAGTTTCCGGGTATTACAGTATCAAAACACATGTTTCAAGTATCCCAGGGTGTCTATGAAGCCGTGTCAAGTAGGATCTTGTTTATGGTTGTGAGGGCTCCACTTTTATAAATGAGGGATTATAGACATTTAAGAAAAGTTTCCCATTCTTTCATACTCTAAATCGTGCAATAGAGCTATGTCATAGAGACTTTTTCTAACTCGTGCATTCTCATACCCATTCGACTATCCCCATACTAAAGGTAGTTGAAAAGCAAAGTAAGTTCTTTATCAATGAGTTACTCTTAGCAAAATCTTGAGAAACTCAAGAGACTCGAGAATGGCTTGAGAGAATCCCATGAGTGTGTTACGTGTTCAGTTTTAAAGAAATGCACCCATAATGATATGAATCATACATTTGAACTAAAAGCGAGTCGTACTCTTTTCCTTAAGCCTTGTTTCAGCTGAGATCCTTATGAGGAGGTATGCTTAGAGTTTGGTTAGTATTTTCACCCGAAAAGGTAACATGAGTTACGAGATCATAAGCAGTAGTAGTGAAAGAGCCCAGAGTTAGAGGAAAGTATGCAGAGGTTCAGTAATCTAAGGAAATGAGATGGTGATGGGGCAGATTATGTTATTTCAATCATGCACCCAGTCGGTTATAAGTGATGAGTTCCTTTATTAGTCAAGCAAGGAATTGTAAGGTTGTAGAAGAGTTCGTGATAAGAGGAATAATTATTAGTGACGATGAGATAGAGTACATTGTTAACCAGAATAGAGTTTATGCGGATGTGTCATCGTGTTAAATGAGATTAAGTATATGTGTGGAATCAGATAGCAGAGTATTCATGAGGTGACTGACCCAAGCTAGGCTTATGAATTTTGAAAGGAAAACCCCATGGTATTCAGAAGATGATAGAACTATTTGGGAGATAGTGCACAGTAAGTGAGTAAGTAGTACTAAAGTGGTGAAGTGAAATGTGATGGTAATTTGTGAGTACGGAGACGGGGGGGTAAGGATTGACTACTTGTCATAAGGTCCTAGTGGACGAGTGTTTCTAAAATTTGTGCATAGTAGTGGTGAGTTAGTATAGTAGGCGAGTAATCATATTGATATTCGGGTTTAGTAATAAACATTAGGCTAGAATTTGAGATGAGTGTCATGATCAAAAGAATGACAACCTGAGGGTGATGATGCTAGTCTTGAGATTTGATCTAGTAGACTTGACATAGAGTAGGTGAGGAATTGAGATGTTGTTGCAATGAATGTGAGTAGTACAAGTGAGAGACCTAAACCTTTAGATAAGGGCAACAAAGTGTGGCTAAGTCACAAAAGTATTAAAAAGTGTGCCGAGATGGTATATTACCAGATGAGGTTCCAATTAAGTTATAATTTTTCCATATGTACCTAGATAGCATAATTGAGTTTTCAATATGGAATAGGTCCATAGATTTCAAGTGCTAGCTTTAGACCTAAGGGGGAGATGATAAGATGAGAAATCAAGTGAAGTGTTGAGAATTTCCTAAGGAGCTGGTTAATAGGAGTCCATGGAGTAGTTAGATTACTAAGCTTGAATATAGTAAGAGTAACCCATTCCATACCCAATCCAGTCGTCATTCGAGGACGAATGATCCCAAGGGGGAGATATTGTAACACCCAAAAATATTTTCAAACAAAGACTCGAACCATTCATCATAGTAAGTGAGATTTTACCAAGGAATTAAAAATTTCTTAAGTTTTAAGGTCACTAGATGTAGCACCTTGAGTTCCAAAATGAACTAAATTGGAAATAGCAAAATCTGAAATTTTGCAAGTTATGCTTAAGTTATGAGTTTTGGGTCAACTTCAAACGAACATAACTCTCATTAAAGGATGATTTAGGTGGGCTGCAATATATCTAGTGAAATTTCTTTGAATTATATTTCCAACACCACCGAGTTTGCTAAGTTTCGAGTTCAAGTGAGTGAGATATGCCTTTTTGAAGTCAGGCTGTCCAAATAAGGAAAGTTACCCGAAATAGTGTGGGGTATTTTGGTCTTTTCCCTACCCAATCAGATTTAATTTATTTTTAGTAAGGTTTTAAGTGTCTAATCCTATTAGGTTCAGTTTTATAATCCTAATATACGCCTAGAGTTTTTGTTGAGAGTTCAAGAAGAGAAAATAAGAGAAAAAAGGAGAGGATCAAAATGTTCGTCAAGAGTCTTGCGTTTTTTCACGAAATTTCACCATGGGTTTGATCCCTAAGAGGTATGTAAGATTCCATAGTGTTGGTTTCATTCACCCACATGCCAAACATGATTTTCATAATCAAATTCATCCATAAAGATTGAAAGATTTAAGTTCTTGAATAAGTTTCATTCTAAATCTTATTTTGTTGGGGTTTTGATGATTTATTGAGATTAAATTTAGTGATTTGAGTGTTATTTTGAGTAGATTAAAGTGTACTTATGTTAAGTAATTGAATCCAAGTGATTGAGGAAGAAACTGTTTGATTCTAGGCGAGTTAGGGTAAAAAACGAGCAAAGTCATCGGGTTTTCTGGGTGGTGCCTGGGGCGACGCACCACCATCAAGTCAGGGATGGCTGGCGCGCCATGCGAACCAGTACACCAAGAATTATTCTCTAAATTTTAGGGGGTGGCACCCCACGCCACTTAGTGTGCCAGGGTCGCCTGCCCCCATCTGTTCTTCATCGTTTCGTCTATTTGAGTTCTTTCAAAGGGTACCTTTACTCCCCTTTGATTCTAAACACCTAGAAATAATTCATAACACGAATCATAACCTTGAATTCATAATTCATAATTCATAATTCAAATTCAAGGTAGAGTAAGAGTTAAGTCTTGAGAGTTTATTCAAACTTTTCGAGAGAGTCCCTTTGAATCTTTTGAGGAGTCATCTATAATTTCTAATAACTTGTTTCAAGACTCAAGTAAGCCAGCATGAGAGTGAGGAGAATGTATTCCTGAGTCTACACTATCACCTAGATCCTTCATATCATGAACCATAACTCTTGAATTCATAATTCACATTCAAGATAGAGTTAAGAGTACAGTCCAAAAAAATATTTGAGTTCAATTGTGAATCCTTTGAGATCAGCTATCAATTTGAGCTAAGTTTTGAGGAACTAAGTATGAGAATGAGAAGATTCATTTACATGAGTTCCATATTGTTATGTAGACCTTTGAGTCGAGTCGTTCATGCCAATAAATTCTGCATGAACTCCATAAATTGAGCATCATTGAGAGGAGTAGTATCTTCAAGTTCTAAGTCTTGAGTATTGAGTTCATAACCTTCTCGAGATTACATTCTTAATCATGGGACTATTACATGTTACCCATAAAGTCTTTGAGTTGAGTAGTCTATGCTCATAATTCCGCATAAACCCTATAAGTTGAGTAGTCTTGAGATGAGAAGTATCTTTGAGTCCTTGAGTTGAGTAGTACATGCCTATAATTCCTCATGAAACCTTATGAGTTGAGAATTCTTGAAATGAGTAGTATCATTGAAGTTCTTGTGTTCTAGTTGGATTTCGAGTATCGAGTTCTTTGTATTGTTATTGAAAATCTTAAATTGAGTCGTTCACGTTCATCATTCAACATGAACCCTATTTTGAGAAGTCTTTTATAATTTTTTCTAAACTTGTTTTAAGACTTGTGCACTTGAGTTGAGAAAGAGTAGAGTCAAGTTTATTTTCTCTAAAATGATATATGGGAACTAAGTATTCTCAAGAATAAATGTTTTCACATTTAAAAGACGAGGAAGCTGAGATTTTCAAAAGAGTTTTGACCAGTTGAGTAACACCTTTTTTAGAGAAAGATTTTGAGTGATAATCTCAAACCACAGAAAGAGTTATGTCTCTAAACATATGAGCTCAGTATATTTTGGGAATAGTATTGAGCACCGATATATGGATGAGTTCAGATAACTCAACTCTCCATAAACCACGTAGCCGACGTGGGTAGAAAGGGTCATACTTTTTAGATGATTCCTTAATACCTTTTAGCATACACTAGTGGATCCACTTAGTTGAGAGATCTTATATTGTGGCAAAGTATAGGACAATTCTGACAGCGTGGGCGAAACATTGTATCATCACATAGATCATAGTGATGGTTGTCGGTTAGAGAAACTCCCACAAAGTTATATTATATTCTATTATATACAAATTGAGTTGTTATTGTATTCTTCAATACATTGAGTTGTTTTCTACTGTTTTAAAAGTTTTCCATATATTGCATCATTTATTGTTGCTTATTATTGAGTATCTTGAGTTGAACTGTGCTTTATTGAGTCGAGTACCTTATTGTTGAGTTGAGCCCCATTTCACTAAGCTGAGAACCTTATTACTGAGTTGAGTATCTTATCCTTGAGTACTTCTGAGTTGAGTAAGTTTGAGTAGTTTTGTGTATCCTTGAGTATTCCTTGAGTTAAGTAAGTTTGAGAAGAGATAAGTATGTTTCTTTGCTTCTAGTTCAAGCTTATATTTATGCTTTAGATTTCCGCTTTCATGCTTGTACATTCAACGTACTGAGACATTTGGCCTGCATCGTTTCATGATGCAGATACATGTATTCAGGATCATCAACATGAGCTTCGTTGATACCACATGGAGCTCGAGTTATCTATGGTGAGCCTTATTGCTTCCAGAGGGTTCCACTTTTACTTTCAGTTATATCAGCTGTTAGGAGGTCGTGGGTCTTGTCCCGACTTCCATCTTTCTCATTTAGAGGCTTCATAGATAGACAATAGAGTTTCAAAAGTCTGTTCATTTATTTTGTTAAATTTTTTAAAGTATTAAGTTGCCTATTTTGTGATGAGTTGAATATGTTATTTTTATTCAGAGTTTTTCAATTGAGTTAAAGCTTTGTATTTCAGTTTCATGCATTATATTTAGTTTTTAAGATTTTGCATACTTAAGTTAGTCTTCTACTAGTAGTCAGTCAAGATGATAGTTCACTTGGGGACCAGCAATAGTTCTTGAATGTCGGCCACGTCCAGGGTGTAGGCTTGGAACGTGAAAAAACTGTTGTAGAAACACATGATCAGACAGCTATCTTAATTAAGATAAGAAACTACAAAGATAATAATTTAAAACATATATAAAACAGTTAGTATGAATGAATATTAAACAACTATAACAAAGATCTTATGAACTTAAGATCTATAATAATTCAGAAATGAGTGAAGATGAACAGTTTCTACCCAATATTCCGAGTTTTTCAATGATATTCTATCTTTTGAGTGTCATCTGTTTAAGCCAGATAGCAAGATAAATTCTAACTTTTGCATCAAGTTGTTTATATAATCTATTATTAGTTGTTAATATTCTCTTACTATTTTTTCTAATGTAAATAACAACACTCGTGCAAAGAAGACAACTTATGTTTCTATCAGACTACGCCCATCTTTTATGTCATTGTGTCCATTATAGAAATTATATTGTAGCCCTGTAGGTAGACAAAATCTGGAAAAATTCTTAACTATCTATGTTGTAATGACCATTGCTATGGGTAGATGATGCAATTTAAAGATTAATAATAAAACCTATACAACATATGGTATCAAAGTTCACATCATTTTGGACTTACACTTGTGAGTTATATAGTAGCGTGAAATTTTATTTTTGTAGGAAACATTATTTGTAAGGTAAAGTGTGTATTTTACATATTTCATACAGTGCAAGTTTTAGGTATATTTGCATCAAACAAATCTTCATTTTTAAAGTATCTTATTTATTTGTTACAACTATTTAACAAGTGTATGTAAGTCAAAAATTAGATGAAAAGTCTAAAATCAATGTTATTAGAAGAACATAATCTCGAACAATCAAACAACCATTAATGCATAGATCTGAAAACCACAAGTTGTACGAAAGAATACAAAACAACCGTCTGAACAAAAAATATTATAAACAACAACATTACACAAACAAAAAATAAAAAAGCCAGAACGTATAATATATTTTATTGGTTAGCAAGTATTTAAAAAAAAGAATTTAGAAGAATTTACTGAAAACTTACCTGAACAACATCAAGATTCAACAGAAGATGAAGTCTTTGTGAGAGAGAAGTTGAAATCTAAAAGTTTATTTAAAGCATGAGTAGAAATTTCCAGAGAGAGATTGGCATATGTGTTTGATTTTCGGCCACATAAATTGTGAACAAGTACAAAAATATCTATAATAAAATATAAAAATTAATTATTGTTACGTAAAAGGACAATTATACCCTCAAAATCTTTCTAGATACTATTTCTTTATTATAGATATAAGAAGTAATTTTCTAGGTAAAGAAAAAGACTATGAATACTTCTGCAACTGAAAAGACCCTTCGTTCTAAGAAATAAAAAGGTTGTGTCTTTCGAGAAATTAACATAATTATAATTAAAACACAATTACTATTTTTCCCATAGAAGAAGTTAAATATTTCAAAAAGTAAAATGCTTTCAAACGTGATGACAACGAGATATCAACAACCTCAAAATATAAGATAAGAGAAAATAAAGAAAAACAAAAATATATAAAGAAAAATAGATCAAGAATAAAGGAAAAAAGATTATGACAAATTTGAGAGAAAACTTAAACCTATAATTGTAAGCATCGCGATGCCCCAGTGAGTATTACAACTATAGTGCAATTTGATAATCAACGAAAATGAAAAAAAATAAAGAAGAAGAGGACATGTTCATATGGTCTTGAAGAACAACCTTAATATGAATGAAGAAGACAACACTCATTTTTTTTTCAACTACAAGAAGACAACATTAAGAAATTTGAAAGAAGAATCATTTCTTGTATTACTATTGAAAATGAAAATTGATGAAAAAAATCATACCTTGTATCACTACTGATATAAAATTGAAAAGAAGCTCTTTTTTATTTATTATTTGGTCAAGAAAAGAGAAGAGACTCTTCTTTGTGTATGATTAGGAATGGAAAATGAAACGTCTTTCTAGAATTCCATTATAATAGTAGTGTTGCTGAAACACATGATCAGACAACTATCTCAATTAAGATAAGAAACTGCAAAGATAATAGTTTGAAACATATATAAAAAAGCTAGTATGAATGAATATTAAACAACTATAATAAAGATCTTATGAACTAAAGATCCATAATAATTCAGAAATCAAGAAATTAAAAGAAGATAGAGGCAAATAGAAGAAGAGTGAAGATGAACAACTTCTACCCAATATCCACAATTTTTCAATGATATTTCATCTTTTGAGCGTCTTCTGTTTAAGAAAGATAGCAAGATAAATTCTAACTTTTGAATCCAGCTATTTATATAATCTCTTATTAGTTGTTAATAATATCTTACTATTTTTTCTGATATAAATAATAACACTCATGCAGAGCAGACAACTTGTTTTTCTACCATAACCACACCCATTTTTTGTGTCATTGTGTCCATTATTGAAATTATATTGTAGCCCTCTAGGTAGACAGAATCTGGAAAAATTCTTAACTTTCTATGTTGTAATGACCATTGCTATGTGGATGACACAATTTATAGATTAATGATAAAACCTATACAATATATGGTATCAAAGTTCACATCATTTTGGCCTTGCACTTGAGAGTTATTTAGTAGCGTTAGATTTTAATTTTGTAGGAAGTATTATTTGTAAGGTAAAGTGGGTGATTTACATTTTTCATACCGTGCAAGCTGTAGGTATATTTGCATAAAACAAATCTTCATTTTCAAAGTATCTTATTTATTTGTTACAACTATTTAACAAGTGTATGTAAGTCAAAAATTAGATGAAAAGTCTAAAATCAATGTTATTAGAAGAACATAATCTTGGATAATCAAACAACCATTAATGCATCGAGCTGAAAAAACACAAGTTGTACAAAAGAATACAAAACAACCGTCTAAACAAAAAATATTATAAACAACAACATTACACAAACAAGAAATAAAAAATCAAGAACTTATAATGTATTTTTTAGGTTAGCAAGTATTTAGAAAAAATAATTAAAAAAAAGAATTTAGAACACTTTAAAGTAAACTTACCTGAACAAGCTCGAGATTCAATAGAAGATGAAGTCTTTGTGAGAGAGAAGGTTAAATCTAAAAGATTATTTAAAGCATGAGTAGAAATTTCCAGAGACAGATTGGCATATGTGTTTGATTTTCGGCCACATAAATTGTGAACAAGTACAAAAATATCTATAATAAAATATAAAAATTAATTATTATTACATAAAAGGACAATTATACCCTCAAAAACTTTTCAACTACTATTATTATTATTTTTATAGATATATGAAGTAATTTTCAAAGTAAAGGAAATGACTCTGAAAAGACCCTTCGTTCTAAGAAATGAAAAGGTTGCTTCTTTCTAGAAATTATCATAATTATAATTAAAACACAATTACTATTTTGCCCCCTAGAAGAAGTTTAATATTTTAAAAAGTAAAATGCTTTCAAAACTGATGACAACGAGATATCTGCAACCTCAAAATATAAGATAAGAGAAAATAAAGAAAAATAAAAGTATGTTAAGAAAAATAGATCAAGAATAAAGGAAGAAAGATTATGATAAATTTGAGAGAAAAAATAAATCTATATTGTAAGCATCGCGATGCCCCGGTGAGTAATACAATTACAGTGCGATTTGATAATCAACGAAAATGAAACAAAATGCAGTAGAAGAGGGACATGTTATATGGTCTTGAAGAACAACCTTAATATGTATGAAGAAGATAACATTAATTCTTTTGTCAAATAGAAGCAGACAACATTAGGAAATTTGAAAGAAAAATCATATCTTGTATTACTATTGAAAATGAAAATTGATGAAAAAAAACCATACCTTGTATCACTACTGATTTAAAATTGAAAAGAAGATCTTTTTGATTTATTTTTTGGTCAAGAAAAGAGAAGAGACTCTTGTATGTGTATGATTAGGAATGGAAATTGAAAGATACACGTCTTTCAAGAATTCTATTTTAATAGTAATAGTACAGAAACACACGATCAGACAGTTATCTCAATTAAGATAAGAAACTACAAAGACAATAGTTTAAAACATATATAAAAAAGTTAGTATGAATGAATATTAAACAACTATAACAAAGATCTTAAGAACTTAAGATCCATAATAATTCAAAAATCAAGAAATTAAAAGAAGACAGAGGCAAATAGAAGAAGAGTGAAGATGAACAGTTTCTAACCAATATCCATAATTTTTCAATGATATTCTATCTTTTGAGCGCCATCTATTTAAGCCAAATAGCAAGAGAAATTCTAAGTTTTGCATCAAGCTGTCTATATAATCTTTTATTAGTTGTTAATAATCTCTTACTATTTTTTATGATGTAAATAATAACACTCATGCACAACAGACAACTTGTTTTTCTACCATGAGTAGGTCCATTGTTTATGACATTGTGTTCATTATAGAAATTATATTGTAGCCCTATAGGTAGACAAAATCTGGAAAAATTCTTAACTTTCTATGTGGTAATGACCATTGATATGGGTTGCTGATGCAATTCATAGATTAATGATAAAACCTATACAATATTTGGTATCAAAATGTAACAACCGGTTTTCGTCATTATAGAAAAGCCAACGAGGAAAATTTTGGGCCAAAAAATTTTTTCGTACTAACTTGGAATTTCACAACCTAGTCCAGATTTGGATGAAATCGGAGTCATTAAAGTCTAGGGAAATGAACCCAGGTGTTTTCTTGACAGTTTTCCACCACTCTTGAGGCTAAAGCTAAGATTTTCACTCCCCGAATCTATGTTACGATCCGTAGAACTTAGTTTCATGGGTAATTATCGATGGGGGAGAATTTTGATCTGGAAATTATGGTGGAAAAAGCCCTAATTTGGATATTGGGATCATGGATTTGATCTAGGATTGATAGAATTGTTGGTAATTCGAGTAATTAGGTATTGTTATTGATTCTCGTGTTTTATTAATTGTTTGTAGACCAAGAACAAGCGGAACGAATCCGTAAAGAGAAGAATCAAGTTTCTTAGGGGATTCAAGCTTGTTACGAGGTAGGTGATGGTTATGATTTCATGTTGTGTGATGTATGTTCGTTCTTGCTTCATTATAATATGTGTATATATGCGAATGTTGCATTATTGATCAAACTAGTTGTAAATGCGATAGATGAATGATTAATGACATGAATCATGACTTGATTGTATGATTATGAGAATATACTTATGATTGTGATTGTGGCTTGTCGAATGGATCGGGTGTTGCGTTTCAACACACTAACTGGGATCGGTTGCCACATTCCGACATAAATATGGGATCGATTGCCACATTTTGGCATAATCATTGGATCGGGTACCACATTCTGGTATGCTAACAATTTGGGTTTGGGTTCCATGAGAGGACCATTGACTTGTCGTAACTGTGTATCTTAGGAAATGTGAAAATGTACCTTGTTCGTAAATGATGTTGATATTGTATATGTTCGGTGTATGCATCTATTATTGTGTTGTAATGGATTATGTGTGTTGCACATGTTGGGATAGACGCGTGATCCTACCAGTACATTGTGGTTGTGTACTGATACTGCACTTGCTCTTTCTTTGTTGAGTACAGGGCATCTTCAGGCGGTTATTGACAGACCTCGCTTAGAAGATTAGTGATCGTTTGAATTCAAGGGTAAGCCAGTTCTTTCGAGCTATCATGAGTTCTCTTTCTGTTTATGTCCACATTTCTGACTTAGACTAGTTCTTTAGTTAGTTTTATGCTAGTTTGGGGTTGTATTCCTTCTTGTTTAGACTTATGGTTGAAATTTAGATGTTTTGGTACATTGACTTTCAAGTTCTAGGCATTATTTCCGCAATGTTAGATTTAGTTGTTAGACTTTTGTTGGAGTTTATGGGAACTCCCTAGCTTTCCTTTAGCATTTAAAATTGCTTCCACAACCTTAATTACCTTAGTATTTTGATTGAGTTGATTAGCTAGTTAGTATAAATGGTTCTCCCACCAGAGGGTTAGTGTGGGTGCCAATCACAATGATGTGGGTCGTGACAAAGTTGGGATCAGAGCCTAGATTCGTTGATCTCGATGTACCAAAAAGAGTCTAGTAGAGTCTTGCGGAACGGTACGGAGACGTATGTACTTTTCTTTGAGAGGCTATAGGACTTTAGGAAATCTCTTTGTTTTCTCTTGTCTCCTTTCATACTATAACTTGATTCCAATTGGTATCTGCCAATTCAAATCGGTATCTAACCTCCTTCACTCTTTTGTCCGCAGATGGTTAACACTAGATTCAACGGCGTCAGACCCGTAGCTCCCGTCAATGCTCCAGCTGAGGAATCTGCAGCGAGAGGTCGTGGTCGAGGCAGGGATAGAGGAAGAGCTAGGGGTAGAGGCTGAAGAAGGGTGGCGCCTACTAGGGATGGAGCACCAGTTGAAAATACTCCCAGAAATTATAACGACCTGATTCCATCGTTAGGGAAAAGCCAAATGGAGAAAGAACTGGGGTCAGAAAATGTAATGACCCTAAAAAAAATGAAGTAGTGAAACTAGAGCCTCACATGTGAGTTTGGAGTGAAGAAGCTTGAAATTGGAAGTAGTCATTTTTGGAAAAAAAATTTAGAATCTGGAAATTCGGCCAAGTGTGGAAATCAGTGAGTTTTTGGCCAACTTTGAGCAGTCATAACTCCTAGCTCAGGATGATCCAGGAGTAGTTCCAGTTATGTTTGGAAAGCCCTTGGAACGATCTTTCCAACGCCACCGAGTTTGCTCGATTCCGAGTTTGTATGAGCGAGTTATGCCCTTTGAAAGTTGGACAGTTGGCAGGGAGTCCGTCCGGAAATTTAAGGGCATTTTGGTCTTTTCACAAACCATTTCTTTTGAGGTTATATTGTTGTGTTAGGCTGATTGTGGATCATTTTTTTTTTCCATTTTAAAAGAGTAAGAGTTAGGTTCTTGAGTGAAGAAGAGAAGAAGAGAGAAAGAAGAGAAGAAGAAGAAAAAGTGGGAGCTAGGGTTGTGGATGCAAGACGTTTTCTTCATCAAATTTCTTGGGGAATCTTAGTAAAGGTATGGGAGTTCTTTATCTAGGGCAAGCTATCACCCTAGAGCCAATTTCAAATGGTTTTCAACTTTTCCAAAGTTTGTGAAAAAGCCTAATTTCTACTCAAACTCAAGGGTTCTTGCATGAAACGATTTCAAATGATAAGTTATGATATTATTGATGTTTATTTGATGTTTTAAGATGAAAAACTCCATGAATCCTTGTATTCTACAAAACCCCAATATGTGTTTATGAAGTGGGTCTATTTCTATAAATTCAAAGTTGATGGAATTATGTGTAAAGTGAATTGTATTGATATCTCTTGTGTTGTTTAATGTTTATTCATGATTAATTGTTGATAATGGGTGAATTAAGGGTGGTAAGCCTTATGAGTGAAGTATTGGTGATTGCTTGGATTTTTGGTGATTTTGGCTATGGCTTTGAATTATGGTAAGAAAGCTTGAACTCTCTTTATTGAGTCAATTGTTGTTGGTAGGTTGAATCCACCTTTGGTGGAAGTGTTATATCTTGTTCTTGTGTGGTATTATTGTGAATTGTAGCCATGAAGGCATTGGGGAAGTTGTTGCATAATGTTGGAATATGGTATTATTGTGAATTGTAGCCATAAAGGCATTGGGGAAGTTGATGCATAATGTTGGAATATTGTATTATTGTGAATTGAGGCCATGAAGGGCATTATATGAGTGTTATTGTATTGTTATATTATTATATATATATGAGACTATATATAAAGTCCTATATGAAGCTATATGTAGAGTTTTATGTGAAGGTATGATGTGAATGAGTTTTATGTGATCTTGTGATGATCCTATGTAAAGTGGATAGCATTGTGAGTTAAAGTATGATTTCTCATGATGTATATATGAAATGATGTTGGATTATGAAGTATCCTTAAATGAAAATGTTGTGACTTGGTTGGTAGACTAAAGTGTCCCTCCTTGTTACTTAAAGTCTTGAATGCATGAATGTGTGAAATGGGCAGAACTAAGAAATGGTGCCCTTTCTATAAATGCTAAAAGAGGAATTCTAGGCCAAGACTTAAATCGGCAAAACTAAGAAATGGTGCCCTTTCATAAGTCTAGCTTTCTTAAGTAAATGTAAAACCATGAAATCGGTAGACCTAATGGTGGTAGCCCTTCTCATGTGTGAAATGATGAACCTTGGACCGGTAGGCTTAAGGCACCCTTAATGAAAAATCGGTAGGCCTAAGGCACCCTTCCAGGGGGATTTAATGAGATATCCTTATGAACCTTGATTGGCCATGACTAAGAAATGGGGCCTTTCTTGGGAAGAGGTACTATGAGTTGGTTGAACTAGAAAAGGAACCTTCTCTAAGTACATATGTGATTGAATACTCTATGGGAAACAAGGCTAGCACCGAGTGGATGTGGTTAGGAAGGTGGCCTAGTTGAGTATGAGATTAGGCACAATGAACTTCCTTGGACATCCCCTAAACCATGTGCCTACATGGGTTGCTTACTAGTTCTACCTTTGGCAAGTAGAACAACCTCCACGGAGTAGGATAGACTCCGGATTCCATACCTAGCTAGTATGGTCTATGTCGGTTATGCCTATTCCCATCATGTGGGATGTGCACTCTAGTTATTGGATAGGTTCTATAACGTGTAGGTAGTAGTATGGGATGCTATCTACACATGGCACGAGTAGGCTTTGAAGATACTAAAGTGAGTTCCCTAAGTCGAACGACTATTATGTGAAAGTCCCCTTATGTGCTTGAATGTCTCCAAAATGGTTTCTTAAAGAATGTTGGCCTATTGATGTTGTGTTGTAAATGAAATGTCCTTACCTAAGGTAATCTTGGGGAACACTTAAGTGTGCTTGAAGAGGTTGTGTGGGCGGTCACTTCTTGTCTCACTCAAGTGTATCTTAAGGTTATATTAGGTAGAGGTCCTATGATAATGAAATGACATGTGTTCTTTTAAAGTTAAGCATGGATTGTATATGGACATATGTTGAGTATATGTATGGTTGGCTATGGTCTTATGTTAATGTTGACTTGTATTATGTCTCTTATACTTGTGAAGTGAAGGTTTTATCAAAATGATATAAAAGCATCCATTTCTTGTAAATGTCCGTTGTGCATATTTTCTTGCATGGTCTCCATACTTAGTACTTAATTGTGCTAACCCCTTTCTTTCCCTTTTTGACTAAAGTGTAGGGATTTGGAGATGATGACATTCATGGCTATTTAATAGGTTTCTAAGTGTTGAAGATGAAGACTTGGTGAGTCCTCATATATTCGAGGACAATACCCCATATGTTCTTTTATGTCTTTTTAGTATTGTTTAAGTTGTGTATGGGCTTAATCCCAATGTTGTATTCAAAGTATTAGATGGTTTGAGACATCATGTATAATGTCTAAAAAGTCTTCCGCTTGCTTTTTTTTTTATGAAATGTTTTCTTGCTAAAAAAGAAAGTTTTTAATTCCTTATGGTTTTTGTGTCTATGCGATGAATGAATGCTAAGAGGCTTGTATTAGACCTCTTCGAGGTCGAGTACGCCGGTTACGACTAGGGGGTGCTCCTGGGTCGTGACAGAAAACTTTTGGTAGTAGCTTGGAATTTTTAACCTAGTCCAGATATGGACAAAATTGGAGTCAGTAAAGTCTAGGGAAATCTAGTTACAACTGGGTGATTTAATTATGATTGTGATTACATGAATAGATAGCTAAGATATTAAGAAACCCGTACGACTTTACAGAATTGAATACGGGCGAGTAGAACTCCCAAAAATGATCTTAGCTTGAATAGGTGGTTTTGAATGTCAAGGGTTGAAGGTGTGTTGTGAAATAGGGGCTTGGAATTCAAATTCCAGCATTCTGTCTCCGTGCATGCCACCATAGTGGGATGGCTGCCGCTATAGCGGAATGGGTCTCGCATAGCGGAACAGACGCGACTTAAGTCAGAAATAAAACCCCAAAAATGTTTTATTTTGCACTTTTCGACTTTGAGAGCTAAGGAACAACCCCAGGGGTTTTCTTGAGAGTTTTCCACCATTCTTGAAGCTAAATGTAAGGTTTTCACTCCCCAAATCCATATTTCGATAAGTAGAATGTAAATTCGATAACAAATTTTGTGAAAAAAGTGGAGGGGGTGAGGCAAGACGGTCAGGCTAAGTCATTGGCTAAGAGGACCAAGAACTCGGGTAACTTTCAAGGTTCCTACTCCAAAAGGTCAGGGAGGCCAACACTTGCAGCCAGGCCAATTTAGTCTGCTATGCCCACTTCGACAGGTAACTACTCGAGAACTCCACCACATAATTTGATTCAGGATAGCAAGAGAGTCCCGCCTTTGATGGGAAGCAGGCCATCTTTTGATCGTACTTGCTATGATTGTGGAGAAACTAGCATATAAGGAGAGATTCCCCCCACCCATGCATGTTGGAATCCGTGCAACAACAGACTAGAGTAGTGGTACCCGTGGGAAATGGTAATAATGGTCGAGGGCGTCCACAAGGTGGGCGAGGAGGAAATTAGCGAGGCCGCAGAAGTAGGGGAAATGGTAACCCAGGCAGAGGTATGGTGTAGCCAGGCAGGGAAGTCGCCCGTCATGATGATAGGGCTCAGTGTTACACCTTTTTGAAAATGAGGCAAAGGCGTCTGATGCAGTGATCACAGGTACTATTCTTGTATGTGACCAGATGGCTAATGTGTTATTTGATCCGAGTTCTACTTATTCGTATGTATCCGTTCAATTTGCCTCAGAGTTTGATATGAATTGTGTTATACTTGATGCCCCCATCCATGTTTCTACCCTAGTTGAAGGGTCTGTCATAGTCACCTATGTCTATCGTGCTTGTCCTATTTTGTTTATGGGTTATTAGACTTGGGCTGATTTGGTGATTTCAGATAAGACTGACTTTGACATAATTTTAAGCATGACTTGGTTGTCCCCCTATTATGATGTGCTTAATTGTAATACTAAGTCTGTGACTCTAGAAATTCCGGGAAGGGAAAAATTAGAGTGGGAAGGGGTGTAAAAGCCTAAGAAATCTAAGAT
Organism: Solanum commersonii; assembly: GCA_029007595.1. Taxonomy (NCBI): domain Eukaryota; kingdom Viridiplantae; phylum Streptophyta; class Magnoliopsida; order Solanales; family Solanaceae; genus Solanum; species Solanum commersonii. Next base: position 3,201,266 of record JAJTWQ010000068.1, read on the forward strand.
CATAATCTTCATAACTAGTAGGGCAGGGTTGTTTGGCTTATTTGGCTCACTCGATATGTTGAGGTTGAGTCTCAATCTATTGAGTCTATTCCTGTGGTGTTAGAATTTAGAGAAGTGTTTCCTAATAATTTGTCTGGTATGCCTCCGGATAGAGATATAGATTTCTGCATTGATTTAGAACCTGGTACTCGTCCCATTTCCATCCCTCCATATCGCATGGCTCCGATAGAATTGAGAGAGCTTAAGGCTCAAATTCAAAAACTTCTTGATAAAGGATTCATTCGTCCTAGTGCTTTCCCGTCTTGTTTGTTAAGAAAAAAAATGGTAGTATAAGGATGTGTATAGATTATCGGCAATTGAATAGGGTCACCATTCGGAATAAGTATCTATTGCCTCGAATATATGATCTTTTTGACCAATTGCAAGAAGCATCGGTGATCTCTTAGATTGATCTAAGGTCTAGTTACCATCAGTTGAAAATTAGGCCTGAGGATGTGCCCAACACTGCGTTTAGAACCCGCTATGGGCACTATGAATTTCTAGTTATGTCGTTTAGGTTGACTAATGCGCCTTCAGCTTTTATGAGTTTGATGAATGGTATGTTCAAACCATTTCTTGATTCGTTTGTTATAGTCTTTATTGATGACATTTTGGTGTATTCGAAAAGTGAGGAAAAATATGCCGACCATCTTCACATTGTTCTGGGTGTTCTTGGGAAACAAAGGTTGTATGCGAAATTTTCTAAGTGTGAATTTTGGTTGACTTCGGTTGCATTTTTGGGGCATGTAGTTTCAAAAGAAGGGGTAATGGTAGATCCCCAAAAGATTGAGGATGCTAAGAATTGGGTTCGGCCTAGCTCTGTGACGGAAGTTAGGAATTTTGTAGGGCTCACTAGCTACTATCATCGATTGGTGAAGAACTTTGCTTCTATTGCCACTCACTTGACAAATTTGACCAAAAAAGAGGTACTCTTTGAATGGACTGAAAAATGCGAGGAGAGCTTTCAAAAGCTCAAGACTTTCTTGACCACAGCGCCTATTCTAGCATTACCGGTGGAAGGTAAATATATTTATTGTGATGCTTCACATTCGGGTTTGGGTGTTGTGTTAATACAGGATAAGAATGTTATAGCTTATGCATCGCGACAATTGAAGGTGCATGAGAGGAATTACCCAACACATGATTTGGAGTCGGTAGCGGTAGTGTTTTCTCTTAAGATCTGGCGGCATTACATTTATAGTGTCAAGTGTGAAGTGTTTACTGATCATTGTTGTCTGGAACACGTGTTCACTCAAAAGGATCTGAATTTGAGACAGCGAAGGTGGATGGAGTTACTTAAAGATTATGATGTCGTCATTCAATACCATCCGAGTAAGGCTAATGTAGTGGCAGATGCTTTGAGTCGAAGAGCAATGAGTATGGGTAGTTTAGCTTACTTGAGTGTAACCAAGCGACCTTTGGTTATGGAAATTCAGACCTTAGAGTCTAAGTTCATGCAATTGAGCATCTCAAAAAGAGGTGGGTGTTAGCTAGCATTGAAGTGAGGGTCACGTTCATTGAGGAGATCAAGGCCAAACAAGTTGAGGATGAAAATTTGAATGAACTTAAGAAGAAGGCTGAGATTGGTAAGGCACAAGTGACCGTTCTTGATGGGGAAGGTGTGGTCAGTTTTAAAGAAAGGATTTGTGTTCCTCGAGTTGATGACTTGATTAAGAAATTGTTGACAGAATCCCATGGTTTGTGATATTTCATTCATCCGGGTGTGACCAAGATGTACCGAGACTTGAAGCGAATTTATTGGTGGTCGGGCATGAAGAATGATATAGCGGAGTTTGTGGCTAAGTGTCAAAATTGTCAACAAGTAAAGTATGAGCACCAAGGGCCTGCATGTTTGCTTTAAATAATGTCAATTCCGAAATGGAAGTAGGAAAGGATAGCCATGGATTTTGTGGTTGGTCTTCCCAAGACTTTGGAAAAGTTTGATTCTATTTGGGTAGTGGTTGACAGATTGACTAAGTCAGCCCATTTTATTCTGGTAAGAATAGATTATAATGCTGAATAATTGGCTAAGGTGTATGTGAAGGAGATAGTGAGGTTGCATGGGGTGCCCCTTTCTATCATCTCAGATCGTGGTGCGCAGTTTACCTCCAAGTTTTGGAGGAAATTACATGATGAATTGGGCACACAAGTCACTTTTAGTACAACCTTCCATCCACAGATAGACGGGCAGTCATAGAGGACTATCCAAGTGTTAGAAGACATGTTGAGGGCATATGTGATTGATTTTGGAGGGCATTGGGATAAGTTCTTACCTTTGTGTGAGTTCTCCTATAATAATAGTTACCACTCCAGCATAGATATGGCACCGTTTGAGGCACTTCATGGGAGAGGATGTTGATCACCCATCGGATGGTTCGAGGCTAGAGATATGAAACCTTTGGAGGTTGATTTAGTGAAGGATGCTCAAGAGAAGGTGAGGAGTATTCAAGCTAAACTTTTAGCAGCCCAGAGTAGACAAAAGAAGTATGTAGACCATAAGGTAAGAGACATGACATTTCAGACTAGTGAGAATGTTCTTCTTAAGGTATCACCAATGAAAGGGGTGATGAGATTTGGCAAGAAGGGTAAGCTAAGACCGGATACATTGGTCCCTTTGAGGTTCTTGAATGTGTAGGGTCAGTGGCTTATAGATTGGCTTTACCTCCTAACCTATCGGGAGTTCATCTGGTATTTCATGTGTTCATGTTGAAGAGATATCATGGTAACGGGGATTACATAGTAAAATGGGACTCAGTTGTGTTAGATGTTGCTCCCAATTGCACACACAAATGTACGTGGTCGCGCAAATAATATAACGGCTCTTAAAAGAACCAGATTATCGAACCCAAAGGACTTGTCGATTAACTATTTTTACTAAATTATACTAGTCTAATTATTTATTTAAGAGTACCAAAATGGTTTTATTTTTATTTATAAGGAAGAGAATGCAGAAATTAAATAATAAGATTACTTACAATGGTTGGAAAATTCAAGGGTTGCAGCATGCATTGAATCTTATGTATCATATTCTTGGCTTAGAACTAATTTTAGTTGTCAAGTTACTGGTTTATAGGGTTAATTGTATGAGTTGGGTTTTAAACCTCTAGTCGCCTATTTCAGTTAGCTGTCTAACTACATCGTTGAGCGGTGATAAACAATCCTAACTAGCGAGCATTTATATTTCATTTTATTTCATAACCAAGCAAGTTGTTCGTCCAGGCGTCACTCCTCAACACAAATCACCTCAACTTAATGGATTGATCGAGCTCTCTATATTCTCTGGTCTATCTAACCTCTCCTCTCTCGATTTTAAAATTAGACAATAAATTTTTCTTATAGTGATCAATCATAAAATACTAACATAAGAATATATAAGTAACTTATAATGACAACCAATAATTAATTCAAGAACCTTAAATAATCAACAATCGATTCGTAGCTACAGCCCCAGAACAAGGGTGTTTAGCCACTAATCTCTAAGAAAAGAAAAGGAAGAAAAGAACCCTAAAAAGTATTGACAACTTTTTACTTGATGCCCTATGATTGATCTCCGACTAATTCTTCTAATAATTATTTCTATGAATTATTTATAAATGTAGAAAACCATAAATAAATTAACTGAGTCCAAATCAAATTAGGAACCAAAACCAAACGAAAGTAGAATTCTTTGTCATATGCGTGAACAGTGCAACCGCCTCAACTCGCGCTGGCCTCTTGCCTTCAGAAATTGCCACGTGGCTCAGCTAACTTTCGCCTGAATTGCAATTTGCAAATTACAATTTGCAATCTTATGTACTTTCTATTATATATTATTATATTAAATTTAATTCATTAAGTTACTGTTTGATTTCCTTCTTCAACCTTTCATATTTAATTCATTTTAGTTTCAAATTTCTTCAACTTTACACTAATTTACTTCTACAAATAAAATACACTATTTAGCACAATCCATAAAATTCATATTAAAAAAGGATATATATAAATAATAAATGTGAGATAAATAATGATTAAAATATATATTTTTGGCCTCACATCAACACCCCACACTTAAACTTTTGCTCGTCCTCGAGCACACATTAAAGCTCATCTCAAATAAATCATACTAAGAATGTCATCACTTTGATTACTACAAACAATTAGGCCATATATCAATTTCAAAACATCGAATACACTTCTCAATCATTATGCAAGACATCCAAATAAACAACAAACCTCTAACCTTCTAACCTCAAAGAAAGACTTTGAACTCATCAAATTTAAGCTTGATCACCTACTCTCATCAAAGAAAGTTAATAAAATCACCTATCTATCATGAAACAAGTGCCCTCACAAGAAGAAATAGTCCACACACTTGATTCAAAAGATTGAATATAAATTAAGGACTTTATATCAAGAACAACTCTCACATTCACAAATAAAATTCACATGTATGCACAAAAAATCATAGGCTTGCCCATTATGTACATCTCCACTAATTAAGCATGCTTGAATATAATCAAATAGGACTTTAACGAGTTATTATGTTAGGGGACAGGTAGGAAAACTATATAATAGTGACTTACACTTTCTTAAGCACTTGGCAATTTTAGACTTCATCATCCATTATTTTCTTCTCTTTATTTTCAGCCCTCTCTTCAATAATTATTTCACAAGTAATTCTCATCATCTCAAGAATGCTTCAATCATTTTTTTTATATATAATATGCCTTTTCACTAGCCACCCTCAATTGAGGTGCACAATATCTTTGGTAGGACCAGGGCCAATATTTGAGCATACTTTTACTTTCCACACAACATAGAGGGCCAATTTTTTTTTTCATCACATTCTTTCAAAGAAGGCTTTTTAAGCACTTTGTAGCTATCATTGATTACCTTTTCGCTCAACCATCTATTTTTCTCAAAATTGATAATTAGAATAAGTCTATGCTATAATGCTCAAGGAAGCAAGGTGCAAAAACTAGGGATTCAACAAAATAGTTTAGGGGAAAATATGGCTACCAACAAAAGGCTACGGGCTCAAAAGAGCTAACTAATGATATAATATCTGAAAAGGCTAAAATTTACCAGACAAATCAAAGAAAGCCTATTATCATCTCCTAAACAAAACAACATTTTTTATTTCGCTTCAATAACATGCAGAGCAAGTTCTAGACTAAGATGCAAAATATGGATTAAACAATTTCTCACCACACATGACACAAGTATCCATCAAGATGGATCAATTCTACTTCTAAGAGAGACATGATCATAACAAACTTCAAAATAAAATAAGTTATATACAAAGTCACAACCATAAACTTAGGTGTCAAAGATTCTGCAATTCCCTTATCAATCAAGCATTCACAAGAAAGTACTACTAAAAAATTAGGCCTAAATAGAAAGTATCACTCTACTCAAAAGGGTCTTTTCTTTTCTCTTAAGAAAAATAATAATTAAAAGTGAACTTATTCCTAAAAAAAATAAAAGACACTCGGTTCAAAGGGTCAGGAAAAGAACCAAAAACAAAAGCCAAGGAACCCATCCTAAAAAAATAAAAGACTCAATAAAACAGTAAAAACTAGGAATTCATTCCTCCACCCCACACTTAAAAAGATGTTATGTCCCCAAAGCATCAAATAATATTTAAAACAAGGGTTAGGAAAACTCCCCTGAGGCCTTTAGGCCTAGCTAGTAGCATATTCTCTCAATTTTCATCAAGGATTGTCACCCCACACTTAAGCTCAAAAGTGCTCCTTAGCTTAAAATTCTTGGGTACTCACACTTCCCCAAATCTGCAAAATCAACAAAAAAATGACACTAAAAAAAATAAGAAGTTACACTATAAATTGGGTTGCCTCCCAATAAGCACGTAATTTAATGTCGCGCCACGACACAAGTAAGTTCACCACTTTTCTTTCCACTTTGAACTTATGAATTGTACCCCTAACTTAACATCTATTTTTCTTCTCCTCTCAAGGGGTGATGGTATAAAGATAAAAGAACCCAAGTAATATATGTCGCATCTTGCACTTCTTGGCCCTTATGTGAAGAATATTTGTTTGACTACGTGGACTAGAAAACCTTAGGATGTAGGAGCCTTGTTCCTCATCTATACAGTTCTCCATTAATTTGGATGACTCGAATGATGCATCAACATCTAAACATAATGTTGAAAAGTGATTTGAATGGGGTCCAATACGCCCCTCTTCCAAACTTACATCAATTGCAACATGCTCAGTTTTATACTCTTTCTCAAATGAGGCATCTTCAAGAAAAGTCTGATTGCATTGCATCTCCTCCCATTTTAGATCCTCAATTTGACTTCTGAGTGCCTTTTCAGTAACACAAAACTCATAATTGGATTGTTGAGCGTCAAACGCAGCAACCTTTTCATTCAATTCATTGCTTAAATTCTGAGTATTCAAGAAAAACATATTAACAACTTGAAAGTGCTTCATTTTTCTATCTATAAGGCGTGACATCACAAATATGATTCTCCTACGGCGCTCTTCATATTCCTCTATTAATTTCCCGCAAGTTTCCATACTATCAAAGGAACAAAGATTTTTAGCATCATCATGAGAGGGTTTTGGAGTAGGGTAGCAACACACGGTGCAACCGACCCACAACCCCCTACAAAATTCACAGGATAGAGATGGTGCACACAATTCTCTGTCGTGAATATAATTACATTGTTGACAAAAGTGAGCTCCTTTGCAATAAGAACAAGGTCTTACCACTTGTGAATAATCATCATTCCCGTTCATCCCACGAAACGTATTAATTAGTAGAAAAAAATATGTATCAAACTAAATAAATAAATAAATAAAAAGAAAAAATATAACCTAGAAGAATAGTTAATTTCTAAGTCCCCGGCAGCGGCGCCAAAAAACTTGTTGCTCCCAATTGTACATGCAAATGTACGCAGTCGCGCAAGTAATATAGTGGCTCTTAAAAGAACCAGATTATTGAACCCAAAGGACTTGTCGATTAACTATTTTTACTAAATTATACTAGTCTAATTATTTATATAAGAGTGCCAAAAGAGTTTTATTTATATTTATAAAGAAGAGAATGCAGAAATTAAATAATAAGATTACTTACAATGGTTGGAAAATTGCAAGGCTCAGCATGCATTGAATATTATGTATTATATTCTTGGCTTAGAACTAATTTTAGTTGTCAAGTTACTGGTTTACAATGTTAATTGTATGAGCCGGATTTTAAACCTCTAGTTGCCTACTCCAGTTAGTTGTCTAACTACATTGTTGAGCGGGGATAAACATGCCTAACTGGCGAGCATTTATATTTCATCATGTTTCGTAACCAAGAAAGTTGTTCGTCCGGGCATCACTACTGAACAAAAATCACCTCAACTTAATGGATTGATCGAGCTCTCTATATTCTCTGGTCTATCTAACCCCTCATCTCTCGATTTTAAAATTAGACAATAGATTTATCTTATGGTGATCAATCATAAAATACTAAAACAAGAATATAGAAGTAACTTATAATGACAACCAAGAATTAGTTCAAGAACCTTAAATAATCAACAATCGATTCGTAGTTACAGCCCCAGAACAATGGTGTTTAGCCACTAATCTCTAAGAAAAGAAAAAGAAGAAAAGAACCCTAAAAAGTATTGACAATTTTTTACTTGATGCCTTATGATTGATCTTCGACTGATTCCTCTAATAATTATTTCTATAGACTATTTATAAATGTAGAAAACCTTAAAGAAAATAACTGAGTCCAAATCAAATTAGGAATCAAAACCAAACGAAAATAGAAATCCTTGGCGTATGCGTAAACAGTGCAACCACCTCAACTCGCGCTAGCCTCTTGCCTTCAGAAATTGGCATGTGGCACAGCTAACTTTCGCCTAAATTGCAATTTGTAAAATACAATTTGCAATCTTCTGTACTTTCTATTATATATTATTATATTAAATTTAATCAGTTGTCTGATTTCCTTTTTTAGCCTTTCATATTTAATTCGTTTTAGCTCCAAATTTCTTTAACTTTACACCAATTTACTCCTACAAATAAAATACACTATTTAGCACAATCCATAAAGTTCATGCTAAAAATGACAGATATAAATAATAAATGTGAGACAAATAATGATTAAAATATATATTTTTGGCCTCACATCATTAGACAAAGACCTTCACTATGAGGAGGAACCGATTGCAATTCTTGATCGTGATGTGCATAAGCTGAAGACCAAGGAGATTACACCCGTGAAAGCTCAATGAAAGCATCGTCCAGTTGAGGAAGCTACTTGGGAAACCGAGAAGGACATGCAAGACAAGTATCCCCAGTTGTTCGTCGATTCAGGTACTACCCCATTCCTTCTTTAGCATATTTTTCCTAAGTTTGTCACTCGGAGACGAGTGAGGGGTAAATTGGTATCTATTGTAACGATCGTTTCCCATCGTTATAGAAAAGCCAACGGGGAAAATTTTGGGCTGGAAAACTTTTTCGTAGTAACTTGGAATTTCCCAACCTAGTCCAAATTTGAATAAAATCGGAGTCATTAAAGTCTAGGGAAATCTTGTAACAATTGGGTGATCTAATTATGAATTTGATCACATGAGTAGATAGCTAAAACGCTAAGAAACTCGTACGACTTTACATAATTAAATTCGGGTGAGTAGAACTTCCGAAATTGATCTTAGCGTGAACGAATGTTTTCTGAGAGTCATAGGATGAAGGTGTGTTGTGAAATGGAGGTCTTGGAATTATTAATTTTACTCACTGGTTCTGTGCAAGCCGCTAAGGCGGGATTTTCCCCAGGGCGGGGCCGCTCTGGCGGGACTTGGGTTGCCATAGCAGGGCAGACGCGACTTAAAGTCAGAAATAAACCCCTAAAACATTTTATTTTGCAATTTTTGAACTTGAGAGCTAAGGAACGAACCTAGGTGTTTTCTTGACAGTTTTCCATCATTCTTAAGGCTCAAGGTAGGATTTTCACTTCTCGAATTCAGTTTTTGATCCGTAGAACTTAGTTTTGTTGGTAATATCAATGGGGGAGGATTTTAATCTGAAAATTATGGTGGAAAAATCCCTAATTTGGTTATTGGGATCATGGGTTTGATCTAAGATTGATAGAATTGTTGGTAATCCAGGTAATTAGTTATTGTTATTGATTCCCGTGTTATATTAATTGTTTGTAGACCAAGAACAAGCGGAATGAATTTGAAAAGGCAAGAATCAAGTTTCTTATGGTATTCAAGCTTGTTTTGAGGTAGGTAATTGGTGTGATTTAATATTGTGTGATGTATGCTCATTCTTGCTTCATTATAATATGTGTATGTATGCGAATGTTACATTATTGATCACACTAGTTGTAAATGAGATAGATGAATGTCATGAATCATGACTTGATTATATGATTATGAGAATATACTTGTGATTATGATTGTGGCTTGTTGAATGGATCGGGTGTTGCATTCCGACACACTAATTGAGATCGGTTGCCACGTTCTGGCATAAATTTGGGATCGGTTACCACGTTCTGGCATAATTATTGGATCGGGTACCACATTCCAGTATGCTAAAAATTTGGGTTTGGATTCCATGAGAGGACCATTGACTTGTCGTAACTATGTATCTTGAGAAATGTGAAATTGTACCTTGTTCGTAAATAATATTGATATTGTATATGTTTGGTGTATGCATGTTATTATTGTATTGTAATGGCTTATGTATGTTGCACTTATTGGGATAGCCGTATGATCCTACAAGTATACTGTGGTTGTGTACTGATACTGCACTTGCTCTTTTTTTGTTAAGTACAGGGCATCTTCAGGCAGCTATTGACAGACCTCGCTTAGAAGATAGTGATCGTTCGAATTCAAGGGTGAGTCAGTTCTTCCGGGCTGCCATGAGTTCTCTTTTTGTTCATGTCCACATTTCGGACTTAGACTAGTTCTTTAGTTAGTTTTATGTTAGTTTAGGATTGTACCCCTTCTTATTTAGACTTGTGGTTGAACTTTAGAGTTTTGGTACATTGACATTAAGGTTCTAGGCATTATTTCTGCAATGTTAGATTTAGTTGTTAGAATTTTATTGGAGTTTATGGGAACTTCCTAACTTTCCTTTAGCATTTAAACTTTCTTCTGTAACCTTAATTGCCTTAGTATTTTGATTGAGTTGACTAGCTAGTTAGTATAAATGGTTCTCCCACCAGAAGGTTAGTGTGCGTGACAATCACGATGGTCTAGGTCATGACACAAAGTTCACATCATTTTGGCTTGCACTTATGAGTTATATAGTAGCGTGAGATTTTATTTTTGTAGAAAGTATTATTTGTAAGGTAAAGAGTGTATTTTACATTTTTCATATGCAAGTTTTAGGTATATTTGCATCAAACAAATCTCCATTTTTAAAGTATTTTATTGATTTGTTACAACTATTTAACAAGTGTATGTAAGTCACAAATTAGATGAAAAGTCTAAAATCAATGTTGTTAGAAGAACATAATCTCGAACAATCAAACAACCACTAATGCATCGAGTTGAAAAAACACAAGTTGTACAGAAGAATACAAAACAACCGTCTAAACAAAAATTATTATAAACAATAACATTACACAACCAGAGAATAAAAATGCCAGAACTTATAATTTATTTTGTAGGTTAACAAGTGTCACGACCCAAATTGAGTCATGAGTGGCACCCACACTTCACTTCCTAAGTGGGCGGACCAAGGAATCTAATCCCCAACTCATACCAATAATTCAACTACAACTAACAACAATAACGCGGAAGCTCCAAAACTTATTAAAGTAACCAATCAAATAAACCTCTAAAGTCTATTACATATTATCCCCAAAATCTGAAAGTCATCACATCAAGGACATCTGTTCTTAACATATCAAGTCTAAAAGTATTAGAGACCTAAAATAAGTAAATACGATGGTCCATGTCCGAAATTCAAGGACATCACGCCATAACAGAGAGAATTCAGCACGAGCTAGAAGGAATAGCTCACCCTGAAATCTGACGTGCTGAAGACTGGCTAGAGTTGAGGGCGAGTCGAAGTCGATGGTACACTTGCTGCACTCCACAAAGAAAAACGAAGAAAACACAAGTAGGGGTGTCAACTCAGTTGAAGCAAGTACGTAATCAATCACAATATCAAGCACACATACGAGGGCTCAGGCCTCTACATCACATTCGTTTGGGAAATGCGTTCATTGAGATTGAGTACATTAAGTTAATTCAATATCTTTTTCCTTTAATGTTACCGTGTCGGAACGTGACACTCCGATCCAATAATACCGTGTCGGAACGTGACACTCCAATCCAAAAATACCGTGTCGGAACGTGACACTCCGATCCAAAAATACCGTGTCGGAACGTGACACTCCGATCCAAAAATACCGTGTCGGAACGTGACACTCCGATCCAAAAATATTATTAATTTATCATTTATTATCACCATTTTCCAGTTCGTTAATAATATTACATCAAGCCTTCTTTATTCAAGGCATAATTTCAATAGAGAGGTTTTCAGATTATAATCTCACGGTCTCAGGATTTTAGACCAATCACAAACCACACAACCAAGCCACACAATCACACAGTCAAGTACATAGAGAACTTCACAATATCATTCAATGCATATCAATCGCTATTAAGAGTTTATCTATCAAATAGAACAAACCATAACCTACCTCCACCGAAGAACCGAAACGAAAAAGCTACTTCTCCAATACTTTTTCTTTCTTCAATGCCTCCGAACCCTTCCAATCTATCAAGTATATGTGCATAATTTGTAAGTTAACGAGTCTCAGTAAACACTCAAAACTATAATCAATTTCCTAAAGTTCAAACCTAAGGATTTTCTAAATTCTTCCAATTGGCATAATCTCAATACATTAAAATATAATTTATAATAAGATGAAAACATTTTAATGTTTAAAAGTTCAAGCCACTGGTTACGAAACCAGTGGCAATGAACACCTCTACATATACACCCACACTTAATACTCCAATTCTTTACATGATTAATGTTCTGTCTTAACTTGCCTCTCAACATTCATCTAACCTCAAATACTATACAAATGCACACTTCCACTTTATAATATTATAATAATAATCGCAAATAATTAAAGCTGAGGCCACTGGTTACGAAACCAGTGGCAGACGAACTAACAACGATCCAAACCCAATTCAATTACAACGCCCAGAACCAAATTTGATAAACAATCATGGTACAGCCTTAGTTTCTCCTCATTAATGTTTGGTCTCCACCTTCCAATCACAATGCACCATTATAATGATATTTTAATGTATTAACCTCAAACATACTAACAATTTCACCTCAATTTCCTTACTAATCATTAGGTCATTATCACGTACAGACCTTGTCCCCAATCTCAACATAATTCTAATATTCTTTCCACCTGTAACGCATGCACAAGCCTAATTGCAACTCTAATCCATTATAATTTATGTAACGCAATAGAAGAATTGATACTAAATACCTGGATGGCACTCGCTTCTGGTTGACGCCGCAGGTAGGGATTCATTCAGCTAAACCCTTATTTCTATTTTCTAGAATATTTACTCCCTAATTATTATATAAGACAAACTATAAAAGTGTGAAAGTGACCCACTATTAAGTTTAATGTTACTTTTCGTAACCACTAACTAAATAAATTATTAAAACTACCCCATAAATTATATAATTGTAGTTATGAATAGTCCAAAACACTCATTTAAAATCTATTGGTAGAGTATTTTATAAAATACAAATCTCTAGTACTTAAAATGATCAAATGGGTTGTTACAACAAGTATTTAGAAAAAATAAAAAAGAAGAGTTTAGAAGAATATACTGAAAACTTACCTAAAAAAGCTCGAGATTCAACAAAAGATGAAGTGTTTGTGAGAGAGAAGGTGAAATCTAAAAGTTTATTTAAAGCATGAGTAGAAATTCCAGTGAGAGATTGACATATGTGTTTGATTTTCGGCCACATAAATTGTGAACGAAGTACAAAAATATCTATAATAAAATATAAACATTAATTATTATTACGTAAAAGGATAATTATACCCTCAAAATATTTTCAGATACTATTATTATTATTTTTATAGATATAAGAAGTAGTTTTCAAGGTAAAGAAAAAGACTCTAATTACTTCTGCAACTGAAAAGACCCTTCGTTCTAAGAAATGAAAAGGTTGCTTCTTTATAGAAATTACCATAATTAAAATTAAAATACAATTACAATTTTGCCCCTAGAAGAAGTTAAATATTTCAAAAAGTAAAATGACTTTCAAAAGTGCTGACAACGAGATATCTGCAACCTCAAAATATAAGATAAGAAAAAATAAAGAAAAACAAAAATATGTAAAGAAAATTGATCAAGAATAAAGGAAGAAAGATTATGACAAATTTGAGAGAAAACATAAACCTATAATTGTAAGTATCGCGATGCCCCCATGAGTATTATAACTACAGTGCGATTTGATAATCAACGAAAATGAATAAAAAATGCATTAGAAAAGGGATATGTTCATATGTCCTTGAAGAACAATCTTAATATGAATGAAGAAGACAACATTAATTTCTTTTCCAAATAGAAGAAGACAACATTAAGAAATTTGAAAGAAAAATCATATCTTGTATTACTATTGAAAATGAAAATTGATGAAAAATATTATACCTTATATCACTACTGATGTAAAATTGAAAAGAAGATCTTTTTGATTTATTTTTTGGTTAAGAAAAGAGAAGAGACTCTTGCCTGTGTATGATTAGGAATGGAAAATGAAAGGTCCACGTCTTTCTAGAATTCCATTTTAATAGTAATGTTGCAGAAACACACGATCAGACATCTATCTCAATTAAGATAAGAAACTGCAAAAATAATAGTTTAAAACATATATAAAAAAGTTAGTATGAATGAATATTAAACAACTATAACAAAGATCTTATGAACTGAAGATCCATAATAATTCAGAAATCAAGAAATTAAAAGAAGACAAAGGCAAATAGAAGAAGAGTGAAGATGAACAGTTTCTACCCAATATTCATAATTTTTCAATGATATTCTATCTTTTGAGCGTCATCTGTTTAAGCCAGATAGCAAGAGAAATTCTAACTTTTTCATCAAGTTATTTATATAATCTCTTATTAGTTGTTAATAATATCTTACTATTTTTTCTGATATAAATAATAACATCTATGCAAAGCCGACAACTTATTTTTCTATCATGACTACACCAATTTTTTGTGCCATTGTGTCCATTAAAGAAATTATATTGTAGCCCTGTAGGTAGAGAAAATCTAAAAAAATTCTTAACTTTCTATGTTGTAATGACCATTGCTATGGGTGGATGATGCAATTTATAGATTAATGATAAAACCAATACAATATATGGTATCAAAGTTCACATCATTTTGGCCTTGCACTTGTGAGTTATATAGTAGCGTGAGATTTTATTTTTGTAGGAAGTATTATTTGTAAGATAAAGTGTGTATTTTTCATTTTTCATACAGTGCAAGTTTTAGGTTTATTTGCGTCAAACAAATCTCCATTTTAAAGTATCTTATTGATTTGTTACAACTATTTAACAAGTGTAAGGAAGTCAAAAATTAAATGAAAAGTCTAAAATCAATAACGAAGAACATAATTTCGAACAAACAAACAACCATTAATGCATCGAGCTGAAAAAACACAAGTTGTACAGTAGAATACAAAACAACCATCTGAACAAAAATTATTATAAACAACAACATTACACAAACAGAGAATAAAAAAGCCAGAACTTATAATGTATTTTGTAGGTTAGCAAGTATTTAGAAAAAATAAAAAAGAAGAATTTACTGAAAACTTACCTGTACAAGCTCGAGATTCAACAGAAGATGGAGTGTTTGTGAGAGACAAGGTGAAATCTAAAAGTTTATTAAAAGCACGAGTAGAAATTTCCAGAGAGAGATTGACATATGTGTTTGATTTTCAGCCACATAAATTGTGAACAAGTACAAATATATCTATAATAAAATATAAACATTAATTATTATTACGTAAAAGGACAATTATACCCTCAAAATCTTTCCAGTTACTATTTTTTTTATAGCTATAAGAAGTAATTTTCAAGGTAAAGGAAAAGACTTTGATTACTTCTTCAACTGAAAAAATCCTTTGTTCTAAGAAATTAAAAGGTTGTTTCTTTATAGAAATTACCATAATTATAATTAAAACACAATTATTATTTTGCCCCTAGAAGAAGTTAAATATTTCAAAAAGTAAAATGCTTTCAAAAGTGATGACAACGAGATATCTGTAGCCTCAAAATATAAGAAAAGAGAAAATAAAGAAAAACAAAAATATGTAAAGAAAAATAGATCAAGAATAAAGGAAGAAAGATTATGACAAATTTAAGAGAAAACATAAACCTATAATTGTAATAATCGCGATGCCCCTGTGAGTATTACAACCACAGTGCAATTTGATAATCAATGAAAATGAAAAAAAAATGCAGTAGAAGAGGGACATGTTCATATGGTCTTGAAGAACAATCTTAATATGAATGAAGAAGACAACATTAATTTCTTTTCCAAATAGAAGAAGACAACATTAAGAAATTTGAAAGAAAAATCATATCTTGTATTACTATTGAAAATGAAAATTGATGAAAAAAATCATACCTTGTATCACTATTGATGTAAAATTGAAAAGAAGATTTTTTTGATTTATTTTTTGGTCAAGAAAAGAAAAGAGACTCTTGTCTCTATATGATTAGGAATGAAAAATGAAAGGTCCACGTCTTTCTAGAATTCCATTCTAATAGTAACTAAGACATAATTCCTATTTTACCCTAAAAAAAAAATTATGAATCTTCCCTTGGTCGTCTTAGTTAGAAACATGAAGCTTAGAACGACCAAGGGTAAACCTGTAAATATACCCATTACTCAAGGGTAAAATGAATTAGAGCAAACGACAAACTCTTGTTTCTTTCCCATTCCAGAATGTTCTCTTCGTCTCACTTTTTCTCTTCTTCCTCACCAATCTCTCCAAATTCGAACTCCAATCATGGATCCAAATATCAAGAAGAAGTCAAGAACGATCAAGAACTTATATTAATTTCATTTCACTTGATAATATTTCGATTGTAATCATAACCCAACAAGTATCCATTAACTCTTGCTTACGACTAAAGCTTTCTCTTTCATCCTCGGAGCCTTCAGAATATCAAAGAAATACCCACTTTTCTTCATCCTTTCAACTAGCTTACAAGTCCAGGTATCCTCTTTTTTTCTCCTAAATATTCTGTTTTTTATTTCTTTCATCTTCAGCATTATTATTTTTTATTTTTTATTTTGCCTTATTAAGTTATTTTTAAAATTTTCATTTTAGTGGTTGAATTTCATGTTTGTTGAAGTTGAAGAATACATTAAACTCTTAGTTAAAACAAATTATGGTTGTAATTCCGCTTGCTTTAGAATTCTTTTCAAATTTTAAAATATGTCGTTCAAAATTCTGTCCATATCCAATTCGATTGCTCTTTTTTTTTCGGTTTTCAGCCACATTAAAGATCACTTTCCATTTCCATTGTCAAGTTCTTTCATTACCATTATTTGGACTCCACTATTTGTGGAGGTATATTCTGGTAATTTGGTGTTAATACTTGAACTAAATTTTATGTTGACTCATTAGTAAGTTCAATGAGAGCTATCTTCCTAATGTGAATTGTCTTTTCATTATTTTTTAAAATTCTTTAACCGTGCTCACTCCACGTGTGACCTAGAAATATCCTCTCTTTTCCAAAACAGAAGTAGAATCATCGGCTATTTTCCTAAACAAAACAACCTTCTATTCTCCTTCTTCAGCGCCAACACAACTGTATCTTTAATTGATACATGGCCGCTAGGAATCGTGGTTCCTCAAGGCTACCATGCCTCCAACTCTGTCATTTGGACGACTAACAATGACGATTCAATATTGGTTCAATGTACAAGGTAAGTCGTTTTATCCATTGGTTTATTATGGTCTGTTACGTGCTATGTCTAACACATTAAACCTATGTCTAGAGACATAGGGTGTGTTTGGTATGAAGGAAAATGTTTTCCTAGAAAATGTTTTCCTGGAAAACAAGTTGATTTTTGACTTATTTTCTCATGTTTGGTTGGTGAGTAGAAAATATTTTCCGAAAAAGATTTTTAGTGTTTGATTTATGAATGAAAAATATTTTTGAGAAATATCTTTTATTTTTACTAGAGTAGAAAATAATTTTTGAAATTGAAAATAGTTTTTAAAAACAAACTTGAATTTTTTTTGGGGGGTGGGGGGTGGTAGGGGGGGTCGAGGGTAGGGGTGAAAAATTGAATTTTTGAAGTTGAAAATATTTTTTAAAAAACAAACTTAAATTTTTTTTTGGGGGGGGCTGGGGGCTGGGGGTAGGGAGTGGGTGGGGGGGTCGAGGGTTGGGGTGAAAAAATAAAATTTTGAAGTTGAAAATATATTTTAAAAACAAAATAAAATATTTTTTTGGGCGTGGGGGGGGGTGCTGGTAGGGGTGGGGTGGGGGGGCTGAGTAGGGGTAAAAAAAATGAAATTTTGAAATTGAAAATATTTTTGAAAAACAAACTTAAAATTATTTTTTGGGGGTGGGGGAGGCTGGTAGGGTGTGAGTGGGTGTGGGTCGAGGGTAGAGGTGAAAAAATGAAATTTTGAAATTGAAAATATTTTTTTAAAAACAAACTTGAAATTTTTTGTTTTTTTATGGGAGGGAGGGTGGGGGGCTGGTAGGGGCTGGGTGGGTGGATGGGAAACTTAATTTTTTGGCTCAAAGGGTGAGGGGGTGGGTGGGGGTCAAAGGCGGGATGAAAAAATGAAATTTTGAAGTTGAGAATATTTTTAAAAACAAACTTAATTTTTTCGGGGGGTAGGGGGGGGGATGGGTAGGGGTGGGGGTCGAGGGTAGGGTGAAAAAATGAAATTTTGAATTTGTAAATATTTTTTAAAAACAAACTCAATTTTTTTTTGGTGGTGGTGGGGGGGGGGGACCGGAGAGGGGGCGGGTGATCGAGGATCGGGATGAAAAAATAAAAATTTGAAGTTGAAATATTTTTTAAAAACAAATTTAATTTTTTTTTCTTTTTGAAGTGGGTTGGAGGCTTATAGGGAGATTGATGGGGGGGGGGGGGGCGAGAGTAATGGGTGTGGGGGTAAAAAATAAAAAATTGAAATTAGAAGAAATAAAAAATTGAAATTGAGGGTAGGGACAAAATAAATTGATTTTTTCAACAAAAAAATAATTGTAATTTGAAGTTGGAAGAGAGTTTTGGAAAATGTTTTCCTTAAGTTTAGAAGGGAAGTCATTTTCCTTAAATTTAAGGAAAATAAGTTGATTTGGAAAACATTTTCCAAAACATTTAGCCCAACCAAACATGAGAAAATTAGAAAACATTTTCTGGAAAATGTTTTCCTTCATACCAAACACACCCATAGACTCTCTCATCTCTTTTCCCTGTATTACTTCTCCTTAGTCACACTCTATATTTCATCACTGTAAATGAGTATTGTTTCAGTTGAGTGAAAAATAAAGATCAAATTTAGTTGCTAGAAATAATGAATTTTTTATGATATAATAACCAAATTATCTCTTCTTTGGAAGTGGCTGATTTTAAACTTTCCTAAGTATCACAAATACTCATTTGTGTTCCACATAACAAGGTTAAGCAAAATTTATAGTTTTAGGTGTAGTTTCCTCAACTCAAGGCTATCAATTTTAGAAGTTTGTGTTTTTTTTGTTAAATTATAGTTATATTAAGTTGCAATGGCCAATTTGAGTAAATCTTGGCTTGCAGAATAGGATGGTCACATGAAAAAATTTACTTGTGGTGGGCCAGGAAAAAATTTAGTAGTAGGAACAATAAGAATTTGTCTAATTTTAAAATATGGCATAGGAAGTTTCTATTCAAGATTTCAATTTTCATGAAGAGTTTACTATGCAATAAACTTTCTATTGATAATACAAACACAACAACATATCCAGTGTAATTCCATGAGTGGAGTCTGAGAGGGTAGTGTTATTCCTACTTATAATAATTCCATAATTCAATATATACAATGCCTTTTATTTGTTGTGTTGTAGAACTCATAAATAGTAAGATATGGAGTACCTATTATGTAGAGTGAGGTAGCAACCAAGGTAGGTATAAAAACACTTTATGTGATTTTTGTGGTATGAGGATAGAAATCAGAACCATCACGAGGCATCGACTTAGAGAATGATGGCTTATGAAGCTTAAAAGCATTGTACAATAGATGATGATGCAATACACTTCGTTTGTGATATGTTGGGAAATATTGAAGATAAAAAAAAAATGCTAACTTTGAAGGAATTAATATGTCTGCTATAGAATATTTCACCAAGTCAATTACCTCATGTAGGCATAATATTAGGCTTATGTTGGTGCATTCAGAATCGCTACAACTATGTTAACATAGCATTTAACTCTATGTTAATATAGATAGAAAATTACATGGCAATTGGAGAGCACAACGATTACATACTGAGCATAATCCCACGTGTGAAAAAAAATGCCTACAACTCTGTGATATATTTTTAATAGGCCATTGTATTAAAGACGCTATTATGGTAGCAAATAAGCTTTGCTAACTTGGGCGTTCATAACATGTCAAAGTTTTATTCTAATGGAACAGAGAAGTACATTGATAATGATAAATTGGACTTGCCATTTTTCAGAATTTGACAAAAAAATAAAGCACACTTTTGCTTGGATAATAATTAGAATACTGATGTTGTAAATATATTTTTCTAAGTTCTTATGCCTTGTGATGTGAAGGAGGAGTCCTCATTATTTCATTTTGCCATTAAAGTATAAACTATGCCTTGGTAGATGTTTGTATTGATTTACTCACTTTTGAAAGCTTCAAAGTAAAAAGGGGTAAATCTATTTTCCATTCACGTAAGGTATAGATGTTGCATGCAAAATTACTCTGCAGAAGATGTATTGTGTATTTTTATTTCTGTATGGATCACTTTTGATATTGCTACTAAAATATTTTGAAGAAAAAAAAGAAGCATAACACCTTAAGATGTTGTGCGATCTGGTATTTCCTTTCAAATATAGAGTCCTGTTTTTAATTCTCAAACAAAAAAAGTATAGAGGTCTTTTTTCTTTCTGTTTTTGGTTCATCTTCAAACTACTTTCTATTTATGTATTATATTGATGGGCAGATTATTAATATGAATGCCATTGCCTTTGTAATTAAAAGTTCTTTGTACTATTAGTAATATTCACTTTCTAGGTTTTCTATAAACTAGACTATTTTATAAGGACAAGTAAAATAAAGATGTTGTAGCTTATATTACAGTTATAAGGTTTAATTTTCTATGCGAAAGTTGATTTCTGTATAGTTATTTAATCATAAATCGATAAAAATATATAAAAATTAAGTGTTGTTAGTAGAGAATTGCTCGAATTAACTGAAGTTGAAGAAGATGTCTCGACAAAAGCTTAACTACTGACAATCCTGTTGGAATAAATATACATTCCAATAGGATTACAAGTATAATGGCATATTGTGCCAATAACAGGAGCATCATTGATATTAATAGACTACTATATGCTTTCGTTTATCATCTTACCGATTGTATTCAAGTTTACTAGGTGAATTTGAATACATTGGTATTAAGCTGGAATATCAAAGAAAGACATTTTGAAAGTTAGGCGAAAGTGTCTATCCTATTTTTCATCTTTTTCTATGTCCCATACTTTGTAATCTTGTATGGATTTGTAAAAATAACCATTTACAAATACGTTTCTGAACTACATCATATTTCTTTAGTGCTTGATCTTCTTAATTCTCTTCGCTTTAGTTTACAGTTTCTGTATTGCTATGAATATTCCTTGTTATTCAGGGTGTGAACCAATATTAGATGTATTCCTAATCTAGAACAGTAAGCCATGGATCCTCCTCTTAGTACGTATCATGAACTATTCACATTGAGGATGAATTTCTGCAATGATTTTTGTACCAATAAACAAACTATTCAATTTATGATTCCTCTTTAGATTTGAGGAAGGCGAATGTGAGAGTTTAGGCCTTTACCATTTGAATTTTGCATTTTGAAACTGTGAGTCCTAGCAGAGAGATTACACTTCATGATTTATTCATCTCAGAGATGTAACAAATAACAGCTTTTCAGCTCCGTCCTGTACACCTGTTTGCATCTTGCTTCAACCTTTCTTTTAATTTTTGTACTTATCTTGACCCTTATAATTCCTTTATGTAATGTTTTTTTTACCAAGACTAGCCAAAACATCTTGCCCAATTTAAACATGATGATGCAGATGACCCCGAGAACATGTAAATATGTGGGATCTGTGGACTTTGATCTCAATCAATTCAGTGGTTGGTTAGTCTACAATCTACAGCTAACCTGAAATCGGATGAAGGTCGCCTTATTAAATATCTAAGTTTTGGTATTGAGCAATTAATGGGTGTCGTATGCTTGAGTGTATTATAGTGTCAACAAACATTGCTTTGAGTGTATATTCCCTTTTATCTTTTGTTATCATATGAATGTTCATTTGTGTGCTGCAGGAGTTGATTTTTTTAGGCTCTAAAAAGCATTTGGTCTACTCTATAATCTGTAGTTGTGAATTCTTCTAGGAGTAAAAATTTGAATTACGTTTGATAGTTGTGAATTCTTCTAAGAGAAAATTTGAATTACGTTCGATATGATAGAAATTAGAGGGGAACAAAACCGTTTAATTTAGAAATGATATGAGGCTTTTGTGTACTTTTTTTTTTTTTTTTTGGTTTCCCACCCGGTGTCCGGTATCCACATTGGAGTCCGACTAAATCCGAATTCGCACCGAAAAGTCCCGGGGTAAAGAGGCTCTTGTGTACTTAATATGCCTTTATCAGACACAGAAATGAAGATAGAGACGCATGCTTAGGAGAAAACATAACATTCTTACTACTATTATTTCTAGTTTGTAACCTTGTAAGTTGTTCTTTATAATTTCAGAAGGCATAGAATATATATACATAGATCTGACCTAAGTGTTGTCACATTGTCTTCCACTGTAGCAAAGATGATTGAGCCAAGTTCAACAAGTGCTTACCATGGTTGTCATGATCCAGATCGTCGTGATTGGCACCCATACTAACCCTCCGATGGGAGAACCATTACTACAACCCAAACAAACAAATTTTTTGAAAACCAAGGCATTTAAAGATACAGAAGCAGGTTTAAATGACTATAAAAATGGAGTCCCCATAAACTCCAAGGTTTTAATAAACAACTAACCAAACTAATGTGGAAGAACAACCCCTAGAACATGAAAGTCATTGTATCAAAACTCTACTAACGACAAGTTTAAGAACAAGGGGTACAACCCCGAAACTAAGCAACACCTTAAATAAATAGTCTGAGTTCGAAAAGAGTGGACTTAAACAAGAGAGATCCATGGCAGCCTAAAAGAACTAACTCACCCTTGAATCCGGTCACGCCCAATAGTCACCTATCTGAGGTCTATCAATAGCCATCTGAAGATGTCATGTACTCAACAAAAAAAGAGCAAGTGCAGTATCAGTACACAATCACAGTGTACTGGTAGGATCACGCAGTTATCCCAATAAGTGAAACACATGCAAGTAACCACAACATTATAAAACAAGCATATACCGAACATACACAATATTAGTCATCTTTTCAGGATCAATGTAGCATTCTATGTTTTCAATAATACACATTGGTTATCAATTTTGAGCAATATACAGTCTTCCAATAGCAATCATCATTAGATATGAATGTAATTATCACAAGTAGATACACAACACAATTCAATGGTCCTCTCACATAACCCAATTCAATGGTCCTCTCATGGAACCCACACCCAAACTGTTAGCATACCGGAACGTGGTACTTGATGCAATGTTTATGCCGGAACATGACAATCGATCCCATATTTATGCCGAAATGTGACAATCGATCCATGTTAGTGTGTTAGAACGCAACCCCCGATCCATTCAACAAACCACAATCAGAATCACAATGTGTATTCTCACAATCATACAACAAGAGGTGATTCATGGCATATAATTATTCAATTATCCTCATTTACGATTAGGGTGATCAATAATGCAATATTCACATACATACATGCATTATAATGAGCAATTACAAACATATATCACACCAACATGAAATCAGAATCATCACCTACCTCGAAACAAGCTTGAAACCCTAAGAAACTTGATCGTTCCCTTTCCGAATTCGTTCCGCTTGTTCTTGGTCTACAAACAATCATAATAACACAGGAATCAATAAACAATCACTAATTACCCGGATTACTAACAATTCTAACAACCCTAGATCATACACATGATCCCAAGTACCCAAAATAGGGTTGTTTCCACCATAGAATCTAGATCAAAACCCTCCCCCATCGATAATTACCTATTAGATTACGTTCTACGGATCGAAAAACAAATTCGGGGAGTTAAAAGCTTACCTTTAGCCTCAAGAATGGTGGAAAACTGTCAAGAGTCGCTTGGGGTTCGTTCCTTAGCTCTAAAAATCAAAAAGTGCAGAATAAAGATGTTTTGGGGTTTATTTACGACTTTAAATCACGTCGAACCCGCCACAGCGGTCCTCACCCCGCTACAGCAACCCCTCCCTGCCTGTAGAAATCCCGCCCTTGCGGCTTGCATGGAACCAGTGAGCTATTTTAATAATTCCAAGATCCCCATTCCACAAAACACCCTTAACCAACGACGCTCAGAAAATACCGTTCACGCTAAGATCAATTCTGGGAGTTCTACTAACTCGAATTCAATTTCGTAAAATCGTACAGGTTCCTGAACGATTTATCTAACCACACATGTAATCAAAATCATAAATAAGTCACCCGATTGCTACCAGATTTACCTAGACCTCACTGACTCTGATTTCATCCAAATCTGGACTAGGCTAGGAAATCTCAAGTTACTACGAAAAAGTTTTCTGGCCCAAATTCTTTCTCCATTGGCTTTTCTTTAACGACGGAATTAGGTTGTTACAATAGATACCAATTTATCCATCACTCGCCCCCGAGTGATCAACTAGGAGAAAAGGGCTAAAGCAAAAATATAGTAGTATCTGAATCGTCGAACAACTGGGGAAACTTGTCCCACATACTTTTTCTATTGACTCTGGGCTGCTAGAAGCTTAGATTTGATACTTCTCACCTTACCCTGAACATCTTTCACCAAATCAACTCTCAGAGGTTTCACATCTTCAACCTCAAATCAACCAATTGAACACCTACACATCCTCCCATACAATGCCTCAATGAAGTCACCTCAATACTCGAGTGATAAATATTGTTGTATGTAAACTTAACTACAACAAAAGCGATTCCCAACAACCACCAAAGTTGATCGTACACACGTCTACAACATGTTATCAAGGACATTGACACAATCATCCGGACGAATCCTTTAACACTTAAGCATGATAAAATTCCAAGTCAATACTCACTACAAATAGAAGTGAACATGAATCAACCAACATGCACTCATAATACCCAAACAATCATAGTTCTTAACAATATCTCCATCCCACAACATCAATTCCCATGAGCTTAAGTTATAACAAATTTGATCTTTAGAAATCAGATACTCATCGAGGGACATGTCCAAGCATACAACTCCTCCAACAGCACTATCGAAATGCTAGATTTAGTAATTGTAGATTACCTCTTAAGAATAGTAGAATTGGACCCAATGATCCCCACATTCAACCACACATAATCGATACATGACCTCGATGACTAGAGGAATATTAAGATTGTCGGACAACCACAATACGCACGGTAACTCTTCTATAAATTCTCAAAAGCAAGGTGGTACATGTAGAACTACTAAAATACTTTAACAACTCCAAGACAACACCAATTATGTCATTGGAAATAATCAAATCTTCTCAATCTTCCCACTCAACCAAAGAGAACATCGCAGGATTTGGTACCCCTGATCCACCACTAGGGATCCACCCATAAAAGTGAAAACACTAGAGCATAGCTAGTGAATCATACTCACAACACTAACAACTAACATAAACACTCTGACCTTTTACCTTATTATAAATCAACACTTTTAAAAATGAAACCTTTCTTAGGTACTTAACAATCAATAGTAGTAAACTTTACGACTCAAACCAAGTGTAAATCCTTTCAAAGGTTCACTACCTGATACAATTGATCATTTCTCACCTTACAAATTCGTACCTTGACAAAATATGTCACCATGAATGTAGACTTACAATGAAAAATCTGAATTGTAACTCAATCGTATAACACAATTCCCTTATCTATCAACATTAGCTTATACCTTGAAGATTTTTATGAAATCATGGATCTTCGCTTATCATCTATCGCATCTCCATCGATCCTACAATATCTTTCCCCAACAATCCAATCGTACTCTTTACTAAACTCTAAAACAAAAACAAGCACTTATGATCACGCTCAAGCTAATGCCTGCGCAATCCTTTCTCAAGTCTTTTACAATAGTTTTTAACCAATCTGAAGGACTTGTGACACTATTACCATAGTCACAACAAAACGAATGAAATCATGTGCCTCTGAACCCAATTATCTACCCCTCTAAGGATATCTCTTTAGCCTTCGCAACCAAATAAAATATTCTTGTTCTAGCCTCTCTCTAAAGGTTGTACTACATCCCACTATTTTTCTTCATTATAACTCTAACTCTTTAAAATTTGGTTCGAGTGGTGTCCCACCATCTCTTAAAACTTTCCATACAACCACGTTACTCACCAAATATTAGAAAACCTCAACCTTGGATACTTGCAAGTCGTAATTACTATACAAAATTCACTTAACCAACAATTTTTACTATATAGTTGCATTCCGTCACAATCCATCACGAACTCTTATTGCCATTACGCTTTGTCAGCCTTGACTATCACTACGAAGTCAACCTTTTTCATTAACACAATGCCTCAAACTCAAGTAAACTCATCAAATTCAAAGGACTAACCCCATTTTATACGCACCCTCTTGCTAAATACTTCCATTTCCTTTACCCTAGGTATACTCAATGGGACTTTCCTTATCCATAAGCTAGTCATTTCGGTATCAATCCACTCCTTTATGGCTTAAGATGAAATCACCAGTCCTCATACCACCCTCCTTCTTCTTAACAAACAAGACAGGAGCACCCTACGGGGAAGCACTAGGATGGATGAAACCTTTATCATGAAGCTCTTGATTTTGAGCCTTAAACTCTCTTAATTCTACTGGAGCTATACGATATTCGGTCATATCCAGCATAACCAAATCAACCCAAATCTGAAAATCTATAAACACAATAGGACAACACGATATACATAGGTGATTATGACTGACTCTTCAACTGGGGTAGAAACATGGATAGGGGCATCAAGTATATCACAAACCACATCAAATCCCAAGGCAATTGAACTGACACATACGAATAAATAGAACCCGGATTAAACAAAACAATAGTTATTCGAGCACAGACAAAAGTAGCTCTTGTGACCATTATATCACACCCTCAAACTCGATCTTCCCTGAAAAAGCATATAACTGAGCCCTGTCGTCTTGACGAGTAACCTCCACGCCTGGCTGCACTACTCTTCTACCTGTATTACCATTTCCCCGGCCTCTACGGCCTCACTGATTTCCTTCTCATATGCCCAAGTTCTCCACAATTTTAACACACCTTATAACTTATATTTGATTGCTGAACACTTAATTAGATCACGCGGGTTAGTTTGGGTACGATTCGGGGTCCATAATTGTTACTAAGGGAAAACAGGGGAGACTGGGCTGAGATTCTATCTCGCCTTGTCTCGCTCTAGCGGGAGAAATTTCGCACTGGCAGTTTGCGCTGGCAAGATTATCCCGCCCCAGCGGCTCCGACGAAAACAGAACCCTTGCCAACAATTTCTGGGGTTTCTCTATTTTCTATATTTCCCCTAGATTTCTCGGCTATAACTAGGCATTTAAGAAAATCCCTTTAGCTAGGACAATCATTGTCTACCTCCCGGTCAACCCAACGAAGTACACACTTTAGAATTCTTTTACATCGTTTCAACACTACCACACGCATGATACACGCAGACTTTCACACGGTTATCAGTTGGTCATAACGCACGTCCAAATTTCTCGCTTACGAACCACATCATAATTTATCTAGACCCTTGCACGTAATCTCGTGATAACTTTGTTTTCACAACAAGTTTCACGACACTCAAGAATTTACAACTTGCAGATAAGTCCAAATTCTTTAATTAATTCGTTCCATAGACGACCGTTATTGATCATCTATGCCTTATACGGCCCCTAAGGCAAGATACAAATGGGAACCTTCTCAGTTCCAATTAACTTGCTTGTGTCCCTTCAGCCGGGACTATGGTGTCTAGTTCACTTCGTTGAGATACCAATTGGAATCAGGAGATACAATTGGACTCAACTCATACCACAAGCGACAATGGTAGCTAGCAAGCCCCACAAAACTGCTAATTTCAATCATAGAACTTGGTCGAACCCAATTCTTAACTGCCTTAACCTTTACCTGATGGTAACCATACCTTAAATCAATCTTAGAAAGAACCGATGCACCTTGCGATTGGTCAAAAAGGTCATCTATCTGAGGCAATGGATACTTGTTCTGAATGGTGACCATATTCAATTATCGGTAGTCTATTCAGATCCTCTCTTACTAGTGATGGTGTTACCGTTGTTGTTGCTCTAGCTCGGACCATAGAGTGAAGGAGGAAATATATCAATTTGTATCACTCAGATACCAATTGGATTCAATTCATAGCACAAAGGAGTATAAATAAATGAGTTTTTCCTAAAGTCCTATAGCCTCTCGAAAAAAAGTACGGACACCATCATACCGTTCCGCAAGACTCTACTAAACTCATTTTGGTACAAAGAGATCAACGAACCTAGGGCTCTGATACAAACTTTGTCACGACCCAAACCGTCATGATTGGTACCCACACTAACCCTCCGATAGGAGAACCATTACTAAAACCCAAACAAACAATTTTTTTAAAACTAAGATAGATAAAGATAAGGAATGAGGTTTAAATGACTATAAAAATGGAGTCCCTATAAACTCCAAGGTTTTAACAAACAACTAACCAAAATAATGCGGAAGAACAACCCCTAGAACCTGAAAGTCATTGTACCAAAACTCTACTAACGACAAAGGCTACAACCTCGAAACTATACAACACCTTAAACAAATAGTCTGAGTCCAAAAAGAGTGGACTTAAACAAGAGATATCCATGGCAGCCTGAAAGAACTGGCTCACCTTTGAATCCTGTTACGCTCAATAGTTACCTAGCTGAGGTCTATCAATAGCCACCTGAAGATGCCCTATACTCAACAAAGAAAGAGCAAGTGCAGTATCAGTACACAACCACAGTGTACTGGTAGGATCACGCGGCTACCCCAATAAGTGAAACACATGCAAGTAACCACAACATTATAAAACAAGCATATACCGAACATACACAATATTAGTCATATTTTCAGGATTAATGTAACATTCCACGTTCTTAATAATATACATTGGTTATCAATTTAGAGCAACATACAGTCTTCCAATAGCAATCATCATTAGATATGAATGTAATCATCACAAGTAGATACACAACACAATTCAATGGTCCTCTCACGGAACCCAATTATATCAATGGTCCTCTCATGGAACCCACACCCAAACTGTTAGCATACCAGAACGTGGTACCTGATCCAATGTTTATGCCAAAACGTGGCAACCAATCCCATATTTATGTTGGAACGTAGCAACTAATCAATGTCTATGTCGAAATGTGGCAATCGATCCATGTTAGTGTGTCGGAACGCAACACCCAATCCATTCAACAAACCAAAATCACAATCACAATGTATATTCTCTCAATCATACAACAAAAGGTGATTCATGGAATACAATTATTCAATTATTCTCATTTACGATTAGAGTGATCAATAATGCAACATTTACATACATACATGCATTATAATAAGCAATTACAAACATATATCACAACTATCTCCTACCTCGAAACAAGCTTGAAACCCTAAGAAACTTGATCCTTCCCTTTCCGAATTCATTCCACTTGTTCTTGGTTTACAAACAATCATACTAATATGGGAATCAATAAACAATCAGTAATTACCTGGATTACTAACAATTCTAACAACCCTAGATCATACCCATGATCCCAAGTACCCAAAATAGGGTTGTTTCCATCATGGAATCTAGATCAAAACCCTCCCCCATCGATAATTACCCATTAGATTACGTTCTACGGATTGAAAAATGGATTCGGGAGTTAAAAGCTTACCTTTAGCCTAAAAAATGGTGGAAAACTGTCAAGAGTCGCCTGGGGTTCATTCCTTAGCTCTAAAAATTGATAAGTGTAGAATAAAGACATTTTGGGGTTTATTTACGACTTTAAGTCACGCCGAACCCGCCACAGCGGTCCTCACCCCACTACAGCGACCCCGCCGTGGCGGCAGAAATCCCTCCCCAGCGGCTTGCACGAACCAGTGAGCTATTTTAATAATTCCAAGACCCCCATTCCACAACACACCTTTAACCAATGACGCTAAGAAATTACCGTTCATGCTAAGGTCGATTTTGGGAGTTCTACTTACCCGAATTCAATTTCGTAAAATCGTACAAGTTCCTTAACGACTTATCTAACCACTCATGTAATCAAAATCATAAATAAGTCACCCGATTGCTACCAGATTTTCCTAGACCTCACTGACTCCGATTTCGTCCAAATCTGGACTAGTCTAAGAAATCTCAAGTTACTACGAAAAAGTTTTTTAGCCCCAATTCTTTCTCCATTAGCTTTTCCCTAACGACGAAATCAGATCGTTACAATGGTAAACAAGAAGAATCCGTAGAATTATGACTAAAGTTCTACAGGAATACACCCTACAATAACATTCTATCTATTGCTTCAATTGATATGACACCACATCTCGGTCCACATTTATCCAAGATTCCAAATAGAAATAGTTTCATATCAAGACGGATATACATTTAATTTTTAACTTTTCAATTTTTGTACACAAGTTTGTAATTATGATCCAAGTACGAGTACATGAAGATAACTTTTGAATGTGCTACTAAAATAATTTGTGTGCATAATCAATTGGGTTGGGCATCTAGTATAAATATAAGTTTTGAACAAGTCCACTTTTGGAAATTCTAAAATAATGTACTATCATATTGAACTCATGCAAATACTCCCAAACTATTTTCCATGTTCAATAATTTAATTATGTTTTAGCTTCCTACTAGATTTTTGACTAGTAAATTAAGATCCATGAGGTAAAAAAAAAAACTTCTCCATAACATGCTTGATTAGGAGGATTTTTTTCAACTTAATTTGCGGGTTTGCACGCATCTTGACTATTCAATCGACATTGAATATATCTGTTATCTCTTATTAGCACGTTATTGACTAACTCTGCTACTAAAATATTGGAATGGTTTTTTTTACTATGATGAAAGAGTAATAAAAAGGGATTGAACTCGGGTGCATGAGATTTGAACCATAAGGTAAAGATGGATCCATCTGATCTGCATACGAAATATATGTGAGGCCTAATCCAACCCATTATTATTTAATTTATTCACACGCCTGAAACTTTCTTTGTACTATTTTAATTTCTAGATTAATGTTTTTTCTAACAAAAATATAAAAATTTCAATCAAACAGAAGTAAGGCACAAATTGTTTTTTTTCCTGAAAGAAAAGCAAAATATGAGATGCATTATTGGGCTCCACTATCTATAATATAATATATGTTAACAATTTGAAGAATTAAATGTTTGAGTTGTTTATCCATTATGGAAGGGACAATATTCAAAACTAATTAAAGGTTTTCAGTAAAATCTTGTCTATATAGTTTAGGAGTGGCAAACTTAAATGGAGCGATATCAATGATAATATAATATATAGTTGAAGTCGATTTTAATTTATTCGAGATTGAGACGTAATTGTCATCATAAATTTTTAGTATTGAAGATCTTGAAAACCCTAGAAGAAGAAGAAACAAAGAGTTGAAAACCTTATAGTAAAGCATTCAAACGAGTCAATTCACCTAACCTACTCGAACTTGAATGAGTTAATGATCCATTTATTTATTAATTCAGTCTATTTCTATCCAAGTGTATAACCAACGTAATTCACTATTTTATTAACTATCCGCCCATTTTGATTCAACTCATTAGTTTCAAGCTAAGCAACTTTTGGATAGTTACTGATCCGCTCATTCATTAAATCAAGTGATTTTAACCTACCTTGATTCAACATACACAGCTCATTCGACAACCCTAAATTAAAGGAAAAGAAGGTCGTTTCCCAATATTGGAACATAAAGCAATCACATTTGGATTATGCTCATTTTGTCTTAAAATAGTTGTCATGTTTTTGTTTCTTGAGAGGTGGCTTGATTAATTTTTTGAGCTAGATTAGATTAGATTAATTGTATCAAAATTAAATGTAAATATTCGAAAGGTATACGAAAAATATTATATATTAAAATGTTTTGTCATATTAATATGATGAAAAAAATACATTTTAAAATATTGATCAAAGTTAATATAGTTTCACTCTCAAAAAACAAATCTGACAAATATTTTGAGGTGAAAGGAGTACATTGATTTCCTTGGAACTTGTGAAATTATTCATCTAGTTTTCATTTCCCTTTCAAAATTAGGTAATTGATTAAGTTTAATCTCACTTCACAAAACTATACCAATTAATTACCCCACTTAACTCCTTTGAAATTCTTTTCTCTTATTAAAATTTTTCTTTCCCAAATGTCATTTTCTCAGAGCTAACTTATGAACTTTTTCTCTAGAATTGTCAATAAATTAATATAACAATCCACGATTAAGCTACTTTGTACCAAACCCAAATTAGTTCAATTATACATATATATGTTAATCAAACTTTATTTTTTTTAATTATTATATTGTGCTGTTATTAGTAGCTTTGATGGTTGTTGAATTTGAGGATAATTTCAAGTTCAAACAGTAACAATAAATTCATGAGTAGTTGAAGCCTAGTAGATTATTCTTTAAAGTACTTAATTTTCTCATGTAATTAAAATATAGGAAAAATCACACCATATACACATTTAAGAGATAATATTACGAGTTTTAAGCCTACTCTTAAAAAAAAATCTTATTTATAACAGTTTAATTACGGATTATAACATATCAATTAAATTTAACTTTATTTAAAAATCAATTAAAATTTAGTTTATTAAATAATTAATTTTTTATATTATTAATTATTTAATTATGTTGATTGCAGTTCCTTTTCTATAATTAATAGGTGAGAGAAATAATATTAATGAGAGAGAATTAATTTGTAATTATCTATTACACCTTTTAAGGGATTTTTTAACTTATTCAAATAACTTTTATTTATTAATGACTATTGGGGCCTTTAATTTTTTTAAAAAATAATAATTCATCACCGTATATTTTAACATATAATTTTCTCTCTTTAATTTTTTTTTTTTTTTTTTGCTTTTCTTGATGTTTTTTTAATTTTTAATTTTGATATTGTTTTTATTTTAATCTGATTTTTTTAGAATTAAGAATTCTATATTTTGAAAATTTGATTTCATTTTTTATTTTAATTAATCTAAAACTTGATTTCTTGAGAAAAAATAATTGTTTACTTAAGTTTTGAACTTGTTTTTGGTGTGTTTTTCTATATCTAAAATACTGTTTTGTTGGTGAAATAAGTATATTTAATTCTGAAATTTGTTGATATATATAGATAATATGAGATCATAAAATCTTTAATAAGGATTTCTTAAGTTTTAGCTTAAATATGATTAAAAAAAAATCACACTTGAATACGGAATATAAATTGAAGAGAGAGGAAAATATAGAACTTGTATTAATTATTGCAGTTAAGACTTTTAATTACATGTTTTGATTTTTGGGTGATGTATATTTCTTTTGCTACAATTTCTGACAACAATATATAATAAGCATTGTTTTACAACCAGATTTATTCTTTCCGGATTTATACCCATTGGATACTAATTTTATACATTTTATATTTTTTGTCTGTGTTCTAAAATTTCAAGTTGGATACCAAGTGTATATAAATTGGATAAAACATTAACTTGTTTTAGATTGTCTAATTTGGTTGAAATATCAGTTACATTTTGTTTTTTTCATTTTCAAGTGGGATATCTGTTGGATACCAATTGAATACAACATTAACTTGTTTAGGTTGTCTAATTTGATTGAAATCTCAACCACATGTTGATTTTTCAATTTTCCAATGGGATATCAATTCAATACTAAATTTATACAAATTGGATACAATATTAACTAGTTTTACATTGGCTATTTCAATTGAAATCTCAATTACGTGTTTTTTTTTTCAATTTTACCACTGGGACGTCAGTTGGATACCAAATGTATACCAATTTCATACTAAGATTTGACTTAATTTTTCCAGTCAATATCAATTGCATACAAACATTACCTATTTTTTGAGTATGCATTTGAAAAACACTGAATACACAAATGATTAACTAGCATACATAATAAATATTCTGAAATTATAATTCATTAACTAATTAAAAGACAAAATAAATCAAAACATGAGTTTGCCACAATAAAACAACCAAATCAAAATAAAAATAAATTATGTCTTTTTTCAGAAGGGTAATTTGAACATGTCTTCCTATTGTGTTCCTCCCTGTTGACACCCAATTTTGGACCTCCACATATAAATTAATCATCGAGCTTCTTAAATCCCAAACAATTTGAAATAATTAATTTTTTTTATTAAAGTTCAAATATTTTTCAAGTTACTTTTAATTAAGTTTATCATTTTTAAGTAATATATATGTTTTATATAATTTTGTATATAATTAGTATATTTTATAAATAATTCAAAAATTATCTCAATTTTTTTTTAATTTTAGTTAAATATTCTACTAATTTAGTTTAGTTCAAATGATAGTTATAATTTTGAATTAACTAGTTTGTAATTAAATTAATTATTTTATAATCAAGTTAATTATTTTATTTCTTTGAATTTAAGAAGCCTGTTAATTGATTGATTTTAATTCATTAGCTAAATTTAGCTAAGTTTCGAATTTGGCAATGGCAAAATTAGCCACTTGCTATCCTAGCCTCCCAATTCTTTAAGACCCAAATTGGGCCATATTTTCAACCTAATTTGATTCCAAACAGCCCACTTCCCCAATTCCATTTTTCTCCAAATCCCAGCCCACCCCTTTAATTCCCAGATCCGGCCCACCCTTTTAGATTCCTCAAACCCAACAAAAATAATAACACCAACAACACGTACATCATAATCGACCCCACCCTTTTATTTTTTCCAGCAATTCCCAACTACCCAGCCCACTTTTTGACCCCCGACCCGGCCCACGCCTTGTTCCAAAAAGAAAACCCAGCAGCTTCTTTCTTCTTTTTCACGATACAGCACAACAATGTCAGCAGCTAACAACAACGCAGCACAGAAAGCACGCGTTTTTCCCTTTCCTCTTTGAGAATGGGGCGAAAATTTCAGAAAAAGTAGGTTTTCCTTTAATGGTGAAAGGTTTTTGGAATTCAAATTTGTGGGCCTTAAACTTGAAATTGCCCTCATCTTTCCCCCCCTATATAACATCTTTTCTGTTCAGCTGTAAAAAGGGGAGAAATTTATTTTTTCCGAAAGAATTAGTTAGAATTTGAGAAAATTACAGTGAACATTAGATACACCTATTCATATATAGACATTCGAGAAAATAGGCTTTGGGGGTTAGAGTAAAGTTGGAACTCTTTTTTGAACAATCGATTCTTACTTTAAGAAATTGGAAATACGATTTTTTCTATTTCTAAGTCCGGAAAGGGATCCTTTTGGGAGTTGATTCGAGGTGCTGAGCCGGCTGTCCGAGTATAAAATTGGCGTGGAACTCGCTGCTGTCTCCTAGCTCGTCTCGTCTCTGTTCATTGCCCCGCAACATGTGACATTCGCCTCTTTTATTTTCCTATATTTCGTCATCTCTGTTATGAAATATCAGACTTGTTTTAAGTATTCATGTCTTGCAAGTAATTTTTCTTAGTTTGTTTACGATAACTGTTGATGCTGAAATGTATCTAAATTACTTTCGAGATTAGTATAGCTTTGAAGCTTTGTTTCCATGGCGTGTTAGACAACATGATTATATTACTTGAAGCCATTTGTTTGCCGTACCTAAATTATTACTATTATTTTTTAATGTGCATCAGCTTTTCTTTTAAAATGGTTTGTTAAAAAATGTTTTGTTACAATGTCGTTTCTGTTTTAGTTAAAAAGTAGGCAGAATGGCCAGCAATTAAAATGTTCTCTTATTAAAAGCCATGAAAGGGTATCCTTGTAAAGTTTTAATTAAAAAAAGTAGGCATTATATAGTCACCCTTGTAAAGTTTTATTTTTGTACGTAAGTAGTATTTAAGTTCTTTGTTGTTTGTTAGTTAAATCATGAGTTTTTTTGTTTTTTGTTTTTTTTAGTGTTAAATAATAGCACTATGGTGTGTATAAAAATCTGAAAAGGACATTACCTTAGTTTGTTTTAGTTCGAAAAAGTAAATTGCAGATCGTATATTTTCTTTAATAAATGTAACCCATTTAAAAAATATTTTTAATCTCTTTGTCATTCTGTAATATATTTGGATGTGTGTAAATTTTGAAGGATTACTATTTAATTCATGCTCGCTTGAATTAAAAAACTTGAACTTAGTTATATCTATTTTTGTTCGATATCGAGTAAAGTTGATTATCTTACTAATCTCTTTACCCTCTCTTTTACTTGCATGAACTTTGGAGCAAAAATGGAGTCCCAATTAAGGACTCTCGCAAAAAAATAGAGTCTCATGGACTCGTTACTGGCATACCTGCATATGAAGTCTTCACTATATCTTAGACTACCCGAATAGCAATGAAAGCAAGCAAAACTCATTTGGTGGCATTTATATGGCCTCTTATATTATTATTATTATTATTATTATTTAGCATTTATTTGTTTTAACTTGTTTATGTGGCTTGAATATGTTCTTGTTTTTTAATAGCTCACATAGGATAGGTAATTGGGATTGGGAACCTTTATTTAGTTCTAGTTACTAATGATTTTTTTAAAACTTATATGTAATCTTAACTTTATTTCTAAAAAATTACTTTAAAAATAAAACAAGGGAGCCACTTTGGTTTAAAGTTTTAAAACACTTCAAAGTGTGCTGCTACAAGTACTTTTTTTAAAAAAATAAAAAATAAATAAATAAACTAGTATCGAACTTTTAGCGATAAATTTTAGTTTAAGTAAAGTTATTTTAAACAAGTTTCAAACTTTCGAATTCAAGAGTTTTCAAATGTTAAAATGTTTTTCAACTTATGACTTTTCAAATTATTTTAGCACTTACTTTAGCTTTAAAATTAATTAACCTAAGTTTGACCGGTTAACTGTTTTTAACAGATTTTAAAGGACGCCTTACCCCTTCCCTTTAATATAAATTAGAACCCTTACCTAGAATCTCACAAAGTTAAATAAACTTTAATACAGAGTTAATTTAGCATAATGTGAGCAAAATAGGTGTCCTAATTCACCGCTAACATAATTAGGTGGCGACTCTTTAAAATAGTTTTAAGATTCACCAATATGTTGTACACCATTTGAACCTCGAGTTAAAATGGGGTATAACAATATTTATTTGATTATTTGTATTTGACTGACCTTTTATTTGAACTGGTTTTATTTAATTAAATTCCCCAAAAGAAAGTCATTTTTTAAAAATAAAATAAAATATATATATATATATATATATTATTTATTTATTAATTGTTTTATTTATGAATTATTTCATTAGTTATCTCGTTAATATATGAGTTATATTCTTAAAACCTTTTAGTTTATTTTATTTCCAAATACAAAATGAGTTTTCTTAGTTAATATTTTCTCAAAATCAGTCAAAGTCATTTTAGTCAAATCGCCGGTCAACCGCAAGTTAGCGGACATTACGAGGGCCTAACACATTCTCGGAATGTACATTTGAACTCGAACCCTTTTATTTTCAATTGATTTTATCTATTTAAGTCTTTTGAAAACCTCACGTTTTTTCTTGATTTTTACTAAAAAATCAAGTGGTGACTCTGTCCTTTTGAAAATTCGATTTCTCTTAAATCATAAGTTTAATCGATTTTTCGAAACTTAGTCATTTTTTTATTTTATTTATATTTTTAAGTAAAACACTCCCGACGACATGTACTGCACGTAATCTTAGACCTCTTGAATTTCACACCAGCAAACCATTTATAAGTTGTGGTCTCCCTACAGTTCTTTTTGAATCAGGCGACAATAATTTCTGCTCCAACACTTTTTGAATTGCATATTTTTCTGTTTCATCATAAATTATTGTGTCAATATTATATCATACAAAAGTACAAATAACTTTTATACATATGTTATATCAATATATAAATTTCATACCATTTTTATGCTTACAAAAGTCATACAAAAGTAAAAATACATATGTTATTTTAAAACAATTTCATATGTTATTACATAATACAAAAGTAAAAACACATATGTTATATTAGTATACAAATTTCATACAATTCTTATTCACACATTTCTTACCTATTTCATGCCAAAAGTTATCAATTATTCATACCAGGATCATGCCACTAGAATATCAAAATAATTCCAACTTAGAAATATTAATTGTCATTTCTTTAATAAACAATATACCAAATTCATTACATTATTATTTTCAAAATTCATTACAATATAATGCCAAAAAAAATAATTCAATCAAACCAAAAATCATACCAAAACATTATCGATTGTCATACATGCTTGGTAGTATAAGTATACAGATTCCAAAGAAAAAACTATCTATTTTTTAAACCAAAAATATACCAAAAAGAAAAAATGCGTCAGACAAATAATGAACAAATTCAATGTTCATACCAAAATATAAGATTATACATTTTAAAAAAAACACCATAATTCAAATTATTATACACAACAAAAAAATCTGAAATCAGTATACAAATTTCATATAATTATCATGAACATTTTTCATACCTATTTCATGCCAAAATTATACCTATTTCATGACATAAGTCGTCACTTTTTCACAGTAGAATCATGCCACTATAATATCAAAATAATACCACTTTTAACTATTAATTGTCATTTATTAGACAAATAGTATACGAAATTCATTCAAATATAATTCTAAAATCGTACCAACATGGTATAACCAATATACCAAATTCAAATAAATTTTATGTAATTTTTTAATCAGAAATATACAAAAAAAAAATGAATGTTCAAACAAAAATCTATACCAATTTCAAACAAATTTTATGTAATTTCAAAAGTGACTATTCATACCAAAAACGCCATAATTAAAACTATTATTCACAAACAAAATCTGAATATTTTTTTTCCAGAATCACTGTTCATAATTTTTTTGAACGTTTGGTTTGTATTACAATACAAATAAAAAATCGCAAAGAACACTAACCTAAAGGATCCCATCTACCACCATGTTTTATTAATACTAATAAGAAGCCGTCCAGAAAATAAAGATTATTGAATAAAAACGAATATGAATTAGATGAGAGTGACAAGATTTCTAGAAAAAAATCAAAGAGAGAGAAACGTGGAAGAAAATGAATGAAATCAGAATTTTTAATTAATTTTAACAAATTAGAGTGAAATAAGGAAACAAAATATTCTTAATTAGTTTGAATTTCCTTAATTTATGCTAATTAGTAATTATCTTCAATCAATTCAAATTTAATTAACACACTTATTTCCGTTTTTTTACCTTTTTTTTCAGAAACGATTTTTTTTTATCTTTTTATTTTTTTCAAAACAAATTTTTACAATTATTTAAAAAAATCTTTTTTTTTAAGAAACTGTTACAACCTGAAATTTTTTATTGTTACAACTTGAAAGTTTAATTCTACTGCTATAACTTAAAAATATTAGTCTAATATATGTCATATATGAAATTTTCACATACCATAGAAGATTTCAAATATAACATAATGGTAGAAAAATATTGTTTTATTTATATAGACGATACCAAATACTTAAAGATTAAATTTTAGTCATGTCCGTAATGAGTCTTTTGGATCTTGTCAAAGATTTTATGTCAACAAAAAAAAAAAAAAAACTATTTGGGATAAATCTAATGAAGTGACATAGACGGTAAAAATTTACATAGTAAATTTCAATTTAATTGTTTGGGATTTAGACGTAGCGATGGTTATAATTATAAATAGAGTGTATTTATATAAATTTATAAACTGATCAAATTAGTTTATTATTTATTTTTAATCAATTAATCCAAAAGGACACTACTCTATATCTTTTAAGTAGATTTAGATTTATAAACACTTGATTTATTTGCCAAATACATAAATAAATAAATAAATAAAATACACACAAATTGATTTTTACCAACTTATAAGCTTAGTAAAAAAAAAATAATTAGTTTGTAAATATTCACTGTATTAATTCAAGAATGGGGTGAGATTGCACCTTGGGCTACGGCCTTTTTTCGGATCTTAGATAAATACGGAATATTTTATGTACCGAAAATATCCCGTTGAACTTGTGGATTGTGATTAAGAAAATAATAAAAACTATCAAAAGGGACTTTTTTCTAATTTTATTTTATTTTTGTCTATTTTGTGATTGATAAGAAAAGTCAAAAAATTAGAAAAGAACAAAAGTGGAAATTGTTTCGTGACGTGCGTGAAATAATAGTAGGCACACGACTTTTAATCTAACATCTTCTTTCCATTAATATTATATTAATTTTTCTCGTAAATACTGATTTGTATCAGATAAAACATCTTAATTCATTTTCAATATTATATTAGTTAAATACTTTAATTAACAATATATACAGAAATACATTCAAAATGTATATGTCACATCAGCGCAAATGTCTGAAAATTCAATGAAAAAAAGTTAAAATGTTAAGTTGTGCATTTTTATAATTATAATATTTAATTATCAGTTAAGACCAAGTTATTATCTTACCTTCATCGATAATATGTATCATTGATCTCCTTTTAGGTGTTATGATTCCAATCATATCTGATCTCATTCGTTCTCCCAACTTTCCACCTACGCGACTCACTACATAGGTTTAAAAAATATATACATGTAGAATAATAGAGTTTGTCTCTCAATGAAGTGTTGATAATGTTGTTTGATGTTTTTTCGATTTCTACGTTTTCGTGAAAAATTTAACCTTTAATTTCTTATTTTGTTGTTTGGCCTATTTAATTTATTTATTTTTTAATTGGAAAGTAACACTTCCTTTATTTTCGCCATTGATTTTTGTCTATCTCCTATAATAAAAGGCCAGTTCCGTTGACTTTAATAATAATTGATTTTTTTTATTAATATTAAAAATCAATTAAAAATGTAATACTTTATAAAATTCTTCATATTAATCAACTTAAATTGAGGATTTGATTTAAAAGCACCATCTAAAATTCTTCCATACTTAATTAACCAAGTTATAGCTCCAATTTTTCAAAAAGTCTGAAAATATCATGTTCAAATTATGCAATCATGAAATTTGTTTGGTTTGAATACATGGAAAATAAGAAATAATAATCACAATATAAAATATAAATAATATTTTATTTATATATAACAAGAACCAATTACTATCAATACAAATATTTCCACCAATTTAATAATATTATCATATCCACTTAATTGGTATAGTCTAGGTTAATATATCTTGTTCACGAACCAAATGACACCTAAAGTTGATAGCATATATTGATTCAAGGGGATATTCTCCCCTCCTCATTTGTTTGTTTTAAATGGTGAGAGAGAGAAGCGATGGTAAAACTATGTTTATCGATATAGTTTAAATTAAATCGTCGTTTTTGCCAATTTTTTTTAATTATATAGATGAAAGAACATGTTTTTTTTTAATGAAATTTCTTCCTTTGACACTACAAAGAATAACAAGATAGATTCTAGATGAAAGTGAGGGAAAACTAAGACAAAATTATTGACATGATTATAACATTACTATAGTCTATTATTTACTGCTCAATTAAGAAAAAATCTCTTCGATTCTAATGTAATGTTTGAAATATAAGTGTCAAGACTCAAGAGTTTCCAAATGGAAAAACATTACTCATGTATTACGAGTCTGTTAGAATTTCAATCCCAATATAAAAAAGAAAGTACGACTTTCCTGTCGAAAAAAAATTCCTCACTCAAATAACCCTATATATTATTATTCACTGGATTATGAATCGTTGAATTTTTTTTTTTAAAGTTTTGAAAATAGTTAAAAATTCAAGTCGCTCCATATGAAGTATGTTCATTTCAAGCAAAGATGACGTATTATGGAGAAAAATTAAAAGTATCATTTATTTTTTTATACGTCTTAGTAGCAAAGACGATGAAAGAGTCACAACATTCGCTTTCTGGAAGATATATTAAACCCAAAGTTTGGACTTAATATTTACGTAGAAAGTTGCTAGTTACGCTAAAAAAGTTACATTACTTACCACAAAGTTTTGACTTAAAAA
Source organism: Solanum commersonii (assembly GCA_029007595.1). NCBI lineage: Eukaryota > Viridiplantae > Streptophyta > Magnoliopsida > Solanales > Solanaceae > Solanum > Solanum commersonii. The sequence goes on from JAJTWQ010000068.1 coordinate 3,242,959, forward strand.
AAAAAAAGATTTATGTGTTATATAATTCTATAAAGTTAATCAAATATCATTTTTCATTATTTAATATTAGGCTTTATGTATATCAATGTATGTGTTATCATATTAAAAAAAAAGATTATAACAAAGTTCTTCTATGAAGATAATATTTTCTAATTCTTTTCCTTTTCAAATAAGAATTTTAAATTTGAATTAAATATAGTGTTTAATGTGACATGGCATGTGAAGTAGAAGAGAAGAAAACTTTAGTTGTTTAGTATATTTTGAGGAAAAAACTAATAATTGAGTAATTTATAGTCTTAAAAAAATCAAAAAAGTAATTTCAATAAATGATTTATAAAATATAAATGACAATTTAAGAAATTAACTCAACCATAACATTACTTGTCTATAGTGTTTGAAATGAGAAGAAAATTTACTCCTTTACCCTTATAGTTAACGAATTAATTTGTATAGTTTTTGAATATATGAATTTTGATTATTTTTTATTTTATTTTATTTTAATTAGTTTATCTTATAGTGCTTTTTAGTCCATTTCATAAAGAATATCTTTTTCTTTTTTGGCAAGTGATTTTTTTTTTTTGACTTTTCACTTGACATGTTTAGTTATGTTTCATAAATAATGTCTTTTTTTCTTTATTTGGCAAATGATTTTTAATTTTAACTTTTCACTTGGCATGTTAATTAAGACCATGTTTTGATACATTTTACATAGCTTTAATTTATGATCATATATATGATTCAAAAATCTTATTTACTTTATTAAATTCCTATTAAGTCAAAGTAAAAAATATGAAGTTATTTTGGATCAGATCAACTTAATATAAATCTAATCCCATGAAAATGTTTTAAGGTAAGTAGATAATAAGGTCAAATAAGACATCTAATAAGAAAATTTTTACCACTTATAAAAGCTTGCCAAGACTTTTAATTGACTCACTGAGTCTTCAGCCTCCTTTTACATAGGATACAATATGATACCTATGAGAAGAATCCCTAAACTTCCCCAAGAATTAATTATTGAAATATTTATATGGTGTCCTATTATGTCATTGATGCGGTTTATGTGTGTTTCCAAATTTTTTGATGCCCTTGTGTTGGATTCAGATTTCACTCATGTCCATCACCTACGCTCTATGACTCGCGAAGGTGGAACAAAATTCCTTATGGGAAAAATTGAAAATTTATATGCTTTAGATCTTAACGAAGATGGAAATATATCTAGATAAAATTTTGATTGTCACGATCAATACTTCAATGGACCGTGTGTTAATGCTTGATATTGCAATTGGAAGCATGATAAGGAGCCTGTTAGAATTTTCAATCCCAGTACAAGAAAAATGGTAGTACTTCCCTATCAGAGAAAATATTCTCGCTCAGTTGAATCTTCATATTACTATTCATTATGAGCCCGTAGAGAAGTAGTACAAAGTTTTGATGCAGATTGATAATTCACGTGGACATGTACGAAATTTTATTTTCACTTTACGCATAGACAAATCATGGAGAAAAATTAAAAGTATCTTTGATTTTTTCCCAAGTTTTAGTATAAAAACTTGCTCTATTGAAGGAGTTATCTATATGATGGATTATTTGAAGAAAGCAATAGTTGCATTTGATTTAAGAACTGAAAATTTCAGAGTTATTGGATTGAGTGATGATACATGTAAAAATATATTTGATTATGATGTCATAGAAGTGAAGCGCAAAATAGCATTGCTAGACTGTTGGGGTGTTTCACTGGTCAAAATGATTTGTGGATTTTAGAAAATTCTGAAAAAGAAGTATGAAAGAGTCATGGCATTCACATTCCTTCGCAATGAAAAGATGTGAAAGATATATTGAAACCAAAATATTGCCCACCTCAAGGATTCTACGATTCTCGTAATGGAGAGATTATATTTATTGCGATGAAAAATAGTATTTTATTTTGTAACTTTTATGATGTTGACAAAAATAGTTGGAGACATTTGGAAATTCATGGAGCTCCAACAGAAGATGAAATTTATGTTATTAATTTTTATATAGAAAGCCTATACTTATGCTAAAATAAATAAAAATATTTCAATACTTATTACTAAGTTTGGACTTGTGTTCTTATTTTTTCCTTTGATTTGCTTGTTATTTAATTCTATATAGTTAGAATACATTATTTTTTTTCCTTTTCTTTTTTGAGTCACTCCAAATGAATATTATTTCTCTCTATATTATATTAAGCTTTATGTATGTCAAACTATGTGTTATCAAATAATGAAAAGTTCATAAAAATTTCTTCTAGAGTGGTAATATTTTATCTTTTTCTCTTCTCTAATAATTAAGAATTTCAAATTTGAATTGAACAAAATATTTAATGTGACATGTAATGTCAATTAGAAGAGAATTTTTTTTTTTTTGTAATATTTAGTATATTTTGAAAATAATAATAATAACAATTGAGTGATTTTACAATTCTAAAAAAATACAAAAATTATTTTAGTTGACAATTTCATAAACATAAATTAAAGTTTGGACTTGTGCTTTTTTTTCTTTTTTCTTTTTTGATAAAAATAATTTGCTTATTATTTAATTTTATAAAGTTAAAAACACTGTTTTGTCTTCTCTTTTTTTTTCTTTTTCGAGTCGCTTCAAATGAATCAAAAATTATTTTTCTTTCTTTTATATTAGGCTTTATGAATGTTATGTATATGCTCTCAAATAATAATAAAATTGGTCATAAAAAAATTATTCTAAAAAGGTAATATTTTCTATTTTTTCTCTTTTCAAATTTGAATTGAGTATAGTATGTTATGTGACATAGCATGTCAACTAAAGAGGAAAATGTTCTTTTGTTATTTAGTATATTTTGAAGAAAATTGAGTGATTTCATAATCTTAAAAAATAAAATATAGTTTTAATTAATAGACAATTTCCCACTTAGGAAATTAACTCAATCATAACATTACTTGTTTATAATGTTTGGAATACGAGGGTCTACAAATGGAAAAACATTACTCATTTGCTCTTATAGATAAAAAATAATAATTAATTTGTATAGTTATGAATATATAAATTTGATTATTTTTTAATTTTAATTAGTTTATCATACAATCCTTTTAAGTCAGTTTCAAGAAGAATGTGTTTTTCTTTTTTGGCAAGTGAGCTTTAATTTTGACCGTTTCACATGGTATATTAATTAAAATTGTATTTAGATGAATTATACATATATTTAATTTATGAACTTATATATGATTCAAAAATCTTATTTACTTTATTAAATTTCCTATTAAGTCAAAGTACAAAAAGAAGAAGTTATTTTGAATCAGATCAACTTAATATAAATCTAATCCAATGCAAATGTTTTTAGGCAAGTAGATAATAAAGTCAAATAAAACATTTAATGAGGAAAAATTTAGCCTACTTATAAAAGCTTGCAAAACTTTAGTTTGACTCACTCAGTCTTCAGTCTCCGCATGGGATACAAATATGATACCTATGAGAAGAATTTCTACCCGTCCTCAGGAACTAATTATTGAAATATTCTTATGGCTTCTTGTTATGTCACTGATGCGTTTCAGGTGCGTTTCCAAATTTTTTGATGCTCTTGTGTTGGATTCATATTTCACTCATGTCCATTACTTACGCTTTATGACTCGTGGTGGTGGAACAAAATTCCTTATAGGGAAAACAGAAGATCTATATGCTCTAGATCTAAACGAAAATGGAAATACATCTAGATGGAATTTTGATTGTCACGATCAATATTTCAATGGACTGAGTGTTAATTGTTCATACTGCATCTGGAAGCACGATAAGGAGCCTGTTAGAATTTTCAATCCCAGTACAAGAAAAATGATAATACTTCCCTATCAGAGAAAATAATTTCACTCGGTCAAATCTTTATATTACTATTCACTAGGTTATGAACCCGTAGAAAAGAAATACAAAGTTTTGATGCAAGTTCATAATTCAAGTGGGGATGTACAAAATTTTATTTTCATCTTAAGCATAGACAAATCTTGGAGAAAAATTAAAGATATCATTAATTTTTTCCCCATGTTTTAGTATGAAAAGTTTCTCTATTAAAGGATTTATCTATATGATGGATTACTCGAAAAATTCAATAATTGCATTTGATTTAAGAGCTGAAAATTTCAGAGTTATTGGATTGGGTAATGATATATGTGACAAGATATTTAATTATGATTTGATAGAAGTGAAGGGAAAAATAGCATTGCTGGACTGTTGTGGAAGTTTCTCTGATTGAAATGATTTATGGATTTTAGAAAATTCTTAAAAAGAAGAATGGAAGAGTCATGGCATTCACATTCCTTCACAATGGAAAGATGTGGAAGATATATTGAAAGCAAAATATGGACCTCCTCAAGGATTCTGTGATTCTCGTAATGGCGAAATTATATTTATTGCGGTAAAAAATAATATTTTATTTTGTTATTTTTATAATGTTGAGAAAAGTAGTGGAAGATATTTGGAAATTCACAGAGCTGCAATAGAGGATGGAATTAATGGCATTAATATTTATGTATAAAGCCTCTACTTATGATAAAATAATAAATAAAAATATTTCAACTTATTACTAAGTTTGGAGTTGTGATCTTATTTTTCTTTTCTTTTTGAGTCACTTCAAATGAATATTATTGCTCTCTATAATATTATTAGGCTTTATGTTTGTCACGACTCAGACCATCGTGATTGACACCCACACTAACCCTTTGGTGGGAGAACCATTTATACTAATTAGCTAACCAACTTAATCAAAATACTAAAGCATTTTAGTTACAGAAACAAGTTAAATGACTAAATACAGAAGTTCCCATAAAATTTCAAAAGATCTAACAACGAATTGCGGATATTAATGCCTAGAACTTGAAAGTCAATGTACCAAAACTCTAACAATGAACCAAAAGTCTAAACAAGAAGGGTTACAACCCCAAAATAATGTACTAACAACTAGCTAGAAAGTCTAAGTCCGAAATGTGGACATACACATAAAGAGAACTCATGGCAGCCTGGAAGAACAGACTCACCCTTGAATTCGAATGACGATCATTGATATTCTAAGCGAGGTCTGTCAATAGCCGCCTGAAGATGCCCTGCACTCAAGAAAGAAAGAGCAAGTGCAATATCAGTACACAACCACAGTGTACTGGTAGGATCACGCGACTATCCCACTAAGTGCAACATACATAAGTCAAGACAACAAAACAATAACATGCATACACCTATCACGACCCAGGGGTACCCCCTACACGTAACACGATGTACTTGACTCTAAAGGGGCGCATACAAGCCCTTGGTATATCCCTGAACACAAGATAAATAGGAAATACGAAAAAATTTAAAACTTTTACAATTGAAGTCATATCTCATAAAAACAAGCGGAAGTCTTTACTAAACCTTTGTCTCAAACCAACTATTTAAACTCATGAATAAAAGTCTAGGGACGCAGCCCATACAAAGTCTAAAACATAAAGAAATGACATAAGGGAAATATAGGTTCGTCCTTGAAGCTATCAGGACTCCACAAAATCTTCAAGTCTTCTTGCACCTTAGGACCTAGCCTCCAAAGCAATTCAAATCTCCAAGACCCTACATTTGGTTAGAATGTAGGAAATATGCATTAGTACAAAATGTACCAAGTATGAAAGCTAGCATACTACATAAGAGCATCTCAAATAGTTAGTCAATATAACACATAAGAATAAGAGATAATAACATATTCATAACATAATCATCATAGTCATAATATAGTCTCCAACATAAACATCATATAAGTATAACTCAACATAAGACATAGTTAATAAGCATAGGAGATAAGTCATAATCATATAAACATAATTGACCCTTGGTCATCTATACCATAATAGCACCATTCTCAAGTAACCTTAAAAGCATACAAGTGCAAAGCAAGAATAGTATCCCATCATACTACCCAAGCCAAGTATCCCTTTTTGGTCATCTTAATCATATTCTAAGTACATGGTTAAGTCATAAGTCTTTCTACCATAAGGGAACCATACTTATAAGTGACCTCAAGACACACTTGTGCAATACATGAAGGCATCCCATACTACCCTTCACACTAAGCATAACCTTGAAGTCATCTTAATCATATTCACCCTACTTTGGTCTTGCTTATTAGCTTACTTCATAAAGACAAGGGATCTATCACCTTAGTCAATCATATCTTTGAAGGCAACTTATGGCAACAACCAAAGCTAAGTCACACTACATAAGAAAACCCTTCACAACTAGCCCCAAGTCATACTTGTGCCATGTATGGATAGCATCCCATACTACTACCCACACTAAGTACTCCTTTAGACCATCATGAATGTTCACTAGTTGGTGACTTGTCCCTCTTGACTATTTTCCTTGCTTCATATAAGGTACATCTCTATTTAGTACTAGGCAAGTGTTCACACATGAATGTGTACCAGACATCAATTCAAGGCTACCAAGGAATAACACCTTACTAGGCTAGAGCAAGCTAATAATCTACTAACATGACCTTACTATGCTAAGTCAAGCTACCATGGAGACATACTATCATACAAGTCCAAGCTATCCAAGGAAGGGTACAAGTGTCCCATCCTAGCTACCATGCAATACATCCTATGATGTTAATGCAAGCTATCCTTAGGAGAGTATGATTCTCAATCCCAAGCTTCCATGAGTACTACTAACTCAAGCTACCATGACTATTTCTAGTCAAACTACCATGACTATTTCTAGTCAAGCTACCATTAGGAGAATATATGTCCTCAATCCTAAAGCTACCATGGAATGGTCTTGGCCAAACCAAATTAAGCTACCATGAAATGTATTCTTCAATGCTAGATCAAGCTATCCATAAGAGAGTATAGGTTTCCTCAATCCTAGTCTACCATGACTATTACTAAGTCAAACTACCATGAAAAGTATCCTACCAATGCTAATTCAAGCTAACCTTATGAGAGCACAATTCCTCAATCCTAAGCTACCATGAGATGGTCTTGTCTTACCAAATCAAGAGACACATGAAGACACCCTAACAATGAATAGTCAAGCTATACCTTAGGAGAGTATAGATCTTCTATCTCAAGCTATCAATCTTGGTCTTATTCTACTAAGCCAAGCTATATATGAAGGGAACCTATGTCACAACTTCAAGCTTTTCTAAACTAACATGCTTTGATTCATTTTCGGTTCTTAGTCAACTTAGAATAATTCTATGTGAGAGAACCTTTCATGTCATATCATGTTCATCCATAATGTCATGTCTAGAATTCTACATTAGACATGGATACTAGAATAACTCAAGTGATTCTATCACTTTGTTTACTTAAGCACTTATAATGTAGATTAGGTAGGTATAGGCCCTCTACCCCAATTCTAAGGTTTAATTTTCTAATCTCACATATATACTTTACTCTCAAAGCCCTAACACTCATAGTCCATCATATTGGATTTACCTTCAAACCCTAGTGATCAACATTCATGACTACAAGACTTATACTCAAAGCTTTCTAGCTTGATCTTATCATTATACCCAGATTTCAAGGAATTCTAATCATATTCATCATTACTAGGTGATTCTAGTCATAATTGATCATAAAGGTTCAATTCTAACTTTATATGTCAAGATCCTTCCTATTCAATCAATCTAGTTCAATTCATGATTAGATGATCCTAACTTTGATCAATTAATATTTAAGACATTGATTTAGGAAGATCACCTTAGAACCTTTAACTTTGCCTCTAATGGCATAAACCCACAAAGATCACATTCATCAATTTAGATTAGGGTTTACCATAGAAATCACATGAATTCATCATAATATCAATAAACAAAGCTAAATAAATCATAATTAGGTATTATCCACTAGATTGGAATCATACCCAAACCCTACCCACAATGTAAGAACAATCCTAGCTAGAATTGGGTTTTTGATCCACAATTGGGGGATTACTAAGGGGCCTCTATGGGTGGAATAACCCATAGATGAATAAGCTTCACATCACTTCAATCAAAGACCTAAAAAAAGCTTGAATCAATGGTGAAAATCGCCCTAAGCTGCTGCCCCAACTTCCTTTATTCTCCTTCTTCAGTTCTAGAGAGAGGATTTCTTGAGAGTAATTCGGGAGTTCTAAGATGAATGAGCTAATGACTTAGTTTTAAGATCCTATTAGGTATTTATAGGTGGTTATTTAACTACTTAACCGACCCCTAAGCCCTTAATTAAATAACTAATTAATTCCCAACCCCCCTAACTAAAAGTAAAAGTCTAAAATCTGGCAGCATCCACGCCCACCAATCCACGGACTGTGGATGGGTCTATTGGCCGTCATTTGGCCTCGTGGTTTGCACCTGAGAAACAAATTTGCAAGCCTGGTGCAGACCTTTACCTAAGCCCAAGACCTACGAGGTGTAGATTGATCTACTGGCCGTAGATGGCCAAACGTAGGTCACCAAATTTGACAGTTTTTAGGGACTATTTTGGGGTCCTCGGAGTACCCCTTGGGTGGGCCTTAGGGAGTCGTACTCGGACATTTAACCCCTAAAACACCTATTCTAAGTACGAAAACCATTTTTACAAGTTTTAACCCTGAAAAAACACTCTAAAACTCCTACCAAAGGCTCTGGAACTCACTAGTTCAACTCACTAAATTCCGGGGTGTTACATTATCTCCCACTTGGGAACATTCATCGTCGAATGACACTTTAAACACTTCATTAAGTCTAAAATCTAACTTAGCAGCCCATTATGCATGTACTACCTCTAATGCACATAATCAAGAAGGAAAACTCCAATTCCAAGCCAATCACATTCAATGTGACATAAGAGAATAGGAAGTACTTCTACCAACCCAAAATGCACTAAACTCTATTTATATTCATTTTCAAGGAGGAACTAACATCTCTTAGCTAAAACATGCTCAACACACACACATGGAGCCTAAATGCAAAGTTCATCTCAAAACACATTTATTCAAGGAAGAACCTTTCAACTCCAAAAACTAGGGCATGCTCATAATTCGACTCATGAAGTCTATATGCAAATCTACTTAAATGCACTACAACATGAGGAAACAATGCATAAAATCATTTCTAACAAGACCTAAGAAATTTCATGAACATGCATATAAAGGAATCATGGCAACACAAAAGGCACACAATAACCCTACTAGATAGGCACACTATCCCCCACTTGGGAGTAAGCCTACACAAACTCTTCTAAACATCATATATGCTAAAATAACGTTAAAATCCAACACAACAAGTCATAAAAGACAAGAAATCTGGAATTTTTACTAAAGCATGAAACACATACCGAAAGGGACATGAGGAGATCACTCTTGATCTTCTCTAGATTGGAGAGCATAAAACCTATTCTTCTTTTGAGGCTACACATCCCCACTAGTAGAGGCAACTTGCTTACATTCTCTTCTTGTAACCTTAGCCTTAGGGCAATCTTTCATTATGTAGCCACTCTCATCACAACTAAAGCAACCTTCTTTACCGGCCAAACACCTACCCTCATGCCTCTTACCACACCTATCACAAGAGGGCCCTAGGGACTCATTACCCATCCCTTGTGGCCTAGGGGTAGACACCCTCTCATCCATATGCTTAGGAGCATTTGAAAAGCCTTGTCCGGAAAACTTTTGTCGATTCCTAGAATGACCATGTCCATCGGACCTATCATGAAAAAACTTATCATCTTCCAACCTAGACTTATTTTTCTCCCTAGCCCTCTACTTCTTGAGTTTTGACTCTTCTATTTGTTGGGCAAACACCATGAGGCGTGAGATATCCATATCACGAACAAGCATTGCCCTATGACATTCTTCTTCTACCAAATCGGACACCCCCATCATAAACCTATTCATCAATCCCTTGGATTAACTACCAAGCTTGGAGCATACTTAGACAAAAGGGTGAATTTCAAAGAGTTCTTCTTAACACTCATACTACCTTGCTTAAGGTTGATGCATTCTCCCAATTTGGCTTCCCTCAACTCCCAGGGAAACAACCTATCTAGAAATGCCGACTAAAAACTTCCCACTCTATAGGACCCGCTCCTATCGGCCTACTATCTTTCCATTGTTCATACCAAATTTAGGTAACGTCCTTCAATTAACAAGTGATTAGTTCCGCTTTCTCAATAGAAGTCACCCTCATGATTGCTAGCACCTTATAAACCTCCTCTATGAACCCATTTGGATATTCTTCCACTTTGGAGCCACCAAACTACGAAGGGTTCATCCTCAAAAACTCTATTACTCTATAAGCACCCATCCCCCTTATAGGGTTTGCCGAAGCCACCAACTCTCTATTGGCTTGCGCTGTCAAAGCTTGAGCCAATTGTTGCATAAAAGCCCTAAACTCTGCCAGAGTGGCATTCCCAATTGAAGGATCATTAGGAACATGAGGAGGAGCTAGATGTGGAACTTAGCGAGGAGCCCTTGCTCCACATTGTCTTCCTCTTCTCCTCTAGCACTTGCCCTTGTGTTCACCATACCTTGAAAAACAACGGGCACAAATTAGATGAAGGGCCTATTAAAGCCAAACTCTATGGCACGACTAAGAGAATGAAGAAATAAGATTTCCTAAACATCCAATAGCGTCCTATTCATGAAATGTGTCCCGACTTACACCCATGAACAAGACTCTACTAGACGTGGTTTAAGACAATTCTAAAATATATCCCAAAAGCTTATGTTTTGATACCAAATTTGTCATGACCCAATGGTACCCCCTAGACGTAACACGACGTACTTGACCCAGAAGGGGTCGCATACAAGCCCTTAGCATATCATGAACATAAGATAAATAGGAAGTACAGGAAAATTTAAAACTTTTACAGTCGAAGTCATATCTCATAAAAACAAGTGGAAGTCTTTACTAAACTTTTGTCTTAAAACATCCATTTAAACTCATGAATAAAAGTCTAGGGACGCAGCCCATACAAAGTCTAAAACATAAAGAAATGATATAAGGAAAATATAGGTTCGTCCTCGAAGTTATGAGGACTCACCAAATCTTCAAGTCTTCTTGAACCTTAGGAACCTAGCCTCCAAAGCAACTCAAATCTCCAAGACCCTATATTTGGTTAGAATGTAGGCAATATGCGTTAGTACAAAATGTACCAAGTAGGAAAGCTAGCATACTACATAAGAGCATCTCAAATAGTTAGTCAACATAATACATAAGCATAAGAGATAATAACATATTCATAACATAATCATCATAGTCATAATATAGTCTCCAACATAAACATCATATACGCATGAGTCAACATAAGACATAGTTACTGAGCGTAGGAGATAAGTCATAATCATACAAACATAATTGACCTTTGGTCATCTATACCATAATAGCACCATTCTCAAGTAACCTTAAAAGCATACAAATGCAAAGCAAGAATAGCATCCCATAATACTACCCAATCCAAGTATTTCTTTTTGGTCATCTTAATCATAGTCTAAGTGCATGGTTAAGTCATAAGACTTTCTACCATAAGGGCACCATACTTCTAAGTGACCTGAAGACATACTTGTGCAATGCATGAAAGGAATCCCATACTACCCTTCATATTAAGCATAACCTTGAAGTCATCTTAGTCATATTCACCCTACTTTGGTCTTGCATATTAGCTTACTTCATAAAGACAAGGGATCTATCACTTTAGTCAATAATATGTTGGAAGGAAACTTATGGCAACAACCCAAGCTAAGTCATATAACATAAGAAAACCCTTCGCAACAAGCCCCAAGTCATAGTTGTGCTAGTATGGATAGCATCCCATACTACTACCCACACTAAGTACTCCTTTAGACCATAATAAATATTCACTAGTTGGGGACTTGTCCCTCTTGACTATTTGCCTTGCTTCATATAAGGTACTTCTCTATTTAGTACTAGGCAAGTCATCAAACAAGAATGAGTACAAAACATCAATTCAAGGCTACCAATGAATATCACCCTACTAGTCTAGACCAAGCTAATAATCTACTAACATGACCTTACTATGTTAAGTCAAGCTACCATGGAGACATACTATCATACTAGTCCAAGCTATCCAAGGAAGGGTCTAAGTGTCCCATCCTAGCTACCATGCAATCCATCCTATGATGTTAATGCAAGCTATCCGTAGGAGAGTATAATTCTCAATTCCAAGCTACCATGAGTACTACTAACTCAAGATACCGTGACTATTTCTAGGCAAGCTACCATGACTATTTTTAGTCAAGCTACCGTTAGGAGAGTGTATGTCCTCACTCCTAAAGCTACCATGAAATGGTCTTGGCCAAACCAAATCAAGCTACCATGAAATGCATTCTTCAATGCTAGATCAAGCTATCCATAGGAGAGTATAAGTTTCCTCTATCCTAGGCTTCCATGACTACTACTAAGTCAAGCTACTATGAAAAGCATCCTACCAATGCTAATTCAAGCTAACCTTAGGAGAGCATAATTTTTTAATTCTAAGCTACCATGAGATGGTCTTGTCTTGCCAAATCAAGCTACAATGAAGTCATCCTAACAATGCCAAGTCAAGCTATACCTTAGGAGAGTATAGATCCTCCATCCCAAGTTATCAATATTGGTCTTATTCTAATAAGCTAAGCTATACATGAAGGGAACCTATTTCAGAACTTCAAGCAATTCTAGACTAACATGCTTTCATTCATTTTAGGTCCTTAGTCAACCTAGAATAATTCTATGTGAGAGAACCTTTCATGTCATATCATGTTCATCCATAATGTCATGTCTAGAATTCTACATTAGACATGGATACTGGCATAACTCAAGTGATTCTATCACTTTGTTTACTTGAGCACTCATAATGTAGATTAGGTAGGTATAGGCCTTCTACCCTAATTCTAAGGTTTAATCTTCTAATCTCACATATATACTTTACTCTGAAAGCCCTAGCACTCATAGTCCATCATATTGGATTTACGTTCAAACCCTAGTGATCAACATTCATGAATAAAACCCTTATAGTCAAAGCTTTCTATCTTGATCTTATCATTATACCTAGATTTCAAGGAATTCTAATCATATTCATCATTACTAGGTGATTCTAGTCATAATTGATCATAAAGGTTCAATTCTAACTTTATATGTCAAGATCCTTCCTATTTAATCAAATCTAGTTCAATTCATGGTTAGATGATCCTAACTTTGATCAATTAGTATATAAGACATTTATTTGGGATGATCACCTTAGAACCTTTAACTTTGCTTCTATTGGCATAAACCGACAAAGATCACATTCTTCAATTTAGATTAGGGTTTACCATAGAAATCACATGAATTCATCATAATATCAATAAACAAAGCTAAATAAATCATAATTAGGTGTTATCTACTAGATTGAAATCATATCCAAGCCTTACCCACAATGTAAGAACAACCCTAGCTAGAATTTGGTTTTTGATCCACAATTGGGGAATTACTTAGGGGCCTCTATGGGTGGAAGAACCCATAGATGAATAAGATTCACATACCTTCAATCAAAGACCTAAACAAAGCTTTAATCAATGGTGAAAATCTCCCTAAACTGCTGCCCCAACTTCTTTTCCTCTCCTTCTTCTTCTTCAGTTCTAGAGAAAGGATTTCTTGGTAGTAATTTGGGGGTTCTAAGATGAATGAGCTAATGACTAAGTTTAAGGGTTCTATTATGTATTTATAGGTGGTTATTTAACTACTTAACCGACCACCTAAGCCCTTAATTAAATAACTAGTAAATTTCCAAATCCCTTAATTAAAACTAAATGTCTAAAATCTGGCAACTTCCATGGACCGTGGATGGGTCTACTGGCTGTCATTTGGCCTCATTGTTTGCACCTGAGGCTTAGATTTGTAGGCCTAGTGCTGGCCTTGACCTATACCCAAGACCTACGAGGTGTAGATTGATCTACTGGCCGTAGATGGCCAAACGTAGGTCACCAAATTTGACAGTTTTTAGGGACTGTTTTGGGGTCCTCCTCAACAACCCCTTGGGTGGTCCTTAGGGAGTCGTACTCGGACTTTTAGCCTCTAAAACCCCTATTCTTAGTACGGGAATCATTTTTACAAGTTTTAACCTTCAAACAACATCCCAAAACTCCTACGGAAGGCTCTAGAACCCACTAGTTCAACTCACTATATTCCAGGGTGTTACATTATCTCCGATTTGGGAACATTCATCGTCGAATGACACTTTAAACACTTCATATAGTCTAAAATATAACTGAGCAGACCATTATGCATGTACTACCTCTAATGCACAAAATCAAGGAAGAAAACTCCAATTCCAAGCCTATAACATTCAATGTGACACAAGAGAGGAGGAACTACTTCTACCAACCCAAAATGCACTAAACTCTATATATATTCATTTTCAAGGAGGAACTAACATCCCTTGGCTAAAACATGCTCAACACATACACATGGAGCCTAAATGCAAAGTTCATCTCATAAAGCATTCATTCAAGGAGGAACCTTTCAACTCCAAAAACTAGAGCACGCTCATAATTCAACTCATGAAGTCTATATGCAAATCTACTTAAAAGCACTACAACATGAGGAAAAAATGCAAAAAAATTATTTCTAACAAGACCTAAGAAATTTCATGAACATGCTTATAAAGGAATCATGGCAACACATAAGGCACTTAATAACCCTACTAGATAGGCACACTATCCCCCATTTGGGAGTAAGCCTACACAAACTCTTCCAAACATCATATATGATAAAATAACTTCAAAATCTAACATAACAAGTCATAAAAGACAAGAAATCTAGAAATTTTACTAAAGCATGAAACACATACCGAAAGGGACATGAGGAGATCACTTTTGATCTTCTCTAAATTGGAGAGCATAAAACCTATTCTTCTTTTGAGGTTACACATCCCCACAACTAGAGGCAACTTGCTTACCTTCTCTTATTGTAACCTTAGCCTTAGGGAAATCTTTCATCATCTGGCCACTCTCACCACAACTAAGGCAACCCTCTCTACCGGCCAAACACCTACCCTCATTCCTCTTACCACACCTATCACAAGAGGGCCATAGGGACTCATTACCCATCCCTTGTGGCCTAGGGGTAGACACCCTCTCATCCATATGCTTAGGAGCATTAGAAAAACCATGTTCGGAAAACTTTTGTCGACTCTTAGAATGACCAAGTCCATCGGACCCATCATGAAAAGACTTATCATCTCCCAACCTAGACCTATTTTTCTCTCTAGCCCTCTCATTCTTGAGTTTTGACTCTTCTATTTCTTGGGCAAACATCATGAGGCGTGAGATATCCATATCACGAACAAGCATTGCCCTATGACATTCTTCTTCTACTAAATCGGACACCCCCATCATAAACCTATTCATCAATCCCTTGGATTAGCTACCAAGCTTGGAGCATACTTAGACAAAAGGGTGAATTTCAAAGAGTTCTTCTTAACACTCATACTACCTTGCTTAAGGTTGATGCATTCTCCCAATTTGGCTTCCCTCAACTCCCAGGGAAACAACCTATCTAGAAATGCCGACTAAAAACTTCCCACTCTATAGGACCCGCTCCTATCGGCCTACTATCTTTCCATTGTTCATACCAAATTTAGGTAACGTCCTTCAATTAACAAGTGATTAGTTCCGCTTTCTCAATAGAAGTCACCCTCATGATTACTAGCACCTTATAAACCTCCTCTATGAACCCATTTGGATATTCTTCCACTTTGGAGCCACCAAACTACGAAGGGTTCATCCTCAAAAACTCTATTACTCTATAAGCACCCATCCCCCTTATAGGGTTTGCCGAAGCCACCAACTCTCTATTGGCTTGCGCTGTCAAAGCTTGAGCCAATTGTTGCATAAAAGCCCTAAACTCTGCCAGAGTGGCATTCCCAATTGGAGGGTCAATAGGAACTTGAGGAGGAGCTTGATGTGGAACTTGGGGAGGAGCCTCTTGCTCCACATTGTCTTCCTCTTCTCCCCTAGCATTTGCCCTTGTGTTCACCATACCTTGAAAAACAACGAGCACAGATTAGAAGAAGGGCCTATTAAAGCCATACTCTATGGCACGAATAAAAGAATGAAGAAGTGAAATTTCCTTAACATCCAATAGCCTCTTATTCAGGAAATGTGTCGCGACTCACACCCATGAACAAGACTCTACTAGATATGGTTTAAGACAATCCTAAAATATATCCCAAAAGCTTATGTTTTGATACCAAGTTTTTCATGACCCAGGGGTGCCCTTAGACGTAACACGACGTACTTGACCCCGAAGGAGTCGCATATAACCCCTTAGCATATCATAAACATAAGATAAATAAGACATACGGGAAAATTTTAAACTTTTACAGTCGAAGTTATATCTTATAAAAATAAGCGAAAGTCTTTACTAAACCTTTGTCTTAAACCATCTATTTAAACTCATGAATAAAAGTCTAGGGACGCAACACATACAAAGTCTAAAGAAAAAAGAAATGACTTAAGGGAAATATAGGTTCGTCCTCGAAACTATGAGGACTCACCAAATCTTCAAGTCTTCTTGCACCTTAGGAACCTAGCCTCCAAAGCAACTCAAATCTCCAAGACCCTACATTTGGTTAGAATGTAGGCAATATGCGTTAGTACAAAATGTACCAAGTATGAAAGCTAGCATACTACTTAAGAGCATCTCAAATGGTTAGTCAACATAACACAGAAACATAAGAGATAATAACATGTTCATAACATAATCATCAATAGTCATAATATAGTCCCCAACATAAACATCATATAAGCATAAGTCAACATAAGACATAGTTAATGAGAATAGGAGATAAGTCATAATCATTTAAACATAATTGACCCTTGGTCATCTACACCATAATAGCACCATTCTCAAGTAACCTTAAAAGCATACAAATTCAAAGCAATAATAGCATCCCATAATACTACCCAATCCAAGTATCCCTTTTTGGTCATCTTAATCATAGTCTAAGTGCATGGTTAAGTCATAAGCATTTCTACCATAAGGGCACCATACTTCTAAGTGACCTCAAGACACACTTGTGCAATGCATGAAAGGCATCCCATACTACCCTTCACACTAAGAATAAACTTGAATTCATCTTAGTTATATTCACCCTACTTTGGTCTTGCTTATTAGCTTACTTCATAAAGACAAGGGATCTATCACCTTAGTTAATAAAATCTTGGAAGGAAATTTATGGCAATAACCCAAGCTAAGTCATACTACATAAGAAAACCCTTCACAACAAGCCCCAAGTCATACTTGTGCCAGTATGGATATCATCCCATACTACTACCCACACTAAGTAATCCTTTAGACCATCATGAATATTCACTAGTTGGGGACTTGTCTCTCTTGACTATTTACCTGGATTCGTATAAGGTACTTCCCTATTTAGTACTAGGGAAGTCATCAAACATGAATGAGTACAAGACATTAATTCAGGGTAACCAAGGAATAGCATCCCACTAGGCCAGAGCAAACTAATAATCTACTAATATGACCTTACTATGCTAAGTCAAGCTACCATGGAGACATACTATCATACTAGTCCAAGCTATCCAAGGAAGGGTACAAGTGTCCCATCTAGCTACCATTCAATACATCCTATGATGTTAATGCAAGCTATCCTTAGGAGAGTATGATCCTCAATCCCAAGTTACCATGAGTACTACTAACTCAAGATACCATGACTATTTCTAGTCAAACTACCATTAGGAGAGTATATGTCCTCACTCCTAAAGCTAGCATGGAATGGTCTTGGCCAAACCAAATCAAGCTACCATGATATGCATTCTTCAATGCTAGATCAAGCTATCCATAGGAGAGTATAGGTTTCCTCATTCATAGGCTACCATGACTACTACTAAGTCAAGCTACTATGAAAAGCATCCTACCAATGCTAATTCAAGCTAACCTTAGGAGAGCATAATTCCTCAATCCTAAGCTACCATGAGATGGTTTTGTCTTGCCAAATCAAGCTACACATGAAGGCATCCTAACAATGCCAAGTCAAGCTATACCTTAAGAGAGTATAGATCTTCCATTCCAAGCTATCATTCTTGGTCTTATTCTAGTAAGCTAAGCTATGCATGAAGGGAACCTATTTCACAACTTCAAGCAATTCTAGACTAACATGCTTTAATTCATTTTAGGTTCTTAGTCAACCTAGAATAATTCTATGTGAGAGAACCTTTCATGTCATATCATGTTCATGCATAATGTCATGTCTAGAATTCTACATTAGACATGGATACTAGCATAACTCAAGTGATTCCATCCCTTTGTGCACTTAAGCACTTATAATGTAGATTAGGTAGGTATAGGCCTTCTACCCCAATTCTAAGGTTTAATCTTCTAATCTCACATATATACTTTACTCTCAAAGCCCTAGCACTTATAGTCCATCATATTGGATTTACCTTCAAACCCTAGTGATCAACATTCATGACTACAAGCCTTATACTCAAAGCTTTCTATCTTGATCTTATCATTATACCTAGATTTCAAGGAATTCTAATCATATTCATCATTACTAGGTGATTCTAGTCATAATTGATCATAAAGGTTCAATTCTAACTTTACATGTCAAGATCCTTCCTATTCAATCAAGTCTAGTTCAATTCATGATTAGATGATCCTAACTTTGATCTATTAATATGTAAGACATTTATTTAGGAAGATCACCTTAGAACCTTTAACTTTGCCTCTAATGACATAAACCCACAAAGATCACATTCATTAATTTAGATCAGGGTTTACCATAGAAATCACATGAATCCATCATAATATCAATAAACAAAGCTAAATCAATCATAATTAGGTATTATCCATTTGATTGGAATCATACCCAAGCCCTACCCACAATGTAAGAACAACCTTATCTCGAATTGGGTTTTTGATCCACAATTAGGGGATTACTAAAGGGTTTCTATGGGTGGAAGAACCCATAGATGAATAAGATTGACATACCTTCAATCAAATACCTTAACAAAGCTTGAATCAATGGTGAAAATTACCCTAAGCTACTGCCGCAACTTCCTTTCTTCTCCTTCTTCTTCTACAGTTCTAGAGAAAGGATTTTTTGAGAGTAATTTGGGGGTTCTGAGATGAATGAGCTAATGACTTAGTTTTAAGGTCCTATTAGGTATTTATAAGTGGTTATTTAACTACTTAATCGACCCCCTAAGCCCTTAATAAAATAACTAATTAATTCCCAAACCCCCTAACTAGAACTAAAAGTCTAAAATCTAGCAACATCCACACCCATGCATCCACGGACCGTGGATGGGTCTACTGGCCGTCATTTAGCCTCGTGGTTTGCACCTGAGGCTCAGATTTGTAGGCCTGGTGCAAGACTTGACCTACACCCTAGACCTACGGGGCATAGATTGATCTACTAGCCGTAGATGGACAAAATAGGTCACAAAATTTGATAGTTTTTAGGGACTGTTTTGGCGTCCTCCTCAAGGACCCCTTGGGTGGTCCTAGAGGAGTCGTACCCGGATGTTTAACCCCTATTCTAAGTACGAAAACCATTTTTACAAGTTTTAACCGTCAAACAACACTCCAGAACTCCTATGAAAGGCTCTGGAACTCACTAAATTCGGGGGTGTTACAACACCGAACATATACAATATCATCATCATTTTAAGAACAACGAACAATTTCACGATTGTCAAATATCACAGTTATATCAAGTCATTGGTCCTCTCATGAAACCCAATCCCAAACTGTTAGCATACTGGAACGTGGTACCCGATCCAATGATTATGTCGGAATGTGACAATTGATCCCATAATTATGCCATAACGTGGCAACCGATTCAAGTTAATGTGTCGGAATGCAACACCCGATCCATTCAACAAGCCACAATCACAATCACAATCACAAAGTACAGTCTCATAATCATACAATCAAGTCATGATTCATGACATTCATCATTCATATATCCTCATTTACAATTAATGTGATCAATAACGCAACATTCCATACATACATGTATCATAATGAAGCAAGAACAAACATACATCACACAATCATAGAATCACAACCATCACCTACCTCGAAACAAGCTTGAAACCCCTAAGAAATTTTGTTCTTCCCTTTTCAGATTTGTTCCGCTTGTTCTTGGTCTACAAACAATCATAATAACACGTAAATCAATAAATAATCACTAATTCCCGAATTACTGAAAATTCTATCAACTCTAGATCATACCCATGATCCCCATACCCAGATTAAGGCTTTTCCACCATAATTCCTAGATCAAACTCTTCCCCATCGATAATTACCCATTAGATTACGTTCTACGGATTGAAAAATGGATTCGGAGAGTGAAAATCTTACCTTTAGCCTTAAGAATGGTGGAAAACTGTCAAGAAAATCCTTGGGTTCGTTCCTTAGGTCTCAAGTTCAAAAATTGCATAGATAAAATGTTTTTGGGATTTATTTTCGACCTTAAGTCGCGACTGTCCTGCCACATCGGTACTCACCCCTCTACAGTGGCCAGCCCTAGCGGGAATAATCCTACCTCAGTGGCTTGTACAGGACCAATGAGTCGATTTAACAATTCCAAACTCCCATTTCACAACACACCTTCATCCCATGACCCTTAGAAAATACCCGTTCACGCTAAGATTAATTTCGGGAGTTCTACTCTCCCGAATTCAATTTCGTAAAGTCGTACGGGTTCCTTAACGTCTTAGCTATCTACTCATGTGATGAAAATCATAATTAGATAACCTAATTGCTACCATATTTCCCTACACCTTACTGACTCCGATTTCATCCAAATCTGGACTAGGTTGGGAAATCTCAAGATACTACGAAAAAGTTTTTCGATCCAATTTTTTTTCCCATTGGCTTTTTTATAACGACGGTAATAGGTCGTTACAATAGATACCAATTTATCCATCACTCGTCCCCAAGTGACAAACTTAGGAAAAATAGGCTAAAGAAAGAATAGAGTAGTACATGAATCGACGAACAATTAGGGATACTTGTATAGCATGTCCTTCTTAATTCCCCAAGTAGCTTCCTCAACTAGACGATGTTTCCATTGAACCTTCACGGACTTAATCTCCTTGGTCCTCAACTTACGCACGTCACGATCAAGAAATGCAACCAATTCGTCCTCATATTGGAGGTCCTTGTCTAGCACAATTGAGTCCCATTTAATGATATAATCCTCGTCACCATGATATTTCTTCAAC
The DNA here is from genome assembly GCA_029007595.1 of Solanum commersonii. Lineage (NCBI taxonomy): Eukaryota > Viridiplantae > Streptophyta > Magnoliopsida > Solanales > Solanaceae > Solanum > Solanum commersonii. Next base: position 3,264,166 of record JAJTWQ010000068.1, read on the forward strand.
ATGGATACATGAAATATCGGATGAACTCCCGATAGGTTAGGAGGTAAATCCAATCTTTAAGCCACTGGCCTTACGCATTCAAGAATCTCAAAGGGACCAATGTATCGCAGACTTAGCTTGCCTTTCTTGCCAAATCTCATCACCCCTTTCATGGGTGATACCATAAGAAGAACATTGTCACTAGTCTGAAATGTCATGTCTCTTACCTTATGATCCACATACTTCTTCTGTCTACTCTAGGCTGTTAAAAGCTTAGTTTGGATACTCCTCACCTTATCTTGAGCATCTTTCACTAAATCAACCCCCAATGGTTTCACATCTCCAGCCTCAAACCATCCTATTGGTAATCTACATCCCCTCCCATATAATGCCTCAAACAGTGCCATATCAATGCTGGAGTGATAACTATTATTGTAAAAGAACTTACACAAAGGTAAGAACTTATCCCAATGCCCTCCAAAATCAATCACACATGCTCTCAACATGTTTTCCAACACTTGAATAGTCCTCTCAGATTACCTGTCCGTCTGTGGATGGAAAGCGGTAATAAAAGTGAGTTGTGTGCCCAATTCATTATGTAATTTCCTTCGAAACTTGGATGTGAATTGGGTATCACGGTCTGAGATGATAGAGAGGGGCACCCCATGCAACCTCACTAGCTATTTCACATAAACTTTAGCCAATTGTTCAACATTATAATCTATTCTTACCGGAATAAAGTGGGCTGGCTTAGTCAATCTATCAACCACTACCCAAATAGAATCAAATTTCCCCAAAGTCTTGGGAAGACCAACCACAAAATCCATGGCTATCCTCTCCCACTTCCATTTTGGAATTGACATTCTTTGAAGCAAACCTGTTGGCCTTTGATGTTCATACTTTACTTGTTGGCAATTTTGATACTTAGCCACAAACTCTGCTACATCCTTCTCCATGCCCGACCACTAATAAATTATCTTTAAGTCTCGGTACATCTTGGTCACACCCGGATGAATAGAATATCACGAACCATGGGATTTTGTCAACAATTTCAAAATCAAGTCATCAACTCGAGGAACACAAAACCTTCCTTTAAAATTGGGCACACCTTCTGCATCAAGAGTGGTCTCTTGTGCCTTACCAATCGTAGTATTCTTCTTAAGTTCATTCAACTTTTCATCCTCAATTTGTTTGGCCTTGATCTCTTCAATAAATGTGGCCCTTGTTTCAATGCTAACTAATACCCCACCTCTTTCTCTCTGAGATACCCAACTGGATGAACTTAGACTCCAAGGTCTGAATTTCCTTAGCCAAGGGTCGCTTGGATACACTTAAGCAAGTTAAACTACTCATACTCATCGCTTTTCAACTCAAAGCGTCTGCCACCACATTAGCCTTACCCGGATAGTATTAAATGGTCACATCATAATCCTTGAGTAATTCCATCCACCTTCGCTGTCTCAAATTTAGATCCTTTTGAGTGAACACATGCTACAAACTATGATGATTAGTAAACACTTCACACTTAACACCATAAAGGTAATGCCGCCAGATCTTAAGAGCAAACATTACTGCTGCCAACTCCAAATCATGTGTTGGGTAATTCCTCTCATGCATCTTCAATTGACGCGATGCATAAGATATACCATTCTTATCCTGCATCAACACAACACCCAAACCAGAATGTGAAGTATCAAAATAAATAACAAAATCCTTACCTTCAATTGGTAATGCCAGAATAGGTGAGGTGGTCAAGAGTCTCGAGCTTTTGGAAGCTCTCCTCACATTTTTCAGTCCATTCAAATGGTATCTCCTTTTTGGTCATATTTGTCAAGTGAGTGGCAATAGAAGATAAGTTCTTCACAAATCAACAATAATAGCTAGAGAGCCCAACAAAAGTCCTAACTTCTGTCACAGAGCTAGGCCGAACCCAATTCTTAACTGCCTCAATCTTTTGGGAATCTACCATTACCCCTTCTTTTGAAACTACATGTCCCAAAATGCAACATAAGTCAACCAAAATTCACACTTAGAAAATTTAGCATATAACCTTTGTTTCCCAAGAACACCCAGAACAATACGAAGATGGTCGGCATACTCTTCCTCACTTTTCGAATAGATCAAAATATCATCAATAAAGACTAAAACAAACGAGTCAAGATATGGATTGAACACCCCATTCATCAAACTTATGAAAGCTGCAGGCATATTAGTCAAACCAAAAGACATAACTAGGAACTCATAGTGCCCATAGCGAGTTCTAAACGCTATCTTGGGGATAATCTCAGGCCTAATTTTTAACTAATGGTAGCTAAACCTTAGATCAATCTTAGAGAAAACTAATGCACCTTGCAATTGGTCAAAAAGATCATTTATTTGAGGCAAAGGGTACTTGTTTCGAATAGTGACCCTATTCAATTGCCGTTAATCTATAAACATTCTCATACTACTATTTTTTTTCTTAACAAAAAAAACTGGAGCACCCCATGGGGAAGCACTAGGACAAATAAATTCCTTATTTAGAAGCTTTTGAATTTAAGCCTTAAGCTCTCTTAATTCCACCGGAGCCATGCGATATGGATGGATAGAAATGGGACGAGTACCATGTTCTAAATCAATGCAAAAATTTGTATCTCTATCTGGAGGCATACTAGGCAAATCATTAGGAAACACTTCTCTAAATTCTGACACTACAAGACTATACTCAATAGATGGAGACTTAACCTCAACATCCCGAATATGAGCCAAATAAGCCAAACAACCCTGCCTTACTAGTTTCCTAGCCCGAATGGAAGATATGATCTTAGCTTGCTTAGGCTTGTACACTCCTTCCCACTCTAACTTTTCCCTTCTCGGAATTTCTAGAGTTACAGACTTAGTATTACAATTAAGCACAACATAATAGGGGGACAACCAAGTCATGCCTAAGATTATATCAAAGTCAGTCATATCCAAAATCACCAAATCAGCCCAAGTCTGAAAACCTATAAACAAAATAGGACAAGCACGATAGACATGGGTGACTATGACAGACTTTCCAATTGAGGTAGAAACATTGATGGAGGTAGAAACATTGATGGGGGTATCAAGTATATCACAAATCATAGAAAATTCTGAGGCAAATCGCACAGGTACATAAGAATAAGTGGAACCCGGATCAAATAACACATTAGCCATTCGGTCACAGATAAGAATAGTAACTATTATTACAGCATACGCCTCTGCCTCACTCTTGCCCGGAAAAGTATAACATTGAGCCCTATTATCTTGACGAGATACTTCCCTGCCTGGTTGTGCTGCACCTCTACCTGCGTTACCATTTCCTCTACCCCACGACCTCACTGATTACCTCGTCATCCACTTTGTGGACACACTTGACCTTTATTACCATTTACTGCGGGTACCACTGCTCTAGTCTGCTGCTGCACGGACTCCATCATACGTGGGTGGGGACAATCTCTCCTTATATGCCAGGTTCACCAAAGTTGTAACATGTACGATCAAAAGATGGCCTGCTGCCCACCGAGGGTGCGGCTCCCTGACTATCCTGAATCATATTATGAGGTGGAGTTCCCGAGTAATTACCTGTAAAGACGGGGATAGCAGACTAAATTGGCATGGCTGTAAGTGTTGGCCTTCCTAACCCCTTGGAAAAAGAACCTTGAAAGTTAGCCGAGTTCTTGACTCTTTTAGCCAATGCCTTAGCCTGACCATCTCACCTCACCCCCTCCACTTTCTTAACAAAGTCTGTTACCTCATTAAAGCTTCTCCCTGCAGAGGTCATATGAACAGATAATACTTGCAACTCAGAGTTTAGTCCCCTAATAAATAAACGAATCCTCTCCTTCTCAATAATCACCAATTGAGTAACATATCTAGACAAAGCATGGAACTTGGCCTCATAAGTAGCCACATACATACCACCTTGCTCGAAAGCCATGAACTCATCCTTCTTGCAAGCTCTCAAAGTCCTAGGCACATATTCTCTTAACACAGAGCATGAAATTGGGTCCAAGTAAGTGGAGGTAAAACTGAAGATCTGCATTCCCTATAAGCTCTCCACCACTTCTTAGCCTCACCTTGAAGTTGAAAAGTCACGAACTCAACCCCATGCTGATGGGCAATTCCCAACTTATGAAGCCTCTCATAACAATCTAAGATGAACTGATATGCATCCTCACTTTCAGAACCAAGGAACACAGGCGGTTTCAACTTCAAGAACTTAGTCAACATCTCATGCTTATTACCAGTCAAAACATGACCTAATAAAGGATGAAAGAAATCATCATTACCTCCAGTTCCACCCACCTTGGGCACAGTGATAGCAACATGGGGATTGGTAGGAGCTTGAGTTGCTTGAACAGAAGGAAGCACTCCAGGAACAACCAACCCTTTCAGGAATGACATGATTTATTGAGCTAACACTGGGTCTATGTGAGGAATACCTGTTGTTTCAGCCTGCACCTCTTCCTCTTGTCCAACCTCCTCAATATTTTCAACCTCGATATTCTCCTCTATCTCTTATGATGCGCAGGAGGGGCCTCATTCCTGGGAGCATTTTCAACGGGTGCTCCATCCCTAATAGGCGCCACCCTTCCTCGGCCTCTACCCCTAGCTCTTCCTCTACTCCTGTCTCGATTGCAACCTCTCACTGCAGATTCCTCAGCTGGAGCATTAATGGGAGCTACGGGCATGATGCCATTGAATCTAGTATTAACCATCTGTGGACAAAAGAGTGAAGGAGATTAGATACCAATTTGAATTGTTAGATACCAATTGGAATCCAGTTATAGCACGAAAGAAGAAAAAAGAAAATTGAGAGATTTCCTAAAGTCATATAGCCTCTCGAAGAAAAATACAAACGTCTCCGTACCGTTCCACAAGACTCTATTAGACTCGCTTTGGTACATTAAGATCAACAAACCTAGGCTCTGATACCAACTTTATCACGACCTAGAACATCGTGACTGGCACCCACACTAACCCATCGGTAGGAGAACCATTTATACTAATTAGCTAACCAACTTAATAAAAATACTAAAGCATTTAAGTTACGAAAGCAAGTTAAATGACTAAATACTGAAGTTCCTATAAACTTCCAAAAGATCTAACAACGAATTGTGGAAATTAATGCCTAGAACCTGAAAGTCAATGTACCAAAACTCTAACAATGAATCAAAAGTCTAAACAAGAAGGGTTACCAACCCAAACTAATGTACTAAAGACTAGCTAGAAAGTCTAAGTCTGAAATATGGACATAGACAGAAAGAGAACTCATGGCAACCCGAAAGAACTGGCTCATCCTTGAATTCGAACGACGATCACTGATCTTCTAAGTGAGGTTTGTCAATAGCCGCCTGAAGATGCCCTGTACTCAACAAAGAAAGAGTAAGTGTAGTATCAGTACACAACCATAGTGTACTAGTAGGATCACACAGCTATCCACTAAGTGTAACATACATAAGTCAAGACAACAATACAATAACATGTATACACCGAACATATACAATATCATCTTCATTTTACGAACAACGAACAATTTCATGATTCTCAAATATCACAGTTATATCAAGTCATTGGTCCTCTCATGGAACCCAATCCCAAACTGTTAGCATACTGGAACGTGGTACCTGATCTAATGATTATGTCGGAATGTGGCAACCGATTCCATAATTATGCCAGAACGTGGCAACCGATCCAAATTAGTGTGTCGAAGATCCATTCAACAAACCGCAATCACAATCACAAAGTACATTCTCATAATCATGCAATCAAGTCATGATTCATGACATTTATCATTCATATATCCTCATTTTCAATTAATGTGATCAATAACGCAACATTCGCATACATACATGTATCATAATGAAGCAAGAACAAACATACATCACACAATCATAGAATCACAACCATCACCTACCTCGAAACAAGCTTGAAACCCATAAAAAGGTTGGTTCTTCCCTTTTCAGATTCGTTCCGCTTGTTCTTGGTCTACAAACAATCATAATAACAAGGAAATAAATAGATAATCACTAATTACCCGAATTACTAACAATTTTATCAACCCTAGATCATACCCATGATCCCCATACCCAGATTAAGGCTTTTCCACCATAATTCCTAGGTCAAAACTTTTCCCCATCGATAATTACCCATTATATTACATTCTACAGATCAAAAAATGGATTCAAGGAGTGAAAATCTTACCTTTAGCCTTAAGAATGATGGAAAACTGTCAAGAAAATCCCTGGGTTCGTTCCTTAGCTGTCAAGTTCAAAAATTCCAAAATAAAACATTTTTGGGGTTTATTTTCGACCTTAAGTCACGACCGACCCACCACATCGGTACTTACCCTGCTACAGCGGCCTCGCCCCTAGCGGGAATAATCTTGCCTCAGTGGCTTGCACGGGACCAGTGAGTCGATTTAACAATTCCAAACTCCCATTTCGCAACACACCTTCATCCCATGACATTCAGAAAATTCTCATTCACGCTAAGATCAATTTCTAGAGTTCTACTCGCCCAAATTCAATTCTGTAAAGTTGTACGGGTTCCTTAACGTCTTAGCTATCTACTCATGTGATCAAAATCATAATTAGCTCACCCAATTGCTACCAAATTTCTCTACACCTTATTGACTCCGATTTCGTCCAAATCTGGACTATGTTGGAAAATCTCAAGATACTACAAAAAAAAATTCTGGCCTAAGTCTTCCCCTGTTGGCTTTTCTATAACGACGGGAACAGGTCAATAAAATGTATGTTTTGCATATGTTTTTTACAAAAAAAAAATGTTTATAAAGTATGTGTTATCAAATAATAAAAAGTTCATATAAATTTTTTCCTAGAATGGTACTATTTTATATTTTTGTTTTTGTCTAATAATTAAGAATTTGAAATTTAAATTGAATAAAATATTTGATGCGACATGAATTGTCAACTAGGAGAGAAGAAATCTTTTATAATATTCAATATATTTTAAAAATAATAATAATAAAAATAACAGTTTGAGTAATTCTACAATTTAAAAAAAATATTAAAAAAAATTAATTAATAATTTCATAAACATAAATAATTATTCAAGGAATTAACTAAAAAGACTCTTCGAATGAAAATACATTACTCATTTACTCTCAGAGAGAGAATTAATTGGTTATCTAATAATTACTCCTTTTACACTAGAAATATTGTCATATTTTGTATTTTAAAAATCAATTTAATTTACATAAATATATATATCTTAAAATATTAATAAAAATTAATGTAATTAATTCTTAAAATACAAAAGAAAAGAATCGGGGGACAATACTTAGTAAGCACTTGATCACATACATTAATACTTTTTACGTTATCTCTTCCGTCACTGCAAAGAATTACGAAGTGAATTCTGGATAAACGTGAGGTGAAATTAAGATAAAATTACACACATGACTATAACTTTATTAGTCTATTATTGACAACTCAATTAAGAAAAAATCTCTTGGATTGTAATGTAATGATTGAAAAATGAAAGCCAAGATTTGAGAGTCTCCAAATGGAAAAAAAGTAAAAATTACACTGGTACTTAGAGTCTGTTAGAATTTTCAACTTTAGTACAAAAAAAAAATACGACATTCTTGCTAAATCAAATTCCTCACTTAGATAACTCTGTACAACCCTCTAAATTACTGTTCACTAAGTTATGAACCGTTAGAAAAAAAATATAAAATTTTGATGATACTTAAGATTTCAAGTGGGCCCACAAGAAGTTGAATTTTCACTTTAAGCATAGACAACGAATCATGAAATGAGATTAAAAGCATCGTTGATTTTTTACATGTTTTAGTAGGAACTGTTTCTCAATACAAGGAGTTATTTAGCTACATGTTGGATTGCTTGAAGAAATTATTATTTGAATTGAAAATTTTTAGCTGAAAATTTTAGAATTGTCAAATTGAGTAATGATATAAATGAAAAATATTTGACTATAGTTTGATAGAAGTGAGGAACAAATTAGCATTATTAGATTTGTTATGAATATTTATATGTACAAAATGATTTGTGTAGTGGACATATATATTTGAAATAAAAGTTTGGACTTAATTTTAATGTAGAAAGCCTCTCCTTATGCTAAAAAAATAATTACATTACTTGTCAGTTGTCACAAATTAAAGTTTAGACTTGTAACCTTTTTAAAAAAAAACTAAAATAAAATAATTTGCTTGGTATTTAATTCTATAAAGTTAATAACACTCATTTTGTCTCTTTTTTTCCGAGTTGTTTCAAATGAACCAAATATTATTTTTCCTTTATTTTTATATTAGGCTTTATTGTCACTATCCAAACCGTCGTGGTTGGAACGCACACTAACCCTCCGGTGGGAGAACCATTAACACTAACTAGCTAACCCAAATTAACGAAAACTAAAGCATTTAAAGATACATAATCAGTTTAAATGCAAGAATCGATAAAGTTCCCATAAAATCCAAAAGTTTAACAAACAATTGCGGAAATATTCCCTAGAACCTGAAAGTCAATGTACCAAAACTCTAACAAGGAACCATAAGTCTAAAGAAAATGGGTACAACCCAATTAAACATACAAATATCTAAAGTACTAATCTAAGTCCGAATAAGAAGGACTGAGCAAATGAGAACTCATGGTAGCCTGGAAGAACTGGCTCACCCTTGAATTCAAATCAATCACTGGTCTTTTAAACAAGGTCTGTCAGTAGTCGCGCCGCCTGAAGATGCCCTGTACTCAACAAAGAAAGAGTAAGTGCAGTATCAGTACACAACCATAGTGTACTGGTAGGATCACACGGCTATTCCGATAAATGAAACATATCCAAGCAATCATAACATAATAAAACAGGCATATACCTAACATATACAATATCAGTCATCATTTCAAGATCAATGACAATTCCACATTCTCAATAATACATCATTATGACAAGTCAATGGTATTCTCATAAAACCCACACCCAAACTGTTAGTGTATCGGTACGTGGTACCCGATCAAAGTTAGTGTGCTAGACGTGATATCCGATCCCATATATGCACCGGAACATGGCACCTAATCTAATTTAGTGTGTTGGAACATAAAACCCGATCCATTCAACAAGCCATAATCACAATTAGAATGTACATTCTCATAATCATACAATCAAGTGTTGGTTCACGGCATACAATCATTCATTCATACTCATTTACGATTAGTGTGATCAATAATGCAACATTCACATATATACATGCATTAAAATGAAGTAATTAACAACATACATCACACCAACATGAAATCACAACCATCACCTGCTTCGAACAAAGCTTAAACCCTCCTAAGAGACTTGATACTTCCCTTTCTCGATTATTTCCACTTGTTCTTGATTTACAAATAATCAATATAACTCGAGGTTCAACAAAGGAGACCTAATTAACTGAATTACAATCAAAATCATCAACCCTAGGCTAAACCCATGATCCTAATATGCAGCTAGGGCTTTTCCCACCATCCAAAACAGTACCAAAACCCTCCCCCAATAATAATTACCCATGAATTTATATTCTACGAATTGAAAAATGGATTCGGGGAGTCAAGACCTTACCTTTAGCTTCAAAAATGGTGAAAAACTGTCAAGAAGTCCCCCTGGTTCGTCTCTTAACTCTTAAGAACAAAATTTACAAAATAATGACGTTTTGGAGTTTATTGTCGACTTAAGTCGCCACTGGCCCGCTATGGCGGCCTTCATCCCGCCACACCGGCCCCGCCCTAGCGGCTTGCATTGAAACAAAGAGCTAATTTAAGAGTTTCAAACCCTCATTTCACAATACACCTTCATCCCATGATACTCAGAAACCACCCTTTCATACTAAGATCAATTTCGAGAGTTCTATTCACCCGAATTTGATTCCGTAAAGTCATATGGGTTCCTTAACATCTTAGCTATCCACTCATGCGATCAAATTCAATATTGGATCTCTCATTGGTTAGAAGATTTCCCTAGACCTCACTGACTCTGATTTCGTCTAAATCTGGACTAGGCTAGAAATTCTCAAGTTACTATGAAAAAAGTTTTTTGGCCCAAATTCTTTTCTCGATGGCTTTTCTATAACAATGTGAATAAGTCGTTACAATAGATACCAATTTACCCATCACTCGTCCCCGAGCGACAAACTTAAGAAACATAGGCAAAAGTAAGAATAGAGTAGTACCTAAATCGACGAATAACTGGGGATATTTATCTCGCATGTCCTTTCTGGTTTCCCAAGTAGCTTTCTTAACAAGATGATTCTTCCATTGAACGTTCACGGACTTTATCTCTTTGGTTCTAAGATTTCGGACATCACGATCAAGAATTGCAACTGGTTCCTTCTCATACTGATGGTCTTTGTCTAGTAAAATTGAGTCCCATTTCACGATGTAATCCCCGTCACCATGATATCTCTTCAACATGGATACATGAAATATCGGATGAACTCCCAATAGGCTAGGTGGTAAAGACAATTTATATACTACTGGCCCTACACAGTCAAGAATCACAAATGGACCAATGTAACGAAGACTAAGCTTGCCCTTCTTGCCAAATCTCATCACCCCTTTCATATGTGATACTTTTATAAGAACATTCTCACCAGTCTTAAATGTCATGTCTCTTACCTTATGGACTGAATACTTTTTCTATCTACTCTGGGCTGCTAAAAGCTTAGCTTGAATATTCCTCACTTTATCTTGAACATCTTTCACTAAATCAACCCCCAAAGGTTTCACATCTCCAGCCTCAAACCATCCTATAGATGATCTACATCCCCTCCCATAGAGTGCCTCAAACGGTGCCATATCTATGCTGGAGTGATAACTATTATTATAGGAGAACTCACACAATAATAGGAACTTATCCCAATGCCCTCCAAAATTAATCACAAATGCCCTCAACATGTCCTCTAACAGTTGGATAGTTCTCTCCGGCTGCCTGTCCGTTTGCGGATCAAAAGTTATACTAAAAGTGAGTTGTGTTCCCAATTCATCATGTAGTTTCCTCCAAAACTTGGATGTGAACTCCGTACCACAGTCTGAGATTATAGAAAGAGGCACTCCGTGCAACCTTGCTATCTCTTTTACATACACCTTAGCCAATTGTTGCGCATTATAATCTAATTTGACTGGAATAAAATGTGCTGACTTAGTCAATTTGTCAACCACTACCCAATTAGAATCACACTTTCCCAAAGTCTTTGGAAGACCAACCATAAAATCCATAACTATCTTTTCTCACTTTCATTCCGGAATTGACATTCTCTGAAGCAAACCTGCAAGCCTTGGATGTTCATACTTCACTTGTTGGAATTTTGACACTTAGCCACAAACTTTGGTATATATTTCTTCATGCCAAGCTGCCAGTAAAGTTGCTTCAAATCTCAGTTCATCTTGGTCACACCCGGATGAATGGAATATTGCAAACTATGAGATTTTGTCAACAATTTCTGAATCAAGTCATCTACTCAAGGAACATAAATCCTTCCCTTAAAATTAAGCACACACCCCCGCATCCAGAGTGGTCTCTTGTGCCCTGTCAGACAATGTCTTCTTTCTAAGCTCATTCAAATGCTCATCCTTAAACTGTTTGTCCTTGATCTCCTCAATGAACGTGGCCATTACTTCAATGCTAGCCAACACCTCACCTATCTCTGAGATGCCCAACTGCATGAACTTAGATTCCAAGATTTGAATTTCCTTAGCCAAAGGTCATTTGGATATACTCAAGCAAACTAGACTACCCATACTCACCGATTTCTGACTAAGTGCGTCTTCCACTACATTAGACTTACCTGGATGATACTGGATGGTCACATCATAATCATTGAGTAACTCCATCCACCTTCGCTGTCCCAAATGCAGATCCATTTGAGTGAACACATGTTGTAGATTACGATGATCAGTAAACACCTCACACTTTACACCACAGAGGTAATTCTGCCAGATCTTAAGAGCAAACACTACCACTACCAACTCTAAATCATGTGTTGGGTAATTCCTCTCATGCACCTTCAATTGCCGTGATGCATAAGCTATAACATTCTTATCCTACATTAGTACAACACCCAAACCTGATTGTGAAGCATCACAATAAACAATAAAATCTTTACCTTCCACCGGTAGTGCTAGAATAGGTGTTGTGGTTCAAAGGGTCTTGAGCTTTTGAAAGCTCTCTTCACACTCTTTAGTCCATTAAAAAGGTACATTCTTTTTGGTCAACCTTTTCAGATGCGTGACAATAGAAGAAAATTTCTTTATAAATTGACGATAGTAGCTAGCAAGCTCCACAAAACTCCTAACTTTAGTCATAGAGCTAGGCCGAATTCAATTTTTAACCGCTTCAGTCTTTTGGGGATCTACCATTACCCCTTCCCTTGAAATTACATGCCCCAAAAAAGGCAATCAAAGTCAACCAAAATTCACGTTTAGAAAATTTTGCATACAAATTTTGTTTCCCAAGAACACCCAGAACAATACGAAGATGGTCGGCGTGCTCTTTCTTACTTTTTGAATAGACTAGAATACTAAAACAAACGAATCGAGAAATGGTTTGAGCACACCATTCTTTAAACTCATGAAAGATGTAGGCGCATTTGTCAACCCGAACGACATAACTAGAAACTTATAGTGTCCATAGCGGGTTCTCAATGCCGTCTTGGGACATTCTCTGGCCTAATCTTTAACTGATGGTAACTAGACCTAAGATCGATCTTACAGAAAATTGACGCACCTTTCAACTGGTCAAAAATATCATCTATCCGAAGCAATGTGTATTTGTTTCGAATGGTGACCCTATTCAATTGCCGGTAATCTATGCACATTCTCATACTACCATTATTTTTCTGCACAAACAAGACAACCCCACGGGGAAGAATTAGGACGGATAATACCTTTATCAAGAAGTTCTTGGATTGAGCCTTAAGCCCTCTCAATTTTACTGGGGCAATGCGATAAGGAGGGATGTAAATTGGGCGGGTACCAGGTTCCAAATCAATGTAGAAATCTATATCTCTATCCGGAGGCATACCAGGCAAATCAGTAGGGAACACTTCTTCAAATTCTGACACCACATGAATAGACTCAATAGAGGAAGACTCAACCTCAACATCCCGAATATGAGCCAAATATGTCAAACAACCCTGCCCCACTAGTTTCCTAGCCCGAATGGATGATATGATCTTAGCTGGCATAGGTTTGTACATCCTTTCTCACTCTAACTTTTCCTTATGCTGAATTTCTAGAGTCACAGACTTAGTGTTACAATTAAGCACATCATAATAGGGGGACAACCAAGTCATGCCTAAGATTATATCAAAGTCAGTCATATCTAAAATCATCAAATCAGCCCAAGTCTGAAAAACCATAAATAAGATAGGAGAAGCACTATAGACATGGGTGACTATGATAGACTCTCTATCTAGGGTAGAGACATGGATAAGAGCATCAAGTACATCACAAATCATATCAAATCCCAAGGCAAACTGAACGGACACATAAGAATAAGTAGAACCCAGATCAAATAACCCATTAGACATCCGGTCACATACAAGAATATTACCTGTGATCACTGCATCAGAACCCTCTACCTCGGTCTTGCTCGATAAGGCATAACACTGAGCTCTGAGAATAAGGCGACTTCCCTGCCTGGATGCACTGTACCTCTGCTTGCGTTACCATTTCTCCCACCTCCACGACCTTGCTGATTTCTTCCTCGCCCGCCTTATGGATGTCCTCGACCATTATTATCATTGCCCCACGGGTACCACTGCTTTAGTATGCTACTTCACAAAATCTAACATGAACGGGTGGGGTCCATCTTTCTTTATATGCCCAGGTTCTCCACAATTATACCAAGTACGATCGAAAAATGGCTTGCTACCCGTCGAAGGTGCGACTCCCTGGCTATCCTGAATCGAATTTTGAGGTGGAGTTCCCAACTAATTACCTGTAGTAGTGGGCATAGCAGACTGAATTGGTTGGTTTGCAAGTGTCGGCCTCCCTGAACCTCTAGAGTAAGAACCGTGAAAGTTACCTGTATTCTTAGCTTTCTTAGCCAAAGCCTTAGTATTCCCATCACGTCTAACTCCTTCTACCTTTTTCACAAAATCAGTCACCCCATTGAAGCTTTTTCCCGCAGAGGTCATATGAACAGACAATACCAGTAACTCAGAATTTAGTCCTTTAAAAAATAAACGGATCCTCTCTTCCTAAGTAGTCACCAATTGCGTAGCTTATCTAGACAAAGCATGGAACTTAGCCTCATAAGCAGCCACAAACATGCCACCTTGCTCCAAAGCCATGAACTCATCCTTCTTACGATCTCTCAAGGTCCGAGGAACATACTTCTCCAAAAATAAAGCATGAAACTAGGTCCAAGTGAGTGGGGGTAAAGCTGAAGATTTTCAGTCCACATAAGCTCTCCACCACTGCTTAGCCTCACCTTGAAGTTGAAAAGTCACAAACTCTACTCCATGTTGATGACATTCCCAACTTATGAAGCCTCTCACAACAATCTAGGATGAACTCATAGGGGTCCTCACTCTTGAAACCATAGAACACTGGCAGTTTAAATTTCAAGAACTTAGTCAACATCTCTTATTCATTACCAGTCATAACAGGACCCAACTAAGGATGGAAGAAAGCATCAGTACCTACATTTCCACCTACTTAGGGATAATGATAGCAATAGGGGGATTGAAGGGAGCTTGAGTTGCTTAATATGTGGGAAGAACTCCAGCACCAACCAATCTTTCCAGGAACGACATAATCTATTGAGCTGATACTAGGTCTAACGGAGGAATACTTGTAGTCTCAGCCTGCACCTCTTCCTCTTGTCCAACATTCTCCTCATTCTCAACCTCTACATTTTCCTCTACCTCTTTATGATGCACATGAGGAACTTCTTTTCTGGGAGCATTCTCAATTGATGCTCCATCCTTAATAGGTGCTACCCTTTCTTGGCCTCTGCTCCTTGCTATTCCTCTACCCGTGTCTGGACCACAACCTCTTACTGTGGATTCCTCAGCCGGTGCATTGACGGGACCTATTAGCCTGACACCGTTGAATCTAGTGTTAACCATCTACGGATAGAAGAGTGAAGGAGATTAGATACCAATTTGGATAACCAGATACCAACTGGAACCAAGTTATAGCACGAAAGGAGACAAAACAAAACAAAGAGATTTCCTAAAGTCATATAGCGTCTCAAAGAAAAGTACAGACAAATCCGTACCATTTTGCAAGACTTTACTAGACTCATTTTAGTACATCGAGATCAACGAACCTAGGGAACTGATACCAACTTTGTCACGACCCAAACCGTCGTGATTGGCACCACACTAACCCTCCGATGGAAGAACCATTAACACTAACTAGCTAACCCAAATTAACGAAAACTAAAGCATTTAAAGATACAGAAGCAAGTTCAAATGCAAGAATCGATAGAGTTCCCATAAAGACCAAAAGTCTAACAAACAAATGCGGAAATATTCCCTAGAACCTGAAAGTCAATGTACCAAAACTCTAACAAGGAACCATAAGTCTAAAGAAAATGGGTACAACCCAATTAAATATACGAATATCTAAAGTACTAATCTAAGTCCAAATAAGAAGGACGGAGCAAAAGGAGAACTCATGGTAGCCTGGAAGACTTGGCTTACCCTTAAATTCGAATCGATCACTTGTCTTGTAAACGAGGTCTGTCAGTGGCCACCTAAAGAGGAGCAAATGCAATATCAGTACACAACCACAATGTACTTGTAGGATCACACGGCTATTACAATAAGTGAAACATATCCAAGTAACCACAACATAATAAAACAGGCATATACCAAACATATACAATATAAATTATTATTTCAAGATCAATGATAATTTCACATTCTCAATAATACATCAATATGAAAATTCAATGGTCCTCTCATGGAACCCACACCTAAACTGTTAGTGTACCGGTACGTGGTACCCGATCCAAGTTAGTGTGCCAAGCGTGACACCAGATCCCATATATACACCGAAACGTGGCACCTGATCTAATTTAGTGAGTTGGAATGTAACACCCGATCCATTCAACAAGCCACAATCACAATCACAATCACAATTACAATGTATATTCTCATAAATATACAATCAAGTGTTGGTTCATGGCATACAATCATTCATTCATACTCATTTACGATTAGTGTGAACAATAATGCAACATTCACATACATGCATGCATTAAAATTATGTAATTACTAACATACATCACACCAACATGAAATCACAACTATCACCTACCTTGAACAAAGCTTGACGCCTCATAAGTAAATTGATTCTTCCCTTTCTGGATTCTTTCTGCTTGTTCTTGGTCTACAAACAATCAATATAACTTGAGGATCAATAAACGAGGCCTAATTACCTAGATTACAATCAAAATCATCAACTCTAGGCCAATCCCATGATCCTATTATGGAGCTAGGGCTTTTTCCCACCACCCAAAATAGTTCCAAAACCCTCCCCCAATAATAATTACCCATCAATTTACATTCTACGGATCGAAAAATGGATTTGGGGAGTCATGACCTCACCTTTAGCTTCAAGAATTGTGAAAACCTGTCAAGATGTCACCTTGGTTCATCTCCTAACTCTTAAGAACAAAATTTGCAGAATAATGATGTTTTGGGTTTTTTTTTTACTTAAATCGTGACTAGCTCGCTATGGCGGCCCCCATCTCGCCACAGCGGCCCCACCCGGACGTTAATAATCCTACCTTGGTGGGAATAATGCCGCCCTAGCGTCTTGCACCAAAACAAAGAGCTAATTTAAGAGTTTCAAACCCCTATTTCACAACACACCTTTATCCCATGACACTCAGAAACTACCTTTTCACACTAAGATTAATTTCGGGAGTTCTACTCACCCGAATTTGATTCCGTAAAGTCGTACGGGTTTCTTAACGTATTAGCTATACACTCATGCAATCAAATTCATTATTAGGTCTCTCACTTGTTACCAAATTTCCCTAGACTTCATTGACTCCAATTTCATCCAAATCTAGACCAGGCTAGTAATTCTCAAGTTAGTTCAAAAAAAGCTTTCTGGCCCAAAATTTTTCCCCGATGGCTTTTCTATAACGATGGGAGCAGGTCATTACAATAGATACCAATTTACCTATCACTCGTCCCCGAGTGAGAAACTTAGGAAAAACATGCTAAAGTAAGAATGGAGTAGTGCCTGAATCAACGAATAACTGGGGATATTTATCTCGCATGTCCTTCTCGGTTTCCCAAGTAGCTTCCTCAACTGGACGATGCTTCCATTGAACTTTCACGGACTTAATCTATTTGGTTCTGAGCTTTCGGACATGACAATCAAGAATTGTGACCGTTTCCTCCTCATACTGAAGGTTTTTGTCTAGTAATACTGAGTTCCAGTTTATGATGTAATCCCTCATCATGATATCTCTTTAACATGGACACATGAAATACCGGATGAACTCCCGATAGGCTAAGTTGTAAAGACAATTTATACGCTACTGGCCCTATGATATACCGTGAGTTTACGGTATTTCTAATACATTTCACTTACAAGTTGTGTGTGTCTAGGACCTTCTTGTATTGATTTTTATGTGTTTTTATCATATTTTGCAGGAAAGATGTTCAGGCACGAAAGTATAGAAACAACTAAAAGAAATACAAAAAAGGGCATTCACGGAGGTGATCTACAGATCGTAGGTCCATTGACGGTCCGTAGGTTATGACTGTAGATCAGCGGGCAAGGTGTGGAAGACAAATCAGGGAAATCTGACCAAGTGTGGAACCACGGTGGCCAACGTTAAAACTTTTCTCGTTACTACTTGCCGGACCAAGGAGGTAATTAACGAGAAAAGAATTATCAACATAGATTTAGTGTGATACTATCTAATAGTCTAGTGTCGATTGGTGTGAAGTAATAAATAAGCCAAACATCGATTATGATGGCTAATATGAGGTATAGGTAAGGGTTAGTAAATTATACACATTTAGCCGAACCAAGGTGCGGGGTGAAATTCTCAAGATGCCAGACCAAGGATTTGGAGATACATAACTTACCACTTTGCATGTGATATACTAGGAAATGATTGTTATTACTAGGATTACTGCGTTATGAGCTTGTGGGGAACACTTATACCCTAGTTAATCCTCTCATCTTGATAACAACCAAAATTGACTTTTATTCACTGATTACTTACTAAATTCTTACAATTCGTTTCACAAAACTCCCCCTTTTTATTATTTGTTTTTGGAAGTAATTTGACTAATTGAATATAATTGTTGGTTAAAGTAAAATCTAAACCATTTTCCTCATGGGATTGACCTCAACCTACAAGTTGGGTTCTTTACTTGATAACGATCGCTTATGCTTCTTTAGGGAAGTGTAATTTGAGCGTATTAAATTTTGGCGCCGCTGCTAGGGAAATTGGCCTTTATATTTATTTTAACTACATTATTAAACGTTAGTCAAATATTTCCTAATTTTACCTTTTCTCTTTGTTTTTGTCTCTCTCAGGTTCTGACTCTAGTATATGCCAAGTACACGGAGCCAGGGTGAACCGCTTACTCCTTACGATCCAGAGTTGAACCGCAATTTGTGAAGAATGAACAATCCAAGAGATCCAATTAATCCTATCGGAGGAAATCTAGGTGATGCAGTTGAGTTACATTAGCAAAGGGTAGTTGGTGGGGACAACCAAGTTCCAGTTGAAAATCAATTGAGAGATGCGTTGAGGGTGCAAGATCCACTAGGCCCACGACAACATGACAACTATCGGGGCAACATCAATATAGCATAATCTGATGGACCTATTGTTCTACCCCTTCTACCTCTAAGGCACACATTTGTGGTGACTAGTAGCTTGATGCAAATGCTTACAACAAGAGGCTTTTTCTCAGGATCGCCATCGGAGGATCCACATGCTCACTTAGCCAAGCTAAGGGTGGTTTGCAAAAGTTGTGTAGGTAGACTAGACTTGGATATGGATGTCATTGGATTATGAGTGTTCCCTCTGTCACTGACAGGCGATGCTGCAGTATGGTTCACTGAGCTTCCTTATAACTCAATATTTACATTGGACCAACTGGCAAAAGTGTTCCGAGCGAAGTACTATCCAGTCTCCAAGAAGCTCAATCACAAAGATAGGGTCAATAATTTTGTAGCATTACCTGGAGAGTCTATGAGTAGCTTTTGGGACAGATTCACTTCATTCGTAAGAGGTGTTCCAAGTCACCGTATTGATGATGAGTCGCTGAAGGAATATTTCTATCGAGGACAGGATGATAACAATAAAGCAGTACTTGACACTATTGCTGAAGGTTTGTATGGTGATTGTACATATGCACAGATTGCTGAAAAACTGAATAGGATCTCTCGCAACAATAAAGCATAGAGCACTAGGAGGTCAGATACTGGGAGAAACACATTTGCCGTTCAGAATACAAATATCAATTCTATAGATGATATTCGTGAGGAGATGGCCCAGATGAGGATTGAGTTGGGGTTGGTATTGAAGCATGTGAGTGGAGGAGCAGAAAAGGTAAATGCTGTGAACTACTTAACTAGAACTCCACCACCAGTTGAAGAGTGTTACTATGAAGAGGATGCTTATTCTGTGAATGATCAGACGGGTTTTTTTTGACCAAATGCCCAAGGATCCAACACGGAAAATTGGCGCCAAGGTCAAGGGAACTAAGGTCAGAACTATGGAAATTACAACCGAGAGGGTCACTATGTCCGAGATGGGAACTTCAATCGCGACAACAACTACAACAGGAACAACTAGGGAATCGAGAATCTGGTGCTAGGGAAGCTAGAGGCAATATGGCGCGTATTGAAGATATGATGCAGAAGATGATGAGAAGGTTTGATGCAACTGATGAGAATGTGAAGGAGATGGGAAACGACTTGTCTGGTATTGGTCAAAAGGTTGATGCCCATGCAGTGTCAATAAAGCATCTAGAGCAGCAAATGACTCAGTTGTCTACTACAGTGAACCCACGTCAACCTGGCACTCTTCTTAGCAACACCATCCAGAATCCAAAGAATGATGGTCATTGTATGGCAATTACTACTCATAGGGGTAAGCAAATCATAGATCCACCTATGCCGTCTGTGGTGGATGCTGAGATTAGAAAAGAAGATGATGTGGTGGAGGTTAGAGAAGAGTCTGAAACTGCGATAGAGCAAAAAGCGGAGATATCTCAGAAAGTAGTCCCCATACTTAGACCTCCACCACCTTTTCCATAGAGGTTAGTGAAGAAAACTGAAGATTGTAAATATCGCAGGTTTATTACTATGTTGAAGCAGCTTTCTATCAATGTTCCTTTGATAGAAGCCTTGGAGCAAATGCCTGGGTATGTAAAGTTTATGAAAGATATGGTGACAAAGAAAAGGTCTGTGAGTTTTGAAGATGATGATAGATTGCAGCATTGTAGCGCTATTGCTACAAGATCTCTGGTGCAGAAGAAGGAAGACCCTAGTGCTTTCACGATCCCATGTACTATAGGGTTGTTACACTTTGCTAAGACATTGTGTGATCTTGGTGCTAGCATCAACCTCATGCCCTTGTCTATTTACATGAAGTTGGGTCTAGGGGACCCAAAGCCCACTGCAATGCGGTTACTAATGGCCGATCGAACGGTGAAGAGGCCCATTGGTGTACTTCATGATGTGCTAGTGAAAATGGAGTCTTTCATTTTTTTGACAGATT
Organism: Solanum commersonii; assembly: GCA_029007595.1. Taxonomy (NCBI): domain Eukaryota; kingdom Viridiplantae; phylum Streptophyta; class Magnoliopsida; order Solanales; family Solanaceae; genus Solanum; species Solanum commersonii. Next base: position 3,284,884 of record JAJTWQ010000068.1, read on the forward strand.
TTTTGATTCTTGACTGTGAGGTTGATTTTGAAGTTCCCATCATCCTTGGGAGACCATTTCTTGCCACAGGGTGTGCGTTGGTTGATATGGAAAAGGGACAGATGAAGTTTAGACTGAACAATGAATAAGCAACTTTCAATATTTGTAGGTCCATGTAGTAGAATGGTGAGCTCCAAATAGTATCTGCTATAACTATAACTTACAGAGTGGAGAGTGGGACAGAAGTGCAAATTGAAGAGTGACTAGGTGTTGAGGCACTAGTAGTAGTTATGATGAATTTCGATATTGATGGTATTAAAGAGTATGATGAGTTTGTAGCCGCACTCGATAGGTATGAATATCAGTCCAAACCAAAGAAGTATGAGTTAGCCATGTAGAATCGCGAGTCCCCACCTGTAAGACCATCTATTGTGGAGGCACCGAAATTGGAGCTTAAGGCTCTACCACCGCATTTGAGGTATGTATACTTAGGCAAAGAGAATACTTTGCCGATCATCATTGCGGTAGATTTGAATGCGAGACAGGTAGAGTGCTTGGTGACTGTGTTAAAGAGGTTCAAGCGAGCTATTGGGTGGACTATTGTGGATATTATTGGGATCCCTCTCGGTATTTGCTCTCACAAAATCCAACTCATGCCAAATTATAAGCCCAGTATCTAGCACTAGAGAAGATTAAATCCACCTATGCAAGAGGTAGTTAAAAAGGAGATCATCAAGTGGCTGGATGCGGGAGTTATTTATCCCATTGCAGATAGTAGTTGGGTATGTCCTGTGCAGTGTGTGCCTAAAAAAGGTGGTATGAGTGTGGTTCCAAATGAAAGAAATGAGCTTGTTCCAATGAGGCCCGTTATTGGATGGAGAGTTTGTATGGATTATCGAAAGTTGAATACATGGACAGAAAATGACCACTTTCCTATGCCATTCATGGACCAGATGTTGGATAGACTTGCATGAAAGGGTTAGTATTATTTTCTTGATGGGTATTTGGGCTACAATCAAATTTCTATAGCTCCAGAAGACCAAGAGAAGACCACCTTCACTTTCCCATATGGGACTTTTGCTTTCAAACGGATGCCATTCGGGTTGTGCAATGCTCCAACAACCTTCTAGCACTGTATGATGTCAATATTTTCTGATATGGTGGAGGACACTATTGAAGTGTTCATGGATGATTTTTCAGTTGTAGGTGATTCATTTGATCATTGTCTAGATCATTTGGCTGAGGTGCTTAAAAGGTGTGAAGACTGCAACTTGGTGCTGAATTGGGAGAAGTGTCATTTCATGGTTAAAAAAGGTATAGTGTTGGGTCATCGAATTTTAGAGAAAGGTATTGAGGTTGATAGAGCTAAAGTTGAGGTAATAGAAAAGCTTCCACCACCCATTTCTGTAAAAGGTGTTAGAAGTTTTCTTAGGCATGGAGGTTTTTATAGGAGATTCATCAAAGATTTCTCCAAAATTGCACATCCGTTGTGCAAACTGCTCGAGAAGGAGTGTAAGTTCCATTTTGATGATGCTTGTCTTAGAGCATTTGGAGAGTTGAAGGAGAAGTTGGTTACTACACCGATCATTATTTCATCGGATTGGGGACAACCGTTTGAGGTAATGTGCGATGCAAGTGGAGTGGCGCATGGTGTAGTATTGGGACAGAGGCGAGAGAAAATTCTTCACCCTATTTACTATGCTAGCAAAGCTTTAAATGTGGCCCAGAAGAATTATACTGTGACCGAACAAGAACTTCTTGCGGTGGTTTTTGCATTCGAAAAATTTTGATCCTACTTGTTTGGTACTAAGGTCATAGTGCATACTGACCATTCTGTATTGAGGTATTTGATGGCGAAAAAGGATGCAAAACCAAGATTGATTAGATGGGTATTATTGCTACAAGAGTTTGATTTTGTAGTAAAAGATAAAAAGGGGACCGAAAATCAAATTGTCGATCACTTGTCCAGATTAGTGGAAGAGGCTATGCTAAAGCTTGGAGATAGGGCTGAAATTAATGATGCTTTTCCAGATGAACAGGTATTGGCTGCTTCTTATGATTTGACAACTTGGTTCGCAGACTTTGCTAATTATTTGGCAAGCTATATTGTGCCTCCCGATTTGTCTTTTCACCAAAGGAAAAAGTTTATGCATGATGTGAAGAAATTCTTTTGGGATGAACCTTACTTGTATCGTAGTTGTGCTGATGGGATTATTTGTCGCTGTGTGCCCGAAGTTGAAATGTTGAGTGTACTTAAAGCATGCCATTCATCACCCGTTGGTGGGCATCATAGTGGTATTTGGACTGCACATAAGATTTTGCAATGTGGGTACTACTGGCCTACCATCCATCAAGATGCTCATGATTTCGCCAAGTCTTGTGATCGTTGCCAAATAGAATGAGGGATTTCAAAGAGGCAAGAGCTCCCTATGAATTCTATATTGGTGATAGAGTTGTTTGATGTATGGGGCATTGATTTTATAGGTCCATTTGTGAGTTCATATGGGATGAAGTATATTCTTGTTGCGGTTGATTATGTATCGAAGTGGGTGGAAGCAGTTGCGCTCTCCAACAATAAAGGTAAAAGTGTCATCGCATTCTTGAAAAAGAATATCTTCTCCAGATTTGGTACACCAAGGGCTATTATTAGCGATGGAGGTTCTCACTTTTGTAATAAGTTGTTCAAGGCACTACTTGAGAAATATGGTGTCCGTGACAATGTAGCCACTCCTTACCATCCACAGACTAGCAGTCAAGTTGAAGTATCCAACAGAGAGATCAAACAGATATTGGCGAAGACTGTGAATGCTAATAGAATGGATTGGTCAAGGAGGCTTGATGATGCTTTATGGGCATATCGCATTGCATACAAGACCCCCATAGGTATGTCTCCTTACCAACTTGTATATGGGAAGTCTTGTCATTTACCAGTAGAGCTAGAGCATAAGGCGATGTGGGCAATAAAGAAGTTAAATTTGGATTGGGGCGCCACATCTAATCAAAGAATGAATGACTTGAATATGCTTGATGAGTTTCGCCTAAAAGCTTATGAAAGTTCAGCCTTGTACAAAGAGAAGATGAAGAGGTATCATGATCAAAGAATTGAAAAGCGAAAATTTGTGGTTGGTGATCTTGTGCTTCTATTCAACTCTAGGTTGCGCTTATTTCCAGGCAAACTCAAGTCCAAATGGACCGGGCCATTTTTGCTCACAAAAGTGCTCCCTCATGGAGCAGTTGAGCTTGAAAATAGGGATGGAACAAGGTTCATGGTAAACGGACAAAGGATCAAGATCTATTTGGGAAATGCTAAAACTGTGCAAGAAATGATTGAGGCCTACAATCTTGTTGAAGTCTGAGTAATCAAGACACTTGCGTCGTGCCGCGATGTTAAATCAAGCACTGCTTGGGAAGCAAACCAAGATGTACAATCTAGCCAACGACAGGGTTCTGTTTTCCATTTAGTAGTTTTCTTTGTTTAATTGCGTCTTTGTATCAATTTAGGTAGGTGTTTTAGTGTTTTAGTTCTTAGTGTTGGCTAGAATTAGTATAGGGTCCGTGTCTAAAAAGTGTCTAGAAAATGTTAAAAAAATAGCCTATTGGTTGTTACATGTGCAAGTACACCACGAAAAATCTGCAGAAAATGGTCTGGTACAGATGTCTACGGACCCCATCGATGGTCCGTCGTTTAATCCATGGACCGTGGATGGTGTCCGTAGATCCCAGGTAAGCCTCTAAATTTTTCTAAGTGTAAGAGTGATCTACGATCCTAATCTACGGATCGTAGATCGACTCACAGACCGTAGCGGGTCTCGTGAGTCCAAACCCTATTTCTGTCTGACCCAACCCGGACCTCTTACTTAAAAACTCCCCTAATTTCAAATCATTTCCACTTCCCTCCATTCACTCCTCAACCGTTTCAACCATCCCATAACCTCCCTAAATCACTCCATAACTCCCCCATAATATCATCCCTTCCATAATTCCCCCAATTCCCTTCCATTTCAAATACAACTCATTCCATATTTCATAAAAAAGGTCTGGTGTTTGGTTAGTAACGAAGAGGTGATTCCTTGGTCTTTCTAAGCTTAGTGTCATTACGCAATCACCCCACTCCTCGTTTCTTGTAAGGTAATAGACTTTCCCCTCACTTTGAATTTCGATTCATAGATTGAATATAGAAAATCGAGAGTTGGGTCTTGACCTTGGGTAATTGTTAGATGAAATTGCATGATAAACTTGAAAATTACAATGCCCTTGGAACGATAGATAGTGATTGTATAGCCTTATTGTATGTGATTATAAGTCTAAAAGTAAGTTTCGACCTAGGGTTCCAACAGTTTGTCCTCAATACTTGGTTAAAATGATTAATCGAAATCTTGAGAATGACAAACTAGCATGATTAAATGTCGAAATACATGGTTAGACTAGGATATTGTTGAAAATGGTCTAAGATGTGGGCTTTCAAATAAACAATGGCTGAAACCTAGCACAGATCGCATCCACGATATCCCGTCTATGAACCGTAGATCAATCTACGAACCGTCGATTAGGCTCGTGGGTTGACGCACTTGAAAATCTCACCAAGTGTGAAACCACGGATGTGGACTACGGTTCGTAGATCAATCTATGGACCATTCTGCATATCCGTGGTTTCCATCTGCGACCAGTCCTGTTGGCTCTCTGACTCACGGAAGGGATCCACGGACCGCAGATCCCCACCGTGGAAGACCACTGTTGCCTCTGTCTAATTTTTTTTTTTTGGGACTTTGTTACTGTTCGTTTATAGTTCTAAACTTTTTATTAGTATGTTTATGGTTAGTTTTGGCACTAATATCGCTTCCACAGGTATGATGGCACCTAATAAGCTAGTCACCTACTCAAAACAGGGCAAGTCAAAATCTATTGTCCCTAGCTTAAGGTTAATCGATGAAGACACGGACACAGAAAAGGATCCAGCATACGTTCCTCCCAACACTAAGACTTCTCCCACTGCACCCCGAGTTACCAGAGGCACCCCCCAGAAGGTGCTTCTCGATGTAGTCACTGTCTCCCAGTCTGATGAGAAGCACACACTGATCGGATCACTAACTAGGGCTACTTCCAGTTCAGAGGAGGGGTCTATGTTCGAATCCAAGTCTGCCAATGCTTTGGGCTCTGAGTCTGCTCATGCCTCAAGATTCGAGTCTGCCCATGCCGCAGGGTCTAGTGTAAAATCATCCACAGGGTACGGTGAGAATGACCAAGAAGCCTTGTCTGATGAGGCCACTAGCTCGGAGTCCGTACCTGCACTATGGAATGATTACCCCACTCCAGTAGCCGGCGAGCTAAATAGGTGGTGTGTAGAGGGCCAATGGCAAATTTATCGGGATGCCAAGATGATAAATGACAAATAGAAGATGGCCCGACTAATTACAGAGGAGCGCCGAGTCCTCACAGGGAGCTTGCACGCTGTTTCGGACATCCTCCGGCTATTTAACCTTCCCAAGTGTGATTGGATGGCTCGAGACCCAGGGGCGTATAACGAAGAGATTGTGCGAGAATTCTACACCTCCTATGCTGCCACTCTCCGAGGTTCAATTTCCAAGCGGTCAAAGCCCCTAACCCAAGACCCTCTTACTTCCACTTTGGTTCGAGGTTGTCCAGTGGACATATCACCTGCCACTATCAGCCGTTTTCTCTATGGTCCTACCAGGGGTCACTCTTGGTCTCTCAACACAGCAGAGTTTGATTACAGATGGGGCATCGTGCGGAGTGGCGCTTTCCAGAGGAATGCTGACCAGCGAGAGGCTGTTATACTATGGTTGGCTAGGTACATTGCTGCAGATGGTGAGCATGGAGAATGGGTCGCCGCTCCACGGTTGGGCATCCAAAAGGCTACATTAAATTTTGTGGCCAAGTTCTTCTGGCTGCTAGTATGTAACAGAGTGTCGCCTACGAAAGCTGACAACCAAGTCACATGGAACAGAGCGGTCATGGTTGAGGCATTGGTAGCAGGAGTGGAGATTGACTTTGCCTGCATGCTGCTGGCAGAGATTCACGAGAGGGCATTCAAGACCTCCACTACTTACCCCTTCCCATGTCTAATTTTTCAATTATGCAGGGACTCTGGTGTGCTGATCTGGCATTGTGACAAGTTAGTCCACCCTACATGGGCATTGGACATAGGCCTCATTTGAGATGAGGCAAATGTGGCAGCACCTTACAGAGAGCCTCAAGTTGAGGTACATCTCTTGGGTGCCGATCTTGCAGACACAATGGGGCAGGCACAGGGCGGTGACCCCAGCATACTAGATAACACCGATACTGTCCTGGCCTCCTCATCTCAGGCAACTAGTATGACTCTTAGTCTTCCCGGTCCACACCACAGTTAGGAGCTACTGTTGTCCCATTGGCCAGAGTACAGAAATTAGAGGCTCAGATGGCCACACTACTGCATCATATCCAGCCGTGGATGCAAAAGTCGATAGCCGAGTCCGAGGCTAGAATGGAGCGAAGGATGGAGGGTATAATGGATCGAAAGGTCTAGGCTGTTAATAAGTGTCTTGATGCCTTTGAATTGCAAGTCCTCGAGCGATCAGCCCCGACCATAGATCTATCTGTTTTGCATGTTGAATTAGCCAGTCTCCGGACCAACGTTGATGCCATTCTTGCCGCCCCTTTAGTTGAGCCTCAAGTTGCACCTACTGCACTATCTGATGATACAATGCTGGATGCTTTATTCGGTGGGACCGCCGAGGAGGGGCTTGTGCCTACACATGCCAAAGGCAAACGACACTATTCTCATCGCACTGAGGAGGAGAAAGCTCAAAAGAGACAACATAGGCAGGAGAATGAGGCTAGGAGGGCTTCAATTTTAGATGAAGATTTGCGCCAGCAAAGGGTGCGTGAGAGAGTTGCAGGGGCATCGGGATCTGCCCCAATTGTAGAGGTCCGGCCTGTTTTGAGGGACATTGTGAGCACCACTGATGATGCGGTGAGATTGATAGAGAGCACTACTGAGGGTTCTATAATTGCTGATGTGGGCATTATTGAGGGTGCCCCCACTATTGTTCCAACGGGCTCCGGGAAATTGGACCCCACTACTTGTTGATGATTCACCGGTGCTTTGCGCCACAGGTTTTCTTCACCCAATCCATTTTCTTTTACTGTTTTGTATGCATTGGGGATAATTACATCTATTTTTGTTGGGGGTGGGGTAAATGGATTGTGAGTGATAGGGTGAAGTCTGAATAATCCAACTCATAAATCATCTCTTGGGGTTTTCTTGCCCATGTTCTTTTTCCCTAAGAGACTTTTAATTTTTGTTGAATCGGCATGTCTTAGGATCGTATGTGTAGAAGCATGATAAAGAAAGAAGCATGATGGCTTATGAAAAATGACACCCGTCAGATTTTGGGATGTATGCTAGAATTTGTAGGCTACGATTAGTTGAATGTGTTGACTCTGAGTATGACATAATAATGAATCAACTCATGACTAAAGCTAAAACTTGAACTGGATAATCTGATAATCTGATAATGAAACTATGTGCCAAGAGTGGGTGAGAATCGTTGAGTGTTCAAACAGTTTTTGTGTAAAACTAGAACTTTCCCGGTTAGTCCTGCTAAGACAATTCAATCTAGAGTTAGGAAGTGATCATAGGCCATTGTTCTGAAAAGTCCACAAATTGCCTAAATGAAGGATCCAACCAAATGAAATAAATGCTCCCTTTGATCCAAAAACTTTGAGCCTAAAATTAAACCATTTCTTTCTAAACCCCGAACTCACCTTCCCATAATCTACTATGTTGGCCCCGGTCCCTCCTTGGACATGTGCACTCCAACTTAGGCCAAAAGCCTAAGTTGAGAGTGGCTAATGTAAAAAGTAACTTCAATCTTGGCCCTGACCCGACATCGGGTATTATGCACCTCAACTAATGGAAAATTCATAAGTTGAGGGTGGCTATGAAAGAGGAAATTGAAAGAAAAATGGGTATGAAAAGAGTGATGTTGAAAAAAAAAGAAGAGAGAAAAGGATGTGACTTGTTGAAAGCTAAAAGAAAAATAAAATAAAAGTAGAAAGAGCTACAAAGCCTGAAGTCACATCCGTGGTTGAAGAAAATTATGGGAAAGAAGATAAAACGATAGGATGACAAAGATAGGGCAAAAAGAGGTCGACAGCCTAGTGTAATGTCAATGAGGGCAGAAAGTCACTAAGCAGTACCCAAATGTACCACACCTAACCCTGAGCCTACGTTACAAGCCAAGAAAGTCCTATAGTGATCCTAGAGTCTAGTTTAGAGAGTCTAACTAGTGAAAATAAGGGCAAGCCTATGGCATTGAGAACTAACTGTATTTGAAATTACTTTTGAGCGTGAGTGTTGAATAAATCCTTGTACCATGAATGGCATTCATTTTTGTGAAAAGGGGATTTCGTTTAAAGTAAGGGCACTAGTTACATTATCAAAAAGTTGGTACCTTGGTGATAGTGAGAAGGTGTATGTTGTGTGTCAGTTGGTCGATCTGTGTCATGGTGTGATAGGCATGAATTAGCTTGTCGAGTCTAAGAGAATGAATTTGCACCTGAAAAGTGAGGGGGGTAGAGAGCCATGCGATTGCTTGGGCCTGAAATGCTTGCTTCTATACAAGTGTTGTTTAGAGTCGTAGGGCCTTTTTGTATTGGTTTTTATTTGTTTTTATCATATTTTGCAGGAAAGATGTTCAGGCGCGGAAGTATAGAGACAACTGAAAGAAATGCAGAAAAAGGCATTCATGGAGGTGATCTACGAACCGTAGGTCCATTGACGGTCCGTAGGTTATGACCGCAGATCAGTGGGCAAGGTATGGAAGACAAATCAGGGAAATCTGACCAAGTATGGAACCACGGTGGCCATTGACGGTCCGTAGATTGATCTACGGACCATACTGTTGATCCCTAGATTGATACTGCGAGGGTTCCAGTACCTAATTTTTGAAGATTCTAAGTGTGGTGCTACGGAGGGGATTGATGGACCGTAGATTGATCTACGGTCCATACTGCAAGTCCGTCGTTTGCTTCAGAGAAGTTGATTTTTGAAAGCTGAAATATTTTCTAAGTCTTGGCTAACGGAAGGGACTTACGGATCGTAGATTCATTGACGGTCCGTAAGTCAGTCTCGTGGAATGAAGACGCGTGCCTGAACAAACTTTTGTTAATTTGTTTCCTTTTTAATTTAGGATTTGTTTTCTATAAATAGGGTATGTAAGCCTCGAATTTAGGGGTTAGACATTATTATTCTAGTTTTACTTTGTGACTTGGGAGATTAATTTAAAAACCTAGCAATTATTGATTTCCTAAGTACATTTTGAAGATTTTGGCTTTGCAATTCAAGTTGAATTTCTGGATTTATTATTCTCTTTACGTAAGTTCATGATTTCTTCATCTAAAACTATGAATTGTGTTCTTGCTAATATGGGTAACTAATTCCACAACTAGGGTTATCTTTAACATCCTTCACTAAATCAACCCCCAAAGGTTTCATATCTCCAACCTCAAACCATCCTATGGGTGATTTACATCCCCTCTAATGGAGTGCCTCAAATGGTGTCATATTTATGCTGGAGTGATAACTATTGTTATAGGAGAACTCACACAACGGTAGGAACTTATCCCAGTGCCCTCCAAAGTCAATCACACATGCCCTCAACATGTCCCTTAACACTTGGGATAGTTCTCTCTGACTGCCCGTCCGTCTGCAGATGAAAAGTTGTACTAAAAGTGAGTTGTGTGCCCAATTCATCATGTAATTTCCTCCAAAACTTAGATGTGAACTGCGTACCATGGTCTGAGATGATAGAAAGGGGCACCCCGTCCTTACTATCTCTTTTACATACACCTTAGCGAATTGTTGCGCATTATAATCTATTCTGACTGGAATAAAATGGGTTGACTTAGTCAATTTGTCAACCACTGCCCAAATAGAATCAAACTTTCCCAAAGTCTTGGGAAGACCAACCACAAAATCCATAGCTATCCTTTCCCACTTCTATTCCGGAATTGGCATTCTCTGAAGCAAACCTGTATGCCTTTGATGTTCATAATTCACTTGTTGGCAATTTTGAAACTTAGCCGTAAACTCCACTATATCTTTCTTCATGCCACTTCACCAATAAAGTTGCTTTAAATCTTGGTACATCTTGGTCACACCGAAATGAATGGAATATCGCAAACCCTAAGATTCTCTCAACAATTTCTGAATCAAGTCATCTCTTTGAGGAACACAAATCCTTTCCTTAAAACTAAGCACACCCCCTGCATCCAGAGTGGTCTTTTGTGCCTTGCCAGACGGTCTTCTTTCTAAGCTCATTCAAATGCTCATACTCAAATTGTTTGGCCTTGATCTCCTCAATGAACGTGGCCCTTATTTCAATGCTAGCTAACACCCCACCTTTCTCTGAGATGCCCAACTGCATGAACTTAGATTCAAAGGTTTGAATTTCCTTAACCAAAGGTCACTGGGATACACTCAAGCAAGCTATACTACCCATATTCACCACTTTCTAACCTAGTGCGTCTGCCACTACATTAGCCTTACTCGGATGATACTGGATGGTCACATCATATTCCTTGAGTAACTCCATCCACCTTCGCTGTCTCAAATTCAAATCCTTTTAAGTGAACACATGTTGTAGACTACGATGATTAGTAAACACCTCACACTTGACACCATAGAGGTAATACCGCCAGATCTTAAGAGAAAACACTACCGCTGCCAACTCTAAATCACGTGTTGGGTAATTCCTTTCATGCACCTTCAACTGCAACGATGTATAAGCTATAACATTCTTATCCTATATTAACACAACACCCAAACCTGAACGTGAAGCATCACCATAAACAATAAAATCTTTACTTTCCACTGGTAGTGCTAGAATATGTGTTGTGGTCAAAAGGGTCTTGAGCTTTCGAAAGTTCACTTCACACTCTTCAGTCCATTCAAAAGGTACCTCCTTTTTGCTCAACCTTTTAAAATGCGTAGCAATAGAAGTAAATTTCTTCACAAATCGGCGATAATAGCTAGCAAACCCCACAAAATTCCTAACTTCAGTCAAGGAGCTAGGCCGAACCCAATTCTTAACCTCTTCAATCTTTTGGGGATCTACCCTTACCCCTTACCTTGAAACTACATGCCCTAAAAAGAAAACCATAGTCAACCAAAATTCACACTTAGAAAATTTTGCATACAAATTTGGTTTCCCAAGAACACCCAGAACAATACGAAGATGATCGGCATGCTCTTCCTTACTCTTTGAATAGACTAGAATATCATCAATAAATACTATAACAAATGAATTGAGAAATGGTTCGAACACACCATTCACTAAACTCATGAAAGCTGCAGGCGCATTTGTCGACCTAAACGACATAACTAGAAACTCATAGTGTCCATAGAGGGTCCTAAATGCCGTCTTGGGTACATCCTCAGAACTAATCTTTAATTTATGATAACCAGACCTTAGATCAATCTTAGAGAAAACTGATGCACCTTGCAACTGGTCGAAAAGATCATCTATCCGAGGCAATGGGTATTTGTTTCGAATGGTGACCCTATTCATTTGTGGTAATCTATGCACATTCTCATGCTACCATCCTTTTTCTTCACAAACAAGACAGGAGCACCCCACGGGAAAGCACTAGGATGGATAAAACCTTTGCCAAGAAGTTCTTGGATTTGAGCCTTAAGCTCTCTAAATTCTACCGGGGTCATGCGATAAGTAGGGATGGAAATGGGGCGGGTACCAGGTTCTAAATCAATGCAAAAATCTATATCTTTATCCGGAGGCATACCAGACAAATCAGTAGGGAACACTTCTCTAAATTTTGACAACACATGAATAGACTTAATAGAGGGATACTCAACCTCAACATCTCAAATATGAGTCAAATACACCAACCAACCCTTCCCCACCACTTTCCTAACCCGGATAGAGGAAATGATCTTAGTTGGCTTAGGCTTGTACACCCCTTCCCACTCTAACTTTTCCTTACCCTGAATTTCTAGAGTCACAGACTTAGTGTTACAATTAAGCACATCATAATAGTGGGACAACCAAGTCATGCCTAAGATTATATCAAAGTTTGGAAACTCAAAAACAAGATAGGACAAGCACGATAGACATGGGTGACTATGATAGACTCTCCAATTAGGGTAGAAACATGGATGAGGGCATCAAGTACATCACAAATCATATCAAATCCCAAGGAAAACTGAACGAACACATAAAAATAAGTAGAACCCGGACAAATAATATATTAGCCATTCGATCACAGACAAGAATACTACCTGTGATTGCTGCATGAGACACCTCCATCTCGGTCTTGCCCGAAAAGGCATAACACTGAGCCTTGTTATCATGACGGGAGATTTCCCTGCGTTGTTGCACTGTACCTTTGCATGCGTTACCATTTCCTCGACCTCCACGACCTCACTGATTTCCTCCTCACCCATTTTGTGGACGTCCTCGACCATTATTAATATTGGCCGCGGGTACCACAACTCTAGTCTGTTATTACACGGAATCCAACATGCGCAGGAGGGGACAATCTCTCCTCATATGTCTTGGTTCTCCACAATTATAGCAAGTGCGATCAAAAGATGGCTTGCTGCCCGTCGAAGGTGCGACTCCTTGGCTATCCTGAATTGAATTTTGAGGTGAAGTTTGCAAGTAATTGCCTGTAGAAGCGGGCATAGCGGACTGAATTGGCCGAGCTGCAAGTGTCGGCCTCCTTGAACCTCTGGAATAAGAACCCTGAAAGTTACATGTATTCTTAGCTTTCTTAGCCAAAGCCTTAGCCTGCCCATCACGTATAACTCCTTCTACCTTTTTCACAAAATCAGTCACCTTATTGAAGCTTTTTCCCACAGAGGTCATATGAACCGACAATACATGGAACTCAAAATTTATTCCTTTGACAAATAGACAGATCCTTTCTTCGTTAGTAGTCACCAATTGCATAACATATCTAGACAAAGCATGGAACTTAGCCTCATAAGCAACCACAAACATGTCACCTTGCTCCAAAGCCATGAACTCATCCTTTTTACGATCTCTGAATGTCTGGGGAACATACTTCTCCAAAAATATAGCATGAAATTGGGTCCAAGTGAGTGGGGGTAAAACTGAAGATATGCACTCCACATAAGCTCTCCACTACTCCTTGGCCTCACCTTGAAGTTAAAAAGTCACAAACTCTACTCCATGATGTTGGAAAATTCCTAACTTATGAAGCCTCTCATAACAATCTATGATGAACTCATAAGCGTCCTCACTCTCGGAACCATGGAACACAGGCGGTTTTAATTTCAAGAACTTAGTCAATATCTCGTGTTTATTACCAGTCATAACAGGACCCAACAATGGATAAAAGAAAGCATCAGTACCTACAGTTCCACCTACCTTGGGGACAATGATAGCAATAGAGGGAATAGCGGGAGCTAGAGTTGTGGGAAAAACTGTAGGACCAACCAATCCTTCCAAGAATGACATAATTTGTTGAGCTAACACTAGGTCTAAGGGAGGAATACATGTAGTCTCAGCCTGCACTTCTTCCTCTTGTCCAACATTTTCCTCATTCTCAACCTCTACATTCTCCTTTACCTCTTCATGCATAGGAGGAACCTCATTTGTGGGAGCATTCTCAACTGGTGCTCCATCCTTAGTAGGTGCTACCCTTCCTCGGCCTCTTCTCCTTGCTCTTTCTCTACCCCTGCCTCGACTGCGACCTCTTACTACGGATTTCTCAACTGGCACATTGACGGGACCTACGGGCCTAATGCCGTTGAACCTAGTGTTAACCATCAGCGGACAGAAGAATGAAGGAGATTAGATACTAATTCGGATCACCAGATATCAATTGGAACCAAGTTATAGCACGAAAGGAAATAAAAGAAAATAGAGAGATTTCCTAAAGTCCTATAGCCTCTTGAAGAAAAGTACAAACGTCTTCGTACCATTTCGCAAGACTCTACTAGACTCATTTTGGTACATCGAGATCAACTAGCCTATGCTCTGATACCATTAACACTAACTAGCTAACCCAAATTAACAAAAACTAAAGCATTTAAAGATACTGAAGTAGGTTTAAATGCAAGAATCGATAAAGTTTCCATAAACTCCAAAAGTCTAACAACCAATTACGAAAATATTCCCTAGAGCCTGAAAGTCAATGTACCAAAACTCTAACAAGGAACCATAAGTCTAAAGAAAATGGGTATAACCCAATTAAAAATACGAATATCTAAAGTACTAATCTAAGTCCAAATAAGAAGGACTGAACAAAAGGAGAATTCATTGTAGCCTAGAAGACTTGGTTCACCCTTGAATTCGAATCGATCACTAGTCTTCTAAACGAGGTTCATTAGTAGCCGCCTGAAGATGCTCTGTACTCAACAAACAAAGAGCAAGTGCAGTATCAGTAAACAACTACAGTGTACTGGTAGGATCACACATCTATTCCAATAAGTGAAACATATCCAAGTAACCACAACATAATAAAACAAGCATAGACCGAACATAGACAATATTAGTCATCATTTTAGGATCAATGATAATTCCACATTCTCAATAATACATCAATATGACAAGTCAATGGTCCTCTCATGGAACCCACACCTAAACGGTTAGTGTACTGATATCTGGTACCCGATCTAAGTTAGTGTGCCGGACGTGACACTTGATCCCATATATGCGCCGAAACGTGGCACTTGATCCAAGTTAGTATGTTGGAACGTAACAGCCGATCCATTCAACAAGCCACAATCACAATCACAATGTACATTCTCATAATCATACAATCAAGTGTTGGTTCATGGCATACAATCATTCATTCATACTCATTTACGATTAGTGTGATCAATAATGCAACATTCGCATACATACATGCATTAAAATGAAGTAATTACTAACTTACATCACACCAACATGAAATCACAACCATTACCTACCTCGAACAAAGCTTTAACCCTCCTAAGAAACTTGATTCTTCCCTTTTCGTATTCTTTCCGCTTGTTCTTGGTCTACAAACAATCAATATAACTCGAGGATCAATAAATGAGGCCTAATTACCTGGATTACAATCAAAATCATCAACCCTGGGCCAAACTCATGATCCTAATATGCAGCTAGGGCTTTTTCCCACCATCCAAAACAGTTCCAACCCCCCCCCCCCAAATAATAACTACCCATGAATTTACATTCTATGGACTGAAAAATAGATTCGAGGAGTCAAAACATTACCTTTAGCTTCAAGTATGGTGAAAAACTGTTAAAAAGTCACCCTGGTTCGTCTCCTAACTCTTAAGAATGAAATTTGCAGAATAATGACGTTTTGGGGTTTATTTCTGCCACAACGACCCCACCTTGGTAGGAGTAATCATGCCCTAGCGGCTTGCATAGAAACAAAGAGCTAATTTAAGAGTTTCAAACCCCCATTTCACAACACACCTCCATCCCATGACAAACTACCTTTTCACGCTAAGATCATTTTCAAGAATTCTACTCACCCAAATTTGATTCCGTAAAGTCTTACGGGTTCCTTAAAGCATTAGCTATGCACTCATTCGATTAAATTCATTATTAGATTTCTTATTTATTACCATTTTTTTCTAGAACTCATTGACTCCGATTTCATCCAAATTTGGACTAGGCTAGGAATTCTCAAGTTACTACGAAAAAAGTTGTCCAAGCCAAAAAATTTCCTCGATGGCTTTTCCATAACGATGGGAACAAGTCGTTACATTAATGCATGTCAATGTATATGTTCTCAAATGATCTTCTTTTTGAAAAAAAAATCATACAAGAATTCTTCTCAAAAGGTAATATTATATATTCTTTCTCTTTTCAAATTTGAATTTTAGTAAAGTGTTTACTGTGACATGGCATGTCAACTAAAAGAGAATATTATTATTTTAGCACTTTTGAGGAAAAAAATAATTGAGTGATTTTTATAGTTATTAAACATCAAATATAATTTTAATTAATAAACAATTTTTGAAATATAAATGACTATTTAAGAAATTAACTCAATCATAACATTACTTGTCTATAATGTTTGATATATGTGAGCTGACTAATCTTTGTAGAGAGGCAAGACTCAAGAGAGTCTACACAAATAGAAAAAAACATTATTCATTTGCTTTTATAGATAAATAATTAATCTGTATAGTCTTGAATATATAAATTCAATTATATTTTAATTTTAATTTGTTTATCTTATAATCCTTTTTAGTCTGTTTCATAAAGAATGTCTTTTTCCTTTTTAGACAAGTGATCTTTAATTTTGACTTTTTCATATGGTATATTAACTAAACTGTATTTTAGTAAATTATACGTATATTTAATTTATTACCATATATATATATATATAATTCAAAAATCTTATTTACTTTATTAAATTTCCTATTATGTCAAGTAAAAAAAATTAAAAGTTATTTTGGATCAGATCAACTTAATATAAATAAAATCCAATGCAAATGTCTTAATGCAAGTAGATAATAAAGTGAAATAAAACATTTAATGAGGAAAATTTAGCCTACTTATAAAAGCTTGGAAAGACTTTGGTTTGATTCACTCACTCTTCAGCCTCCACTTGGGATACAAATATGATACCTATGAGAAGAATTCCTACTCTTCCTCTAGAACCGATTGTTGAAATATTCCTATGGCTTCCTGTTATGTCATGCGTTTAAGGTGCATTTCCAAAAAATTTAATGCCCTTGTATTGGATTCAAATTTTACTCATGTCCATCACCTACTCTTTATGATTCACGATGATGGAACAAGATTCCTTATGGGGAAAGCTAAAGATTTATACGCTGTAGATTTGAACGAAGATGGAAATACATCTAGATGGAATTTTGATCGTCGCGATCAATATTTCAATGGACCGTGTGTTAATGGTTCATACTGCATTTGAAAGTACGATAAGGAGCCTGTTAGAATTTTTAATCCCAATACAAGAAAAATGGTAGTACTTCCCTATCAGAGAACAAATTCTCACTTAATTAAATCTTTATAGTATTATTCACTAGGTTATGAACCCGTAGAGAAGAAGTACAAAGTCTTGATGCAAGTTCAAAATTCAAGTGGGCATGCATGGAATTTTATTTACGCCTTAAGCATAGACAAATCATGGAGAAAAATTAAAGATATCATTAATTTTTTCCCATGTTTTAGTATGAAAACTTGCTCTATTAAAGGATTCATCTATATGATAGATTACTCGAAGAATTCAATAGTTGCATTTGATTTAAGAGCTGAAAAATTTAGAGTTATTGGATTGGGTGATGATATATATAAAAATCTATTTTATTATAATTTGATAGGAGTGAAGGAAAAAATAGCATTGTTGGACTGTTGGGGAAGTTTTACGGGTCGATATGATTTATGGATTTTAGAAAATCTTGAAAAAGAAGAATGGAAGAGTCGTGGCATTCACATTCCTAAGTAGTAGAAAGATGTGGAAGATATATTGAAACCAAAATATGGTCCTCCTCAAGGATTCTGCAATTCTCGTGATGGCGAGATTATATTTATTGCAATGAAAAATAACATTTTATTTTGTTACTTTTATGATGTTGGCAAAATTAGTTGGAGATATTTAGAAATTCATGGAACTCCAATAGAGGATGAAATTAATGGCATTAATATTTACGTAGAAAGCCTCTACTTATGCTAAAATAAATAAAAGTATTTCAATGCTTATTACTAAGTTTGGACTTGTGATCGTATTTTTTTCCTTTGATTTGCTTGTTATTTAATTCTACCAAGTTAAACGACATTATGTTTTTCTTTTCTTTTCCAAATGAATATTATTGCTCTCTATATTATAATATTATTAGGATTCATGTATGTCAAAGTATATTTTTTTAATTTTTTTTATAAAGTATGTATTATCAAATAATAAAAAGTTCATGAAAAAATTCTTCTAGAATTGCAATATTTTATGATTTTTTTCCTAATAATTAAGAGTTTCAAATCTGAATTGAATAAAATATTTAATGTGACATGGAATGACAACTAGGAGAGAAGAAATATTTTGTAATATTTAATATATTTTGATAACAACAACAACAACAACAACAACAACAACAACAACAACAACAACAACAACAACAACAACAATAACAACAATAAAAATAATAATAATAATAATAATAATAATAATAATAACAATAACAATAATAATAATAATAATAATAATAATAATAATAATAATAATAATAATAATAATAATAATAATAATAATAATAAGAATAAGAATAATAAGAATAATAATAAGAATAATAATAATAATAATAATAATAATAATAATAACAACAATAACAATAACAATAACAATAACAATAACAATAACAATAACAATAACAATAACAATAATAATATAATAATAGTAATAATAATATAAGAACAACAATAACAATAACAATAACAAGAACAAGAACAACAAAAACAATAACAGTAACAGTAACAATAACAATAACAATAACAATAACAATAACAATAACAAGAACAAGAACAAGAACAACAAAAACAATAACAGTAACAATAACATTAACAAGAACAACAACAACAACAACAAAAACAATAACAGTAACAATAACAATAACAATAACAATAACAATAACAATAACAATAACAATAACAATAACAATAACAATAACAATAATAATAATAATAATAATAATAATAATACTGACCTAGCGGTGGTTCGCCCAGTCATAGATCAAGCAAGTCAATATCCTTAGAGGTAGTCCAACTACACAAGAATCGAAATACACAAGAATTTTAACATAGTTTCTCAGACTGCATGGTTTAATTATTTTACCCAAGCAAAGGGCCTGTCAAGAAGCTAATACATACTTTTATTGAGCCCATGTGTCTGATAGTTCTAACCGGGTATCAGGCGCCCTACTTATCAAACTCTTTTTCGGGCTAAAAACCACGGCTCATTAGACGGAGTCACAAAGACAAAGCCAATAAAAGTAGTACTAGATCCGACTGTACCTCAATCTCAGAACCAAGTCGAGAAGTCATACTAAAATTCTTCTATATTTAAATAAAGCTTAGATCCGTTCATGGTCTATATAAGAGAAAAGTTAGTTATCCGGCATAGATATAATTTTATAGCCGGACATAGTCACGACTTAGATTGGAGAATTTATAAAAGTAAAAGACAGGAAGAATGAGAAAAGAAAGTACCTTGTTGTTACCAAACCACACACTTTATTATTACGGTCAAAATCCGGCAAGCTTACAAAACTTAGTAAGAAAAGTTTACAAGAAAGAGAGAGTGCAAAACGGAAGAGAGGGTTTCTAAAACCTTCTCCCTAATTAAAGAAAAATAAACTTATTTATAGGAAAAGAAAGCATCTTCGTACAGGATACTGGGCCCCTATTTGGGTCCTGGTAACAATGTATCTACTATTGAGCTACAGTGTTGCTATAGTAGTCCGGGAGTTTTACTGTTCCGAAAAAGTTTAACACTGCTACATCTTGTCCATTAGTTTTGCCAAAAAATCTTCAGCTTTCTTCAGTGCATCTACTGGACTTTCTTCTTCATAGGGTTAAGCTTCGTACATATCTTCACTTGTTTCACTACTCATTGATGAATCTGATTTTGCATAATAATTTACATTTAGAAGAATCTTTTTCTTTACTTCTTGTAAATACTTCATAATCATTTCATTTTGTTCTCCTTCATCATGATTAGACATTTTTCTAGCCATATGTTTTACGAAGGTTGAGTCATCAGTCATAATTCCTTTATTAGGAATCGATTTATAATCATGTATGGTTTTCGTTATTAGATCCAGCAGTTCTTGTTCGTATATAGACTTTGTTTGAGGATCTTTCTTCATCAACTTGACCAAAAAATTATTAGAATAAGTTCTGTATAGGAAAGGGATTTGTTCCTCAGTGAAATCTACTTCTGGAACCCATTTATGAATCCATGGAACAGAGAATTCTATAAAAAAAAATATATCTGTTCAATTTGTTGAAAATAACAAATATGTTCTTGATGATATAACTTGTTGAGATCTGGCGAAATCTTGACCCATTCTTTGTATAACTTGAGAAATGGTTTAGGCAATATTTTTATGATTGGCCCGTGGTATGACCACCAGTTTAAAAACCAATTTGGTATAGGGTTAACAAATATCTTGGCACATACTTTTATAAATCAAGTATGTTTATGCCTCTCATTGTTATAACAGAGGACTTTATTAAATGCCTAAATATAATCCCAAGCTTACCATGACTTTGTTCAGACTGAATTGTCTTTCAGTCACTGAGGAAATACCCCAATCTTCAATATGAATGACGTGTTTTATAATCATTTTAGAGAAGTGATAAACATTCTCACTTGTATTATATCCTGTAAAATGTTGAAATTCAACACCTGTGCTTATCAGTAGAGTCTCATAATATTTCCGAGTTTTGTATGACTCACCCGAGAAATAAAGCCCATTAACTAAATACCTCTGGAATATCTTCCAAGATTCTTCTTTTCTCTGTATGTTAGAGTTTTCTAAGAGAAATATCATTTCTCTTTTCTCTACCTTTTCATATGTTTTGATATCATCAACTTCTTCTTTGGCGATTGAAGCAAAAGTATCACCTTTCTTTTGAGTTAGAAACTCCTATAGTTTAGCATATAATGAATCACTTTCTGGAATATCTTCCAGTTGTATTGATGATGAAGCTTTTTCTTGTGCTCTAGAGTTTAAGTTATATAAACTCATTCCTCCTTTTTGTATAATTGGAGTACTAGATGATGAAGATCCGTATGACGATCTTGGGGAATGATCTTCCCCTTCCGCGAGTATAACTGCCTTTTCCTCTAGCCTTGGTTATCCAAGGAGGATCCATCCTGCAAACATAGCATTTAGTTTTAATCATTCAAGAGGTTATAAACTTCATTACAATAAAATCTTTCATAAAGCTCTTATTCAATCATGTAATCATTGACGATATCTATCGCCATTCCATCTATAATTCTCCATAATATATGTTCCTTTAAATCTCTATTAACTGCCTTCAAAATCGTAACCAAATCTTTATTAGGAAAGAAGTCAAGAAAACCCATAAGAAGAAAGATATTCTCTTGATAAGAAGTCTGGGAGGGAATTATCACTTCCTTTTTTATAATGAATTTTGAAATCAAAAGGGGCTAATTGTGCCTGCCACCTAGAAAATATTAACTTAGACGCATCATGTTTAAAATCTTTATCAAACATATACTTGACTAACTGAGCATAAGTTTTTATCAAGAATTTTTTATTATATAAATCATCTTGAAATTTTAATATGCACTTAATGATAGTTAACATTTCATGAGTTACGGTCGCATATTTTTTCTGAGCATCGCTCCATTTTCTTGAATGAAATCGAATAAGATATTCATTTTTATCATGCGAATTAATTTGTTTCAATATACCTTCATACCCAATATTAGACACATCCGTCTCTACAATCTTTGGCCAAGCAAGATTAGCAAGGGTTAAACAAGGTAAAGGTTTAACTCTTTCTTTAATAGTCTTTACAAGATCTGTGAGACTATTAGTCCAAGACTTCTTATGATTCTTTTTTTGCCTATCATATAACGGAGCTAAATCTCGAGACAAATTCTTGTAGAATGGGAAAATGTAGTTTAAACTTCTCAGAAATCGCTGCAATTGCGTTCTATCTGTAATAATATCAAGGAATTTCGATGCGAATTCAATAGATCGCTGAATAGGAGTCATTTTTCCTTGACAAATCAAATGACCCAAAAATCTAACTTCTGTTTGAAAAAGACTCATTTTAGATTTAGCTATGACCAAACCATTTTGAATAACTATTTTCTTAAAAATGTCTAAATGCTTAATATGCATTTCAAGAGTCTTTGAGTATACCAAATTATCATCAATATAAACTATGATGAAATCCAAATAGGGATTAAAAATATCATTCATTATCTTTTGAAATTCTGAGGGAGCATTTTTTAACCCTAAAGGCATTACATTCCATTCGTATTGTCCAAACAGAATATTAAATGCCCTTCTATAATAATGATCTCTAAATATTTTGATATGCCAATATCCAGATTTTAAATCAAATTTTGAAAAGATATTAGCATCATATAACCTTGTTAATAGATCCCTTTTGTTTGGAATAGGATACCTAATCCATTTTAAATATTTATTTAAAGGTTTATAATTTATAACTAGCCTGGGATCACCACGTTCTTTTTCTGCTGCGTTATTAACATAAAATGCAGTACATGACCATGGCGTCTTGGAAGGTTTTATCAAACCTTTTTGCAATAAATTATCAATTTTCTTTTTGTAGAAGTCGACCAATTGGTATTCATTTGGCAAGGACGGGATTTGGTAGGAATATTTTCCTCAGAGAATTCATCTTCATATGGAAGAGTCACAATATGCTTTTTTCGATTCCAAAAAGCACTAGGATGATCAGCATAAATATCAATGGACATTTGTTCAGAAATGAGCTTAATTTTTTCCTGTACTTTAGTAGATTTTAAAGTATTGAATATATTCATACTAAAGATCTCAAGTTGTAAATATTCCACATGCTTTTGCTTCATTTCAATCAAAGCATTAATATCTCGAGAAATAGGCTCAGTGATAAAAGTATAACTGATATCTTATTTTTTTATAAGTAGCAGAAAATCCTTTAGCATTTATATTGGTAAAAGGATAAATTGCATTTTTAAACGGAGTTCCTAGAATAATAAGAGGGTATAACTGATTTTTTACCAAGAAAAAGAAGTGGGGAATACAAACTTTATTTTGGCAAATACGAGTATTAGATAATTTATACTTTATATCTAAAGCATGACCAGCTGCAGATTTTACCATATGCGTTGTTTTCTCAAAATATTAAGTAGGTACTAGACATTCTTGAATGCAACTCACATCAGCTCCACTATCAATCATAGCAATGTTAATTATAGAAAAAGTATTTATCAATTAATATAGTACATTTAACATACCATTTATGAGCTGTAACAATTTGCATCATTCCTAAAAACATATTTTGTTTCGGATCAATATTCAAAGTGTTGGCTAGAGTATTTTCTTCAATAGTAGATTCATCAACCTTATTTTTACCTTTTCTATTAGCAGACTCAATTTGAGTAAGACGGTGATCGCAGATAATATGATTTTGTTTAAGAAATTTAATTTCTTCCTTTAAATGTTCAATTTCTCCTTTTAAATCATCAAAAAAGGTATCACAAATAACCATGATTTGTTTAGAAGAGAGTCTATTATGCACTTCAGACAAGGAGTAAGGAGCAGAATAATTAAATTCATCTTTAACCTTTTTATCACTAGGAATACTAGTTGAAGAGCTAGTTTTACTAGGAGCCAATTGAATGATCTTTTCACGAAGAGTATTATTGGTAACTTCTTTTAGAAGTTCTATCACATTGTCTGCAGTGATAGTGAACATATTCATTAGTGAACATATTCATGTCTTCGAACTGAGATTGCAGCTTGTAGAATTCAACATGTTCGTAGTGACAAATATCACCATGACATTTGCAAGTATCATTCGAATCTTGATGAACCTTAGAAGACTCAGGTTGCTCATCCTCTGTTGCATAACTTGCTTCAGAATCATCATAATTTGATTCGGAACTAGAAGTATATAGAAAACTATAAATCTTCTCTTGAATATCATCATCAAGTTCTAGAGTCTTAAGCATTTCCAGCTTACAATTTGGAGCTATATGCCCAAATTTTCCACATTTATAACACTTAATCTTATCAAGATCTCGTCTTGACCTATTCTTGGTAAATCTATGAGATTTACGATGAGCCCTACGCTCATCTCTTTCTTCTCTAGTCCTTCTCCTAGATCTTCTTTTCTTATGATGAGATCTATAAGATTCTGATTTAGAAGTTTCTTGGTTGGTACCTTTAGAAACATCTGGTAAACCGAACTGAGTACAAAAATCTCCCAATTGAGACTTTTCTCTAAGCTTATCCATCTTTAGCTGTCTTGAGAGTTTTAACTCATTGCACAAATTTATGCCTTCTTGCATACAAGCCCCAATAAGCTTTCCATAGGTAAAATTACTATAGGGAATAATTCCTTGCGAATCTCTAAGAGTCTTTTTCACTCTTTCTGCAAATAAAGAAGGTAAACCATCAATAAATTTGGCTTTCCAGAATTCTAGGCCATTTTCGGAAAGTTCCATTACCCGACTTAAATAAGTGTCTTTATACCATCTAAACTCACCTAAATTTCTACATCTAAGACCATTTAGTAAAGATCTAATGGTTTCATATTGATTGGTAAATCTACCACTAAAATGTTCTAGGATGGTCAAGACTAAAGTATAAACAGCGTGTTCTCTAATTTTGACTAAAGCAAATCCTAGGTTGTCAACTCCTTCGGCTATAGCCTTAGCATTTATGACTACTGCCTCTGCATCAAGGGTCATATAATTATCCCACCAACCTCTTAATTGACCCGTAAAACCTGCAATAATCATTTTGCAATTAGTCCGATCGGTGTTATTAACGCTTTTGCAGATGGTAGCATACATAAGCATCCTATTTAAAATAGTTAACTGTCTATTAGTCAAACCATGGAGATTCCATTCATAAATCTCGCTTCCACTATAAGAGGTGTTAGTTTGATTCCGATCTCTTTCCTCTATTAAGACATCTTGAGGAGTTGATCTGGGATAATAGTAAGTTTGCATACTAGGTTTTCTAGCATACATATTACCACTATTCTTCTTTGAATAACCATGAATTTTATTAACTTCCATTTCCACTTGTGTGTTGAAATCGAAAGTGGGTTCCATTTCATCTGCAAAATCTTTAGTGAGGCTTATTGGTTTCGCACTTGCACCAAATTCTGAAAACTTTTTATCTAAAAGGCTTTCAAGATCATGAAGAGGTCTAAGAATAAAATCCTGAATCTCAGGAGGTCTTTGAATAGGGACATCAGGCTGTTTGGACGTAGAAGCCTGTTCAGAGACTTGTTTCGCTGATTTTAACTTGTCATCAATTTGAATAATCAGATTAGTTAGATTATCTAACTTCTTATCTAGAGAACAAATATGTTCACCAATGACTTTAACATACAAACCCAAATAATTATTTTGAGAAATAAGTCGATTAATCTCATTAATACTTACTGCGGCTACTTCATTATCAATAAATTTATGAAAAGCAGTAAAAGTAATACCAGTACTATTTGGTAAAATAAATGGAGCTTGATGAGGATAAATGGATTGAATAATATTACCTGATTCATCTTTGTAAGATCGCTCAAGAACGTTGATGAATAAAGGTAAATAAATGGTTATAAACCAAGGCACAAAGAACATAATATGATTATGTAATGCACAAGTTTAATAAAATTCTTGAGAAATATTATTTAAATCTTCTCCACTGTAAGTGTCAAAAAGCCAAGTTTTAAACCGGTTCCATTTTTCATTTAAAAATTCGTTTTGAATATATTTTCTTGCCAGTGAACCTGGACTAAAATCAATTTGATGTTCTCTCATCATTAAGCATCATTAAGATTAAAATCCATCTCAGATACAGAAGGAATATCCTTATCAGAAACATCAGATGATTTATCATTTGCTTGAATGATGTTTAACCGAGGATCAATTTTAATTTTTTGTTTTTCTGTAGATATAACTATTGATAAAGTATGCAATGAAGCAGCTTGATTTCTAGCTGGACCATAACAAGGTTCTATCAGAGAAATATGTTGATTAGCCAGTCTTCTATCAGAAGCAAAAGAATGTCTACTATAAGGAATACTTTTTTCATCAAATTGCATACAAATTTTTCCATTGGAATTTTGACTAATATGAGAATATTCAGAATTGGTGACAACATCTGTCAGTTGTTCAGGGGGTATAACAGAATCTAGAATTCAAGTAGTAGGAAAATTAATTTCTTCCCATTTTATAGGTCTTCTAGTAGTGACTTTAGATCTGGTGAAATTAGTTTCTATCAAAATAGTTTGATCAGATGTATCATATAACTTACATCTAGGATTCAAAGTAGCAAGTAATTTAAAATAGATTCTATAAGACAAGCAGATTAATTCAGAACCAGCTGCATAGTTATAACCATGTGTCTTAACATTCAAAGTTAAAGCATCTAAGATATTAGAATCAGTCAAAGATAATTGCAAATTTAGCTGAGCATTAAAATAAACTGGGCCATAGGCCACTGTAGATTCTATCTAACCCATCAAAGACTGTCGAAAATTAAGATTTCTCGCGTCATGAAGAGCAGCTAAGAAAGTCTCTGGTAACCCTTTAAGAGTCAAAGGCTTGAAAGCAATTTGAACCATGCCAATATGCAAGAATTTATATTGAGATTTATAAAATTCAATATCACGCTTATTTAATAACCGAATAGTTTGTTCTGAAGAGTTTAACGCCAAAGATTGCTCAGTTGTTTTAATCAACTGTTTATTTGAGATTTTATCAAACCAACCATAATCATAAATAGTTTTTATATTTACTTTTGGAATAGTCCATTTGTTTAACAAGTCAAGGTTTTAAGGTATATCTACCTCTTCTAACCGAGTACTTTTAATATCTTCTTGATCCATAAAAGAGAAAATATATCTATGCCAAAATTCTTCACATCAATTATATATATACCATGAAAGTTCCTAGGCTCTGATACCAATAATAATAATAATAATAATAATAATAATAATAAGAAGAAGAAGAAGAAGAAGAAGAAGAAGAAGAAGAAGAAGAACAGCTGAGTGACTTTGCAATTCTTAAAAAATATAAAAAAAATTGATTGACAAAATCATAAAAATAAATAACCATTCAAGGAATTAACTCAAAGACTCTCCGAATAAAAAAGCATTACTCATTTACTCTTAGAGATAGCGAATTAATTGGTTATCTTGAAAATGATAATTACTCGCTAGAAATATTCTCATATTTTGTATTTAGAAAATCAATTTAATTTAAATAAAAATATGTATCTTAAAATATTAATCAAAATTACTATAATTCAATCCTCAAAACACAAAAGAAAAAACTGAGGGGCCATAATTAGTAAGTCTTTGATCATATAAATCAAATATTTATCTCATCCGTCACTGCAAAGAATTACGGAGTGTATTCTAGATAAAAGCTATGTGAAGTTAAGATAAAATTACAGACATGACTATAATTTATTAGTTTATTATTTACAACTCAATTAAGAAAAAATCTCTTGGATTGTAATGTAATGTTTGAAATATGAATGCCAAGATCGAAGAGTCTCTAAATGGAAAAAAAATTACTCAGGTACTTAGGGTTTGTTAGAATTTTCAATTTCAGTACAAGAAAAAAATACGACTTCCTTGTTGAAATAAATTCCCCACTCAGATACTCTATACAATCCTCTAAATTACTATTCACTAGGTTATGAACATTAGAAAAAGAAGTATAAAGTTTTGATGATAGTTAAGATTTCAAGTGGGCCCACAATAAGTTAAATTTTTACTTTAAGCATAGATAACAAATCATGAAAAGAAATTAAAAATATCGTTGATTTTTTACATGTCTCATTAGGAAAGATTTCTCAATACAAGGAGTTATTTTAGCTACATGTTGGATTAATAGAAGAAAATATTATTTGCATTTGATCTTAGAGCTGCAATCTTAGAATTATCAGATTGAATAATGATATTTATGACAATATATTTAAATATAGTTTGATAGAAGTGAGAAACAAATTAGCATTGTTAGATTTGTTATGAATATTTATATGATCAAAATGATTTGTGTACTGGAAAGATATATTTGAAATAAAAGTTTGGACTTAATTTTAAGGTAGAAAGCCTCTCCTTATGTTAAAAAAAATTACATTACTTGTCAGTTGTCACAAATTAAAGTTTGGACTTGTAACCTTTTTTTAAAAAAAAATGATTTGCTTGGTATTTAATTCTATAAAGTTAATAACACTGTTTTGTCTTTATTTTTTTCCAGTTGTTTCAAATGAATCAAATATTATTTTTCTTTCTTTTATATTAGGCTTTATGCATGTCAATGTATATGTAACATACCTCTTTAGAAAGACTTAGAATTAGAAAGAAATCGTTTTTGGAAATAATCAAATTTGGAAAGTTTGACAAAGTTAAGTTGAGTTTTGGGTCAACTTCAAATGACCATAACTCCTAGCTCAGGATGATTTAGGTGTACTACAAGATACTGCAGGAAAGATCTTTGAATTATCTTTCCAACGTTGCTGAGTTTGCTCAGTTTTGAGTTCGTATGAGTGAGATATGTCCATTTGAAGTTGGGTTGTCTAGATAAAGAAAGTCAAAACCAGATTTTAGAAGGGTACTATGGTCTTTTCATTACCCAATTAATTAAATTCAGTTTTGGTAATTAAGTTGGGTTCTAAACTGATTGGATTCAGTTTACGCTACTGAAAATAAGTTACCGTTTTGAGAGAATAGAATAAAAGAGGAGAAAAGAGAAGAAGAAACAAGGAATCGCCAAGTTCTTGAAGATTTGCTTGTGGATTTTGCCAAGGGTTGATCCTTAGGAGGTATGTGAGATAACATAGCATTGGGTTAGTTCACCCACGTGCCAATCATGATTTTATTCAGTGAAATTATGTTCTTGAAAGTTTAGAAATTGAGTTCTTGATGGATTTGTTTGAAGTTTCTATTGTGTTCTTGATTGTTGAAGTTGTTGAGGAGTTCTTGATTTAAATTCATGAAATTAGATGTCGTTTTGAGTAGGTTCTTGCCTATTTTGGTTATGTAGTCGAATCTAAGTGTTTGGGGAAAGAACCAATTGAATCTAGAGTGTTTAGAGTTGAAAAACGAGCAAGAAAAATTGGGATTTTCTAGGGTAAAGGGGCAGGGAGCCGCGCCACTCAGAGCACCCCACATTAGTATTTGCAGGAAGGGCTCTGGGGTGCCGCACCACTCAGAGCGCCCCAACCCAGTTTCTGTTGTTCAGGCTCTGGAGCTCGGTGCCACTCAGTACGCCAGGGTCGCTAGGCCTTCTACCCTTTCCCACTTCTTTCCATACGAGTTCTCTTGAAATGTACCTATATTTTCTAGTTGATTTCTACACTCAAAGGTACATCTAAAAAACATGAAATCATTCATAACATGAGACCATGAGCCTTGAATACATAATTCAACTCAAGGAAAGTTAAGAGTCAAGTCAAGAGAAATTCATAGAGTTTTCCAAGATTCTTTTACAAATGTTTTAACTTTTAAGACTTGAGTTTTGACTTGAGTAAAGAGTAAGGATTGAAGTTCAGTTCTTCAAAATATTATATGGGGACTATATATTCCCAAAGAGTAAAATGTTTTCACATTTAAACAAGAAAGGAAATTGAGATTTCTAAAGGAGCCTTTGGTCTAGTTTTCAGTAAAGAGTAAATGCTTTTACAATTAAGCAAGAGAGGAAACACTGATTTCCAATAGAGCCTTTGGGCTACTTTTTGAGTAATTATCTCAAACAACATAATTATGCTTTTAAACACATGAGTTAGTATATTTTGGGAGTAGTATTGAGCACAAAAATGGGGGAGAGTTCAGACAACTCTCAGCCCCCATAAACCATGTAGCGACCATGGGTAGAAAAGGGTCATACATTTTAGATGATTCCTTAGTACTTTTTAGCATAGACTAGTGGATCCACTTAGTAGTCAAGTTCTATACCCTCGGCAGGGTATATGACGACCCTGGCAGCGTGAGGCAAAACGATGTATCATCACAATAGCTTTTACGTGATGATTGGCTGTTAGAGAAACTCCCACAAAAGTATTTTATATTATTATATACACAGAGTTACTTATATTTACATATCCATCCAGAGTTTATCTTGTATCTTTGCATACATATAAAGTTACTATTGTATTTCTAAATACACATAGTTGTTATCCATGATTTAAAAGATTTTCTTTAAATTGCATTTATATTGAAATGAGTTTAGTTTAGTTGAGTTTAGTTGAGACAGGTTTGTTGTTGCAGTTCCCTTTTCAAGCTTATGACTTAATTTAGAATTCCCGATGCATGCTTGTACATTCAATGTACTGATGCCATTTGGCCTGCATCGTTATTATGATGCAGATACAGGTAACCAGGATCAGCACCCAGTGCATCGTTGATTCTAGTTGAGCTTCAGAGTTTGTTGGTGAGCCTCCTTGCTTCCGGAGGATCCCCTTTTATTGCTTTTCAGTATTTTAGTTCATTAGGATGTCGTGGGTCTTGTCTCGACATCCATCTCAGTTATTAGAGGTTTCATAGACAGTTAGTTAGTTCATTTGTCACTATCTAGTAATTGCCTTATGTTGAATCTTGAGTTGCCACTTTGGCTAAGTTGAATGTTATTTTATACATTCTAAGTTATCTATTGAGCAGTTCAGTTTACTTTTAAAGTATTTTATCATGAGAAAGTCTTCCACTAAGAGTTAAGCCAGGCCAAGGGTTCGCTTGGGGCCAACAATGGTTCTCGAGTACCAATCTCGCCCAGGGTGTAGGCTCGGGGAGTGACAGAATTGGTATTAGAGCATAGAATTCAAGAGTCCTAGGGAGTCTATGAAGCCTTGTCTGTAGAGTCCTAGTTATCGGTGTGAAGCGCGCCGCATCTATAATTAGGAGGCTGCAACATTTAGGAACTATCTCACTTCTTTCATACTCATTTCGTGTGATAGAGTGTATCTTTATAAAAGTCTCTTTTGAACTCTTGCTTGCTCATGTCTTTCGGATCATGCCTCCACGAAGAGCTGTTAGAGGTCGTCTGGCTAGAAGAAATGTTGAACCACAGGAACAAGGGGTACCTAATGCACTTGAAGTGCAACCCCAAGGAGAGGGCACCAATGTTGAGTTCCGTGAGGCCATTTG
Organism: Solanum commersonii; assembly: GCA_029007595.1. Lineage (NCBI taxonomy): Eukaryota > Viridiplantae > Streptophyta > Magnoliopsida > Solanales > Solanaceae > Solanum > Solanum commersonii. The sequence continues at coordinate 3,315,747 of JAJTWQ010000068.1, forward strand.
GATGTTGAGACAAGTTGTGACCAACCAAGTTGGGCAACAGAGAAAGAATCGATAGGAAGTGGTTGATACTTCAAGGATCCATGAGTTCTTAAGGATGATTCCACCAAGCTTCATAGGTTCAACTATTACTGAAGATCCAGAAAACTTTTTTGAGAAACTTCAAGGTTTTTGAGATTATGCTTATTGCTAACGCTGAGAGGGTGCTTATTGCTAATGCTGAGACGGTGGAACTAGTTGCATACCAAATGAAGGGTGTAGCTAGGATCTGGTTTGATCAATAGAAGAAGAACTGAGTTGAGGTTGCACCACTGGTGAGTTGGGATGTGTTCGAGGAGGCCTTCTTGGGGCATTTGTTTCCCCGAGAACTGAGAGAAGCAAAGGTATGAGAGTTCCTCACTTTTAAGAAAGATTATTTGAGCGTTCATGAGTACAGTCTGAAGTTCACACAACTTTCCCGCTATGCTCTGGAGATAGTTGCTGACATGAGGAGAAGGATGAGTTTATTTGTTGTTGGGTTGTCTTGCCTGTCAACCAAGGAAGGCAAGACAGCTATGCTGATAGGGGATATGGACATAGCAAGGCTAATGATCCATATACAGCAAGTTGAGGAGGACAAGATGAGGGATAAAGAAGAATTTAAGAATAAGAGAGCTAAGACAGGGAATGAGTCCAGGCAGCAGAAGAGTAATGCCAACCGGTCAGCATAAGTTCTACGGGTAGAGCTCTTTTTTTTTGAGTTGTTTCAAATTTAGTAACAAGTTGAAATATTTTTATTTATTATTTTAGCATAAATAGAGGCCTTCTACATAAATATTAATGCCATTAATTCCATCCTCTATTGGAGCTCCGTGAATTTTCAAATATCTCCAACTACTTTTCTCAACAGCACAACAGTAATAAAATAAAATATTATTTTTCACCGCATTAAATATGATTTCGCCATTACGAGATTCGTAGAATCCTTGAGGAGGTCCATATTTTGGTTTCAATATATCTTCCACATCTTTCCACTTCGAAGGAATGTGAATGCCATGACTTTTTCATTCTTCTTTTCAGAATTTTCTAAATTCCAAATATCATTTTCACCGGTGAAACTTCCACAATAGTCCAACAATGCTATTTTTCCCTTCACTTCTATCAAATCATAATTAAATATCTTGTCACATATAACATTACCCAATCCAATAACTCTGAAATTTTCAGCTCTTAAATCAAATGCAATTATTGAATTCTTCGAGTAATCCATCATATAGATAAATCCTTTAATAGAGTAACTTTTCATACTAAAACATGGGGAAAAATTAATGATATCTTTCATTTTTCTCCATGATTTGTCTATGCTTAAGGTGAAAATAAAATTCCGTACATGCCTACTTGAATTATGAACTTGCATCAAAACTTTGTACTTCTTTTCTACGGATTCATAACCTAGAGAATAATAATATAAAGATTTGAACGAGTGGAAATTTTTTCTCTGATAGGGAAGGTACTATCATTTTTCTTGTACTAGGATTGGAAATTCTAAAAGGCTCCTTATTGTGATTCCAGATGTAGTATGAACTATTAACACACGGTCCATTGAAATATTGATCGTGACAATCAAAATTTCAGCTAGATGTATTTCCTTCTTTGTTTAGATCTACAACGTATAGATCTTCAGCTTTTCCCATAAGGAATTTTGCTCCACCATTGCGAGTTATAGAGTGTAGGTGATGGACATGAGTAAAATCTGAATCCAACACAAGGGCATCAAAAAAATTGGAAACGCACCTAAAGCACATCAATGATATAACAGGAAGCCATAGGAATATTTCAACAATTAGTTCTTGAGGAAGAGTAGGAATTCTTTTCATAGGTATCATATTTGTATCCTAAGTGGAGCCTGAAGACTGAGCGAGTCAAACTAATGTCGTTACAAGCTAATATAAGTAGGCTAAATTTTCCTCATTAAATGTTTTGTTTGACTTTATTATCTACTTGTATTAAAACATTTGCATTGGATTAAATTTATATTAAGTTGTTCTGATCCAAAATAACTTTTTTATTTTTTTGACTTGATTTAAAAGGAAATTTAATAAAGTAAATAATATTTAAACTTTTTTTTATAATTGATTATAATTATAAAAAAGAATTTATTGCTCTTATTGATAATGCAGCTGATTTAAACTGTATTCAAGAAGGACTTATACCTTCTAGATATTTTCACAAAACTACCCATAGTCTAAGATCGGCTAATGGTAGTAAGATGAATATTGAATTTAAACTTCCTAAAACTTTTATTTGTAAGGGAAAAAGTTGTATCCCTCAAAGCTTTGTTTTAGTTAAAAATATCACTAATCAAATCATTTTGGGTGTTCCTTTTATAAATGATATTTTCCCACTCACCCATTGGGATAATAATAAAATTATTGGAACCTGGAATGACAAACCTTTTATACTGGAATTTGTCACCAAACCATTTACTAGAATGATAAATGATTTAATCAAGAAAATTACTAGTTTCAAAAACCAATCAAGTTAGTTTTATAAAACAAGAGATTATTAAAAGTATTGAAGTTGATCATATTTTACAAAATCCTAAATTACGGGAAAAAATTGCTATTTTAAAGAATCAGTTCTCCATTGATATTTGCGGAGATCATCCTAATGCTTTTTGGAACAGGAAAAAGCATGTTGTTAGCCTACCTTATGAAGAAAGCTTTGTGGAGGATAATATTCCTACTAAAGCTAGACCTTGCCAGATGAATGCAGATTATCTGGAACTTTGCAAAAAGGAAATTAACTCCTTGCTTCAGAAAGGCCTTATAAGGCATTCGAAATCTCCTTGGTCCTGTACAGCCTTTTATGTTAATAAACATGCAGAACAAGAAAGAGGAGCACCTAGATTAGTCGTCAACTATAAACCGCTTAATAAAGCACTTAAGCGGATCAGGTATCCTATTTCTAATAAGAAGGATTTACTTGATAGAGTTTATGATGCTATTATATTTTCTAAATTTGATCTAAAATCAGGTTATTGGCAGATTCAGATATCAGAATCTGATCGGTTCAAAACCGCTTTTAACATCCCCATGGGACAATATGAATGGAATGTTATGCCTTTTGTCTTAAAAAACGCCCCATCCGAATTTCAAAAAATCATGAATGATATTTTCCTACCTTATACTAATTTTATCATTGTTTATATAGATGATATTTTAGTATTTTCTAAGAACTTAGAAACTCATTTTAAACATTTAGAGTTATTTAAGAAAATTATAATGCAAAATGGATTGGTTATTTCTCAACCTAAGATGGCTTTGTTTCAGACTAATGTCAGATTCTTGGATCATAATATTGAAAAAGGAAGTATTAGTCCCATTAATAGAAGTATAGAGTTTGCTTCTAAATTTCCAGATATTATTACTGATAAAACTCAATTGCAGAGATTTCTTGGAAGTCTTAACTACGTAGCCCCTTTTATAAAGGATTTGGCCAAGGATACAGCTATTATTTATGATAGACTGAAGAAAAATCCTAAGGCTTGGTCAAATGACCACACTGAAGCCATTAAGAGGATTAAAGAAAAGGTTAAAACTCTTCCTTGTCTCACTTTGGCAAGTCCAAACTAGGAAAAATCAGTAGAAACTGATGCTTCAGATATCGGTTATGGTGGAGTTCTTACCCAATATTGCCCCGATACTAAACGACATTATATAGTTCAGTTTTATTCTGGTAAATGGAATCCAGCCCAGAAAAACTATGCAACTATAGCTAAAGAAATCTTGGCTATAGTTAAATGTGTTCTTAAGTTCCAGGGTGATCTTTATAATCAAAAGTTTTTGATAAAAACTGATTGTCAAGCAGCCAAGTTTATGTTTAACAAAGATTGTAAGCATGATGTTTCTAAACAGATGTTTGCTAGATGGCAGGCTCTTCTAGCACCCTTTGACTTTGAAATACAATATAAGAAAGGAGAAGATAATAGTCTACCTGATTTTCTTACTAGAGAATATCTAAATTAATATTTATTTATTCTTTTCAGGATGAGACCAGCATGGCCCCCTCCTCCCCGGAGAGGAAGAGGAGGACGGAGCAACTCAGAAAGAGGAGGTCATATCCTCGCTCAACAAGGAAACAGAACGCTAACATCATTTAATGTTAGCCACTCAACCGCTTCATCAAATGGAACCAGTGGAATTGATACAAACCATCCGATGTACAAGGAATTTATGGATTTTATGAAATCCAAAAAAGCAGTGGATAATAGCCCACCGTCATACTCTTCAGTCTTAATAGATGATGAAAACATAGAGGTATTCGATATGAATGATAAAAAAGAAGTTATACTTCTTTTAGAAGAAAGTGACCTCAAATGGAGGAATGAGCCATGGCAGATAATGGCTAGGTATTTGGATACAGTATCCTACACTGCTACTGTTTATAAATACAGAATGCACTATGAGATGATACTCTCTTCCACAGGGTGTGAATTTCAACACTTCTACCCTGCTAATACAAAGAAAGTTTATAACTTCTCTAAATTAATCATAAAAAGGATTATAGCGCCTGAAGAATGGGGTATGAGTACCTTAAAAGAAATGGATTACATCCACCCAGAGCAAAAAGTTGCAGTCAAGTATAATTATTGGGATTATATGGAGGGATTTAATAAAGTCCTTTTATACGAGAATGCTAATAGAAAGCATTCATGGTTTATTAAAATATGTTCTAACATATTTGACAGACATGTTCCTAACTGGTTCTGTAAATGGTGGACTTTATACGGTCCTTCAATAAAAATTCTCCCAGAATCATACAAAAAGCTTTATCTGGAATGGGTAGATATATCTCCCAAACTAATCAAGCTGCAGGAAGAAAATATTTTCTTCGAAGGAATGTCAGTCATGTACTTCTTTATGGAGTTCTCAATCCCATGGATTATGAAATGGTCAGTCGAAGTTCATAATACTTCAGAAGGATTCCCTTGTTTACAAAGGACTGTTTATACCAAGTTTTGGAGTAAATTACTCCAGAAAAGGGCAAACTACATGGCCAGGAAATTATGGACTTAATAAATGTCACGATCAGTAAGTATCATACTACCCCTACCATGGTGTCTTAGGTAATAGAGGAGTCGAGTCCATTCACAAAGATTGCTAGGAAACTTCAGATGAAGAAGGGACTTATTTCTAAGTCCGAAGCCATAGCAATTTATATGGAGGAAGTTAAGAAAGACTTAATGAAAAATCTTGACATTGACATCAGAGATGATAGCTCTATGATATCCGCAAGTCATACTAATGAAGATGAAGATGCATATGTGGGAGGCGATTGCCTTGGCGGAGAAGGACAGCCAGATGATGAGGAAGAAGACCTTGAGACTATTCTCAAGCGTTATCAACAACAGTTAGAGGAATCCTCTAGTGCAAGCACAGCTGGAAAGGGAAAAGAAAAGGTGTGATATTCTTTCCTAGTGGAGGGCCAACATCATAAAAGGCCAAAACAACTTTTATAAAGATAGCCGAAAGCATTGTCGGCCATATTAAATAAAGTAAGACTATGTGAAGACCATAAGGGCTTGTCGGTCTTATCATTTGCTTATTGGCCAATATAAAGTTGTGGGCCACTTCTATTATTTTTGTTGAAGTTTGTAACCTCTATATAAGAGGAAGTGTGTATTAGTTTAAGGGCAGGTTTCAGAACCCCCTCTCTCTCTAAATATTTTTTCTCTCTTTGTAATATTTTAAGTTTGAATATTGTGAATAAAAGTTTGGAGTTTGGCTTGAAGATCTTGCATCAAGGTACTATTCATCTTCTTATAATTATTTCTTTATGTTCATAAGCCCAATGATGGGCTAAACTGTTAGTGTTGAACTATAACATACTAAATTACTATAGAAAATGGCGTTGTGTCTATTATGACAACAGATTAATCAGTAAGACTAGGTCAAACATAGTCTAACCAGGCCGGTTTATGAAAGGTTGCCGAAGAAATCCGTTGGATTACCCGTTGGATTACCCATGTGAAGGGCGGACCCGGATAGTAGGGACTTTCATACACTGTTGCCAGGCCGGAACTATGTAATTAAAGGTTTCGAATTGTCTTAACTGTGCGATCCGATGTGAAATGGTATATTATTATTATTATTATTATTATTATTATTATTATTATTATTATATAGTTAAGGTTTTGGATATTACTTGGCAAGGCCTTAGTTTCAATTGGACTAATGATTAGTCAATCATCGGCTAACGATGTGATAAGTTGGGTTTGTAGTATGTAATGAATTATGTTAGAGTTGTTGCCACTAGTGTTCGAAACCAGTGGCTTAATCTTGAATTTTACTACATATCATCATCTTATAAATTGAGTTAGTATATTGAGATAGGTGATTAAATATTAGGTGTACTGCATTACATGAATACATTTAAGTTTTAATAATTGGAGAAATTGAGACCTACCCTTGAGATTGAACTCTAGGAAATTGACTATAGATTGAAATGAGTTACTGGGTCTAAGCTTGATGTATATAGTAATATGGGTGTCTATAGACTCCTTAACTTATGAATTACGCATGCTTGATAGATTGGAATCGTTTGAAGGCATTGGAGAAGTAGCTGTTTGACTTCGGTGGAGGTAGGTTATGGTTTGTTCTATTTGATAGATAAACTCTTAATAGTGATTGATATGCATTCAATGATATTGTGAAGTTCTCTATGTACTTGACTGTGTGATTGTGTGGCTTGGTTGTGTGGATTGTGATTGGTCTAAAATCCTGAGACCGTGAGATTTATAATCTGAAAACCTCTCTATTGAAGTTATGCCTTGAATAAAGAAGGCTTGATGTAATATTATTAATGAACTGAAAAATGGTGATAATACATGATAAATTAATAATATTATTGGATCGGAGTGTCACGTTCCGACATGGTATTTTTGGATCGGAGTGTCACGTTTCAACACAGTATTTTTGGATCAGAGTGTCATGTTCCGACACGGTAGTTTTGGATCGGAGTGCCACGTTCCGACACGGTAACATTAAAGGAAAAAGATATTGAATTAACTTAATGTACTTAATCTCAATGAACGCATTTCCCAAACGAGTGTGATGTAGAGGCATGAGCCCTCGTGTGTGTGCTTGATATCGTGATTGATTACGTATTTGCTTCAACTGTCACTTGTTCATATTGTGGTTTCTTATCACCTGCTAAGTGCTATAGTTGACTTTATACTATTATTCATTGTATATTAGTTTCTATTATGGGTTGGCCTATGATACCTACTCAGTACGTGTTCCTTGTACTGACCCCTACTTGTGTTTTCTTCGTTCTAGAACTATTTTTCTCAACATCATAAAAATAATAAAATAATATGTTATTTTTCACCGTTAAAAATATAATTTCGCCATTACGAGAATTGCAGAATCCTTGAGGAGGTCCATATTTTGGTTTCAATATATCTTCCACATCTTTCTACTGCGAAGGAATGTGAATGCCATGACTCTTCCATTCTTCTTTTTCAGAATTTTCTAAAATCCATAAATCATTTTTACCGGTGAAACTTCCACAACAGTCCAACAATGCTATTTTGCCCTTCGCTTCTATCAAATCATAATTAAATATCTTGTCACATATATCATTATCCAATCCAATAACTCTGAAATTTTCAGCTCTTAAATTAAATGCAATTATTGAATTCTTCGAGCAATCCATCATATAGATAAATCCTTTAATAGAGCAAGTTTTCTTACTAAAACATGGAAAAAAATTAATGATATCTTTAATTTTTCTCCAAGATTTGTCTATGCTTTAGGTGAAAATAAAATTTCGTACATGTCCACTTGAATTATGAACTTGCATCAAAACTTTGTATTTCTTTTCTACAGGTTCATAACCTAGCGAATAGTAATATAAAGATTTGACCGCGTGAAATTTTTTTCTCTGATAGGAAATACTATCATTTTCTTGTACTGGGATTGAAAATTCTAACAAGCTCCTTATCGTGCTTACGGATGCAGTACGAACCGTTAACACACGGTCCATTGAAATATTAATCGTGACAATCAAAATTCCATCTAGATGTATTTCCTTCTTCGTTTAGATCTTCAACTTTTTCCATAAGGAATTTTGTTCCACCATCGCGAGTCGTAGAGTGTAGGTGATGAACATGAGTAAAATCTAAATCCAACACAAGGGCATCAAAAAATTTGGAAACGCACCTAAAGTGCATCAATGACATAACAGGAAGCCATATGAATATTTCAACAATTAGTTTGTGAGGAAGAGTAGGAATTCTTCTCATAGATATCATTTTGTATCCTAAGTGGAGGCTGAAGACTGAATGAGTCAAACTAATGTCTTTGCAAGCTTTTATAAGTAGGCTAAATTTTCCTCATTAAATATTTTGTTCGACTTTATTATCTACTTGTATTAACATATTTGCATTGGTTAAATTTATATTAGGTTGATCTGATCCAAAGTAACTTTTAAATTTTTTGACTTGACTTAATAGGAAATTTAATAAAGTAAATAAGATATTTGAATTATATATATATATACATATATATATATATATATATATATATATATATATATATATATATATATATATATATATGGTAATAAATTAAAGATATGTATAATTTACTAAAATACAATTTTACTTAGTTAATATATCATACTAAAAGTATATATATATATATATATATATATATATATATATATATGGTGATAAATTAAAGATATGTATAATTTACTAAAATACAATTTTAGTTAGTTAATATACCATACTAAAAAGTCCAAATTATAGATCAGTTGTTGAAAAAGAAAAAAACATTCTTTATGAAACAGACTAAAAAGGATTATAAGATAAACTAATTAAAATTAAAAAATAATTAAATTTATATATTCAAAACTATACAAATTAATTATTTATCTATAAGAGCAAATGAATAATATTTTTTCTATTTGTGTAGACTCTCTTGAGTCTTGCCTCTCTACAAAGATTAGTTAACTCACATATATCAAACATTATATATAAGTAATGTTCTGATTAATAATTATTTATATTTCAAAAATTGTCCATTAATTAAAATTACTTTATTTTTTATAACTATAAAAATCACTCAATTATTTTTTTCCTCAAAAATGCTAAACTAAAAAAATAATATTCTATTTTAGTTGACATGCCATGTCACATTAAACACTTTATTCAATTCAAAATTGAAAAGAAAAAGAATATAAAATATTACCTTTTGATAAGAATTCTTTTATGATCTTTTTAAAAAAAATCATTTGAGAACATATACATTGACATGCATAAAGCCTAATATAAAAGAAAGAAAAATAATATTTGGTTCATTTGAAACAACCCGAAAAAAAGAGAGAGACAAAAACAGTATTATTAACTTTATAGAATTAAATACCAAGCAAATCATTTTATTTTATTTTATTTTTAAAAAGGCCACAAGTCCAAACTTTAATTTGTGACAAGCAATTTATTATTATTTTTTAGCATAAGTAGCCGCTTTCTACATTAAAATTAAGTCCAAACATTTATTTCAAATTTATATTTCCAGTACACAAATCATTTTGATCATATAAATATTCATAACAAATCTAGCAATGCTAATTTGTTCCTCTCTTCTATCAAACTGTATTAAAATATTTTGTCATTTATATCATTACTCAATCCAACAATTCTTAATTTTCAGTTCTAAAATTTAAATGCAAATAATAATTTCTTCAGGTAATCCAACATGTAGCTAAATAACTCCTTGTATTGGGAAACTCTTCCTACTAAAACATGGAAAAAAATCAACGATATTTTTAATCTCATTACACGATTCATTGTCTATGCTTAAAGTGAAAATTCAACTTCTTGTGGGGACACTTGAAATCTTAACTATCATTAAAACTTTATACTTTTTTTTTTCTAACGGTTCATAAGCTAATGAACAATAATTTAGAGGGTTGTACAGATAACAGAGTTATCTGAGTAAAGAATTTATTTCAGCTGACGTATTTTTTTCGTGTACTGAAGATGAAAATTCTAACAAACTATAAGTACCTGTGATTTTATTTATTTTTTCATTTGGAGACTCTCAAGTATTGGCTTTCATATTTCAAACATTACAATCCAAGAAATCTTTTGTAAATTGAGTTGTAAATAATAGACTAATAAAGTTATAGTCATGTATGTTTTTTATCTTAATTTAACCTCGTCTTTATCTAGAATTCACTTCAAAATTCTTTGCAATTACATAAGAGATAACGTAAAAAATAATAATGTATACGATCAAATGTTTACTAAGTATGGTTCCATAGTTCTTTTTTTGTGTGTTTGAGAATTAAATTACATTAATTTTGATTAATGTTTTAAGATATATATTTTTATTTAAATTAAATTAATTTTTTAAATACAGAATATGAGAATATTTTTCTAGCGAAGTAGGAGTAATTATTATTTTCAAGATAACCAATTAATTCTCTATCTGAGAGTAAATGAGTAATGTGTTTTCATTCGGAGAGTCTTTGAGTTAATTCCTTGAATAGCTATTTATATTTATGAAATTATCAATTAATTTTCTTATATTCCTTAAAATTGTAAAATTACTCAAACTATTGTTTTTATCATTATTATTTTCAAAATATATTGAATATAACAAAAGATTTCTTCTCTCCTAATTTACATTTCATGTCACATTAAATATTTTATTCAATTCAAATTTGAAATTTTTAACTATTAGACAAAAATAAAAATAGAAAATATTATCATTCTAGAAGAATTTTTTTATGCTTTTTATTATTTGAGAACACATACTTTATAAACAATTTTTTAAAAAAGCATATGCTTTGACATACATAAAGCCTAATGATATTATAGAGAGCAATAATATTCATTTGAAGCGACTCAAAAAGGAAAGAAAAATAAGATCACATGTCTAAACTAAGTAATAAGTTGAAATATTTTTATTTATTATTTTAGCATAAGTAGAGGCCTTCTACATAAATATTAATGCCATTAATTCCATCCTCTATTGGAGCTCTGTGAATTTCCAAATATCTCCAACTACTTTTCTCAACATTATAAAAATAACAAAATAAAATGTTATTTTTCACCACAATAAATATAATTTCGCCATTACGAAAATCGCAGAATCCTTGAGGAGGTCCATATTTTGGTTTCAATATATCTTCCACATCTTTCCACTATGAAGGAATGTGAATGCCATGACTCTTCCATTCTTCTTTTTCAGAATTTTCTAAAACCCATAAATCATTTTTACCGGAGAAACTTCCACAATAGTCCAACAATGCTATTTTGCCCTTCACTTCTACCAAATCATAATTAAATATCTTGTCACATATATCATTACCCAATCCAATAACTCTGAAATTTTCAGCTCTTAAATCAAATTTAATTATTGAATTCTTCGAGTAATCCATCATATAGATAAATCCTTTAATAGAGAAACTTTTCATACTAAAACATGGAAAAGAATTAATGATATCTTTAATTTTTCTCCAAGATTTGTCTATGCTTAAGGTGAAAATAAAATTTCGTACATGTCCACTTGAATTATGAACTTGCATCAAAACTTTGTATTTCTTTTCTATGGGTTCATAACCTAGCGAATAGTAATATAAAGATTTGACCGAGTGAAATTTTTTTCTCTGATAAGGAAGTACTATCATTTTCCTTGTACTGGAATTGAAAATTCTAACAGTCTCCTTATCGTGCTTCCAGATGTAGTACGAACCATTAACACACGGTCCATTGAAATATTGATTGTGACAATCAAAATTCCATCTAGATGTATTTCCTTCTTCGTTTAGATCTATAACATATAGATCTTCAACTTTTCCCATAAGGAATTTTGTTCCACCATCGCGAGTCGTAGAGTGTAGGTGATGAACATGAGTAAAATCTGAATCCAACACAAGGGCATCAAAAGATTTGGAAACACACCTAAATCGCATCAATGACATAACAAGAAGCCATATGAATATTTCAATAATTAGTTCATGAGGAAGAGTAGAAATTCTTCTCATAGGTATCTTATTTGTATCCTAAGTGGAGGCTGAAGACTGAGTGAGTCCAACTAATGTCTTTGCAAGCTTTTATAAGTAGGCTAAATTTTCCTCATTAAATGTTTTGTTTGACTTTATTATCTACTTGTATTAAAACATTTGCATTGGGTTAAATTTATAATAAGTTGATCTGATCCAAAATAACTTTTTATTTTTTTGACTTGACTTAATAGGAAATTTAATAAAGTAAATAAGATTTTTGAATTATGTATATATATGGTTATAAATTAAAGATATGTATAATTTACTAAAATACAATTTTATTTAATATACCATATGAAAAAGTCCAAATTAAAGATGACTTTTTGAAAAATAAAAAAACATTCTTTATTAAACAGACTAAAAAGGATTATAAGATAATTAATTAAAATTAAAATATAATTAAATTTATATATTGAAAAGTATACAAATTTATTATTTATCTGTAAGAGCAAATGAATAATGTTTTTTCTATTTGTGTAGACTCTCTTGTGTCTTGTCTCTCTACGAAATTTGCCAGTTCACATATATCAAACATTATAGACAAGTAATGCTATGATTGAGTTAATTTCTTAAATAGTCATTTACATTTCAAATATTGTCTATTAATTAAAATTATATTTGATCTTTTATAACTATAAAAATCACTGAATTATTTTTTTCCTCAAAAATGCTAAACAAAAAAAATATTATCTTTTAGTTGACATGCCATGTCACATTAAACACTTTATTCAGTTCAAATTTGAAAAGAGAAGGAATATAAAATAATACCTTTTGAGAAGAATTCTTTAATGAACTTTTTTTGTTTAATTATTTGAGAACATATACATTGACATGCATAAAGCCAAATATAAAAAAAGAAAAAAATAATATTTGATTCATTTGAAGCTACTCGAAAACAAAAATTAAAGAGACAAAAACAGTGTTATTAACTTTATAGAATTAAATAACAAGCAAATCAGTTTTAAAAACAAAAAGGTCACAAGTCCAAACTATGATTTGTGACAAGTAATGTAATTTTTTTAGCATAAGTAGAGGCTTTCTACATTAAAATTAAGTCCAAGCTTTGATTTCAAATATATCTTTCCACTACACAAATCATTTTGATCGTAGAAATATTCATAACAAATCTAACAATGCTAATTTGTTCTTCGCTTCTATCAAACTCTAGTCAAATATATTGTCATGTATATCGTTATTGAATCCAATAATTTTAAAATTTCAGCTCTAAAATCAAATGCAAATAATAATTTCTTCAAGTAATCCAACACCAAATAACTCCTTGTATTGAGAAATCTTTCCTACTAAGACATGTAAAAAATTAACGATGCTTTTAATTTCATGATCCATTATCTATGGTTAAAGTGAAAATTTGACTTATTGTGGGCCCACTTGAAAGCTTAACTATCATCAAAGCTTTATACTTTTTTTTTTCTAACGGTTCATAACCTAGTGATCAATAATTTAGAGGGTTGTACAAAGTTATTTGAGTGACAAATTTGTTTCAGCATAGAAGTCATATTTTTTTCTTGTACTGAAATTGAAAATTCTAACAGACTCTAAGTACCCAAGTAATTTTTTTTCCATTTGGAGACTCTTAAGTCTTGAATTTCATATTTCGAACATTACATTACAATTCAAGAGATTTTTTCTAAATTGAGTTGTAAATAATAGACTAATAAAGTTATAGTCATGTTCGTAATTTTATCTGAATTTCACCTAGCTTTCATATGAAATTCACCTCGTAATTCTTTACAGTGACAGAAGAGATAAAGTAAAAAAAAATATTTAATTTATATGATCAGACGCTTATTAAGTATGGCCCCTCACTTCTTTTCTTTTGTGTTTTGAGGATTAAATTATATTAATTTTGATTAATATTTTAAGGCATATAATTTTATTTAAATTAAATTGATTTTCTAAATACAAAATATGAGAATATTTCTAGCGGAATAGGAGTAATTATTATTTGCAAGATAACCAATTAATTCCTATCTCTAAGAGTAAATGAGTAATGCTTTTTTATTCGCAGAGTCTTTTATTTATTCCTTGAATGGTTATTTCAGTTTATGAAATTGTTAGTTAAATTTTTTTTATAGTTTTTTAGAATTGTACAATCACTCAACTGTTATATTACTATTTTCAAAATTTACTAAATATTACAAAAGATTACTTCTCTCCTAGTTGACATTCGATGTCACATTAAATATTTTATTCAATTCAGATTTGAAATCCTTAATTATTAGGAAAATAGAAAAAAGAAAATATTATCATTCTAGAACAATTTTTTTATGAATTTTATATAATTTGATAACACATACTTTGTAAACAATTTTAAAAAAAAAAACATATGCTTTTACATACATAAAGCCTGATAATGTTATAATATAGAGATGTCATGACCCAAATCATCGTGATTGGCACCCACACTAATCCTCCGGTGGGAGAACCATTCATACTAATTAGCTAACCAACTTAATCCACATACTAAAGTATTTAACGTTACGGAAGCAAGTTTAAATGCTAAGGGAAGAAATAAGGAGTTCCCATAAACTCCAAACAAAAGTCTAACAACCAAAACAAATGCGGAATAACACATAAAACTTGAAAGTCAATGCACCAAAACATCTAAAGTTCAACCATAAGTCTAAACAAGAAGGGTACAACCCCAAACTAAACATAAGACTAACTAAAGTACTAGTCTAAGTCTGGAATGTGGACATAGATAGAAAAGAGAACTCATGGCAGCTTGGAAGAACTGGCCTACCTTTGAATTCAAAACGATTACTGATCTTCTAAGCAAGGTCTATCAATAGTTGCCTGAAGATACTCTGTACTCAACAAAAAAAGAGCAAGTGAGTATCAGTACACAACCACAGTGTACTAGTAGGATCACGCGGCTATCCCACTAAGTGCAACATACATAAGCCATTACAACACAATAATAACATGCATACACCGAACATATACAATATTCACATCATGTACGAACAATGTACAATTTCACATTTCTCAAGATATACAATTATGTCAACTCAATGGTCCTCTCCTGGAACCCAAACCCAAACTGTTAGCATACCGGTATGTGGTACCCGATCCAAGGTTTGTGTCGAAATGTGGCAATCGATCCCATATTTATGCCGAAACGTGGCAACCGATCCTAGTTAATGTGTCAGAATGCAACACTCGATCCATTCAACAAGTCATAATCACAATCACAAGTATATTCTCAATTATCATGCAATCAAGCCATAATTCATGGCATTCATCATTCATCTATCCTCATTTAGAATTAGTGTGATCAATAATGCAGCATTCGCATACATACATGTATTATAATGAAGAAAGAACAAACGTACATCACACAACATGAAATCACAACCATCACCTACCTCAACAAAGCTTGAATCCCCTAAGAAACTTGATTCTTCCCTTTCCGGATTTGTTCCGCTTGTTCTTGGTCTACAAATAATTAATATAACACCGAAATCAATAAACCTTAACTAATTACCCAAATTTTAATCAATAATATCAATCGTAGGTCAAACCCTTAATCCCTATACCCAGATTATGGCTTTTTCCACCATAATATCCAGATCAAAACCCTCCCCCATTGATAATTACCCGCTAGATTACGTTCTACAGATAAAAAAAAATGGATTCGGGCAGTTAAAACCTTACCTTTAGCCTTAAGAATGGTGAAAACCCGTCAAGAAAGCACCTGGGTTGTCTCCTAGCTATCAAAGTTGAAAAGTGCAGAATAAAATGTTCTTGGGGTTTATTTCCGACTTAAGTCGCGTCTGTTCCGCCACAGCGGTACTTACCCCGCTACAGTGGCCCCACCCTGGCGGCACAAAATCCTGTCGTAGAGGCTTACACGAAACAAGAGCTAGTTAACAAATTTTCAAACCCCCATTTCACAACACACCTTTGTCCCATGACACTCAGAAACTACCCTCTCACGCGAAAATTGATTTCGAGAGTTCTACTCGCCTGAATTTAATTTCGTAAAGTCATACAGGTTCCTTAACGCCTTAACTATCTACTCGTATGATCAAATTCATAATTATATCTCCCATTTGTTACCAGATTTTCCTAGACCTTACTGACTCCAATTTCATCCAAATCTAGACTAGGTTAGAAAATTCAAAGTTACTACCAAAAAGTTTTTTGGCCCAAAATTTTCCCCTATTGGTTTTTCTATAACGACGGGAACCGGTCGTTACAATAGATACCAATTTACCTATCACTCGTCCCTGAGTGACAAACTTAGGAAAATAGGCTATGGAAAGAATGAAGTAGTACCTAGATTAACGAACAATTGGGGATACTTGTCTCACATGTCCTTTTCGGTTTCCCAAGTAGCTTCCTCAACTGGACGATGCTTCCATTGTACATTCACGAACTTAATCTCCTTGGTCCTCAACTTACACACATCACGATCAAGAATTGCAATCGGTTCCTCCTCGTGCTGAAGGTCTTTGTCTAACATAACTGAGTCCTATTTTATGATATAATCCCCGTCACCATGATATCTCTTCAATATGAACACATGAAATACTGGATGAACTCACGATAGGTTAGGAGGTAAAGTCAATCTATATGCCATTAGCCCTACACATTCGAGAACCTCAAACCGACCAATGTATCGCGGACTTAGCATGCCCTTCTTGCCAAATCTCATCACCCTTTTCATGGGCGATACCTTAAGAAGAACATTCTCACTAGTCTGAAATGTCATGTCTCTTACCTTATGATCCCCATACTTCTTCTGTCTATTCTGGGTAGCTAGAAGCTTAGCTTGAATACTCCTCACCTTATCTTGAGCATCCTTCACTAAATCAACCCCCAAAGATTTCACATCTCCAACCTCGAACCATCATATGGGTGATCTACATCCCCTCCTATATAATGCCTCAAATGGTGTCATATCAATGCTAGAGTGAAAACTATTACTATAGGAGACCTCACACAAAGGTAAGAACTTATCCCAATGCCCTCCAAAATCAATCACACATTCCCTCAATTTGTCTTCTAACACTTGAATAGTCCTCTCTAATTGTCCGTTCGTCCGCCTGTGGATGGAAAGTTGTACTAAAAGTGAGTTGTGTATCCAATTCATCATGTAATTTCCTCCAAAACT
Source organism: Solanum commersonii (assembly GCA_029007595.1). NCBI lineage: Eukaryota > Viridiplantae > Streptophyta > Magnoliopsida > Solanales > Solanaceae > Solanum > Solanum commersonii. Next base: position 3,332,944 of record JAJTWQ010000068.1, read on the forward strand.
TGGATGTAAACTGCATACCACGGTCTGAGATGATAGAGAGGGGAACCCCATGCAACCTCACTATCTCTTTCACATACACCTTATCCAATTGTTCAGCATTATAATCTATTCTTACGGGAATAAATTGGGCTGACTTAGTCTATCTGTCAGCCACTACTCAAATATAATCAAACTTCCCCAAGGTCTTGGGAAAACCAACCACGAAATCAATGACTATCCTTTCCCACTTCCATTCCAGAATTGGCATTCTCAAAAGCAAACCTGCAGGCCTTTGATGCTCATATTTTACTTGTTGGAAATTTTGACACTTAACCACACACTCCACTATATCTTTCTTCATGTTCGGTCACCAATAAATTCGCTTCAAATCTCGGTACATCTTGGTCACACCCGGATGAATGGAATATCGCAAACCATGGGATTCTATCAACAATTTCTGAATCAAGTCATCAACTCAAGGAACACAAATCCTTCCTTTAAATATGAGCACACCTTTCGAGTCAAGATTGGTATCTTGAGTCTTACTAATCACCGTCTTCTTTCTGAGCTCATTTAAATTTTCATCCTCAATTTTTTTGGCTTTGATCTCTTCAATAAACGTGGCCTTAACTTCAATGCTGGCTAACACCCCGCCTTTTTCTGAGATGCCCAAATGTATGAACTTAGACTCCAAGGTCTGAATCTCCTTAGCCAAAGGTCGCTTACACTCAAGCAAGCTAAACTACCCATACTCACCGCCTTTCGACTCAAAGCGTCTGCCACTACATTAGCTTTAACCGAATGGTATTGAATGGTCACATCATAATTCTTGAGTAACTCTATCCAACTTCGATGTCTCAAATTCAGATCCTTTTGAGTGAAGAGATGTTGCAAGCTACGATGATCCGTAAACACCTCACACTTAGCACCATAGAGGTAATGCCGCCAGATCTTAAGAGCGAGCTCTACCGCTGCCAATTCCAAATCATGTGTTGGGTAATTCCTCTCATGCACCTTCAATTGATAAGCTATAACATTCTTATCCTGCATCAACACAACACCCAAACCAGAATGTGAAGCATCACAATAAATAATAAGATCTTTACTTTCAACCGGTAATGCTAGAATAGGTGTGGTGGTCAAAAGTGTCTTGAGCTTTTGGAAGCTCTCCTCACATTTTTCAGTCCATTCAAATGGTAGCTCTTTTTTGGTAAAATTTGTCAAGTTAGTGGCAATAGAAGCAAAGTTCTTCACAAATCAGCGATAGTAGCTAGCGAGTCCCACAAAACTCCTAACTTCCGTCACAGAGTTAGGCCGAACCCAATTCTTAACCGCTTCAATCTTTTGGGGATCTACTATTACCCCTTCTTTTGAAACTACATGCCCCAAAAATGCAATCGAAGTCAGCCAAAATTCACACTTAGAAAATGTCGCATACAACATTTGTTTCCTAAGAACACCCAAAACAATTCGAAGATGGTCGGCATGCTCTTCCTCACTTTTCGAATAGACCAAAATGTCGTTAATAAAGACTATAACAAACAAATTAAGAAATGGCTTGAACACCCCATTCATTAGACTCATAAAATCTTTGGGCGCATTAGTCAACCTAAACGACATAACTAGAAACTCGTAGTGCCCATAACGGGATCTAAACGTCGTCTTAGACACATCCTCAGGTCTAATCTTTAACTGATGGTAACCAGACCTTAGATCAATCTTAGATAAAACTGATGCATCTTGCAATTGGTCAAAAAGATCATCAATTCGAGGCAATGGGTACTTGTTTCGAATAGTGACCTTATTCAATTACCGGCTATACACATCTTCATACTACCATTCTTTTTTCTTAACAAACAAGACTAGAGCACCCCACGGGGAAGCACTAGGACGAATAAATCCTTTATCAAGAAGTTGTTGGATTTGAGCCTTAAGCTTTCTTCATTCTACCGAAGCTATGCGATATGGAGGGATGGAAACGAGACGAGTACTAGGTTCTAAATCAATGCAGAAATCTATATCTCTATCCAGAGGCATACCAGGCAAATACGTAGGAAACACTCATCTAAATTCTGACACCACAGGAATAGACTCAATAGAAGGAGACTCAACCTCAACATCCCGAATATGAGACAAATAAGCCAAACAACCCTACCCTACCAATTTCCTAGCCCGAACGGAGGATATGATCTTAGCTTTCTTAGGCTTGTACACCCTTTCCCACTCTAATGTTTCCCTTCCTAAAATTTCTAGAGTTACAGACTTAGTATTACAATTAAGCACATCATAATAAGGGGACAACTAAGTCATGCCTAAGATTATATCAAAATCAGTCATATCCAAAATCATCCCAAATTTGAAAACCCATAACAAAATAAGACATGCACGATAAACATGAGTGATTATGACAGACTTTCCAACTGGGGTAGAAACATGGATGTGGGCATCAAGTATATCACAAATCATAGCAAATGCTGAGGCAAAACGCACGGACACATAAGAATAAGTAGAACCCGAATCAAATAACATATTAGCCATCCGATCATAGACAAGAATAGTATCTGTGATCACTGCGTCACACGCCTCTACCTTGGTCATCATGATGAGCGACTTCCCTGCCTGGCTGCACTATACCTCTGCCTGCGTTACCATTTCCCTTACCTCCGTGGCCTCGATGATTTCCTTCTTGCCCACCTTGTGGATGCCCTCGACCATTATTACCATTTTTCGCGGGTACCACTGCTTTAGACTGTTGATGCGCAGAATCCATCACGCGTGGGTGGGGACAATCTTTCCTCATATGCCTAGGTTCTCCATAGTTATAGCAAGTACGATCAAAGGATGGTATGTTGCCCGCTGAAGGTGTGACTCCCTAGCTATCCTGAATCAAATTGTGAGGTGGAGTTCCCGAGTAATTACCTGCAGAGGTGGGCATAACAGACTAAATTGACCTGGCTGCAAGCATTGGCCTCCCTGAACCCCTGGAGTAAGATCCATGAAAGTTGATTCTTAGCTTTCTTAGCCAATGCCTTAGCCTGACCATTTCGCCTCACCCCCCCTACTTTCTTCACAAAGTCCATTACCTCATTGAAGCTTTTCCTTGCAGAGGTCATATGAACAGATAATACATGCAACTCAGAATTTAATCCCTTAAAAAATAAACGGATCCTCTCTTCCTCAATAATCACCAATTGTGTAGCATATCTAGACAAGGCATGGAACTTGGCCTCATAAGTAGCCACAGACATACCACCTTACTCCAAAGCTATGAACTCATCCTTCTTGCGATCTTTCAAGGTCCGAGGCACTACTTCTCTAAGAACAAAGCATGAAACTGAATCCAAGTAAGTGGGGGGTAAAACTGAAGATCTGCATTCCATATAAGCTCTCCACCACTGCTTAGCCTTTCCTTGAAGCTGAAAAGTCACAAACTCAACCCCATGTTGATAGACAACTCCCAACTTATGAAGCCTCTTATAGAAATCTAGGATGAACTCATGTGCATCCTCACTCTTGGAACCATGGAACACAGGCGGATTCAATTTCAAGAGCTTAGTCAAATCTCATGCTCATTACCAGTCATAACATGACCCAACAAAGAATGGAAGAAATCATCATTACCTTCAGTTCCATCCACCTTGGGGATAGTGATAGTAATAGTAATAGGGGAATTGGCGAGAGCTTGAGTTGCTTGAACAGTGGGAAGCATTCCAGGACCAACCAAGTCTTTCAAGAACGTCATAATTTGTTGAGCTAACACTGGGTCTAAGGAGGAATACCTGTAGTCTCAGCCTGCACTTCTTCCTCTTGTCCAACATTCTCTTCATTCTCATCCTCGATATTCTCCTCTACCTTTTCATGATGCGCAAGAGGGGCCTCATTCCTGGGAGCTTTTCCAACCGGTTCTACATTCCTAGTAGGCACCACCCTTCCTCGGCCTCAACCCCTAGCTCTTCCTCTACCCCTGCCTCGACCGCGACCCCTCGCTGCAGATTACTCAGCTAGAACATTGGTGGGAGCTACGGGTCTAAAGCCGTTGAACTTAGTGTTAAGTATTTGCGGACAGAAGAGTGAAGGAGGTTAGATATCAATTTGAATAGCCAGATACCAATTGGAAGTTATAGCACGAAAGGAGACCAAAGGAGTAGAGATATTTCCTAAATTCCTATAGCCTCTCGAAGAAAAGTACAAACGGCTCCGCACCATTCCACAAGACTCTACTAGATTTGTTTTGGTACATCGGGATCAACGAATCTAGGCTCTGATACCAACTTTGTCATGACCCAGACCATCGTGATTGGCACCCACACTAAGCCTCCGATGCGAGAACTATTCATACTAATTAGCTAACCAACTTAATCAAAATACTAAAGCATTTAAGGTTATAGAAGCAAGTTTAAATGCTAAGGGAAGAAATAAGGAGTTCCTATAAACTCCAAACAAAGGTCTAACAACCAAAACAAATGCGGAATAACACATAGAACCTGAAAGTCAATGTACCAAATATCTAAAGTTCAACCATAAGTCTAAACAAGAAGGGTACAACCCTAAACTAAACATAAGACTAACTAAAGTACTAGTCTAAGTCTGAAATGTGGACATAGACAGAAAAGAGAACTTATGGCAGTCCGAAAGAACTGGCTCACCCTTGAATTCGAAACGATCAATGATCTTCTAGGTGAGGTCTGCCAATAGCCACCTGAAGATGTCTTGTACTCAACAAAGAAAGAGCAAGTGTAGTATCAGTACACAACCACAGTGTACTAATAGGATCACACAGCTATCCCACTAAGTGTAACATAAATAAGCCATTACAACACAATAATAACATGCATACACCGAACATATACAATATCCACATCATGTATGAACAACGTTCAATTTCACATTTCTCAAGATATACAATTATGTCAAGTCAATGGTCCTCTCATAGAACCCAAACCCAAACTGTTAGCATACCGATACGGGTACCCGATCCAAGGTTTATGTCGAAAAAAGAAAAAAACATTCATTACGAAACAGACTAAAAAGGATTATAAGATAAACTAATTAAAATTAAAAGATAATTAAATTTATATATTCAAAACTATACAAATTAATTATTTCTCAATAAGAGCAAATGAATAGTATTTTTTCTATTTGTGTAGACTCTCTTGAGTCTTGCCTCTCTACAAAGATTAGCCAACTCACATATATCAAACATTATATATAAGTAATGTTTTGATTGAGTTAATTTATTAAATAACTATTTATATTTCAAAAATTGTCTATTAATTAAAATTACTTGATTTTTTATAACTATAAAAATCACTCAATTATTTTTTTTCCTCAAAAATGCTAAACTGAAAAAATAATATTCTCTTTTAGTTGACATGCCATGTCACATTAAACACTTTATTCAATTCAAATTTGAAAAGAGAAAGAATATAATATATTACCTTTTGATAAGAATTCTTTTATGATCTTTTTTTAAAAAATCATTTGAGAACATATACATTGATATGCATAAAGCCTAATATAAAAGAAAGAAAAATAATATTTGGTTCATTTGAAATAACTCGACAAAAAGAGAGAGACAAAAACAATGTTATTAACTTTATAGAATTAAATACCAAGCAAATCATTTTATTTTATTTTATTTTAGAAAAGGCCACAAGTCCAAACTTTAATTTGTGACAAGCAATTTAATATTTTTTTTAGCATAAGTAGATGCTTTCTACATTAAAATTAAGTCCAAACATTTATTTCAAATATATATTTCCAGTACACAAATCATTTTGATCATATAAATATTCATAACAATCTAACAATGCTAATTTGTTCCTCACTTCTATCAAACTGTATTAAAATATTTTGTCATCTAAGTCATTATTCAATCTAACAATTCTTAATTTTAAGTTCTAAAATTTAAATGCAAATAATAATTTCTTCAAGTAATCCAACATGTAGCTAAATAACTCCTTGTATTGGGAAACTATTCTTACTAAAACATGGGAAAAAATCTACGATATTTTTAATCTCATTACACTATTCATTGTCTATGCTTAAAGTAAAAATTCAACTTCTTGTGGGGACATTTGAAATCTTATCTATCATTAAAACTTTATACTTTTTTTTTCTAACTTTTCATAACCTAGTGAACAATAATTTAGAGGGTTGTACAGATAACAAGTTATCTGAATGTCGTATTTGTTTCAGCAAGAATGTCGTATTTGTTTTTCGTGTACTGAAGTTGAAAATTCTAACAGACTCTAAGTACCTTGCGAATTTATTTTTTTTCCCATTTGGAGACTATCAAGTCTTAGCTTTCATATTTCAAACATTACAATCCAAGAAATCTTTTCTAAATTGAGTTGTAAATAATAGACTAATAAAGTTATAGTCATGTCTGTATTTTTATCTTAATTTCACCTCGCCTTTACCTAGAATTTACTTCAATTCTTTGCAGTGACATAAGAGATAACGTAAAAAATAATAATATATTCGATCAAATGCTTACTAAGTATTGTTCCATAGTTCTTTTTTTTGTGTTTTGAGAAACAAATTACATTAATTTTGATTAATATTTTAAGATATATATTTTTATTTAAATTAAATTAATTTTTTAAATAAAAAAATATGTTAACATTTTTCTAGTGGAATAGGAGTAATTATTAGTTGCAAGATCACCAATTAATTCTCTCTCTGAGAATAAATGAGTAATGTGTATTCATTCGGAGAGTCTTTGAGTTAATTCCTTGAATAGCTATTTATGTTTATGAAATTATCAATTAATTTTCTTATATTCTTTTAAAACTGTAAAATCACTCAAACTGTTGTTTTTATTATTATTATTTTCAAAATATATATTGAATATAACAAAAGATTTCTTCTCTCCTAATTGACATTTACTGTCACATTAAATATTTTATTTAATTCAAATTTGAAATTCTTAACTATTAGACAAAAATAAAAATAGAAACTATTATCATTCTAGAAGATTTTTTTTATGCTTTTTATTATTTGATAACACATACTTTATAAACAATTTTTAAAAAAAGCATATGCTTTGACATACATAAAGCCTAATAATATTATAGAGAGCAATAATATTCATTTGAAGCAACTCAAAAAGAAAAGAAAAATAAGATCACAAGTCTAAAATTAGTAATAAGTTGAAATATTTTTATTTATTATTTTAGCATAAGTAGAGGTCTTCTACATAAATATTAATGCCATTAATTCCATCCTCTATTGGGGCTCTGTGAATTTCCAAATATCTTCAACTACTTTTCTCAACATCATAAAAAATAACAAAATAAAATGTTATTTTTCACCGTAATAAATATAATTTCGCCATTACGAGAATCGCAGAATCCTTAAGGAGGTCCATATTTTGGTTTCAATATATCTTCCACATCTTTCCACTGCAAAGAAATGTGAATGCCATGACTCTTCCATTCTTCTTTTTCAGAATTTTCTAAAATCCATAAATCATTTTTACCGGTGAAACTTCCACAACAGTCCAACAATGCTATTTTTCCCTTCACTTCTATTAAATCATAATTAAATATCTTGTCACATATATCATTACCCAATCCAATATCTCTAAAATTTTCATCTCTTAAATCAAATGCAATTATTGAATTCTTCGAGTAATCCATCATATAGATAAATCCTTTAATAGAACAACTTTTCATACTAAAACATGGAAAAAAATTAATGATATCTTTAATTTTTCTCCAAGATTTGTCTTTGCTTAAGGTGAAAATAAAATTTCGTACATGTCCACTTAAATTATGAACTTGCATCAAAACTTTATTTTTTTTTCTACGGATTCATAATCTTGCGAATAGTACTATAAAGATTTGACCGAGTGAATTTTTTTTCTCTGATAGGGAAGTACTATCATTTTTCTTGTACTGGGATTGAAAATTCTAACAGGCTCCTTATCGTGCTTCCAAATGCAATACGAACCATTAACACACGGTCCATTGAAATATTGATCGTGACAATCAAAATTCCATCTAGATGTATTTCCTTCTTCATTTAGATTATCAACGTATAGATCTTAAGCTTTTCCCCCAAGGAATTTTGCTCCACCATCGCGAGTCATAAGGTGTAGGTGATGAACATGAGTAAAATCTGAATCCAACACAAAGGGCATCAAAAAATTTGGAAACGCACCTAAAGCACATCAATGACATAACAGGAAGCCATATGAATATTTGAACAATTAGTTCGTGAGGAAGAGTAGGAATTCTTCTCATAGGTATCATTTTGTATCCTAAGTGGAGGCTGAAGACTCAGTGAGTCAAACTAATGTCTTTGCATGCTTTTATAAGTAGGCTAAATTTTCCTCATTAAATATTTTGTTTGACTTTATTATCTACTTGTATTAAAAGATTTGCATTGGGTTAAATTTATATTAGGTTGATCTAATCCGAAGTAACTTTTTATTTTTTTAACTTGGCTTAATAGGAAATTTAATAAACTAAATAAGATTTTTGAATTATGTATATATATGGTGATAAATTAAAGATATGTATAATTTACTAAAATACAATTTTAGTTAATATACCATATGAAAAAGTCCAAATTAAAGATCACTTGTCGAAAAAAGAAAAAAACATTCTTTATGAAACAGATTAAAAAGAATTATAAGATAAACTAATTAAAATTAAAAAATAATTAAATTTATATATTCAAAACTATACAAAATAATTATTTATCTATAAGAGCAAATGAATAATATTTTTTCTATTTGTGTAGACTCTCTTGAGTCTTGCCTCTCTACAATGATTAGCCAACTCACATATATCAAACATTATATATAAGTAATGTTGTGATTGAGTTAATTTATTAAATAATTATTTATATTTTTAAAATTGTCTATTAATTAAAATTACTTTATTTTTTATAACTATAAAAATCACTCAATTATTTTTTTCCTCAAAAATGCTAAACTAAAAACATAATATTTTCTTTTAGTTGACATGCCATGTCACATTAAACACTTTATTCAATTCAAATTTGAAAAGAGAAAGAATATAAAATATTATCTTTAGATAAGAATTATTTTATGATCTTTTTAAAAAAAAATTCATTTGAGAACATATACATTGACATGCATAAAGCCTAATATAAAACAATGAAAAATAATATTTGGTTCATTTGAAACAACTCGAAAAAAAGAGAGAGACAAAAACATTGTTATTAACTTTATAGAATTAAATACCAAGCAAATCATTTTATTTTAAAAAAGGCCACAAGTCCAAACTTTAATTTGTGACAAACAATTTAATATTTTTTTTTAGCATAAGTAGACACTTTATACATTAAAATTAAGTCCAATCATTTATTTCAAATATATATTTCCAGTACACATATCGTTTTGATCATATAAATATTCATAACAAATCTAACAATGCCAAGTTGTTCCTCACTTCTATTAAACTGTATTATAATATTTAGTCATCTATATCATTACTCAATCCAACAATTCTTAATTTTAAGTTCTAAAATTTATATGCAAATAATAATGTCTTCAAGTAATCCAACATGTAGCTAAATAACTCCTTGTATTGGGAAACTATTCCTACTAAAACATGGAAAAAAATCAACGATATTTTTAATCTCATTACACTATTCATTGTCTATGCTTAAAGTGAAAATTCAACTTCTTGTGGGGACACTTGAAATCTTAACTGTCATTAAAACTTTATACTTTTTTTTTTCCTAATGTTTCATAACCTAGTGAACAATAATTTAGAGGGTTGTACAGATAACAGAGTTATCTGAGTAAAGAATTTGTTTTAGCAAGAATGTCGTATTTTTTTTCGTGTACTGAAGTTGAAAATTCTAACAGACTCTAAGTACCTTGTGAAATTTTTTTTTCCATTTGGATACTATCGAGCCTTAGCTTTCATATTTCAAAAATTACAATCCAAGAAATCTTTTCTAAATTGAGTTTTAAATAATAGACTAATAAAGTTATAGTCATGTATGTATTTTTATCTTAATTTCACCTCGCCTTTATCTAGAATTCACTGCAAAATTCTTTGCAGTGACATAAGAGATAACGTAAAAAGTAATAATGTATACGATCAAATGCTTACTAAGTATGGTTCAATAGTTCTTTTTTTGTGTTTTGAGAATTAAATTACATTAATATAGATTAATATTTTAAGATATATATTTTTATTTAAATTAAATTAATTTTTTAAATACAAAATATGTGAATATTTTTCTAGCGGAATAGGAGTAATTATTATTTGCCAGATAACCAATTAATTCTCTCTCTGAGAGTAAATGAGTAATGTATTTTCATTTGGAGAGTCTTTGAGTTAATTCCTTGAATAGTTATTTATGTTTATGAAATTGTCAATAATTTTTTTCGACATTTTTTAAAAATTGTAAATTTACTCAAACTGTTATTTTTATTATTATTATTTTCAAAATATATTGTATATTACAAAAGATTTCTTCTCTCTTAATTGACATTTCATGTCACATTAAATATTTTATTCAATTCAAATTTGAAATTCTTAACTATTAGACAAAAAGAAAAATATAAAATATTACCATTCTAGAAGATTTTTTTAATGATTTTTAATATTTGATAACACATACTATATAAACAATTTTTTTTAAAAAAAACATATGGTTTGACATAGATAAAGTAATATTCATTTGGAGCGACTCAAAAAGAAAAGAAAAATAACATCAAAAGTCCAAACTTTGTAATAAGTTGAAATATTTTTATTTATTATTTTAGCATAAGTAAAGGCCTTCTACATAAATATTAATGCCATTAATTCCATCCTTTATTGGAGCTCCATGAATTTCCAAATATTCTCCAACTACTTTTCTCAACATCATAAAAGTAACAAAATAAAATATTATTTTTCACCGCAATAAATATAATTTCGCCATTACGAGAATTGAAGAATCCTTGAGGAGGTCCATATTTTGGTTTCAATATATCTTCCACATCTTTCCACTGCGAAGAAATGTGAATGCCATGACTCTTCCATTCTTCTTTTTCAGAATTTTCTAAAATCCATAAATCATTTTTACCGGTGAAACTTCCACAACAGTCCAACAATGCTATTTTTCCCTTCACTCCTATCAAATCAAAATTAAATATCTTGTCACATATATCATTACCCAATCCAATAACTCTGAAATTTTCAGCTCTTAAATCAAATTCAATTATTGAATTCTTCGAGTAATCCATCATATAGATAAATCCTTTAATAGAGCAACTTTTCATACTAAAACATGGGAAAAAAATTAATGATATCTTTAATTTTTCTCCATGATTTGTCTATGCTTAAGGTGAAAGTAAAATTCCGTACATGTCCACTTGAATTATGAACTTGCATCACAACTTGGTACTTATTTTCTACGGATTCATAACCTAGTGGATAGTAATATAGAGATTTGACCGAGTGAAATTTTTTTCTCTGATAGGGAAGTACTATCATTTTTCCTGTACTGGAATTGAAAATTCGAATAGGCTCCTTATCGTGCTTCCAGATGCACTATGAACCATTAACACACGGTCTATTGAAATATTGATCGTGACAATCAAAATTACATCTAGATGTATTTCCTTCTTCGTTTAGATCTTCAGTTTTCCCCATAAGAAATTTTGTTACACCATCGCGAGTCATAGAGTGTAGGTGATGGACATGAGTAAAATCTAAATCCAACACAAGGGCATCAAAAAATTTGGAAACACACCTAAAACGCATCAATGACATAACAGGAAGCCATAGGAATATTTCAACAATTAGTTCTTAAGGAAGAGTACGAATTCTTCTCATAGGTATCATATTTGTATCCTAAGTTGAGGTCGAAAACTGAGTGAGTCAAACTAATGTCTTTGCAAGCTCTTATAAACTAATTAAAATTAAAAAATAATTGAATTTATATATTCAAAACTATACAAATTAATTATTTATCTATAAGAGCAAATGAATTATGTTTTTTCTATTTTTGTAGATTCTCTTGAGTCTTGCCTCTCTACAAAGATTAGCCAGCTCACATATATCAAACATTATAGACAAGTAATGATATGATTGAGTTAATTTCTTAAATAGTCATTTATATTTTGAAAATTGTCTATTAAATTATATTTTGAAAATTGTCTATTAAATTATATTTCGAAAATTGTCTATTAAATTATATTTGATCTTTTATAACTATAAAAATCACTCAATTTTTCCCCCCTAGAAAATGCTATACAAACAAAAAATTATTCTCATTTAATTGACATGCCATGTCACATTAAACAATTTATTCAGTTCAAATTTGAAAAGAAAAAGAATATAAAATATTACCTTTTTAGAAGAATTATTTAATGAACTTTTTTTTATTTAATTATTTGAGAACATATACATTGACATGCATAAAGCCTAATATAAAAAAAGGAAAAAATAATATTTGATTCATTTGAAGCGACTCGAAAACAAAAAGAGACAAAAACAGTGTTATTAACTTTAATCCTTCTTATTCGCTTCTCTCCGCATTTTTGGCGAAGCCAAGTCAATTTCGGGCCACCAAACCCTGGAACTGATGAAAAGGCCCTATGGAGTAAAGGGAAGCGTGTACGTTGTCACACTCTCTGCCTTCCAAAGGTATGATAGTGTGAACTGCTAACGTGTGCCAATTGAAGGAATGGCGAGAGGAAGAAAGAAGAAGGAAGTACCCAAGATGCTAGTGACACCGGGAAGGATGGAGCATACAGATCTGGGGAGCAACATGCAAATGGATGATACAGTAGGGAAATAATCAATGGAATAGTGGCCACCATTTTTATCGAAGGAGGTGACCACTAAATCAATTGGAGCAACGCAACAAGAAAATAATGTAGACAAGGAATCTCAAGGCGAAATAAGTAGTAATCAAGGTAGCGACAAACAAGACGTGAAGGAAGTAGAACCAGGGAAAAATGAGTAAACTTCTTTAACTCAAGTAGGTTGTCAGCTAAAGGGACAAGTCTGAGCTATATAACTCCAGTCATAAAGAATGGAGAAAAAGTGATTGAACTGAAGAAGGAAGAAATTGATAAAGCAACAGAGGAGTGGAAACAAGCCTTCATTCTATATATTGTAGGGGAATCACCTACCATAGCTGCGATGAAAATGTACATAGCTTTACAAGTTAATACTGTGAGTAAGCCTAAGGTGTACTAACATAATGATGGCTATTTTTAGTGCGATTTTCTAATTTGGATGATAGAAATGAAGTATTGTACTCAGGACCACACTTGCTCAACAATCGACCCATTATTGTGAAGGTTTGTAGTCTTGAGTTTGACTTCAATAAAGAAGTGCTACAAACAGTCCCTATTTGGGTGAAATAGCCTAATTTGCCTCTCTGTTGCTAAAGTATGGACTCCTTGAGTAGGATTAGTAGTGGACTAGGGGAACCAATATATGCAGATGAATGCATTACTAAGGTTGATAGAATATTATTTGCTCGAGTGCTTATTGAAATGGATTTGGCCAAGGAATTACCTAGAAAGTTGAAAGTTGAAAGTTGAAGATACAAGTGGAAGGGTATTTGAACAAGCAGTACAATATGAATGGGTACCAGAATATTATGCTAAATGCATGCAGGTGGGGCATAAATGTAATGGGAAAGAAAGGGTGAAAGTACAGAGGAAAGTAACTAAATGGCAACCTAAAGTGGATGCTAATCAAACAAACAAGGGAGGTTAAGGTACCAGAAGTCAAGGAATAAGTAGTAGCACCTAGAGAGGAAATATGGAAGCAAACACCAGTAAAGGCAATAGGAAGAAGTTCAAGAAAAACAACCAGATGTGCAAATGATGATGCAGAACAAATTTGGTACTATACGGGTTTATGAACAAGGAAGTTCAAGTCAGGATTGCCAACATAAGCACAAGCAGGGTGAAATAGATAATATGAACATACCAGATTTGACTACATATGCAGCTAGTCACTTGGAACATTAGAGGACTAAATAAACCTCACAAACAGAAGGAATTAAGGTTGTTTTTGAGGGAAAATAATGTTAGTATTATAGCAGTACTAGAGCATAAAATAAAGGATGGGTTAGCTAATAAAATAATCTAGAAAGTTACTCCAGGGTGGAGATATGAGGGAAATTATGCATTTACTCCTAAGGGTAGAATTTGGATGCTATGGGATCCTAAGTATGTGGACTGTGTAGTGGGAAGTAAGTATGATCAATACATACAAACAAACATAAAGATTAAAGGAAGTGGAATGGAGTTCATGTTTGTGGCAGTTTATGGGTTACATATAATTAAAGATAGACTGGATTTGTGGGAGGACCTTAGGAGACTGGTTGCTTTAGCTCACATTTCATTGTTGTGCATGGGGGAATATAATGCAGTGTTGCAAGCTAAAGATAGACCACAAGGCATCCAAGTACAAGATATAGAGGTTAAAGACTTCAATGATTTCATAATAGACACTGGTATGCAACAGCTAAAAATAGTTAGGGGCACATACACATGGACGAATGGACACACTTGCAGCAGGATAGATAGGGATTTAGTGAATGCTGAATGAATGATACAAATGCCAATTATGGAGGTGAATATACTCAGGCCAGGGGTATCTGATCACTCTCCTTTGAAGATTGCACTAGATAAGGGGAACCATAAGAATTATAGAGCTTTTACATTCTTTAACTGCATTGCAGATCATACAAGCTTCCTACCATTAGTAAAGCAAGCATGGCAAGGAGAGGCAAAAGAGAGCATGAAAGAAGTCTGGAAGAAACTTAGAAGAGTCATCAGAGGTATTAAAGATCTAAATAATACTGAATTCAGGGGAGTTAGGGACAAGATTCAGATCATTAGAACGCAACTACATCAAATTCAACATGACATGATAGATCACAGGCAAGTGCAAGATAAAAAGGAACAAGAGAAGGCACTGAAACAACAACTGGAGAAATGGAGTCTAATTGAGAAGAGTGCTATGAGATAGAAGTCAAGGGTGCAATGGTTGAATCTAGGAGATGCAAACATAAATTATGTCCTTTCTTACATGAAGAACAGACTGGCACATAATACTATAACTAGTCTTACAACTGATGCATGTATTAGTGTGTATTCTCAAGAGGAAATTGAAAAGGAGGCAAGGACATTTTATCAAGAACTTCTTGGTCAGAATGCATCTAGGTTGCCTAGTGTGGATAAGCACGTAATGAAGGAAGGTGGAAATTTGAATAGAGAACAAAAAATGAAATTAGCAGCTCCAGTTACAAAAGAGGAGGTGGAATCTGTTTTGCAGGGAATTAATGATCTTAAAGCTATAGGGAAGGATGGACTCAATGCTGTTTTTTTCAAGAAAGCATGGCCAGTGATATACCGTTAGTTTACGATATTTTTAATACATTTCACTTACGAGTTGTGTGTGTCTAGGGCCTTTTTGTATTGTTTTTTATGTGTTTTTATCATGTTTTGCAGGAAAGATGTTTGGGCGCAGAAGTAAAGAGACAATTGAAAGAAATGCAGAAAAGGGCATCTACGGAGGTGATCTACGGACCGTAGGTCCATTGATGCTCCGTAGATGGTGATCGTAGATTAGCAAGGCAAGGCATGGAAGGAGAATCAGGGAATCTGACCAAGTGTGGAAATACGGTGACCATTGACGGTCTGAAAATTGATCTACGGACCGTACTGCTGAACCATAGAATGTGACTGCAAGGGTTCCAGTACCTAATTTTTGGAGAATTCTAAGTATGGAGCTACGGAGAGGGACGGCCCGTACTGGTGTTCCGTCGTTTACTTTAGAGAAGCTGATTTTTGGAAGCTAAAATATTTTCTAAGTCCTGGCTGACGAAAAGGACTCACAGACCGTAGATCCATTGACGGTCCGTAACTCAGTCTCATGGAATGAAAACGCGTGCCTGAACAAACTTTCATTGTTTTGTTTCCCTTTTAATTTAGGACTTGTTTTCTATAAATAGGGTATGTAAACCTCATTTTTGGGGGTTAGACTTCATTACTTTTATTCTAGTTTTTGGCTTTGGAGATTAACTTGCAATTTTAGAAATTCTTAATTTCCTAAGCACATTTTGGTGATTTTTTACTTTGAAATTCTAGGATTATTCTACTCTACTACGTAAGTTCATGATTTATTTTTCAAACATTATGAATTATTTTCTTGCTAATATGGGTAACTAAATCCACAACTAGGGTTGTGGGAACCATGAGCGATTAACAAAGTATGAATAGTAACTAAGTAATTCCCGAAGAGTATTTTGCATGCATTGATAATTCTTTTGTCTAGAAGTCTTTTAACGGTGCACAACGTTAGAACTCGCCATGTTGCTACTTGCCGGACCAAAGAGGTAGTTAATAAGAAAAGAATTATCAACGTAGATTTAGTGTGATACTATCTAAAAGAATTAATGTCGATTGGTGCGAGGGTGAAAACTAAGCCATACATTGATGCTAATATGAGGTAATGGTAAGGGTTAGTAAATTATATACACATAGCCGGACCAAGGTGCGGGGTGAAATTCTCTAGATGTCGGACCAAGGATTTAAAGATACATAACTTATCGCTTTGCATGTAATACGCTAGGAAGGGATTGCTATTACTGGGATTATGGAGTTATGATCTTATGGGAAACACATACGCCCTAGTTTCTTTATCAATTTGATAACAACAAAAGTTTAAATCTTGCTTACTAATTACTTTCATAATTTCCAAAATTTGTTACACAAATCCCCCCCCCCCCCTTTTTACATATTTTTCTCGAAAATACATTGACTAAACAAATATAATTGTTATTGAAATTAAGTCTAAACTATATTCCTCGTGGGATCGACCCCAACCAACAAGTTGGGTTCTTTATGTGATAACGATCGCTTATACTTCTGAAAAGAGGTGTAATTTGAGTGTATCAAATTTTGGCTCCACTGCCGAGGAATAAGGCTTTTAGATTAAGTTTAACTACATTATTGAACTTTAGTCAAATATTTCCTAATTTTACTTTTTCTTTTATTTTTGTCTCTCTCAGGGTCTTACTCTAGTGTATGCCAAGTACACGAAGCCAAGGTGAACCACTTACTCCCTACGATCCAGAACTGAATAGAACTTTGTGGAGAATGAATAATCAAGGAGTTACGGTTAATCCTATTGGAGGAGAGTTAGGTGAAAGAGTTGGATTGTAACCTCCGAGAGTAGGTGATGAGAATAATCAAGTGCCAGCTAAAAATAGATTGGGAGATGCATTGAGGGTACATGACCCACCAGGACCACGACAACCTAACAATTTTAGGGTCAACCTTAATATTGCCGATTTTGATGGACCTCTTGTCCTACCGCCTCTACCTCAGAGGCATACATTTGTGGTGACCAGTAGCTTGATGCAGATGTTTACAGCGAGGGGCTTGTTTGTGGGTTTGTCAGCGGATGATCCACATGCCCACATAGCCAAACGAAACCATATCTACAAAAGCTGCATCAATCAACCTGATTAGGATATGAACGTCATTAGGTTGTGAGTATTTCCCCTATCATTGACCGGAGATGCTGTTGTGTGGTTCAATGAATTCCCTTACAACTCAATTTATACATGGGAGCAGTTTACAAAGGCGTTCTTAGCAAGATTTTTTCCAGTATTCAAGAAGCTGAATAAAAAGGACAAACTCAACAACTTTGTGGCACTACCTGGAGAGTCTATGAGTAGTTCTTGGGACATGTTCACTACCTTTATGAGAGGTGTCCCAAATCACCGTACTGATGATGAGTGACTGAAGGAGTACTTCTATCGAGGACAGGATGATAATGGTAAGGAAGTACTAGATACTATTGCAGGAGGTTCGTATGGTGAATGCACTTTTGCACAAATTACAGAGAAAATGGAAAAGATATCTCGAAATAATAAATCTTGGAGCACTAGAAAGTTAGATACTGGGAGGAACACGTTTGCCATTTAAGCTACAAACAACCATCTCTCAGATGAGATTAGTGAGGAAATGGCCCAGATGAGAACTGAAATAGGGTTGGTGTTAAAGCATGTAACTGGAGGAGCAGAAAAGGTGAATGTTGTGAACTATTTGACTAGAACTCCACCACTGAGAGAGGAGTATTACTTTGAAGAGAATGCTTATGCGGTGAATGAGCAGACGGGGGGTTTTCAACCAAACGCCCAAGGTTCCAATCTGGATAATTGGTGCCAAGGTCAAGGAAACCAATGTAGGAACTATGGCAATTACAATCGAGAGGGTCAATATGTCCGTGATGGAAACTTCAATCGCTACAACAACTACAATCGGAACAACTATGGCAACAGAAATTATCGAGTTGGACCTTATGTTCCGCCTCAAAATTTGGATTCTGCTCCTAGGGAAGTGGGAGGTAATATGTCACGTATTGAGGATATGATGCAGAAAATGATGAAGAGGTTTGATTCGACTGATGAGAATGTGAAGGAGATGTAAAATGACATATCTGGTATTGGTTAAAAAATTGATGCCCACGCAGTGTCGATCAAGCATCTTGAGCTACAGATGACTCAGTTGTTGACTACAGTGAACCCACGCCAACCTGGCACTCTACCTAGTAATATTATCCAAAATCCAAAGAATGATGGACATTGCATGACAGTCACGACTCGAGGAGGTAAGCAAACCATTGATCTACCTATGCCGTCTGGGGTAGAAACTGGTGCTAGTAAAGATGATGATGTGGTTGAGGTGACTGGAGAGACCGAGAATGCTACAGTGAAGGAAGATGAGGGAACTCAGAAAGTTGTTCCCCTACCCAACCTCCACCTCTTTTCCCACAAAGGTTAGTGAAAAAGACTGAAGAAAGAAAATACTGTAGGTTTATTAGCATGTTGAAGCAGCTTTCCATCAATGTTCCGTTGATAGAGGCTTTGGAGAAAATGCCTGGGTATGCAAATTTTATGAAGGATATTGTGACAAAGAAAAGGGTCGTGAGCTTCGAGGATGATGATCGATTGCAACATTATAGTGCTATTGCTACCAGGTCCCTTGTGCAAAAGAAGGAGGATCCTGGTGCCATTACTATCCCATGTACCATCGGGTTGTTGCATTTTGCTAAGGCATTGTGTGATCTTAAGGCTAATATTAATCTGATGCCATTGTCGATTTACAAAAAGCTAGGTCTGGGAGATCCAAAACCGACTGTGATGCGATTGCTCATGGCCGACAGAATTGTGAAGAGGCCCATAGGTGTGCTCCATGATGTACTAGTGAAAGTGGAGTCCTTTCCCTTTCCGGCAGATTTTGTAATTCTTGACTGCGAGGTTGATTTTGAGGTTCCCATCATTCTTAGGAAACCATTTTTAGCTACGGGGCGCACTCTGGTTGTTGACACCCAATTATGACCGACCTTTAACAATTTTGAAATGCTATCCGATTAAATACGTATTTTTAAATATATTTTGAGTTCTAAAATTTTAGTTGATTTTGTCCAAATATTGTATAGTTTAGTATGCGTGCTTTATAAAAATTATTGTAAACACTATTAAATAATTTAAAAATTATTAGTAAAACTCGAAATATTTATTTTACTCAAATGTTTTAAATTTAAGTGATTTTAATTATATAAAAATATTATAATATTGGATAGCATTTCTTTAATCTTCCTCAAAATTATTTAACTTTTAGCCTATTAGCCACCTCAATTCCAATTTTATTTCAATTATTGCCACATTTCATTTCAATCCTAGCCAATCCTTATTTCAATTACAACCAATTTCAGATTGCAATCCAACTCATCCCTTTTAATCTTAACCACCCATCTCACTCCGATTTAATCTCAACCACTCATCGTATTTAAATCAACGGACCGGATGAAATCTTTCTAACCTTTCTTTGTAACACTAAAAATACCCAAACCCTAAAAAACAAACAAAAAATTCACTCTTTCTCTCCTCTATCTCTCTCCAACAGCCGCCCCCCCCGCTCTCTCTCTTCTCTTCCTCGCTCCGGCGACTAGCAGCTGCTGCGACCAGTAGCAACCCCAGCGCCCTATCTTTCTTCTCCTCCCCTTCCTATCGCTGCTTCCCTCTTCTCCACGGCGGCAGCCGGCCGGCTCCAGCGAGCCGTCTCCAACCAGCAGCCAAGCGAACCAGTGCAGGCAGCAACTCCGATTAGCGAGCATCGACTAGCAAAGAGAGCAGCAGCGACCAGCAAGGAGCAGCAGCCAGCGTTGCCTCCTCTCTTCTCTTTTTTTTTCCAGCAGCTCGGTGAGAACAACCAGCCAGGCGAGCAGCTGCTCCAGCTAGCAATAGCCGCCAGCTCCCTCGATTTCTCTCTTTTCCAGCGACAACAACAACTCCGGCAAGTAGCTACGAAACCACTAGCGACACCCCTCTATTATTCGGGCAGAGATCTAAGGTTTCAAAATTTTGTGATGACGGATCTTAACCGATCCATCTAGGTACGTTCTTTTAATTATTACCTTACTCTTAAAACAAAATTTTCTAGTTTGATTATGGAAATGTTCATTTTGATTTTGTATGCTTGCTTTATGTAAATGAAAATCATTTGCGTGTCAAAACTTGAACTAATTATTTTCTGATGTTGAGCATGCTCTTCTTTGTGATGATTGGATTTTTGAATGGCTATTGTTCTAACTTTACTGAAATTTTATCCAAGTTTGATTTAGAATGTCAATATTTCTTTTAGTTATCTCCTAACATTAATATGTCCTCGATTTTGATATTATTAGAACTGCTATGTCTTGATGTGAATTTCCTCAATTCTAATTGATTTCTCCTTAATTAGTGTTGAGGAATTTTCTAATATTTGGTTTATTTCATTTACTGTTTAGAATCGCCTCCTTTTTTGAAAAAAATAAAATAAAAGTTTGTGCTAACTTAGTATATGAAAGCATATATTGTGGTAGATGATTTGGATCCGAATTGCTCTCTTCCCTTAAATAACAATTCCCTTGCTTGATATTATATATTGTCTAATTTATGGGTTGTTGCTAGTCAATCTTTCTTGCCTTAGTTAAAGGGTAGGCAGATATTATATGGTAAAAATATATTCGGTGATTTGTAAATAAAAAAAATGTTGGTTGATTTTACATGTTTATTTTGACTAATATTAATTGATTCATATTACCTTATTTAAGTTGGAAACATATTTTTACTTGTGACATTATGGTAAGTATATATAATTTTATCCCTAATCTGTATGTAAATATTTCTTTCTTACCTGATTTTGCATTGCATTAATTGGTTATCCTTAATTGCTTATTTGCTTGTCTTAAATAAATTGAAACAGTTTCTTACTTGTTTTATTTTTGGTAAAATTGTGTTTGATTAAGGTAAAAGATTTTAATGATTGATACCCTTTTGGTAAAGGAAATATAATCTCCCGTAATTGCTCTTGGCTAATTATTTTTTGTGCTCCTCATTCACTATATAATCAGAAGTGTTCTCATTCACTTGGGGGATCATTTTTTTTAACACTCTTAACACTTGATATACACCTTACACTCTATCAATTTGAAACTCACCTTCATGCTTTTAATATTTGGAACAAAATACTCTATTATACTCTTCAAAAAGAAAAGATTAGTTGTTCATATATTGAAGAAACTCTTGTGTTTCGGTGGACTGCTCTAATTCAATTCAGATTCAAGTTTGTTTGTTGAATAATTGTTTTGCTTGACTGGTTAGTTTTTCTTTATCAATGCAACTATCTTTTCTCATTAGTATTATTTATCTTGCAAATTCAATGATTATAAAAAATAAAGGAAGCACATGGGTTAGTTCTCTTCCCTCTCCTTTTGTGATATTGTTATTTGTTGTATGAACTTTGTTGCTAGAAAATACGAGTATGTGTGCGGTTATTTGTTTCAATACTATAATCTCCTTTTAAAAGTTGCTTTCTATTTTGCATTTATATTTGTATTCCCCTGTGATGTTGAACAGGGTACTTTAGCTTATTCAAGATATGAAGAGTCGTCATGGAAAGGAAATGATAGACGAATTAATTTTATTCAATTTATGTTTTGTATATTATTTAATCTCTATTATTGTTTTGTAATAATTTGTATAACTCTAACTATCTCTATATATGAAATAGCTCGGGAAATCGTTTAAGGGGGAGGGGTATATGTGCTAACTGTTTTTCTTACTTTATTTACGCACTTACGTGTGAATGTGCTTTGATTAACTAATTATTTGAACATGGCCACTTAAATAATCAGCACGCTTCTAAACCTAATTAGAACAAAAAAGAAAGGTTTTGTCAATATTATCATGCTATCTAAATCATGAGCATTTGTTGTGCTGGCCGCCTGTTTTAGCATTAATACTAAAATAAATCAACAAGTCTTTGTAACATCGCTTTAGATCTAACTAAATAAATCAACTTTATATGTCTCTTTGCTTTGCTTGTCTTGATCACCCATTTTTATTTATGAATTTTTTCACCTATTTGTATTGAATGAAATAAAGCTAGAAAGCATGCCTATAGGATCTAAATAACTTTCAATATGTTTTGAACTTGGAAATTTATGCATATAGGTTAAAACTTTGTTACATGTTGTATTAGATTGATACCATGCCTATAGGAATTAAATACCGCTCAATATATATTTTGGATATAGAAGTCATGCCAATAGGTTGTAGATCTTGCTCCTTACTTAGAAATCATGTCCATAGGATTTTACTAATAAAATTGATATCTAAATAATATAAGTTCAGTAACTCAAGCCTGTCATTTAATTTTCAAATTCTAATTAATCTGCTAATAATATTTTCATCATGTTAATTAACTAAATAACATCTTGTTAGGAATTTTTGCCTCTGTTCAGTGGCATAATTGTTTGCTGGCAATTTAGAATAAACATTGATAATCGGCTAGTGCCTTTCTGCCCATATGTTTCTATTTAAACTAATCTGCCCGGATAAAATCAGCTACTAATAACTTATTGCATCTACTACTTGTTACCCTAATTCAACTCTGTTTTAACTATTAACCTCTGCATCATAATTTTGCCACTTAGAATCAGCTACTGATTAATTCATGCATCTAATAAACTGATTGCTACGTAAAATAAGTATTTGTATTAAAAAGTTGACCTGCTATTGTTCTAAAATTATTTCATGTATCTGTGATACCCTTTGCCCTTTGAAATCAGTTTACAACTAAAATCTTCCTTATGTCATAATTATCTGCCCTTTCATTAATTTACTGTTATATTTTTGTGTTGCTTGTTGTATGTTTATATGCCACACACTTCGTATGCGACCTTTCACTATTTACTTGTGTTTGCTAGCATACCTAATAAAATCTAGAGGCTACCTTGAGACCATATGTGCTAAATGCTCGTCCAAATTATTTGACTTGGCGTCTAGGTGGGCCTATTATATTTTATCTTGTCTAAATTCACCTTAATAGCAGTCCAATGCCTCTTGGACCTTACGTGGGGACGCTAGACACCTTTTAGAAACGAAAAGCATGCGGTGGTGGGTAGGGGTAGTTTAGGCCCTATGGATATGATGACATCGACTCAGACTTAAAACGACAAACTTTGGTTTCGTCAGTCCCTACACGGAAGCCTATCAAAAATAAAATAAAGTCGAGTGCTGATCCTAAAGTCCTTCAGAGTCTCCCTTTCCTTTTTTTCCCTTTATTTGTTTATAATTATATTTATTTGGGGTAGTTTAAATAAAATATAAAAGTTGTTTACTTATTTACTTGTGCAATTTCTGTCTCCTCGCTTATCTCTTTAACTGTTTAATATCTATTTGTTATTATGTTATCACTTAGTCCTTCATGCCTAACTAATTAATTAAAATAACTAAGATGTCTTTATTTGTTAAATGTTAGTTATCACCTATCTTTGCATGCTTAATTAACTAAATAACCAATAATGAAGTGACTTTAAATGCTACTTGTAACCCCCACATATTGCATGAGACACGATCGGGACCCATATTTGTGGACCTCAAAGGGTGCCTAACACCTTCCCCTCGAGGTAACTTGAACCCTTACCCTGATCTCTAGTTCGTTGACCTTAGCTAAACTTAGTTAGGTTAGATAGGTGCCCTAACGCGCCTTAATTCGTTAGGTGGCGACTCTTCAATCACCCAAAACCCAAAAGAGTTGTTAGGTCATGCACCAAAACTCGTTTTACAAAAAACGGGGCGCGACACTGGTTGATATGGAAAATGGGTAGATGAAATTCAAACTGAACAATAAAGAGGAACATTTCAATAGTTGTATGTCTATCAAGCAAAGTAGTGAGCTCCAATCGGTATCGGCGATAACCTATAGAGTTGAGAGTGTTTCTGAGGTGTAGGTTAAGGAGAGACGGGGTGTTGAGGCATTAGCAGCGGTTATGATGAACTTCGACAGTGATGGTATTAAAGAGTATGATGAGTTGGTCGCCGCACTTGATAAGTGCGAATATCGATCAAAACCAAAGAAGTTGAAGTTGGACATAAAAAATCGTGAGTCCTCACCTGCACGACCGTCTGTTGAAGAGGCACCAAAATTAGAGCTTAAGGCTCTACCACCGCATTTGAGTTACGTGTTCTTGGGAAAAGATGATACTTTAACGGTCATTATTGCGGCTGATTTGAATGGGCGACAAATAGAGTGTTTGGTTGTCATATTGAAGAGGTTCAAGCGAGCCATTCGGTGGACTATTGCAGATATTATTGGGATCCCTCCTAGTATTTGTTGTCATAAAATCCAACTCATGCCGGATCACAAACCTAGTATTGAGCACCAAAGAAGATTAAATCTGCCTATGCAAGAGGTAGTTAAAAAGGAGATCATCAAGTGGTTGGATGCTGGAGTTATCTATTCCATTGTAGATAGTAGTTGGGTGTGTCCTGTTCAATGTGTGCCCAAGAAAGGTGGGATTACTGTGGTTCCTAATGAGAGAAATGATCTTGTTCTGATGCGGCCCGTAATTGAATGGAGAGTCTGCATGAACTACCGGAAGCTAAATGCTTGGACAGAAAAGGATCATTTCCTTGTTCCATTCATGGATCAGATGTTGGATAGACTTGTTGGTAAGGGTTGGTATTATTTTCTTGATGGTTATTCGGGCTACAATCAGATCTTTATAGCTTCAGAGGACCAAGAGAAGACCACATTCACTTACCCTTATAGGACTTTCGCCTTCAAACGAATGCCATTTGGATTGTGCAATGTTCCAGCGACCTTCCAGCGTTGTATGATGTCGATATTCTCTGACATGGTGGAGGACACTATTGAGGTATTTATGGATGATTTCTCTATGGTAGGTGACTCTTTTGATTGATGTCTGGATCATCTGGCTGAGGTGCTTAAAAGGTGTGAAGACTGCAATCTGGTGCTAAATTGGGAGAAGTGCTACTTTATGGTGAAAGAAGGTATAGTGCTAGGTCATCGGATTTCTGAGAAGGGCATTGAGGTAGATAAAGTGAAAGTTGAGGTGATAGAAAAACTTCCTCCACCTATTTCTGTAAAAGGTGTTAGGAGTTTTCTTGGGCATGCAGGTTTTTATAGGAGGTTCATCAAAGATTTCTCAAAAAATGCACATCCCTTATGCAAACTTCTCAAGAAGGAGTGTAGGTTCTATTTTGATGATTCTTGTCTAAGAGCATTTGGAGAGTTGAAGGAGAAGTTAGTGACTACACCTATTATTATTTCATCGGGTTGGGGACAACCGTTTGAGGTAATGTGTTATGCGAGTGGAGTGGCGCTTGGTGTGGTATTGGGACAAAGACGAGATAAAATTCTCCATCCTATTTATTATGCTAGCAAAGCTCTAAATGTGGCCCAAAAGAACTATACGGTAACTGAACAAGAGCTTCTTGCGGTGGTTTTCGCATTCAAAAAATTTCGATCCTACTTGCTTGGCACTAATGTCATAGTGCATACTGACCATTCTGCATTGAGGTATTTAATGGTGAAGAAGGATGCAAAACTGAGGTTGATTAGATGGGTATTGTTGCTGCAAGAATTTGATTTTGTGGTAAAAGATAGAAAGGGACCGAAAATCAAGTTGCCAATCACTTGTCCAGATTGGAGGAAGAGGCTATGCTAAAGCTTGGTGATAGGGCTGAAATTAATGATGCTTTTCCAGATGAATAGGTATTGGCTGCTTCTCATGATCTGATTCCTTGGTTTGCAAACTTTGCTAATTATTTGGCAAGCGATTTGGTGCCCCAAGATTTGTCTTTTCACCAAAGGAAAAAGTTTATGCATGATGTGAAGAAGTTATTTTGGGATGAGCCTTATTTGTATCGTAGTTGTACCGATGGGATTATTCGTCACTCTATGCCAGAGGTCAAGATGATGGGTATGCTAGAGGCGTGTCATTCATCGCCTGTTGGTGGGCATCATAGTGGTGTTCGGACTGCGCGTAAAATTTTGCAGTATGGGTACTACTGGCCCACCATCCACTGAGATGCTCATGATTTCGCCAAGTCTTGTGACCGTTGCCAAAGAGATCTACGGTCCGTACTGGCGTTCCATCGTTTGCTTTAGAGAAGTTGATTTTTGGAAGCTGAAATATTTTCTAAGTTCTGGCTGACGGAAGGGACTCACGGACCGTAGATCCATTGACGGTCCGTAAGTCAGTCTCGTGGAATGAAGATGCGTGCTTGAACAAACTTTCCTTATTTTGTTTCCATTTTAATTTAGGACTTGTTTTCTATAAATAGGGTATGTAAACCTCCTTTTGGGGGGTTATACTTCATTACATTTATTCTAGTTTTTGGCTTTGGAGATTAACTTGCAATTTTAGCAATTCTTAATTTTCTAAGCACGTTTTGGTGATTTTTTACTTTGAAATTCAAGTTGAAATTCTGGGATTATTCTACTCTACTACGTAAGTTCATGATTTTTTCTTCAAACATTATGAATTGTTTTCTTGCTAATATGGGTAACTAAATCCACAACTAGGGTTGTGGGAACCATGAGTGATTAATGAAGTATGAATAGTAACTAAGTACTTCCCGAATAGTGTTTTGCATGCATTGATAATTCTTTTATCTAGAAGTCTTTTTAACGGTGCGCAACGTTAGAACTCGCCTTATTACTACTTGCCGGACCAAGGAGGTAGTTAATAAGAAAAGAATTATCAACATAGATTTAGTGTGATACTATATAATAGAATTAATGTCGATTGGTGCAAGGGTGAAAACTAAGCCATACATCGATATGACGTCTAATATGAGATAATGGTAAGGGTTAGTAAATTATACACACGTAGCCGGACCAAGGTGCGGGGTGAAATTCTCTAGATGCCGGACCAAGGATTTAGAGATATATAACTTATCGCTTTGCATGTAACACACTAGGAAGGGATTGCTATTACTAGGATTACGAAGTTATGAGCTTATGGGAACACATACACCCTAGTTTCTTTCTCAATTTGATAACAACAAAAGTTTAAATCTTGCTTACTAATTACTTTCATAATTTCCAAAATTTGTTACACAAATCCCCCCCCCCCCCTTTTACTTATTTGTCTCGGAAATACATTGGCTAAACGAATATAATTGTTATTGAACTTAAGTCTAAACCATATTCCTCGTGGGATCGACCCTAACCTACAAGTTGGGTTCTTTACGTGATAACGATCGCTTATGCTTTTGAAAAGAGATATAATTTGAGCGTATCAGCCAGTGGTGGGAGATGAGGTAATTAATGTTATCCTAGAATTCTTTAATACAGGGGAAATGTACCAGGCAATTAATTGTACAAATGTAACTCTCATTCCTAATGTGTAGAATCTAACTAAGATTAGTGAGTATAAGCCTATATTATGTTGCTCAACATTATATAAAATCATAGCTAAAGTCATCACTGCAAGGTTAAAACATGTTATGGAAACATTAGTGGATCTAAATCAGTCAGCTTTTGTACTAGGGAGAGCTTTGAATGATAATGTGATATTGAGTCATTAATTAGTTAAAGAGTATGGTAGACAAGGAATTTCAAGGAGATGTATGGTGAAGGTGGACATGAGGAAAGCATGTGATTCCTTGGAATGGACATTCTTGGAACAGATACTAGAAGAACTTCAAATGCCAACCAAAGTCATTCAATGGATCATGCAATGTGTTACTACAATCACGTATTCTAGCTAGATTAATGGACATAGCACAGCTCCTTTTAAGGCAAAGAGGAGAGTGAGACAAGGAGATCCAATGTCTCCTTACCTGTTTGTGCTAGCCATGGATTACTTGACTAGAATTTTAAAGAACTTGAAGAAAAATCTTGATTTTCACTATCGTCCTAGATGTAAAAAACAGAAAATAATGCAGTTGAGCTTTGTTGATGATGCGCTAATGTTTTGTAAAGGTGATCTAAAGTCAGTGAAATGTATTAGCAATTGTTTTATGATGTTTTCTAAAGCTTCTAGTCTGGTTGCAAATGTAGAAAAGAGTGGTGTCTATTTTGGAGGAGTCAATAAATAACATCAAGAGGAGATTCTGCAGGAACTTCAATATGTGAAAGGTGAACTACCTTTTAGGTACCTTGGAGTTCCCTTGAGTACTAAAAGGATTTTCATTGTACAATGTAAGCCTCTACTGGACAGGATGTTAAGCAAGATTACAAGTTGGACAACAAAGTTCCTATCATATGCATGTAGAGCTCAACTTATCAAAAGTGTGTTGTATGTGATTCAAATGTTTTGGGCTCAGATATTTGCTCTTCCAAAGAAAGTGATACAAACAGTGGAGAATATGTGTATGAAATTTCTATGGACAGGAAACATTGAGACTTCTAGGAAAGAATTAGTGGCATGGGACAAGATGTGTTGGCCAAAAGCAAGTGGAGGATTGAATTTCCTTGATATATATACATGGAACAAAGTAGCAATTGGCAAGTTATTGTCGAACCTATGCCAAAAAAAAGGATAAATTATGGGTTGTATGGATACATAGTTTCTATGGAAAAAAAGGTGTATGGCATATACAAGCTCAACAAGCTTCTTGGGTGGTACAGAAGATACTAAAGGCTGCAAAATATTTACAAGAGGCAGGATTTACTGAAAGAGATATGAATAATATGACACAATACATCATAAGTAAAGTGTATTGGCAGATGAGAGGTACAAAGGAGAAGGTAGAATGGAGATCACTAGTGTGGACAAATTTTGGAGCCCCTAAGTGGTTGTTCATCATGTATTTGGCAGTGAAAAGAAGACTTGCAACAAAAGACAGATTGGCAAAGTAGGGAATCATTCAAGTACTAACTGTCCCTTAAGTCAATTAGTAGATGAAGATCATGATCACATATTTTTCCAATGTACATATGCAACAGAGGTGTGGAGGAGTATACTACATTAGCAGGGAATAGCAAGAAATGCAATAAACTAGACTAGTAAGGTAAATTGGGTAGTGCAATACATGAAAGGAAGAAGCAGCAAGTCCTTTGTGTATAGGATGGCAATGGCAAACACAATTTATCATTTATGGCTAGAGCGCAATACCAGAATTTTTCAACAAAAACAGTAGTGAATAAGCTACTTGATCAGGCATATAATTCAGGAGATACATGGGAGAGGCATTAGATATCCATGAATAGCTACTAGACTAAGCACTTTAAATACTTATCCATAGAGATAGCTAGCAGATGTGAGAACTTGGTTTAGCAAGGATGGAGCTTATGTCCATACCGGCTATTTTTTTGGTTTTGTAACGTTTAATTTGGTAAATAAAATGTTTACTTACCAAAAAAAAACTTTATAAAATTAAATAACAAGCAAATCATTTTTAAAACCAAAAAGGTCACAAGTTCAAACTATAATTTGTGAAAACAAATGTAATTTTTTTTTTTAGCATAAGTAGAGGCATTCTACATTAAAATTAAGTCCACACTTTGATTTAAAATATATCTTTTCACTACACAAATTATTTTGATCGTAGAAATATTCATAACAAATCTAACAATGCTAATTTGTTCTTTGCTTCTATCAAACTCTACTCAAATATATTGTCATGTATATCATTATCCAATCCGATAATTTTAAAATTTTAGCTCTAAAATCAAATGCAAATAATAATTTCTTCGAGTAATCCAACATGTAGCTAAATAACTCCTTGTATTGATAAATCTTTCCTACTAAGACATGTAAAAATTAACGATGCTTTTAATTTCTTTTCATGATTCGCTATCTATGGTTAAAGTGAAAATTCAACTTATTGTGGGCCCACTTGAAATCTTAACTATCATCAAAACTTTATACTTTTTTTCTAACGGTTCATAACCTAGTGAACAATAATTTAGAGGGTTGTACAGAGTTATTTGAGTGAGGAATTTTTTTCAGCATAGAAGTCGTATTTTTTTCTTGTACTGAAATTGAAAATTCTAATAGATTCTAAGTACCTGAGTAATTTATTTTTCCATTTGGAGACTCTTAAGTCTTGTCTTTCATATTTCAAACATCACATTACAATTCAAGAGATTTTTTCTAAATTGAGTTGTAAATAATAGACTAATAAAATTATAATCATGTCCGTAATTTTATCTTAATTTCACCTAACTTTCATATGAAATTCAACTCGTAATTCTTTACAGTGACGAAAGAGATAAAGTAAGAAAACTATATTTAATTTATATGATCAAATGCTTATTAAGTATGGCCCCTCAGTTCTTTTCTTTTCTGTTTATGAAATTGTTAATTAATTTTTTTTAATAGTTTTTTAGAATTGTTCGATCACTCAACTGTTATATTACTATTTTCAAAATTTACTAAATATTACAAAAGATTACTTCTCTCCTAGTTGATATTCCATGTCACGTTAAATATTTTATTCAATTCAGATTTGAAATTCTTAATTATTAGGAAAAAAGAAAAAAGAAAATATTACCATTCTAGAAGAATTTTTTTATGAATTTTTTCTTATTTGATAAGACATACTTTGTAAACAAATTTTTTAAAAAAAAACATATGCTTTTACATACATAAAGCTTGATAATATTATAATATATTGAGCAATAATATTCATTTGGAAAAGAAAAAAAAACAATGTCTTTTAACTTGATAGAATTAAATAACAAGCAAATCAATGGAAAAATAAGATCACAAGTCCAAACTTAGTAATAAGTATTGAAATATTTTTATTTATTTTAACGTAAGTATAGGCTTTCTACATAAAAATTAATGACATTAATTCCATCCTCTGTTGGAGTTCCATGAATTTCCAAATATCTCCAACTATTTATTTCAACATCATAAAAGTTACAAAATAAAATACTATTTTTCATCGCAATAAATATAATCTCTCCATCACGAAAATCATAGAATCCTTGAGATGGACAATATTCTGGTTTCGATATATCTTCCACATCTTTCCATTGCGGAGGAATGTGAATGTCATGACTCTTCCATTCTTCTTTTTCAGAATTTTCTAAAACCCACAAATCATTTTGACCAATGAAACATCCCCAATAGTCTAGCAATGCTATGTTGCCCTTCACTTCAATCAATCATAATGAAATATATTGTCACATATATCATTTCCCAATTCATTAACTCTGAATTTTTCAGCTGTTATATCAAATGCAGCTATTGATTTCTTCGAGTAATCCATCATATAGATAACTCCTTCAATAGAGTAACTTTTTATACTAAAACATGGGGGGAAAATTAAAGATACCTTCAATCTTTCTCCATGATTTGTATATGCTTAAAGTGAAAATAAATTATGTACATGCCCACGTGAATTATCAACCTGCATCAAAACTTTGTACTTCTTTTCTACGAGTTCATAGCCTAGTGAATAGTAATATGAAGATTCAATTGAGTGAGAATTTTTTCTCTGATAAGGAAGTAGTACCATTTTTCTCGTACTGGATTGAAAATTCTAACAAGTTCCTTGTCGTACTTCCAAATGCAGTATGAGTCAGTAACACACGGTCCATTGAAATATTTATCGTGACAATCAAAATTCCATCTAGATGTATTTCCTTCTTCGTTTAGATCTGCAACGTATAGATCTTCAGCTTTACCCATAAGGAACTTTTTTCCACCATCGCGAGTCATATAGCGTAGGTAATGGACACGAGCAAAATCTAAATCCAACACAACGACATCAAAAAATTAGAAAACGCACCTAAAGCTCATCAATGACAAACACAGGAAGCCATAGAATATTTCCACAATTAGTTCTTTAAGAAGAGTAGGAATTCTTCTAATAGGTATCATATTTATATCCTAAGTGGAGGCTAAAGAATGAGTGAGTCAAACTAAAGTATTTGCAAACTTTAATATAAGTAGGCCAAATTTTCCTCATTAAATGTTTTATTTGACTTTATTATCTACTTGTATTAAACCATTTTCATTGGATTAAATTTTTATTAAGTTGATCAGATTCAAAATATATTTTTATTTTTTTGACTTGACTTAATAGGAAATTTAATAAAGTAAATAAGATTTTTGAATTATGTATATAGATGGTGATAAATTAAGGATATGTATAATTTACTAAAATGCAATTTTAGTTAATATACCATATGAAAAAGTCCAAATTAAAGATCACTTGTTGAAAAAGAAAAAAATATTCTTTATGAAATAGACTAAAAAGGATTATAAGATAAACTAATTAAAATTTTAAAAAAATTAAATTTATATATTCAAAACTATACAAATTAATTATTGATCTATAAGAGCAAATGAATACTATTTTTTCTATTTGTGTAGACTCTCTTGAGTCTTGCCTCTCTACAAAGATTTGCCAACTCACATATATCAAACATTATATATAAGTAATGTTCTGATTGAGCTAATTTATTAAATAATTATTTATATTTCAAAAATTGTCTATTAATTAAAATTACTTGATTTTTTATAACTATAAAAATCACTTAATTAATTTTTCCTCAAAAATGCTAAACAACAAAAAAAATAATCTCTTTTAGTTGACATGCCATGTCACATTCAACACTTTATTCAATTCAAATTTGCAAAGAGAAAGAATATAAAATATTACCTTTTGATAAGAATTTTTTTATGATCTTTTTTTAAAAAATCATTTGAGAACATATACATTGACATGCATAAAGCCTAATATAAAAGAAAGAAAAATAATATTTGGTCCATTTGAAACAACTCAAAAAAAGAGAGAGACAAAAACAGTGTTATTAACTTTATAGAATTAAATACCAAGCAAATTATTTTATTTTAAAAGAGGCCACAAGTTCAAACTTTAATTTGTGACGAGCAATGTAATTTTTTTTTTAGCATAAGTAGACGCTTTCTACATTAAAACTAAGTCCAAACTTTTATTTCAAATATATATTTCCACTACACAAATCATTTTGATCATATAAATATTTGTAACAAATATAACAATGCTAATTTGTTCCTCACTTCTATCAAACTGTATTAAAATATTTTTTCATCTATATCATTACTGAATCCAACAATTCTAAATTTTCAGCTCTAAAATTTAAATGCAAATAATAATTTCTTCAAGTAATCCAACATGTAGCTAAATAACTCCTTGTATTGAGAAACTCTTCCTATTAAAATATGTAAAAAATCAACGATACTT
Source organism: Solanum commersonii (assembly GCA_029007595.1). Lineage (NCBI taxonomy): Eukaryota > Viridiplantae > Streptophyta > Magnoliopsida > Solanales > Solanaceae > Solanum > Solanum commersonii. Next base: position 3,366,421 of record JAJTWQ010000068.1, read on the forward strand.
TTAGTCTCATTCATGATTCACTGTCTATGCTTAAAGTGAAAATTCAACTTCTTGTGGGCCCACTTGAAATCTTAACTATAATCAAGACTTTATACTTTTTTTTTCTAACGGTTCATAACCTAGTGAACAGTAATTTAGAGGGTTGTACAGAGTTATCTGAGTAAGGAATTTATTTCAGCAAGAATGTCATATTTTTTTCGTGTACTGAAGTTGAAAATTCTAACAGACTCTAAGTGTGAAATATTTTTTTTTTCCATTTGGAGAATCTCAAGTCTTGCTTTCATATTTCAAACATTACATTACAATCCAAGAGATCTTTTCTAAATTGAGTTGTAAATAATAGACTAATAAAGTTATAGTCATGTGTGTATTTTTATCTTAATTTCACGTCTCCTTTATCTAGAATTCACTTCATAATTCTTTACAGTGACAGAAGAGATAACATAAAAAATAATAATGTATACAATCAAATACTTAATAAGTATGGTCCCTCGGTTCTTTTCTTTTGTGTTTTGAGAATTAAATTACATTAATTTTGAATAATATTTTAAGATATATATTTTTGTTTAAATTAAAATGATTTTTTAAATATAAAATATGAGAATATTTCTAGTGGAATAGGAGTAATTATTATTTTCAAGATAACCAATTAATTCTCTCTCTGAGAGTAAATGAGTAATGTGTTTTCATTCGGAGAGTCTTTGAGTTAATTCCTTGAATAGCTATTTATGTTTATGAAATTATCAATTATTTTTTTTATATTCTTTTAAAACTGTAAAATCACTCAAACTGTAGCTTTTTTTTATTATTATTTTCAAAATATATTGAATATAACTGTCACGACCCGATTTATCAAGTCATGATGGCACCTACTATAACCCACCAGCAGGTAAGCCAATCCGTAACCCGGAACAACAAGTAATGGGTCTGAGGGTAGAAATTAAACAAGAGTAGGCAAATAGGCGGACACAAACCAAAAACATATATACAAATAAAGATCCCTCCCAGAACCTGGAAGTCACTAGTACAGAGCTACTACAAAATGAGTACAAGTCCTAAATGCGGTCTTAGGGACGTCCGCTGCCCTAATCCTCAACTGGTGGTAGCCGGATCTTAAATCAATCTTAGAAAATACCACGGCACCTTGAAGTTGATCAAACAAATCATCAATACGAGGCATGGGGTAACGGTTCTTCACCGTCACCTTGTTCAGCCCGCCCGTAGTCAATACACAATCGCATAGTACCGTCCTTCTTCTTTACGAAGAGGTAGGGCACCCCAAGGACACACTCGGACGGATAAACCCTTACCTAAGAGATCCTCTAACCGAGCAGGCTCTCCCGAGCTCGCAGAGCCATCCGGTAAGGCGGAATAGAAATAGGATGGGTGTCGGGCTCCCAAATCTATGGCAAAATCAATATCACGATGCGGAGGTAGGCCAGGTGCAGTGCCGTAGGAACACATGTCGCAAACTCTAACCACGTGAACCGAGTCAAGTGAATGGCCCTCCCTACTCACATCTAAGTACATAGGCTAAATAAGCTAAACACCCGAAGCAACCAACCGCCTAGCTCGCATAAAAGAGATGATCCCCGTCGGTGTGTGACTATAAGCACCCTGCCCAACACTTGGAGGAATGCTGGGCATCACTAAGGTATGAGTCTTGGCGTAACAATCCAAGACCGCATGGTAAGGGGATAACCAATCCATGCCCGTAATCACATCAAAATCAACCATATCTAGTAAAATAAGATCAACTCTAGTATCATAACCCCCCGGATAGTCACTAAGCAAGATCGCAATACTCGATCCACTACTAAGGACTCACTCCACGGGGGTCGAAACACGCAACGGCTCAACCAATAGCTCGGGATCATACTAATCGAG